>OY728123.1:984106331-984731331 GCA_963277665.1 Viscum album
ACCACGACGTGGAGACGGTAATCCGTACGTACGCACGTATGGTGACATGTCATTAAAAGGATGGATAGAATACTGAATATGGTTGTACCATATTTATAATAATATTACAGTATATAGGAGATACTGGATTCATTATTTTAGAATGGTAATAACAAATAAAGAAGAAGTGGAAGAAGAAAGGAACTTGAAAAAGGGTGGTGAAATCATTACCTCTTCTTCGGGTTCTTCCTATTGATTTGATCAAAAGGGATTCTTAGGATGGATTTATGACTAAAGGAAGACCTCTAGGATGAGTTTAGGGAAATTGAGAGAGTATTTTGGCAGGTTTTGGCCGAACCAAAAGGCTTTTAAGGTGTGAATTAATGAGAAGGTGGAGTGTCCTTTTATAAGAGGGGTGAGGGGCACCTATGGAAAAGCTAGAAATATTATTTTATAATAAATTCATATTAGGTTTCTAATGGCTCCAAAGTGTATTATTTAAATTTTAAGGTGGGGAGGGGTCTAAAACCACTCATCTAATAGAATTTAGACAGGTTTGGGTCATTATATTAACCTTATCTTTTAGTTTTAACTCTTAGTTAATTAGTTTGACACTTACCATGTCTCTTTGTATTTTTATATTATATAGTTAATAAACATACTATATACATACAAGAGATCCCCAAGTGGTCCATTAATGATAAAAATATCAAGATATAAGTTTCTTGGACGAACCTTAGATTTTTAAGAATTTAATATCAATTAATAATATAATATTTGTTTTAAAAACTCTTTTATGTCAATTTTGACACTATTCAATAATTGACTTTTTTAAAAATCATAACAAAATAATTACTTGGAAAAAAGATAATTAAATAAATCATCATATGTCATATTATCCTAGAAAATTATTTTAATGCATTAAAAGTCTCATGTTATATTTATTTGGGTATTTATAAGATCAATTATTTTAATTTTTCACTATTATGGTAATTACTGCATCATCATTGTGTCATATATAAATTAAATTATTTAATGTCTAAAAATTATAAATAAAATATTATTATGTATGAAATCATTTTATATTTATAATTAATATTTATTGTCGAAAATCAAACATATATAACCCTATGTAAAAATTGGTTTTCTAAAAGATATATGCTTATGTCAATTTTGTATTTATTTTAACTTAATTAAAATAAAGTGTCCCTATCACCTACAAGTGGCTACATGTTGTCCCAAAATCAACCCAATGATGCCCCTGGTCGGAATGTATCCACCAATAAGGTTAGGACACATTTTAGGGTAATTTAGTATTATTATAATATTATTTTTTAACCCTTATTTACCATATTTACCCTTTTCCATGGTAAATAAAATATTTACCGAAGTAATTATTCAAAATGTCTAAAAATAAAAGTTACCTATTTAAAAAATTTGGACATCCTGATTCCAAATATGGAATCTATTTTTCCAAATTCAAAACAAAGAAGTTGCAGAAATTAATTTAAAATTAATTTCCGTTGTCAAAACAAAAAAGAGTGTTTTTAAGATATAATAACTATCAAAAGATTGATACTTGTTTATGTCCGGTTTAATTGTCAAATTATGTCCAATGACCAAAATTGTATTAAATGGTAAAAATATATTCTAAATATACTTTAAAACCACTCAAATTCATAATTTATCACTAATAAGTATTTTGATTAAAAAAGTTGTTTTTAATTAAATTTTAGTAAATTTCACTATTCATCACAATATTAAAGTTATCCGAAAAGTACCAAAATTTCACCTTAGTCTTAATTCGATACTCCAAATCAAAAAATGAAGTCCATTTTGAGAGATAAAAATTATAAAATTTTAAAAAGTATGTATTACTATTCATAACGACTACTTTGATTGGTCGTGGTGTGTGTTAGAACTCGAAGTTGCGTACAACACACGCTACTGTATTATTTAAAGAGAAGTGTACCATGGAAGATCGGGGTGTTACATTCTTCCCTCCTTCAATAAATTGCGCCCTCGAAATTTGATATTGTTCTTTGAAAATAAAGGTTGAAAATAGAAAATATCTTTGTGGAAAAACCCACATCGGAAATTTGGTTAAAAAAATTTAGTCTTAACAATATGAAAAGAGAAATGAAAGGGTCACCACAAAATTATGATCTCGATTAGGAGGACATTGGTGGAAATTATAGACATATAATTGGAGGAAAAATGTAAATATTTATAGGTAGTGATTGAGGTAATCAATCATAAACAAGTTTAAAATTGATGTCCTTAAATTCATCAATCTATGATGACTTAAAATACCATCGGTTCAACAAAACATAAGGTATTAGGATAACACATTTTTGACATTTCAAAATATCTTAGTTGAAATCCCACATCAAAAAATGAATTAATGAGGCCTCTATTTAAAATAAAGAGTGGAAAGTATGAAGATTACTGAAAATAACACATACTAGGGTTTTATGTAGGAAAATATGAATATGGGAGAGAAATCTAACCATCAATTATCTGATGGAGAGTGGTAGAGAACATGGCTATGAAAAGGCCAACAATCCTAAATCCATAAATTAGTGATGATCTAAGGTACCATCTAGGACAACATTTTTATTCTATGTTCCTTTTATTAATGTTGAGGAATTTATTTATGAGATTGGCTAAGATCATAAGGAGATATACTTACTTTATAATTAGAGTTTTATCCCTTAATAAATTTCTACCACAAACTCATCTTTCACCCCAAAACATAATACAACTAAAAAATACTCGATTTATCCTAATCGTTAAGGGTTCCAAATATTATGAATTTATAATTCACATATTAGACCCTTTTTGTAAAGAAACTACATTATACCATCCAGGAACATCATGTAGCACAATGGTAGGTGATAAATCCCAATTGCACTATGGTTGTGGGTTCGATTCCCGTAGCTTTTTCTGACACGACGGGTCTTCACACGGTCTGTGTGTTGTCCTTTTATAAGAATCCAAAAAAATAACCATTCGAACTTAATCCATTCCAACCATTAGACTTATCCGAAATACTATTATCCAAACTCATAGTCCAAAATTTACAAGGAAGTTAAACATAATGAGGATCCTTTTTTCTAGGTAATAACATGTGAACACCTTCCTCATATATTATTTTACAACACCGCAACATCCTGAATTACCAAAATCAACCAACTCTTATTCCAAAATTACTACCTCAATATTAGGACCATATTAAGGTTTATATTTCCTTCAACCATGTAATTTCTAAAATAATTTAACTCATTGTAGAGAAACTTTTCTTAGTACCATAAAATCTCAAATCCTTAATTAAATAGTATTGCAGTACAATCCTTATTTATTTCCATAACATCATTCATACAAAACTTAAATGAAATAATTCTAAAATAACAACATAAGAACACTAGTCATTGCTCTTCATCTTTGGTAGTATCATAACTTGATTATTATCAAATAGAATCATTTGCGGAATAGTCTGATGACTGGGGAATTGGTTCGCGTAGTGTCCAAACTCCTTGCAAATGAAGCATTGTACATTTGAAACCATTTTCTTACCCTTGCATCCACGTACTTTGTGCCCTTTTCCTCCACACTTATAACAAACTCCCATTCCTTTCAGGAAAGTTCCAGGGTGTTTCTTCCCACAGTTATCACATATGGGAAAATTCTTCTTTTCCCTCTTCCCTTTATCTATATTTATCTCTTCCATCCTTTTCTTTTCTTGCTTCCCTTCAAAGCCATAGGACTCCGAGAATTCTTTACTCATCTTATCAACACATGATAATATTTCTTCATATGATGATAATACGTGGGAAACTATTTCCCTTCTAAATTTTGGCTTAGGACCACGAAAGATATGATCCTTCTTACTCTTTGGATCATACGTATTATGGGAGTTCACATTCCTTCTACTGGGTGCCATTTCTATACAATAGCATAAACTAGTTCAGTTTATGAATTGCAATGAATAATTACCAAACATGTAAAATACCTAACAAAAATTGAACAGTTTATGGATATAATCCATAATCATAAAAATGTTTTCTTTGAGTAAGTATATACTCATAATCCCTTCATAATGGTTTGTAAATAAAATGAGTATTATCCAAAGCATATCCCCCAGGAGTGTCGTAACCAAGAGTGCAGCAAGTCCCGTTGTCATGCACCAGTTCCCGTTTGAGTCTAGATCAAAGCAGTGTTTTCGGGTTTTACCCCTAGGTACATCTGTGCCAGAGCCGCCTCTACCTGCTCGTATCCAGACATGGATGTATTTCTCAAAAAACTCACAAAATCTCTACAATACCAAAATTTTATGATGTTCTTCTATACTAATCCTCAAAGTCTATCTTAGGGCTATGTGCTCTAATCAGAGTTTATCTAAATCTAGTTTCCAAGGTTATTGCTAAATTTCTCTGATACCAACTGTAACGCCCCGACCCCAGTTACCCTAAGGCGGTGCATTATTTTAATACATTGGCATGATTAAAAGGAATCAAGTCCCGAAGGACCGATCAGTTTAGCAGTCTTGGAAAAATAGATCACATACATGAATGTTACATTGGCACTTTAAGAAGTACAAAACAACATAAATAATCTTTATGAATGCCATTATTCCCTCGGCTTAAACCTACATATAAATCACATTACACTTCTTGGAATCTTGGGAAAAATAAAACATAGAAAGCGGTGAGGTCAAATGCTCCGTAAGGGTAAGTAATACAGTGAAAACTTTCAAAAATAAGCATAAACATTTAAGGAAATGTATAAAACTAAAACAAAAGCCTTTTAAACTTGAACTTCAGAATAATATGGTAGAAATAAAATGAAATAATTCCATTTACTTATTCACATGGATATTCTACTAATCGAATAATCACATGCAATATCACTAACCACTTTCAGAATGAAGGAATGCATGATGCCGAACTTTAATTTTTGTGTCAAGGCCTCGTGCCAAGACCTAAGGGATAACTGTAACCGGAACCCAACCCGGAGAACCTCTATAACCGAACTCCATCCCGGAGTGCCTCTAATAACCGGAAACCAACCCGGAGTTCCTCTAATAACCGTACACCAACCCGGAGTGCCTCTAATAACCAGACACCAACTCGGAGTGCCTCTAATTACCGGACACCAACCTAGAGGGTCTACTGTAACCGGAACCCAACCCGGAGGGCTTACTTTTACCGGTCCCCAACCCGAAACATACTAGTCCAACACATTCATCTTAAGAAGAGGATGAAATATAACATAAACCTCTATATTAAAACTAACATAAAAAATGTCAAAACTTTAATCATAAAACATTAATGGCATAAAAATAACTCATCCATATTCAAAAAAATCACAAAACCATAAATACAATATGGATGATTTTTATAATAAATCAACTTGAAACAAGTGTAAAATTTATCAAAGGATGTTGAAATAGATGAAATCAATACTATTTGAGAGAAATATCTCTTTTTTTGAAATCATTTAAAAGTCTCATAATTATAGAGAAAACCTTTATTTTAAAAATATCTTTATAAGATTGTGAAGGAAGCTTCAAAGGTGTAATAACGGCAGAGAATAACCACACCCGCCTTATAAGTTAAAAAAGACATTCTTACCTTAATTTTGTCAAAAAGGTTAAAAAGTAACTTGTTTCGAAAATGTTGGAAAGATTCCTTCAAAAACATATAAAGTAAAATAAGGGTATAAATGACTTCAACCCATTGTCTTTTAAATAGTAAAAATGTTTTGAAATATATTTTTAAGAAACATGGATGTGGATGATAAAGAGGTCCCAAAAGATAATTACATATAAACAACCTTGGATAATAAAGAGATTGTGAAATAAACCCTTACCAATTTGGTAACTTACGAAACATACACCCCATGAAAGAGGTATCATAAAATGAATATGTAAATACAAATAAATTAAAGTGTATTAAAAGAATAATACAATTATAGGTAGTACATACACCACAGAAAAGTTAATTGTGGCAATATGGCATGAATCTCACGGGAATAAGGAGTGAGATGAAAACCCCTTACCTGGCACTTTTCCTTAGTCGAGGGCACATTTAACCTCCTGTACGAAGATCGTAGTATGTTATTAAATTATACCAGAACCATATTAATATTTAAGATATCATAAATTATTAATTTATGACTTTATATTACCCATTTAATAATAATTTCCATGTTAAGTTAACATTTCAGATAATAATCACTTTCTTTATCGTACGTGTTTTAACTTGTCACTCTTGGTTGTATCACTTAGATCATGATTTAAATAATTCCCGAATATAAAACATGATAAATATATCATATATTATTTAAAGTTTAAGGTGGGTATGGGTTGAAAAACACTCAACCAATATAATTTAGTCAGGTTTGGGTCATTATATTAACCTTATCTTTTAGTTTTAACTCTTAGTTAATTAGTTTGACACTTACCATGTCACTTTGTATTTTTATATTATATAGTTAATAAACAAACTATATATATCCAAGAGATCCCAAGTGGTCCATTAATGATACAAATATCAAGATATAAGTCTCTTGGATGAACCTTAGATTTTTAGGAATTTAATATCAATTAATAATATAATATTTGTTTTAAAAACTGTTTTATGTCAATTTTGACACTATTCAATAATTGACTTTTGTAAAAATCATAATAAAATAATTACTTCGAAAAAAGATAATTAAATAAATCCTCATATGTCATATTATTCTATATAATTAGTGTAATGCATTAAAAGTCTCAAGTTATATTTATTTAAGTATTTATAATATCAATTATTTTAATTTTTCACTATTATGGTAATTACTACATCATCATTGTGTCATATATAAATTAAATTATTTAATGTCTAAAAATTATAAATAAAATATAATTATGTAGGAAGTTTTTGTAGCTTTCTAATTAATATTTATAGTCTAAAATCTAACATATATAACCCTATGTAAAAATTGCTTTTCTAAAAGATATATGCTTATGTCATTTTTATATTTATTTTAACTTAATTAAAAAAAGTGTCCCTATCACCTACATGTGGCTCCATGGGGTCCCAAAATCAACCAAAAGATGCCCCTGGTCGGACATGTATCCACCAATAAGGTTAGGATACATTTTAGGGTAATTTAGAATTATTATAATATTATTTTTTGACCCTTATTTACCATATTTACCCTTTAACCATGGTAAATAGAATATTTACCGAATTATTCAAAATGTCTAAAAATAAAATTTACCTATTTAAACAATTTGTACATCCTGATTCCAAATATGGAATCCATTTTTCCAAATTCAAAACACAGAAGTGGCCGAAATTAATTTAAAATTAATTCCCGCTGTCAAAACAAAAAGCGTGTTTTTAAGATATAATAACTATCAAAAGATTGATACTTGTTTATTTCCGGTTTAATCGTGAAATTATGTCCAATGACCAAGATTTTATTAAATGGTAAAAATATATTTTTAATATATTTTAAATCCACTCAAATTCATAATTTATCACTAATAATTAATTTGATTAAAAAAGTTGTTTTTCATTAAATATTAGTAATTTTCACTATTCACCAAAATATTAAAGTTATCCGAAAAGTACCAAAATTTCACCTTAGTCTTAATTTGATACTCCAAATACAAAAATGAAGTCCATTTTGAGAGATAAAAATTCTAAAATTTTAAAAAGTAGGTATTACTATTCATAACGGCTACTTTGATTGGTCGTGGTGTGTGTTAGAACTCGAAGTTGCGTACAACACACGCTACTGTATTATTCAAAGAGAAGAGTACTATGGAAGATCAGGGTGTTACATTGCCAATATAATATTATAGGATATAAATCATCAATGGAGCTATATGGGTGCATGGGAGACCAACCATTCATAATAGTATGATAAGGGGAAAAGAAAAAGTTAAATAAAAATACCGAAGAAAAATATCCCAAAGTATATCAGGCTAATGACCAATATAAATAAAATACTCTCCTCATCGAAATACATGTAATATTATTTAAAAATAGTTTTCACTACAATGAAACTTTATGAATCATCTCCACTAACTCCAAATTCT
Organism: Viscum album; assembly: GCA_963277665.1. Lineage (NCBI taxonomy): Eukaryota > Viridiplantae > Streptophyta > Magnoliopsida > Santalales > Viscaceae > Viscum > Viscum album. The sequence continues at coordinate 984,114,403 of OY728123.1, forward strand.
CCATGGTTACCCCAAAATTTTATATCATTTATATAAACACAACATGGGAGGGAAAGAATTCCCATCCAAGGGTGACTATAGAAATACACAATAGGACACAAAAAAGAAAAATAAATAATAGGAAATTGATCAGTTAAAAACTAGAACAATAACTCCTGATATAAAATAAATCCATTATAAAAATTGATGTAGTGAATTACAAACTTCATAGACTAATTCAATCATGATCATGGTTAATTCAAAAGGCATAGTTACCAAATGATCTATTTTTATTGTAAAAACTATATTAATTTCCCCATAAGTTTTATAACACATTATTTATTTCATAGTAAGTTAAAACCTCCCCAAAATAGTAGATAAGTCAATCAAGAGAGTGTAAAACAAATGAATATATTTCCCATGCCTAAATTAGAATAAAATTTTCATTCGAGGGATTTCCAAATCCATAAATTGGGAACATGTTACCCATAACCTGAGGGAGTTTCTTCACCAATAATTAAAGTGGTTGAATTATACCATTTAATGAATGAAATAATGATGGGTCTTTCAAAACCCTATGTCTATGGTGGAGGACATTACCTCAATTATTTTGTAATAATCAAAAACTATTATTCTTCTAGATGACCCGCACCTTATCATTAGTATTAAAAATAGATAATACCTAAATTAATTCCTAGTATAAATACCTAACCAAAAACCAATCACCAGAAATAGAAGAATAAAACTAATTAAATTTTAAAAAATAGAGCTTAAAATACCTACTTACTAAAAAAGGACCCTTCTATTTCAATCCACATGGAAAACTCTCAAACATTATATTAATTTATGAAAGATGAAAACTGGAATGAGAATCCATGAAAAATATATATAGGGGAGGGGGGTTATAAACCATGTTTTTTACCATGGTATTTCTACATGGTCTGGAAAAAAAGGGTAACCTAGATGCACATTTTTACTCAAGAAAAAACATATATTTAATGCATGACACCAACCTCCCTTGACTGGTTAAATTATATATGATATTTTTCAATAATTCCACCTAGAAAAAGAATTACGTAGAATATATTTACTATCCATCATAACCTATCCATATGAAAAATGATACATCTCCCCTATAAATTGGGTCTGGTCTTAAAACATGACTTTCATGGCCGCACCCAATCCACCACCAATATCATGCCACTTTTATCCCTTGTGTAGTTGTATTGACCAGTTATTGTCCTTGGGACCTAGGTGTGAACAACTAACAAGTAAAATCTCCCACATATTCTTTCCACATTCTATATATATCATTATAATTTTCTATAAGATCCAATGGATAGGGTAACTCCTCCCATTACTGTTCCCACCTTATGAATCTCCAATGGCTTCCCATAGTCAACTTACCACCACACATCATCTATGATATTTTTTTAAGATGTATATGTCCGCTAGTTAACATATGTTTTCTTTTCCCATATGGAATAATTATTGGAAACCACCGGCATCATTATAATTGTATATAATGACATTGGTAATTTATAAACAATCTTGATATATGTTCTGAGTAGGGATGGTGGGAGGGAGAAAGAGAGATATAGAGAGATAATTAATGTTAGAGAAGATATAAGTATAAATGTTTTAGTGTTTTGGGTTACCTAATCACCGATACATGATTTTTTTGACCCCATGGTTCATTCCATTATGTGTGTTTTACATGTCTCAATGGGATTGGGAGGGAAGTGGTGTACCATAGTAGCACAGTCATCTGATCTCCTACCCAATTCCTCTTTAAATTTGATGAATAGAATGTTAAACCAAAAAATTTAGTAATTATTTTTAAAATAAATTAAAATTTAAATTATAATAAACAAAAAATATTAGAATCATAATATGAATGAGAAATAATGAAGAAATCTAAAGTAAAATGTAACTCTAAAGGGGTTTTCCATAACTCTATAATCATATACCTTGATCTCATTAAAAATATGGAATGTTTAAATCACTATTTAGTGATAATTATAGATTATTTAAAGTAATATAGGGTGCGGTTGATGCCAATATCTTAGCCTCAAATTTCTTCAACCCTAAGAGAAACCCCCATGAAAAAAATATGATTATTGATTTTCTGTTTAAATTCATATTTGTGTGATATATATATTTTCCATAAATTTAAAAAACATTGGAATAAAAATAATCTTTTTATTTAATAATTAAATTATTTAGGTACTAAAAACAAAAAAAAAATATTATTTACATTTGAAAAAATATGTCAGATTATTTTAAAACATTAACATACAAAAAAAATTCAGCAAAGCCTCACCAAATGAGAGAGGGAATATTCTATTTCTAAAAATTGATAGAGATATTCCCTAATCCATTATTTATAAATATAATAAATATTTCATGAAAATTAGTATTTACATACACAAAAGGGTATACTATTCAATGAAAAATAATATTTCAGAAAACTGATAAACCATTATCATTTTGTGTTTAACCCACATTATTTATCATTAAATTAAATCATTCCATAATAATATGTTATGTGATGGGACTTAAAGAATATTGTGAATGAATAAGGAATAAAATTAATAAATGAATATTAACATAAGTGTTATGTTATACACCACTTGGGAGTGTCCTCTAGTTCTATATAAACCCTACTATCATATGATAGAATATGGGTATAGATTCAGTTACTCATCATGGATAAAACCCCTATATACTTGTATCCATCTTCATAGAAATCATTTTAATTTTTTATTATAAAAAATAATAGAATAAATAAGAATCACACATTATCAACATGTTATTCACTCGATCTATGTATATGTACTGAGGTTGGAAGATAACATTTATGACTTTATTATATTTTTTAAATACATTAAATGAAATTAAAGAGCTGAAATAGCCTCATTTGAGAAAGGTACACTTGGTTATATTATTTATTCATTTAATTAATTTAGACTATTTCATATGTTAATTAATGGAGATCCTTATAGTAGTGTTTTATTTTCTTCCACTTGATCTGATAATTTTTAATATTCCCTAGAAAAAATGATTATAATAAATTGGTGATAAAAATTCAGATAAAATAATTTTCCTCTTTCGATATATTGAAAAATAATATTTGGAGTTTATCTCAATTGTGTAAAAAATTTAAATACGGTTGTATCAAAATAAAATAAATATTTCATTAAAATATGGAAGAATTTTACTATTATTATGTGAAGATATCGAATAAGATGAAATTTATTTCAAATAAATAATGAAAAAATTAATTGTTTCCAGAGTTTAATGTTGTATAATGATGATGTCATTGAATAATTATCCATTTGGGGTAAAATAATATTAAATTAATTTTTTATTCTGATATTTTGAAAAAAATCACTTATATCAACTAGGAAAGAAGAAACTATTGTGATATTTTCCAAAAATGAATGATAGTGAAAAATAACATAAATCAAGAGGGATAAAAACAATGATTCCATAGAAAATCATACATTTGAATGAATATAGATAAATGAGTTTCATACCAACTAATAATGATAACTAATATTTTTTTATTAATTAGTTTATATATATGAGTTATTTTTTAAAAATAGAGACTAATTCATAGGTTAATGAAAGGTTTAAAATCTATCAATGTATTTGAGAAAAAAAGGATATTTCATTAAAATATTTTTATTTGATAATAGATACAAAATCATTAATAGATATTTATATTCATATAATGATAATAATGTATAAAAACATGAATAAATATATCTATAAATAACTAAAAAATAGAGTAGGGGGTAAGATTAATAAAATTTTATTCAACATATGAAGGACCATGTTAGTAGATCATATAAATTCCAGATATTTTTGAAAAAAACACACAATAGTGATTTCTACATTTAAAACTGATATCTTCAAAACCAAATTTAGTTAATAGCGATTAAGAGTTATTTTTATGGAGAATCTAAACATAGATATACTGAGAATGATTAGAAATCCAAATTCTATCCTAATCAAAGGAACATATTTGAGTAAATTTCATGAACAATGTGAAGAATGTATTTTTCTTAATTATGCATCCATTAGAAGGAGTTATATATGTTATAATAGTTATTTAAATGATATTTTCACTAATTTTAAGTTACTTATGATTTTAATTATTTTACATCATTAATATAAATATTAACTGATAATTATATTGATGAATCTAATGGATGAATAAATGATCTAGAGTTCAAATCATTGAGAAGGGGGAGTAAGATAATGGGAATTTTCCTACATATATCCATATATTAATTATTTTCATGGAATAAAGAATGTGTGGGTGACAGATATTTAGATTGAAAAGTAGAGTTTTGGGTGAATATTTTGAGAAAATAGTGATCTATATATTCTTATAACGATTAGAAGAAATAGTTATTATGAGATATATTTTGATTTAAAGTGGTGAATCTTGTATGACTGATATGGATTCATTTAATGGAATTTTATATCGTGATTGGAAAACTATCCAATTATTTATAATAATTTTTAACTTAACATAATATCTTAGACATGTTTAATTAGAATTTCAAAAAGTGCACATTATCTACTATAATAATGAATGATGAATAACTATCCGATGATGTTTCTTGATTGGATAAAGTCTAAGGAATATGTGACATAAAATTTGAATATTTATTTACAGGATGATATCATGAAGTCCATAAAAAATTGAGAACAAGGTTATATTTATTCGTGATTATTTATTTTTTACAAGTCATGAAATTACATACATTGTAATTAGTAAGTATTTGTGTGTGATTTATCAAAAAAATGAGACTATCATTAACATTCTTGAAACCCCACAACCACACATGTGGGACCCAAGGGGAAACCATGTGGTATTGGGTCAACCTATGAACCTTGGATGGAATTTGTAAGAGGTAGAGAATAGTTCCTATAGGAAGAGTGAGCATGGAGTGTGAAAAGGAGGATCCATGGGAACATAGTGCTTGGAAGGTTCTACAATGGACCATAAAGGCATAGTGTCGTCCAAGAGAGGTGTTACATATAGTGTTGTGGGTTCCAAACCCCACTACATGCTCAAGAGGTTGATGGAAATAGATTTGTTATTAAGAGGATGCTAAAAAATGTAAACTACTATGTAGAAAAAAATTATATATAGGATATTATAACACCATAAAAAATATATTATCATAGTCATGGTTTCCTAATCTTGTGAATATCCACCATCTAATCACCGAAATCAATTCCACTTTAACATTAATCCAATAACAATATTAGAAAGAGTTTTGAGACATCCAACATCTACTAAATTACAATGTTTTACAACCATCCTACTTGCCACATCCACTGATCAAATAGAGATAAATCATAAATGCCTGAAATATTGAATCCAGTCATTCTACATCAACATTCATACTATCATTTTTTCAAAGAACTTGATATAGTCAAGGATAACTAAAGTTACTAGATCATACACCATCCAATTAATCCATATACATGCATATTTTATAATTATCATCGTCAAAAAAAAAGGAAAATCATATGGAGATTAAAATTCCTTTGAGGTTCTGTAATATAGTCACTCCATAAATTTTTCAGTAGTATTTGAATGTGTCTTATAATGGGGTTGTTATAATTAATTGAAGATTTTTCAAATTTCCTGATGTTGTGGACTGCATATTTAAAAAGAAACATATTGATATAATATTGTTTTTCTAATAAATTTGAGATCTCTCTGTATTTCTATTCTAAAAACAATGGAATTGGATTTTAATGCACAACACTTTCATTTGAAGGACACATCCATGAAACCTTTTTGAGTTTAAGAAGAAATTTCACACGATTAATATTTCAACACGAGGTGATTATTTTGGTGAAAAAAATGGTATGATGAGGATCATCACTCATCTATTATTATAGAGAGAGTTTCTTATTGGGTTCAAATTTTTTGTTTTGACCCAAGGTGATGTATCAATATCCTTTAGGGGGAATTGGATTGACCCCTTGGGGACTGGGTTGTTTATCCCTTATGCATTATGAAAGAGGTGACAAAGTCAAATGATCCCAGTGGGTGATTTCAATGGTTATGTATTTGCACAATCAGTCCTCAAAAATATTAGTTTCTTGGATGGTCTCCAGCGGGTTAATTCGTGGATCCAAAAACACCCAACAGCCCTGATATCCAAGATTCATGGACCTTCTTTCCAATGGAAGGCTATCATTGGATGCAGATTTGGGGAATGACACATTTGGACTCCATTGGGAAAGAGGATTGGTGTTCGGGCTCATTACACTCTTTTAGGGGAAATTATTTCCTATTTTGGAACTCTCTTATAGATGTAATCCATGTTTATATGTTCGTGAATCCTCTGTTCATTACCGAAGAGTGTATATGTGGGATTCCTCTAGGTTGTAGGATCTTCCTTTATATACATGTATTTGATTCTACGAAGGCAATGCTGACTTAAGCAATGTAATGTGGCACTCTAGAGTTTGCCCTCATCTAGGACAGACAGAAGGTGGTTTGATGTTAGGGTCTGACCCATGATATGGGATTCCTATATATCCTCTGGAGAGGAATTAGAGCCCACATTTTTTAGTTATCACGACTTACACCTAGGATGAATCCCTTTCGAATTTGGGGAACATTTTTATCCAGACTGACTTTTGAGGAGAACTTTTCCTAAGCTCAAGCCTTAGATAGGCTTCCTATATATCCCAATTATAGAGGGAATCAATGTTCTCATAGTTCATTTAGATTGGGGCTTACATATAAGATTTGTCCATTTTATGGGTTCATAATTGAGTGATCCTTTTGTAAGGGAACCCCTTTGATTTGGGGACTTTAAGAAGGCATCCTATGCATCATAGTTGGAACAGGAATCAGAGTTCTCATAGTTCATTTCGAGTGCACAAATGTGGTATCACCCCAAACCCCAAATCCCACATGATTCATACTCAGGGTGAGAATCAAGAGGATGTAAAATAATCAACCAAGAAACACTTCCTCTACTCTATTGATGGAAGAGGAGGATAATTACAATGGAAGAGATCATGGCTACACATCCAATGACAAAGGGAAATGGGAGATTTATGCAAGAAACCTTCACCATTATTGATATCCGAGATTGTAAAAACATGGTGATCTATCCAGACACATCCCAATATGGGGTGAAGAGGGTGATGAGTGATACCTCTTGAAAAAGGATATAGTATTACCTTAGGAGTAGTTACCTAGGATCTGGGAAAGGCGAGGAGAATCATTTTTGGTCAATGAGGAGGAAACAGTGACCTTATTTCATGTCACTAGAAATATTTAAAGGGAAAGGTCTGTGGTTACCCCTAAACTCGAGAACATGGAGGTTCACGTTTTCATCCTAATATCGGTCCTCAGGTCAACTTGGGAATGTAGACTTAGAACAATTATGGAGGTCCAAACCATTATGAGGACATCCTTCATAACTCTTACTACCTTAGGTATGTATATTTAGAAAGGTTCACTGGTACACCCAATTATATTACCAAACCAGGTCATATAACTTTGGAGGTGGATTTTTCCTAATGGTGATGGACTAGTTTGTGAAGGATCTATTGAGAACTTAATGGTGATCGGGGGTATGACTGGAGCTGGAGGGAAGGAAACTCGAATACACCACATTCATCATATTGTCTTATTATATATAATGAGGGTATATACATAGAGAACAATTCTATGTTGGTAGAGGGGTCATCCACATATCAAATAATTACACATAGGTGGGTATCAACCACCATGTATCGAAGTTGTATGCAATCTTGGATGTGTTTCAGCACACCACTAAGGGTTTCATCCACTTACTGATGTAGTATGAAACACAGGGTAAGATTATCATAACAATGAACTATGCAGAGGACCATACTGAAGAAGGGTCTGGGAGCCTGTGGTTCAGGGGTTATTCATATGTGAGGGATTTATTGTTTGTGAAAGAACCAATTTGGTTGTTGGTTCACCCATTATTATTATGTAACTTATTTTTATGGTTTACGACTAGTTATACATACAGAAAAGCTTTTCTACGTTTTTTATTAATCGATGGTTTGAAAATAAAGTCGAAATCTTCTCTGTATCTGAACTATATCTTCTAGCCTCTAGGGTTTCCATTGTGCTCTCTTCCACTCTCCTCGTTCATATTCTTCCAATACCTCATGTTCACCTTTTATAGTGAGATGGAAAAATAATATCTAGGGGTATGAAACATGATTTTCATAAGCCCATGAAGATATATCTCAAAAAATGGATGAATTTGTCAACCAAGGTTTGTGGAAGCCATGGTTCACGAGAGGTGGTTCATAGAAAATTGCATGCTTGCTTCATTCACGAACTCATTAATAATATTTGAAAATTTTGATTTCTTCAAATTTATACTCAAATTTTCAATACAATTGGAATCAATTTTTCTTTCTAGACCGATAAGAATGTTATCTTCCCTCTCTAATGATCTTGTGGTAGTATTTACTTCCCTTTGCAAATTTTTCTGGACACTAAAAGAGGCCCCAAATCGGAATGGGGTCCAATTAGAAAAATGAGTTGGTTATTCTGATGTTGGACCAGTCCTGAAATGAAGTTGTTTGTGGTAGAATAGGTTAGTCTAGTAGAAGGGGGGGGCACACCTATTTATAGAGGCCCATATAATTTGATGTTTACTGTTTCTCGTGGTGAAAAGCGATATCAACTTCTCCTCAGCTTTCTTTGTCTGCACGTCCCGACTCATTTTCAAAATATTTTTTTGAGAACTTCTCCATAGGTTCCTCAAACCAAACTCTTCACATTTTCTTCTTCTCATGAACTGAATTTTGGGTTCACAAACTGCACTGTGGAATTTAGACTTTATGTCTGGACCTATATGAAGTATAACACAACACAATTTTCATGTTATGCACTTAGAACTTTTATCCAGATAAATAAACATTAAACATTGTTTAAATGAATATAAAATTTCAATCATATATCTTTGATCATCTGCATAGAGAGGCCTTAGTTCATGGTTTCTTCATTCCGTGAACCACATAGTTTTCTAGGCAATGCTCTGCGAGACAGTACCTCATGGGCCTTTCACATACTATGGTCGTACATGCAGAATGGCTTCTACATAATGTTTTAGTAGATTGGAAATGGAATAATCATACTATTTCTAAGAGAAGTACAAGGATACCCATGAAAACCCTCTTTTTTGGTCACTTGGCCATTTTTGTGGCTCTTATCCAACAACGTTCTCATTGGATTGAATTTTTTGTGGCCTTTTGGATCCTTTTGAGAATATTGCAATGGATCTTCCATAGAGATAGATTGAATCAACTAGGGAAAGAGAATCCATGATTGAGGACACTAATGACCATATTCGATCATATTTATTCCTCCAGATATTTCTTTAAAATACGTCTTTACCACAAATCTTCTAGCTTACCAAATATCTGTTCAACTGCCGCTCTACGACTTTGGTCATTTTAATGACGTCCCTTTTCCATTTTCTAACTACAATACTCCCTTAATTCTCCTGGAATCACCCCAAGGGTGTAATCAAACTGATATTTCTTCAATAAGTGAAATCCAAACTACTCCTATTCAATAGAATTTGTTCATACTAATAGGTTTGACATGGACTCAGGGAAATCATAGTTGTCTCAACACGTTTTTGAGACTAGTCACCCTGGAGTATCCATATATTATCAACCATTCCTGAGAAACCCCTAACAAAATGTGGATAAAAAAATGGGAACTACAAGCTAGAGGATTCATTTCTGACGAATGGGCCTTGGCATTTTGGGTACATCAAATCTGAATGGAATCCACCAATCAATTGGAAGTAGATAACTTGCACCAGGTATCTTAGGTCTCCAAATTTGTAGTTATCTCTCCAAGTGAAATCCTACCTGAAATGTTGAGCTGCTAGTGTTCAATTACCAATTCATTCCATTTATCACATGGAAAGGTGGGGATCATATTATGAGACGTCTACCAATTGGGGGGGGGATCCCCATTATAAGTGATATGTATGATGAGTTTCTTTTAGAAGACACTACATGAGAATTTTATAATCAGGGGTTCCCGTTGTACAGGAGCTTGGTGGTACTAAAACATGGACTGCTTGGTCAACCCCTCCAAGATTGGTCCCTTATCCCATTTTTGGATTGGATTGGGTCATTTTTTTAGGTGAATGGTCCTAGGAAGAGGGCCCACCATAGTCAGACTCAATTAACCCGACAATCCCGAAACATTATAGGGTCATATTATGCCACCCTTGATGCCAGATGATACACTATCTAGGGATACATGATTCAATTAGACATTCCACCTGATCTTAGATTTGTAGAATTCATCACCATGTTTTTGAGAGGATGTCTCTTTCCCTCCTACGATATATACATTGGGGTCAAAGATTATAATATGATGATGGAAGCTACATTGGAAGAGGTTAGACTGATCAATCTGGAAATTCCTACTCTTTCACGAATTTATGAGCTATTTGGGAAAAAACCAGAATGTAATCTTGTACATCGTCTCAGTGAACTGTTTCAATTTTTATATGAATTGACAAGAGAACATTTCCACTACCATGAATATTGACACACAGTGAGGGTTCCTCATTCTGAAATTCACCCTTCCCTTCATAATATTGTGGATATTAATCCTATGACCTTATACATTAGTGACACTATTGGGTTACTGAATGATACTTCTCACTTTTCTTTTACACTATACCCCACCCCACATGGGTCAGTAATGGGTGATGGAGGAGCTTCTTCAGAGGAGCGCTCATATATCATCGCACTTCGAGACAATATTAACACTTATTACATAGATTGAGTGGATAAATGTGATCCATAGTCCCCCTAATGGTTTTCTAGGTAATTCATATTCTTTCAATAGACTGTTCCTCCTCCCGCTATTCAGTTGAGGGTAGAATCTCATACTAAAATTCTTCACCAATTATGGATTATAATGAAGTGATAAGGTGCTACCAAAGAGTTGATCCTACCTAATATGATATGATCTACCTTTATATCATTGGATTATTCCCAAATGTGGGTGGACTATCACCCTAATAGGGTGCTTAGAAGAAAAATTTGACAGGTCTAAAAGCCATTAACCATCCATCGCCATGTCTTGTCCAAGACGACCACACCATCAATTCCTCTCCCTATTGTGAGAAGATGCTCGATCTGTCATCTGATGCATCTGGATGGTTCATTTCCAACACACCCCATCATGGTAAGGAGCGATTCAGAATAATCCCCTCATGTGGATACTGTTCACGGTCCTAATGACGCTAGCCACAGTAGAGAGTCACCAGATATCCTGGATGTTGTGGCTAGTCCGTCGTGTTTGGATATAGGGTCTGAACCATCTGTAGGGAGGGTGAGCCCCCCTTCCTGGGTAACATATCATCAATCTCAACCAACAACTGTAATGATGCTTCTCGTCTATAGACCCATTGCAACAGGGGTATACCAAGTTACTGGTGTTGCGAGGAGGCATCAAACGGTGCGAAAAAGACGTGGGGTCAGTTATGCACCCTTTCTGTGGAAACTCCTATGGATAACTTCGCCAATGAAAAGGAAATATTTTGGTGATTATTTGTTGAATTGTGTTTGGGTGGATTCTATTACCAACATCTACACTTTATTACTTACCATATTTACATAGTCAGGAAAGACCTTCCATCTTACGAGGACAACCTTGATAGATTCAACTGTTCACATCATCAGGCAACAGAATTCTAAGATATTTCTATGGGGAATGATTTCTGAAGGCTTAGGAGGTGAAGGATAATGACTTGGTGGTCTCCCAAATAGAAGATAAATGAGAATTCAAGGCTCATGTGGAATGATTTAAGGCTCAACTGGCCTCCTCATGAGCTGAAAATAAATCTATCAAGTAGAAAGAAAATGACATTAAAGCCATAAGGAATCCTATGTATGTAATGGTTGAAGCTGAGGAAGAAGAGAGAGATACTCTAGATTGAACCCTTGATAGACCTTGGTAGTCGCTTGTCATATTTCTAAAAAGGGAGAGTCGAGTCCCATTGTAATTTTTCCAAATTGGGATGTACTCAATTTATTTTGATACCATGGAGAGACTCCAAACTGGTCATGTTACACCATTTTTTTGGGAACTATTTCGCCCTGAAACGCCTCTCCTTTTTATTTTTTTACAATTTCAATCAATAATAATGGACCATATAGTCATCATTTCATTCATTAATTAATATAAAATATGATTCAAAACTAGTAAATTGAAATAATTGAATCATGCCATAATTTTATCTTGAGCCGCGGGACACAGTGAGCATAGATCGACTATTACTGGGGTTACATGGTAAACTTCAAGAACGTTTTTTCTGTTTTTCATTATTGTAATATTTGTTTTCTAATCATGTTTCGTACAAGATTAGTAGGTATAACATGACTTTTCCTTAGGTCTCCCAATATTGGTTTTTGACCCATAAAACATTGTGTCTCTTTGGAATAATTGATTGCTCAACATTTTTTCTGAAACCATATATAGTATAGGTTTAATAAGCTGGTGAATGACTATTTTCCAGGGGTTCCCTTAGCAGGTTTTCACTCTGGTGAGTATTACTCCTTTTCCATTTGTGTTTTGTATTCAATTCAATCAGACTTATTGCTGATATTTTGGGTCAAACTTCTTTGAAATAAAAATTGGGGCGGCATGGACCCCAATTTGGGATTAATTATCTAGAAATCTCCTAATAACCAGTAGGCATGAAGGAAGACTTTTTATTGATCCTGACCTTGGGAGTTTTGGAAGCATATGTGGATTGGGAGCCATTTTTGGCATAAATGGGTTGGAATGTACTATGTTGAAGAAGAATTATCCATTGGTTGATGACCATTTTGTAGGAACCATATGTAGATCCATCAGGGAATGATGAGAATAGTCATGAAAAGGTTTCCATAGGACACTGGCCATCCATTTTTGATGGCCTAGGAGATTTATAACATTTTGGATTTTTATTGTGGTTGGGTACCATAATGGGTGGAATATCTCAAGGATGAAGTCTAAAAGTATTAGGGACATTTGTATCAACTTTGAATCGTAAATTTCTCCCACATGAATTTCACTTATGTAATGGGTAACTAGTTAATGGCATGATTTAACATCATACAGCCAGGACACTTGAAACTCATCATGGTAGTCAATTTTTCTCTTACCAATATAGAGTAAATGATCCATCTATTCAACTTGAAATTCTTTTCATCGTTTCGAATTATAAAGGGTAAAATAATGTAAAACATAATCCATGGGGTTTCCAAATCCAGGGACATAGATGGGACATAAATTTCATGCAGGCATATGGAAACTAGAAAAGAATCTCATGAGGAAAAAATTTTTGTTGGATGATAGTAGTTTTGTTGGTGACATATTTAGAGCCACTGGGGTATGATTTGAATAATCAAACAAATGTTTCCACAAGACCATAGCATTCCATCTTCGATGGACATGAAATATTATGAGGATTGGGAATTTTTTGGGAACGACATATGGATTATGAAAGGGGGTGCTCCTAATCATAAAAGTGGAATTTCATTGCCTGAACATTACTGCGAAAACTGGAAATTAGTGGGGGAATTATGTTCATCATATGTTGATCGACATCACATTCATGGATGAGGTATCTTTATTTTGTAGAAAACTTGAGAGAACAGAGGTGAATTAGGATAAGATGTTCTGATAAATCCAGGATGTGGGTAGGAATTAGAATGTAATACATGACATTGAGGGTTCCTGAATCCAGAGGGATGTAATGGGGCTTGGGAGTTGTTTGGCGAACCGAGGTAGGATATGACTCTCCTGATGAATAATTTTCTTATGATTGATGGCAGTTTTGTAGGCAACATATTCAGAGACACTAGGGAATGATTTGCATAGTCAAAAAAGATGTATGTAGGAAACTGGTCTTCTATCTCCGATGGCCATGGAGGGTTATGGGGATCCAAGATTACTCAAAGCATATAGTTAGATGAGTGGAAGGAGTGAATCTGGATACATTTGAAATATCCCGGCTATGATTCAACTATGGGATCAAGTAGAAACCTACTTAGATATGGATCACACTTAGGGTGAGGCATCTATCCAATCAATATATTACCATATAGTTTACCATCATATGACCAAGTCCCAGGGTTCCTTATGGGGAAGGGATCCATAACATTCCTTTTAGGGTTGTACTACTAGTACCAAACTCCATGACTGGGTTTCCATGATGTCATGGTAGATCTCCTATAGAGGTCCCTAAGCTCACATGATCTATTATAGGTGTGAGAAACAAGGGATTTCAAGGATTTTAGTTCACTACTTAAGATTTCATAATCAATGGTAGGGAGTGTTTTATGCTTAGACTGTCATCATTTTGTTTAATGTCGTGCAACAAGGAATAATTCCACATAATTTATCATCACGTGGGGTCAACATAGGTTAATTCAATTGTGAAGGAAGGTAAATATGAATACCATTAATCATACAAATACATAATACTTGTTCTGGGATTCCCTACATTGATTCAATTCATGCGCAAATAATTAGACATTTCACTAATTTTTATGGATGAGACCAGATAGTATGATTCACATCTACAACACATTTATCAGGGGGAAATCGACTTATGAAAGATTCCCAATGAACATTCCTTGAAAATTTCTAGCACATATGTAGGAAGGAAATTAATTTTGATAGAGGAGGCCAAGTCAAGATAAGAATCTAATAACTTCCATTATGTAGTGTAGTTTAATGGCATGCAGTTGGGACACTTCATGCCTTGTTGTTTAGCTTCATGTGGTAAGGATGTTGGAAACATTTTTTTACCATCGTATTGTGGTGACAACTTTTTAGAAAGACCATAAATATATTCAAGTTAATCATGGTTAGGATATTTTGGTACTCTGTAGATGTGAGTGATGATAGAAGGTGTAAACTTTGGTCCGAAGGGTCCATGGATCAGGAAAAATGACATGAGTCTTAGAAGCCATTGGTCGTACGAAAATTGGAAAATCCACTCCAGGGGAATAATTTTCCTTTGATTAACAGACTGGTTTTGTGGGAAACATATGTAGATTAACTGGGGCATAATGTGAGTAGTCAAAAAAAGGCATCTTCAAGACACTGGCCTCCCATATTATATGAACATTAATGTTTATGGGGACCAAATCATTCTCAAATAATGGAGTTGGATAATGGGAATGATGTGTCTGGGAACGAAAGAAATATTCAGACCCTTATTGACCCTAAACTACTAACTCTTCTACATTGATTTGACTCATATGTAGGGGGAAGAAAGATCTTTTGAATCTTTCTGGGTGTTATAATTCAGACATGGAATTTCTGTCATCTCTTTTCATTTTATTGTGTAGGAAATTGGGGGGCATGTTCATGTTCTCATAACACCAAGTGTTGGTATGCACATGATTATTGAGGAATCGTGTAGTTTAATGTCATGCGGTTAGGAATTTTTATGGATTTTATTGTTCATGTTTGTCTTACACACCGATTAAGGAGAATTTTTTGTTGTTTGGGCAGTTGGACTAGAATTAAGGATTCGAGCATCACTATGTATTCTTCAAGGGTTGGAATCAAGCCACATGAAGTTTTGGAATGGAATTCCCTATATAGTTCTAAACCATATATAGGGTAATGTGTCACTTTTGTTTCATCATAGGTGGAAAAATATTTGGGATCAAGGTGTCACTATATATCCTGCAAAAGGAAAGAATTAATACAGATATAGTTCTAGACATATCCTACCTGTAAAGGTCTAGTCCATGCACAGGGTGGGGGAAATAATTTTGAATGATGGTGGAATTGGGACATGAGATTCGGGTATCACTATGTATCCCACTGAGATTGGACTCAATCCATACATAGTCCTATAAGATTCCATACAGTTTAATGTTATAAAGTAAGGATGAAGGTAAACCAATGTGAATTATAACCATATTGCAATTGGGCCTGAGACTTGGGATCCTGGCATCACTACTTATTACATTAAGATATTGATCATGCCATAAGTATTTCCTAAAATTCCCTCCCAGTATAGGTCCAGTCTATACACAAGGAGGGGGAATTTTTATCTTGTGCTGAGGGATGGTCCCGAATAGATTATCCCAATGTCACTACATATCATGAAAGGGAAATAATGAATCAACACATAGTTCTATTATTTACATATATAGGGTTGGTCCATGTGTATGCAAATAAAAATGAATTTTTATTTGATTGGTGTGTGGGTTGGGATGTTAAATCCTAGTGTCACTACGTGTCCTACAAGGGTATGAATCAAGCCATACGTAGTTCTTTAAACAATATGCTCCTTGTACTGATCTGACTCGGACGTAGGAGTAGGGAAATTCCACTTTATTCCTCTATGGGTGTCTGGTGTATCATATACCTATATCATTTTTTAATTCATGGGAACCCTTTCCACCAATCTAAATCTCATGTGAGTCATACGCATTGTGAGAAACAAGGAGTTACAACTATTTCCCTCATAGTATATGGTGATAGCGGATATAATCGGATAATTATGTTTCACGTGATGGATGGGCTATAATAAAGGGTCAAGGTTTTTCTAAGTATCCCATTATTGATTGGGAATCAAGCTACATATAGTTCATCAAAAACTGTGCAATTTAACATTTTGTGGTAAGGACAGAGTCCAAACAGTTTAATGACATGTGGTTAGGTTCAATTTGTAGATTTTAACATCACACACTAAGGAAAATCTATCATTCCATTAATCATTGAATGACTATGATGATTCTTATCACTATGCAGTTTAAAGTCTTAATGCTAAGATGTTTTATGTCACAGTTACATGAATTATGTCTTCAGAAAACTTGTATTGGGGGGTGCTGTGATGACCTATCCATTCATTACTATCAAGGAAAATGCTCCATTGGATTAGAAATTATGTATGGA
The DNA here is from genome assembly GCA_963277665.1 of Viscum album. Classification (NCBI taxonomy): domain Eukaryota; kingdom Viridiplantae; phylum Streptophyta; class Magnoliopsida; order Santalales; family Viscaceae; genus Viscum; species Viscum album. The sequence continues at coordinate 984,131,366 of OY728123.1, forward strand.
ATATGGTCCCTCCCATTTTTCCTCATCATTTGGGGGTTTCTTCCCAAGTATCATCAGGGTTCTAAGGACCAACACTATCTCTCAATCGAGGAATGAACAAAGGATAACCTTTTTGGTTGAAGGATTGTGTGATCTGATTTTAGTAGACTTAAAAATGGTGCATCGTGTGAAAACTTTTATAATCCAGTAAATTAAACAAATAAAATCATTTCTGGTATTTCTCATCCACAGACAGATGATTAAAAATAGAAACATGGATTAATGGCACTGGAACTTCGATGGAAAATTTTTTTTTGTTGTGTATTCTAGTGAGTATGGGTTTTCTCAGGTGGTGCTGCGGGTCGTGGTCCGGTTAGCCCGTAAAGCATGGTAGAGCATGTATGGCTATGATTTCTTATCCATTAATACATTCTTAGGGAGTTTATTAGAAATAGTATTATTGAAATTCTCAACCTTCCTTGGCCACTGCATGATAGCAGAATGAACGGTTGGATTTGATTCCATACTCTTGGTATAACTTGTCCAACTCATCAAATCAGAAGTTGGTGTCATTTTTCATTAGTATTGTACGAGGGACACCAAATCTGGGAATGATGACGGATTTCACAAATCTAATTATTCTTTTTTTCCTGACCACATTAAGGGGTACAGCTTCAGCCCATTTGGAGAAGAAGTCGGTTGCGGTGAGAATGTACTTGAATTATCTGGATGTGTTAGGAGTATATAGTCCAATGATATCCACCCCCATATGAAAAATGGATTGGAGTAAATATCCATGTGAATTATTTCCATGGGTTGTTGAATTAAATTGGCATGAACTTAGAAGGTATGTATCTTATTGGATAATGTGGATCAATCATGTACCATAGTGGCCCAATAGTATCCAAGCCATCCAATTTGTTGGGAGATCTTGGCTGCTTATTGGTGTACTCCACAACATCTGACGTGCACTACTCTCATAATGGAACTAGTCTCTTGTCCATAAATGCAATTTAGAAGGAATCTGTCATGGCCTCTTTTGTAGAGAAACGTTTCTTGGTTTGTGCCATTGTACAAAAAAATATTGATGATCCGCCAATAGATCTAATCTCTTACAGCCCCACCTAGTGGGATTTCCCCCTTCCTGAGGTAATTTTCAATGGGAGTCATCCAGCTGATGGTGTTACCGTAAGGCTGAAGAATATGGATAATATCATCAATTTCATTCATATTGTTCTAAATTAATGACAATACCATCTGATGGTGGGAAATGGTGATTATTGTTTCATCCTGCCCTGGATCATCCTGGGTTATGGATTCATTTTCTAATGCATCAATTTTAGCATTTTTAGACCGGGGAAATAATTATTTGTTGGTTCTTATGGGAATTATATCATCAGCTCTCATACATAGTTCATCAAATGTACCAATAATTCTTTCTTAATTGAATAGTCACCATTGACGTGCTTGATGGCTAGCTCTGAATCACCTTTTATCTTCATGCGTTCGGATTGTGCATTATGTGCCCGCTCCAAGACTGAAATGTATGATTTTATTCTACTATAATATTTTTTCACCCCCTAAAAGTTGGAAGGAGTATGGAAAATGAACTTTTCTGGAGATATGAGTATAACCCCCCAACCCCACTTTGGTGAGTCTGGGTTCCTCCATCCTTTTCCCTATTAGGATATTGGAGGCACTATTGAAGTAAATTTCCCATGCAAAGGGTCCTTCTGAGAAGGATAATAATTTTTCATCAGGAATTTCAGAATCAAATGGGGTCATTTCATCTAAGGGGTTCTACTCTAGGTAATCATATACTACATGACCTTTGATGGATTTCTAGGGGATTTACTATATGTCAAACTGTTATAGGATGACTACCCACTATGATAGGCATCCAATTAGCATAGGAAGGCTATGTATATACTTGAATGAGTTGTAGTGGGACAAAAGATAGACCTTAGGGTATTATAGGTAATGCATTAGTATATAAACTATAATGATCAGTGCAAGGCATTTTTTTTATTCTTGAATATCGAGTCTTAGTATTGATCATTGTTCAGATGGGGTAGTGGAGACTATTCTCACTACCAGAATCATTATTCTATGCATCGAAAGTGCCTAACGATTATTTCAAGGAAGTTACATACAAGATGAGTGGTCTTCCCTCAAATGGTTGCATCAGCACCAGTGGTCTTTGAAGATACCTTTTATGATTGTCAAATTCTTTTGGAAATCATTATCCCACTAGTATGATACCCCTTTCTTCATCAACCTGGTGAAAGTAAACCACTTAAATACATTGTTGGATATGTCGAAAAAAATGTAGGATAGGTACCCCAAAATACCCCTCAACATGGTGAGGTTGTGTGGTGGTGAAATTCTGAGGATGTCATTTTTCTTCTCAGGTTCTACTTCGATGTTGTGATGTCGTATGACGAAGGTGATAAATTTTTTGGAGGTGACACCAAAATCACAATTTAGGGGATTCATTGTTAGACTATGTAGTCACTATTTATTTATGATAGATTCTAGATTTGTTAGCTAGTTTGAGTGATGTCGTGATTTAACCACATGGTCATCGATGTAGCACTCGAAAAGTTTTCCCAATAAGGGCTTGAAAATGGGATGCACAACACACTGATATGTAGCTCTGGATTTTTTTGACAAATGGTCATCACTATATAGTATAATACTCCCTAGGGCCCTAAAATTGATGGATCGTTCATCCTATTAGGATATTCAGATCTCATTGTATCCAGAACAACCATCCATTAAAGAGATGGCATCATATTCGAAGGTTACATCAATCAGTAATTTCATGACCAGGACCGTGCAATCATCTTTTGGGTAGTGCTAATTGAGGTCCCTGATGTTAATGCAGACTCTGATATTTCCATTATTCTATTTTGACATGGACTATGTTTTCCCAAACAACCATATATGGGACTTTACCAAATTAATTTAGATTTTATTAGTTTTTAATCTTCATCCTCTATTTCGGCATCATGTGTTAGGTGGGTCCATTTGGCAGCCTGCTTGTAACCACGATGGTCTTCCACAGACACAAGTGATTAGTGGTGACCACAAAATCGAGGCCTAGAATTTATATTTAGTTCCAGGAAAAAAACATATCAATTCTTCTTTATGACGGAGGTATATTCCTCTTTCTCATCAAAATGAGTGACCAAACTCATCAGAGTGGGTCGCATGTCATCTTTGGTTCCTAGGTTTATCTCATTAAGTTCATCAATCATGGGGGAGATGCCTTCTTTGAATGTGGGAGGGGATTTTTTGATATATTCTTCAAGTTATTATTCTTAATCTTCTTTTTCATCATCTTCCTCTTCTGTTGGAGAGATAATTCTCAAGGTGAACTCTCCAGTGTTGGGAGAGGAATAACACCTCTAATTAGGGAAAATAAAATAACTCCTTTTCCCCAACTAACTATGGGGAATTTTCTAAAGAGGATAGAATGGGGGGTAGAGGGGTTTCCTAACATTCTTTTTGTGACATGACATTTTCTTATTCCTTAGTGGTTATGGAGGCAACTGTATAGGGACCTGAGGAAGGGTTGGGAGTAGTTTTTTTATCCTCCACCATCATCATGGGGTTAGCACGCTTTTCAGTGTCCCTGGACTTGGTAGCCATAATAGAAATCATGTAGACAAATGAGTACACATATGAGATTGAACATATTCTCTCAACATAATTGATGGGTAATACATAATATTCCCCAATATATTTTAGGTGTTTTGTGGGAGCCATTTCCAATCCATTTGGGGTGGTGATCTAATCAATGCTATCAGCCAAATACTTCATCCATTTGGGCTCATAGAACCCTACATCAAGGTAATGCGACTTATAGGATTCTAATGGGGATTTATCTGCATGATATTTCTCATTATATACATTACTGTAATATTTGATAAACTGATGACTTGATGAGGGAATCACAACATGTTGATGTAGCAAGGGCCTCTCCAATAGGATGTTGAAGGCCGTACGTTTACTCACTACCAGAAACTCTGAATCAGACATGAGGTCACCAAGCCATGTTCTAATCATGATTATTCCCAATACATTTTTCATTCATTTTTCATATCCCGACAGAGTTATGGAGCGGGGTGTCAAACTATTCCCATCATAGCCCAGCTGACAGGGTGTTCACAGTGGGAGGAGGTTTACTCCAAATCCATTATCAATGATTTTTTTGGGAAATCAATTCCATATATCTTGCTAGACATGAATAAGGGTTTTATGTGTCCTAGTATGATTGAATCTTCATCCAGTTCTGTGAAATAGATGACAACATGAAATTAATTAGGATTGGTCGCTGTCTAATAGACTTCAGAAGCAGCAACATCGACCTCCAATTCCTAGGGACTTAGTTAGGATTCGACAAGTTCCTCTCTACATTCTTTTAACAGACTCATGGAACCTAGGATCGATAGTTTTGGTGGTACTGAAGCTTGATGCTACAAAATATCATATTTATTATCTAAAGGCTAGAGATTTCTAGCTTGGGTAATCTCATTCATGGGAGAATTAGGGTTTTTTAGATTTAGATATACATGGTATGTCCCTAGTGACAGGAGCTAATGGATTTGTTGTACTTTCTGAATTTGGACAATCTGGTGTTCATGCATGCCTTGGGATATTAGACAACTGTTCTTCCTCTGACAGATACTCAAAATGATTGGGATCAGATTTCTTATAACAGGGGTAGAGAAACACTCTAGTTCTTGTTGTGTCTGATGGAGGGTCCTTCTACAAGTTTCTGAAACATTAACGGTTTGAGTTATGGTTTGTCCAAGAAATTGACTTCTTCCATGATCAAACCTTCTTGGAAACCCTTGAACTCTGTGACCTTATCTTATGCTCTCTGGGTGGATGTGGTTAATTTAGGTTCATGGGTAAAATTCCCATCAGAGAAGGGGTCCATCTAGTGAATGACATTAATGGAGTCAAATATCAGCCCTTGATTAGACAACAATATTTTCTATCTATATTATTATGATGGTTCTGTTTAGTGGGGAGGTTCTCATTGTCCCGTATAAAGGTGTGGTGGAAAAGTTTTCAAGTCTACTGGAATGAATTCTGAATGTGTCTAGATCATTTTTTGGATTTGGTGAAGGATCATATTCTTTATCTTTCTTTATTCCTTTACAGAACTCACAAGGTTTTGGTATTTAGGATGATTGGTGTGTTACATCAAGAGTTATTGAGGGCACAGTTGGATGCTTCAATTATTCCTGGAGTATCCCATGAGACCGGTTGAATGTTTTCTGAGTCATCCATATGTCAAAATTTTTCTCCTTTTTTTGTTACTATTTTCCACTCCTGTTCATATCTTCGATCTACGATGGAGACATATGCCACTACAATTAGAGCTAGACCTAACAGTATTTGACCAAAATACACCATCATTTGTAGGAGATCTTTGAAGATGAATCAATCCTAAATGCTGTGTCCAAATATCTAACGATAGGGAAAATTATTTAGATGGTCATCGAGACTGACTTCATCATCTCACTTTGGCTCTAGTATTTGGGGAAAGGTTTAATTAGTGGTAGCTATAAAGTAGCTAGAGACATGGTCATCTTAGAATGAGTAGACCTTATTTCTTCATTCCTTGAACTTATTTCTTTTGGCACCCCATAACTCATTATGTCGAGGTGGGGGTGAATATTGGCATCTAGGGGGTCCTGTACGGTTTTTTAGAGGCCTATAAACAGAATCTAGTGTTGGGGATGTCTTAAGCATGATATAAGACACTTAATCCTTTCTTGTTATTTTTCCTAGGGTCGATGGGGCCACTCGAGGCTTGATATTGTTTTGCTTTAAGGAGTCCTCCATCCTTTTGTAAATGAGAGAGAAATGTCGGAAACCACTTGTGTACTTCACTAGTATTTGTGGTGTCCACAATTCATCATAGATATTATTGATGCACATAGTGAGCATTTCATCCTAGGGGAGTGTTTGATTCAGAGTGTTATTAAGGCCCTTCCATCTGGTGATGAAGTCTGAAGCACATTCATTCTCTTGCTGGTTGAAATTCATGAAATCACGGATTGTTATCTTAGGTAATTTTGAAATGAACTGGAAGAGAAACGGTCACTGGATATCATCCCACCATGTGATTGAGATGGATGGAAAACTAGTATACCACATAAAGGTTAAACCCTATAGATTTTACACAATTCACCTATGTTTAACTACTTATTTTTACTCTAGGGTACCCATCATGGGGTCACAATAAGATGTATAGTGCATTAGATGATATTCTCGGTCTCCTGAACCATTTAATATTAGGAATATAGTTTTCTCGATGTTTAGAGGTGGAGGATCGTTTCTCACCCAATCAGGGTAAGGTTTGTGTTCTTGTTGTGTTGGACCACACCTACCTTCCATGGGTTCTATTCGGGTTGTCAATCGCACAATGGTATTCAAGATCCCTTGATGCATATCCTTCTACACATGATCTTGAGTGAGTGTAGTAAGGGAAAAATTGTACGTGTCTATTGACACTCCTTTCTGTCATTGAGTCTAATCAATAAAAAAGGAGAATACCTTCATCACAAAGAGATTAATCCTTTAAAGAAACATCAAAAATTGACAAAGGCATGAACACGGATTTCTTTAAGCATGGGTCGTGAAAGTTTCACTATGGGCGCACAAGTATAATTGCGCTCCACATATTGGTCATGCAAGTGACTTGCACGCCCTATTTTATTTTTGGCCAAGGTCCTCAATGGCCTATAAATACCCCCAGTGGGCCCCTAATTTTGGGGATGAAAAAAATCCAAAAGGTGGATTTAAGATCTTGGATCCCTAGTCTCTACTTGAAGTATTCTGAGAACTTCTAAGGTAATTTCTTACCTAGAATGGAAGATCTAAAGAAGAGGAATATGGCCTATGTGTTGGAATTCATCAAAAATTGCGTGCCTAAATGTCCATCCCTTAATGGAAATGGCCACACTTGCGCTCCACCTTATCCCTTAAACAAAACTTGCGCGCCACCCGTTTGGAATCCTTTTGGGATAGTACTAAGGGCTTGAGCTAAGCCTCTCCCAATTATTACCTTATGGGGTAATCGTTGCCCAAGTACACATGTGCCATGCAAGTATACTTGCATGACCAGGGCATGCTCACCCAAACAGGACTTGCTCACTTGCCTCTTTTTGGGTGCCCCTCCAGCCTATTCAACTCCTTTTCTTCAAATCCACCTCTCATCTTCAAGATTTAGCCTTCAACACCCAGTTCACATATATTTTTGGCATGGTTCTTTGATTGGATTCCTTATCTTAAAGGAATTCCGTGGAACATCTCTCAAAACCTCACGATTTACATATCTTTATGTCACTAAGGTAAGATATTCCTTCCATTCAACGTCATCCTTTAAGATGAGAAGATCTTTAATCTGGGCATCCTCCTTAGGAGTAAGCCCCAATTCTCAAGACCTCTTAACCTGGGAATCCTTCTTATGAGTAATCCCCAGTCATAATTTCCCTTAACTTGGGCATCCTCTTTAGGAGTAAGCCCCAAGTTACAAATCTCCTTAAACATTGGGCCTCCTTCTCAGGAGTAAGTTCCAATCATAATTACCTTTTTATTTGGGCCTCCTTCTCAGGAGTAAGCCCCAGTCATAATTTAAAGTCCCCTTTTAATTTGGGCATCCTCCTTAAGAGTAAGCCCCAAGTTCCCTAATCTGGGCATTCTCCTTAGGAGTAAGCCCCAAATTCCCTAACCTGTGCCTCCTTTTTAGGAGTAAGCCCCAATCATAATTCCACTTAACCTGGGCCTCCTTCTCAAGAATAAGACCCAGTCATAATTTCTTTTAATCAGTCATAATTTCTCTTAACCAGTCTTAATTTATTTTGATTTGGGCTTCCTTCTTATGAATACAACCCAATCATAAGTCCCCTCTAATTTGGGCATCCTTCTCAGGATTAAGTTCTATGTTAAGTATCCAAATCCATATAAATCACATATAACTTTATGGACCTTATTCCCGGGTTTCTTCTCTGAAGTAAATCCCAATTCTAATCTATCTTGGGCAGTCATACATATGTAATCCCCAAATCATTTCTTATGATTGCATCTTTCATTGCATAATCATCAGGTTTTACTGATACCTCTTGTTTCTGACATCAAGAATGACTCATGTGAGCTTAGATCATAAAAGTAATTTGGACATATTTCCTTGGGTCATAAATCATGAATAAACTCCATACTTCTTCACTCTAACTACGTGGGTTCTGATTCCTTTTCTAAACCAGGATACGTAGGTAGCCCATCTGCGGGTACGATCCCAACTTTGAAATAATCTATGTCCTTCTGAACGACAATAAACCTAAAGTGCCCCATTGAGTGGCTTTAAAACAAGTATGGTTATCATAATGACCAAGAGATTTCTATATAATGTGTTGAAGGATACCATTGACTAAGAATCTCTAATAAATATGGATGATTCTCTATCGATGAATAACCTCCAATACATAAAAAAGATTCTCTAAATCTCATACATATCAATCATTTATTTTCTGATCTAAAGGAAAGCTCATTTTCATACTTGGTAATTAAATAAGGATTCACGAACATAACTCAAATCTATAAAGAGAGTCCCAGAGTAGACAATAATTCCCCCCAAAAAGGTGTGATGAGTCCGACCTCACATCCTCTTGACCAATGAAAATTCTTAAGTCTCATTGGTCCACAAATAATGAGCACCTACCTTTGGAAAGTATGTCCAAATCGATATAGAATCGTTGGATGTTTTTGGTTCTACGAATAAAACTGTTAGAAACCGATTGGAATGTTTGAAACTTAAACAAACAAGGTCATCCCCATTTCTAGAGGAAACAAGAAATGGTGAACCTGACGTGAATCCTAAACCAACTAAAATGATGTTTTACTTATTTGTTAGGCCCCTATTTAATTCAATGTTAGGGACAAAAAAGAAATAAATAACATATGTTCTCATACAAAAGATGTAGTGGCCGAACTTATCTTGATTATGTCTGTTATATCAAATAGTCACTCGTTTCCATGATCTATCTACATTACAGAAATGGCTTCTCTAAAGTTCACACATGTGAATGCATATGCTGCTACTCCTACTGGATCCTCATCCGCTCAGAGGATGACATCACCTACTCATCATCTTGAACTCTAGGTCCCAAATGCACTGGTTAAGGAATACCGTCAACAAGGTACCATTACGACTATAGAGTCTGCTCGAAAAGCCCTCAAAGTCAATAATTCACCATGGTTGTCTGGACAGCGACGACCAGTGATCAAGAAACAAGTGGTGACAACCAGCATATCCAACCATTTCGGGTCGTTATCCCAAGAACGCAATCACCAGTCCCTCCCATATTATGAGGAGGTGAATGAGAAGGTCACTCAAGACCTTAATTCAAGGATACAGGAGTCCTTCCCGAGGGATCCCATCAACAATTGCCGCTAGACTCGTGCGGTTGTGCGCCCTCAACATGATGAGGGTACCACATTTAGGGGTTCAGCTCTGGTTCCTCAGACCTGAGCATGCAAGACGAACCACCAGAGGCAAAATTTGGTCAATAGAGAGCAGGTTCTTACTTCTGACCCCTATGAAGAAGTCCATCAATCCAACTTGATGGAAAATAATGAGTGGGAATATACACCCATCCGTCTTGATGTTACTACTCAGCAGACTCGTCTGGAAGTAATACGCCAATCCCACCAGGAAATTCCGGAGGAGTAATATAGGCAGGCACATACACCTATTTATAACTCATTATCTAGTCAACAAGATCATATGACTATAATAAAATAAGCTCGCCAATTTAATATGGTGGAAACTGAAAGTAGGGACATAATCCTGTTTACAATCAACAATTCTATCAGTAGTCTCATCTGCCAGTATTGAAGGAAATTCTTCAACCTTACTTGATGAAGAATTAACTACAGGCATATACACCTGCCAATGATCATCAATCCTGCCAACAGTCTCGTTTGGTAGTACTCAGAGAAGTCATTCAGAAAGCTCCGAAGAGAAATTTGGAGCAGACTCAACTCTCTACCCCCACACATGAGTACTGTCAAAATTCACTGACAGGAAAAAGAGGTGATGAGAAGGAATAAAAACCTACACCAAGCATGGAATGGATGTATATTATTGTTCCAACAGCTAAAGTCACCAAGAACATTCTAACAATGGTGAAAGAGAAGAAGAAAATCCCTGCTCATATTCTGAATACCTGTTAGAATATTATAACAGCTTCAGCAGCATCACAGGGAAAGAAATACAAATCTGTCATTGTCAGTTGATTGACACATCAAAATATCACTCTGTTATAGATACATACCTCTGTTCCAGTCCAAGAGCGTTGTGGGGCATACTCCCCCATGTCATACAGACAATCAAGTCAGGCACATACACCTGATTTGAATAGAGATAATTGTTGTACCTCTCGAACCCCTCATGGTTTTATTTTCATGATCACAATCACCCTCATTTTTATCTAATCCTCTTTCAAGTGTTTTTGGTTGATAGGAATCAAATCAGGTGGCCAAGGAATTGGGCCAAGAAAGAAAGAAGGCAAAGTGGACTGAAATTCAGTCCACCGGCCAGCCGGTGGCACACCAGCGGCCAGCCGGTGGCACCTGCAATCAAGAGGGAGCCACTGCCTCCCCACCGGCCAACCGGTGGACTCACCACCAGCCAGCCGGTGGAACCCAGCCTCAATAGTGTCAGCTACTGCCTCACCACCGGCCAGCCGGTGGCTCTGGCACCGGTCGACCGGTGGCCCCTGGACAGGAATCCAATGACTTTTTGCAAACACCGGCCAACCGGTGGGCCTGCACCGGCCAGCCGGTGGACACAGTCAAACTAGCCGTTGGGCTGTTGACCAGCCTGTCCACTTGGCTCCCAACGGCTCTTTTAGCCTCTCCAACGGCTCCGAAGCCTCCCCAAGGGTTCCATGCCTATAAATAAAGGCCAAGGAAGCCCCGAACATCAACCGGAACTATACGGAAGCCCACGGACATGTTGTTCATCATTTGGCGTACCTCCGGCGACTTCCTCCAAGGGAACTCCAATAGCTCCAACAACTTCCACATCCAAGGAGCCCACTCAAGAAGCTTGGGAGAGCACGCTACGTCAACTCCATCATCCATTGGCACCCAAGTCTTCCCAATTACGGTTTTTATTGTTTATTCTTTTTGAGCTTTAAAATTGGGTTTGTGCCTACAAACCCCAAACCTTTTTCTCATCCCCTCTTTTCTTTGGGTTTCACATCACCACTAAGGTGTGACAAGGTTGCCAAGCTTTCCTTTAAATAGCTTGAGACATAGGTGAGCTATCCTTCACCTGTAAGAAGGATAGTGGGTTCTTGCTAAACCATCAAAAGCAAGTGGGTTCTTGCTAAACCACAAAAGCAAGCTGTAATAGGTCCTAGTGCTACCTCAAAGCCTAGTGGGTTTCTTGCTAAAACCATTTAAAAGCAAGCGGTAGGAATATCTCAACGGTTGAGTTGGGAGCGGAGACGTAGGCCGGGTTTTGGCCGAACTCCATTATCAATTTTGTGTGTCTTGCCTCTTTATTTCCGCTGCATTTCAACTTTGATTTTTAATTTGTTTATCATTTTTTTAAAAGGCAATTCACCCCCCATCTTGCCATCATTCCTTGTTTTCTTCCGACCCAACAATTGGTATCAAAGGGAGGTTTGAATAATTCCCTAACCGGTTTCAAATTAGAGATCCTATTTTTTTTGATGGCTTCTACCGCTTCTTCCTCACAATCCCCCGAAGGACATTCTTTGGATCGTGCTCTATTCTTTGATGGAGCCGATTATACTTTTTGGAAAACCCGCATGTCAACTTTTCTTAAAAGTATTGGCTATCCAATTTATAGAATTGTTATGCAAGGATTTTCTCTCTCCTCTCTCGATGAGTCTAAATGGACCCCCGCCGACATTGCAAATTTCGAGCTTGATGGCAAAGCCATGAACGCTCTTCATTGTGGTCTTGACCGTAATGTTTTTAATTGCATTTCTTCTTGCACTACTTCTTACGATCTTTGGAAATTGTTAGAACTAACCTATGAAGGTACTAGCAAGGCTCCAAAGCAAGAACCCGCTCACAAGCAAGAACCCGATGCAAAATCCGTGCCCGCTTGCCCACTCCACAAGAAAAGGGCCAAGAAAAAGGAGAAGAAGAAGGCTTCAAATGCAACATGGAGTGATAGCTCCACCTCTTCATTCTCCTCCTTCTCCTCGAGCGACCAAGGTAAAAAATGCCTAATGGCAAATCATGAGGTATCATCTTCCGACTCTTCTTCCTCGTCTTCTAGTTCTTCAAATTCTTTCAATCATTTGTCATATGAAGAACTCCAACACGCTAGAGACCAACTTGAAAATGGTTTTCACGAACTCTCTTCAAAATTTGTTGCTTTAAAAAAGTCTTTCAAAAAACATTCCTCCGAAAAAGACCAACTTCTCAAAGAGAAGGAGGAACTCACCCTTAAAATCCAAAATTTTCCAAATTTTGATTCCATGGAATCAACCATCAAAGACCTAAGGGAGACCCTAGCCAAGTTCACCCAAGGTGAACAAAATTTGTCCAATCTCCTTGGTTCTCAACGTGTTTCTAGAACCACACATGGACTTGGCTACACCAACCGAGCTTCCTCCTCCCATGCACCCACTATTTTTGTAAGGGGGAGCTCCGAATTTAAATTTTGTAATTATTGCAAAAAACCCGGGCACCTTATTTATGAATGTAATTGTAAAAACTCCCGGTACGGCCAACCCAAGTCTTTTTTTTATTCGGACGAATTCTATAGGAGAAGACCCGCTATGAGACAAGTATGGATTGAAAAATCCCTCTTAGCGAGTCTCTCCGGGCCTAAAATCATTTCTTTTCAAAATCCCTCTCCCCGGTGATTCATTGTTTTTATTTAGGGGGAGTTAGGTTCTTTTAAGCCTTTTTGTGAATTCAAAATTCTCATTTCAAATTTTTTATTCAACTTTCGATTCAAACTTTCAATTTCAACTCTTGGTTTCAAATTTCAAAATTCATTTGGTTTTTGATTCAAAACTTTCAATTCAATTTTTTCATCTCAATTTTGATTCAAAACTTTCAATTCAAACTGTTATTCAATTTTCATTTCAAAATTTTCAACAATTGGTATTATTGTCAATTGGTTTAAAATCTTGTTTTTCAAATATTTCCCTCAATCAAGTTTTATGCCCCATTCTATTTTGATAATCACAAAGGGGGAGAAATTTCTTGATTGATTGGGGGAGAATCCTTTTTCATCATGCTTTGCATTGCCTTTAATTTAAGTTTTTTACTTTGATTGTTTTGGTGATTGTGATCATCAAAATAGGGGGAGATTGTTGTACCTCTCGAACCCCTCAAGGTTTTATTTTCATGATCACAATCACCCTCATTTTTATCTAATCCTCTTTCAAGTGTTTTTGGTTGATAGGAATCAAATCAGGTGGCCAAGGAATTGGGCCAAGAAAGAAAGAAGGAAAAGTGGACTGAAATTCAGTCCACCGGCCAGCCGGTGGCACCTGCAATCAAGAGGGAGCCACTGCCTCCCCACCGGCCAACCGGTGGACTCACCACCGGCCAGCCGGTGGAACCCAGCCTCAATAGTGTCAGCTACTGCCTCACCACCGGCCAGCCGGTGGCTCTGGCACCGGTCGACCGGTGGCCCCTGGACAGGAATCCAATGACTTTTTGCAAACACCGGCCAACCGGTGGGCCTGCACCGGCCAGCCGGTGGACACAGTCAAACTAGCCGTTGGGCTGTTGACCAGCCTGTCCACTTGGCTCCCAACGGCTCTTTTAGCCTCTCCAACGGCTCCGAAGCCTCCCCAAGGGTTCCATGCCTATAAATAAAGGCCAAGGAAGCCCCGAACATCAACCGGAACTATACGGAAGCCCACGGACACGTTGTTCATCATTTGGCGTACCTCCGGTGACTTCCTCCAAGGGAACTCCAATAGCTCCAACAACTTCCACATCCAAGGAGCCCACTCAAGAAGCTTGGGAGAGCACGCTACGTCAACTCCATCATCCATTGGCACCCAAGTCTTCCCAATTACGGTTTTTATTGTTTATTCTTTTTGAGCTTTAAAATTGGGTTTGTGCCTACAAACCCCAAACCTTTTTCTCATCCCCTCTTTTCTTTTGGTTTCACATCACCACTAAGGTGTGACAAGGTTGCCAAGCTTTCCTTTAAATAGCTTGATACATAGGTGAGCTATCCTTCACCTGTAAGAAGGATAGTGGGTTCTTGCTAAACCATCAAAAGCAAGTGGGTTCTTGCTAAACCACAAAAGCAAGCTGTAATAGGTCCTAGTGCTACCTCAAAGCCTAGTGGGTTTCTTGCTAAAACCATTGAAAAGCAAGCGGTAGGAATCTCTCAACGGTTGAGTTGGGAGCGGAGACGTAGGCCGGGTTTTGGCCGAACTCCGTTATCAATTTTGTGTGTCTTGCCTCTTTATTTCCGCTGCATTTCAACTTTGATTTTTAATTTATTTATCATTTTTTTAAAAGGCAATTCACCCCCCCTCTTGCCATCATTCCTTGTTTTCTTCCGACCCAACAATAATCAGCCTAACCTGATCATTTCTCCTGAGCAGGCACATACACCTGCCCATAATAACCACTTTCATCAGCAAGTGGTTCCCAAAGTGAGTAATAAGGCATCTAAGAAAAAGACCCGTCCATCATAATTAATAAATCGAGACCCAATCTGTAATAAGACCTTGCTCGATGCTGGAGTTCTTGATGCACTCAGTCAATTATCTGTTGCAACTCCAGATTCTACTCTCTCATTTCCCAATAGTGGTTAAAAAAATTCTATAGGTCTTCATCAGAAACTTCCTCATGAAGGCTTGCTTCATGACAGTTCTGTCGATCTCAAAGTATCATCTTCATATGAGAGCCGCGATAACCCTCTGTGTGGCCAGAAGATCAAGGAGCAAAAGGTTTCATCTTTTTCTGTAACCCACCATGGTGGTCCTCCCCATGATGATGAATTTATTGCGAAATTCCTCTCAACAGTAGTAATTCGAATTGCCTGGAAAATTCTTTAAAAGACAATGCAGTAACGAGAAATCCCTCTTATCTTGAGGCACTAGAAAATGTGAAGCTAGTCTTGTCTGATGCTTTAACACAAGCAGGTGAAATACTATCCCAACCAGAAGGTATCCCATGGTGTTGCTCATTCTCCGAACCACCCCTGGGTCATTCATCTTCAAGTTTGATAAATTATTTCTCTACCAATATTGTTGTATATTATGTAACAAAAAATAAGCACCCTCTTTGGTCTAATCAGGTAGAAGAATTCTCGTCAAATGATAAGGAGGAAGTGCTGAATATGAGAAAACAACTAGAAAAAGGCGAAGTACCAGTCATGTTTTGGCCTTTGGCTAACTCTCAGAATGATATTCTAGAAATGTTGATGGAATATTGTATTCATGATATTCATCTCAATATGTGGAAGACTCTTTGTCATTTAGAAGAGAAAATATTATCTTATTATGAATATGAAAATCATTTCAAGATAATAGAAGGGTTATAACACCAAATTGATTTGGTATCTCTCTCAGTTTCCTGATATCCAAAGGCTGGAAAATAGTAGAGAGCCCTTCATCGTTCATGCCTTCGGGTAGTACAAAGATTGTGCCAGTTAATTTCCAATGCCCCATCTGATATTCATATTAGGGGATGGGGTGTTCATGGAACACTACATTTCACTGTACTCTCTACTCAACAAATCCCACCAAAGGTGGTCTCATGCAATGTTATTTCCCAGGGTTTGCCACATCTAGCTGGGTTTGTGCATAATCAAAGGCTTACTCAAGAACATGCCTCAACTAGTTCTTCTCAAATTAAGGCATACAAAGAACAAGTTGTCTAATTACACTTGTATCAGGAAAATGAGAATATCGAACATGCTTCTCATTTAGAGCGTGCACATCATCATGTGACAGAAGTGTCAGAAATCATCCAATGGTCATTTTAACCAGGTGATTTAAGTAGATGTAGGTTAATTCATCCATCCAATTTCTGGACTAAAGTCCAAAAAATCAGGAGAGCTTTTAATAAAGTATCAGATGTAGCAGATCAAGAGCCACCTCAGCTTGCCAGATTGAGGACTCTTTTAGCTCAACCCTTGAAATCAAAAAATAGGATTCAGGGAGCTGACCAGGAACAACAGGAATAGACCCAGTCCACCGGACTGGGGACTTTTTAAAATCCACAATCTCTTCCTCAGCGAAAGACAGTCTTCTCTCGATTAGGGAAGAAGCCACAAGAGGAACATAGAGCCAAATTATCAGGAGATTACCTCCAAATTTCGGTTCATCAGGAAGTTCCTAAGGGGTAAACTCAACAAAAGGCAATGTCTCATCAAGGACATGGAAGAAGAAAGTATCACAGAAATGCCGATAGAAGGGATGAAATGAATTATGCATCAATAAATGTCATCAATGTCATTATTGCTGGTCCTCCAGAACATGAGGTTCACTCATAGGAATCAGATGAGTAATTTCTTGCTCAAGAGGCTGTGCACACAGAGGCAAATGAAGAAGGTGTGCGTACATGAAATCAAAGGCTTACCTAGAATCTAGATATTACTTCAAATAACCAACTTCCCCCTCTCTGAAAGGAGCCCAACAAGGGGAAATGAAAAAAGTCAGGTTACATTCCACCCTTCCTCTGGAGAAGGACAATCACTCTCACTAGATAAAAGATTCACACAGTAGGAAGAAGAAATGAAGGAATTAAGGAGGTTGAATACATAACTACTTCAAGGTAGTCTTCCTCCTAAGCATGCTGGTGTCAGTTAGTCAAGGGAATTTGTTGTAGTTACTGAGATGTATGAAGAATATCCTCCTTTACCGGTACACCCTCACAGGTCTAATACTATGCGTCATGCGTAACAACAATCGGTGGTGCTACCATCAGTTTTAGTACCAGTCACCACACATGTAAAACCTCTAGTTATTGCACCTGCTCAGGTCCAAGCTCAACAGGATGTTTTTCAAAAGTTAATAACTACCATTGAGTCATTAATAGCTAAGTTGGAAGCTATAGAGGGAAAGCGTGAACAAATTTAACCAGAAAAGAGAGCTTACCCTGAATGGGTTGATGCAATTCCTCCTCTATAAAATTTTTCAAGTGCCACATTCCCAATCTATAATGGTTCGGGAGACCCAGAACAACACTTAACACATTTTCTTTCTCATTGCGATCCTATGATGGGAACTCCTCAACAACAAGAATCAGTTAAGCTCATGTGTTTTTTACAGTCATTACAAGGGCCTGCTTTTGTCTGGTATACAAACTTGCAATCCCGGTCAATTACTGGGTGGGAGGATCTCCGTTAAAGATTCCTTCTTCAATTCAGATCAACGTTGCCAAAGACAACAGTTTTTGATCTTAAAAATTGTAAGCAAAGGTAGAATGAAAGAGTTTCAGATTTTATTGCTCGTTGGAAGGGATTAACATATTCCTTAAGCTTAGCACTCCCTCAAGAAGAATTGTTTCCAATCTTTGTTTCAAATTTGCATGATGAATTACGCACACCTTTGATCCCTGTGAAATACACAGGAGGGTTTCAAGACCTTACTTCAATCGCTCAATAGATTGAAGACTCTCTTACAAATACTAAGGATAAAAATAATGTAATTCCATCAATTTCAGGAAGGAGAATGGGTAGAGCAGAGACAGCTACAGTTACACTTAAACAAGCACTTGTACCTGCTTCTAATTCAAAACCTTCATCTTATCCAAGGGCGCCACCTCCTGAGCATCAACAACAGAGGTTGTTTCATCAAGATGATAAAAGAGATCAAAGATGGAAATAATTTGTGGAGTTAAAGAGAAAAGTTTATTCATTCTGAAATGAACAAGTTCCTGGTTAGTTCATTTCAGCTCTGGAAAATAATTTGGTTTAGTTTCCAAGACCCAAAAGGCCGAACAAGGAAGGAGATGAAGACCGTCCCAACTATTTCCCATTTCATCAGATGTTGGGGAATCATATTTAGCAGTGTTTTGTCTACAAAGACCTCTTACAGAATATGGTGGACTTGGGACAGGTAAAACTGAAAGGATCTTCAGCTCAGGTAGCATGTGTTACTACTATAAATCAAGAGGAAGAAGGCAAGTGGCAAGAAGTCAAAAGCAAAAATGCGTAGAAATATGATGATTGGATGGTCAGAAAAACGATCAATCGAACTCATTCCATTTTATGAACGCAATTGAAGAAACTAATTGCCTCTTCTTCTATGAATGCTACATCAAAACCCCCTTCATCAGATGGAAAATCCTCAAAGAAACGACATAATTCAAAAAAATAAGAGAAGTCAAAAGATGATGAGATCGTGTCAAAGCCCAAGTTGTCTTTGACTATGGCTGATTTTATGCCATCTACTTCAAATCCACGGGCACCACCCCTCCAAACAGTACAACCTGAACTGGTTAATCAGCCATAATCTTCATAAAGTGGGAAGGAACTTACTCAATACATAAGGTCTTCTCCAATGAAGATTATTCTTTAATCTCAATAGATGGAGAACTCATCACAACTCCAACCAATGCCAGATTTTTGAAGAAGTATTTTGTGTAACACAAATACCCTTCTATGTCCAACATGACATCAAACTGTGCATTCGTCCAACATGAAGTTAAATTGTATTGTCCCTCTTTCATCCAACAGGACGTTAAAATGTGTTTTCCCTACTACATGACACTAAAATGTGCAACCCCATTGTCTTTACTGAATGACATTAAACTGCATAGTCCCCATATTGTCCTTACTACAAGACTTTAAACTACACAGTACCCATAGTCCTTACTACAATAATTTAAACTGCACAGTCCGTCTTTCATCCAACATGACATTAAACCATGTTGTCCTAGCTACATGACACTAAACTGTGAAGTATTGGTCCATAAATATGACCATAAACTATCTATAGTCCTTACTGCAAGACTTTAAACAGCACAGTCCCCATAGTACTTACTTAATGTCTTTAAACTACACAGTCCCTCTTACGTCCAACATGACGTTAAACTGTGTCCTTGTCCAACATGACGTTAAACTGTGCTGTCCTTACTACATGACATTTAAACTGCATAGTCCCCCAACGTCCTAGCTACATGACGCTAAACTATTTAGCATTCATCCAACATGACGTTAAACTATGTTATCCTTGCTATATGATGTTAAACTATACAACCCCTCTTTAGTCCTTACTATAAGACTTAAACTTCACAGTCCCTCCATTGTCCAACATGACATTAAAATGTGTCTAGTCCCTTAAATTTCCTATAAGACATTAAACTATGAATTGTTAGGGTTGTTGCTACCTCTTGTTTCTCACACCGAGTATGACTCATGTGATCTTAGAGTAAACATCAACCATAAAACCAACTCTGGTCCACTAAACATGCGTAAGTCCCAACACCATTTTTAGGCCGTTGTCCTCAATAACAACTTGATTACCAATGCATTCTTTAATCAAACTACGCAAACTTTGATCCTTGACTTCTAGGTTAGGTACGTAGGAAACCTCCTGGGGTTCAATCCCAAAACCAATAGCTTCACATCGGTTCACCTCCATCTCATACGATGTTGATTCATGAAGCCACCCCCAGAACCAATATTTTTTTTACATTGGCTCACCATCATCCTTGCTATATAATGTTAATTTATTCGCACTTTTGTCCTGTACGACAATAAACTACAACATTTTTTGACACCCTCACCTGAGAGGGAATCATTATTTACATTGATCTCCAATCATGTTATATTCCAAAGACTATGTACATACATGGAATTGCCCGAACTTTTAATCTTGGATCAAACTATCATTGAACTAAAGTCCCCTTTCACCCTTCACTTATACAAACCAAATCTGTACAGAGGATATTTTAAGAACTCTGTGCGGCTTGATTACCATCCTTATGGGATATGTAGGAACTTTCGAGAGTCCCTCGAATCCAACCCCAAGTCTTTGGGACTAACCGCAAATTCCACTTTCAGTACCTTGGCTGAAAACTCCCCCTTTGAAAACATGAATGTGGTATCAAAACCCTTGTCTTCATTCACATAATGTTTATAAAACACACAATGTGTATTCCTTATTATGGTCTGAGCTCTATGACACTAAACTATGATCTCCTACATTCTCGTACCACATGACGTTAAAACTGTATTTCAAGAACTATGTATGGATTGATTTCCATTCTTATGGGATACGTAGTGAAGTCCAGAATCTCAATTTAGGAACCATCCACAACATGATTATGGTTTAGCATTGGTCTGTGTATCTCTTTCATGAATTGGACAATGCCCATTTTGATGTGTCATACTCATAACCTTAAATACTTCCAGATCTCCATATCCCTTTTCTTTACTTCTAGTCACAAAATGTCTAGTATCCAGGAGTTATTTTTCCTGACTATGCAACACGTGCCCTTAGGTGGCCTTGCATAAACAATCTATATAACAGACTTGTCAGCCATAAGATACTATTATTTGACTATACATCCAATTCCCTTAAATGGCCCTAGATAATTCAACACCGTAACGGGTTTTTCAAATAGTGGTAACTTTATTCTTGGGAGGAAAACCACTTTTGTCCTTATTTGTCTTAATGAAAATATGTACGGATCCAAAAAATAGACATCATTAACATATTTGTCCCATACTCTTCTTCATGATCTGAAAGTATTAAAGTCTATGGTTTATATTTCCCTTACCTACGTTTGGGTCAGACCTTCGCAGGAGTGACATTCATCCAATTCTTAGACAATCTTGATTGGAAATATCCTCTCCATATTCAAGTACCTCTCTCCATACAGTAGAGTCTATGCTTTGGAAAATTTGAATCTCCATAAACATTCACTGGCTTTTTAGCAATAGAAAAGTAAAATTTCTGAGAGTTCTTTTGCCTGACTATGCAACACGTTTCCTTAGGCGGCCTTGCATAAGTAGTCTACATAACTGACCTTTCATCCAAAAGATGCTATTATTTGACTATGCAGCCAATGCCCTTAAGTGGCCCTACATAATTCAACCCCCTAAGGGTTTGTTAAATAGTGGTAACTTCATTCTTGGGAAATAATTCTTCTAATTCCTTTTAGACCTTTTTTCATATCATTCCCCAAATTCAAATTTTCTTATGTCATAGTTTAAATATTTTCCCTCATAATTGAATATGGTAATATGTTTTCAGAAAAATTATCAAGGAATTGAGTCAATTTTAATCCATTTAGTCAAAGCTAATTCGACCTTAAACATTAGCCTTTTTATGTCTGACGTGCATGAATTTAAACTTCCCATAAAAGACAAGGGAACTCTGAACAAAAGTCAAGTACCATCTCACTAAAAATACATTTCGTATGATTTAGATAATATTGATAAATATAAAGATTCAAAGATTGTAGGGTTATTTTAATAATCCTAACAAAAATCAAACTATGCTTACTTGGCCCATTGGGTTAGGTAAAGATTTTAAGAAGGTAGGAAAAGAATGCATGCACAAATAATTGAAGATTAAAGTGTCTTTCATTGATGCCCAAGAGTTATAAGGACATCCACCGACTGGAGTCTCTTCTCTTTTTCAGGAATTACAAGAGGCTTTCAACATAAATCTTCAATTGATTTACGGAATCCCGAGCTTCATGAGAAGCCACTTGAAGTTCATGCACTCGACCAGATTCACTCTTTTCACCTTGATGGAGTTCTTTCTTGGCATCTACAATAGCTTTCATACCATTTGTTTGATCTCCTTCCAGTGAATTGTTAAGCTGGTCAAGTTCCCAAGTAACAACATCTAAGTGTTGCTAAAGGTGCATCTGCTGGACAACTTTCTCCTTGATCTTATGCTTCAGCTCCTTCAACATGGCAACATGATCAAAATCAGCTTGGGACACCACAGCCTCAAATTCGCTGATATTGGTCAACAACCTTGCTCTGGTCAAATCATGATGGTACTTTTTCTCCTTCTCCCTTATTAAGAAGACTTGTTTTAGCACGGCAGAGATTTATTAATATCCAAAACCGCCAAGTACCAACATGAAAAAACAAGGATGACAGTCGCAGGATCTTCAAAGACAACTCTTCAAGAGGAACTTTAGATATGATCTTCCATATGTTCTGCCATGCCTTGCGACGGGAAAATTGGAGTGCCTTTTGTACCTCCGAGTCTGATTTAGCATCACTATCACATGGGGGAATATAATCCGGGATTAATGCTCTTAGAGAAGTTCCATGTTCTGCTCCTACCCCATGACCCTTGTTACTTCACTTTCTATTCCCATTGGGGTGGAGGCTGAGGCTTTACCTCCAGATCTAGCCATTGAAATTGATGACCCTGCATATTCAATTGAATGTTTTGGTTAGTTTCAAAGGATAACAAAAGTTGATTAAGTTGTCTTGAAAATTAAGTGCAACCAAAAATATTATTATCTCTTACCCAATGATGGATCAACAACATTAGAAGGCTCCTCCCCATCTTTCCTAGATTCAATAGGATTTTTAGTATGGGTTTCTGGAAGCTCTATCGGGTTAAGCTCCACTTGAGCTAGTGTCTCTGCAATAGTAGGGTTGTTTATACCCTTTTCAGGAATTGGAAGTTCAATAGCATGCTCAGATGGAACTACACATTTCCACCAATCATGGTCAGAGATGTAATAAAAAGTTATTTTAATAGGATGAAGGATAACACTCACATCCAAAATCTTCTAAATTACATGGTAATTTAACATGATATAAAAAATATTCAAAATATGGGCCATGTTTCATCATTTAATCCAGTGATATCTCAGATTCCTGGTTAGTCTCACCAGTGGGAGAATTCGATGTGTCTTCTTGGAAACCCTCATCCTACGGCCTCTGACCCCAAACTGTTTCTTCAGAGAAAATTACGGTATCAGTTGCAATGGACGCCAAATGTTCTTGTGAAAGTGTTGAACATAAAGTTTCACAGAATTGAATTTAGTTTATGCTTTTATTTAACATTTTATGAAGCATTGTTAATTTACCAGAAGCATGATATTCTCTCCTTGTAGTAGCAGCAGGAGTTGTACTGGGAACTGACACTAGATCTTTTTCAGGAGCATCCAAGTCAGCATGAACTTGTGATTGTTCACCAGCACCCTCCGTCGTTCTCAGAGGAGGGTCAGTTCTCGCCCTCAAAGGGGAAATTGAAGAAGCCCCTGCAATCCCAATAAGTATGAGCAATCTTTTCATTAGATAAGATCCATGACTATCCAAAGGAATTAACACTACTGATGAAGCATTTATATGTGGACTTTTTCCTTCTATATCTTTTCTTATTTGGATTTTTGGGGGTATTGACATCATCATATCCGAATAAAGGAATTGGAGAATGAAAATCCATGTCTAACTCTTCGTCCATGGCTTTCTGGCCTAGAGATACCTCGCCTGGCTCGTGAGGAGATTCAGTAGCTCTGATGCCAGTGCCACCAGGGCTATATTGTGGCGAATGAGCCTCAAAAGTTCCTTTCTTTTCATGCTGTAGGATGAAGAAAGTAATTTCCTTGAGTAAACAAAGCTTTAACTGGAATCAAGTTACAAAGAAAATAAGTAAAGAGACTTATATCTTCTGGATCCACGTAATCGTTCCACTCCTCATCTCCAAAAGCACCAGTCCCCTCAGTGGTCCCACAATCTATCATTTCCTTCAACCGCTTAGTGATAGGAATAGAATCATCAATGGAATATATGAGCTTCTCCAGCTCTCTGATATAGGCCATCAATTCATCGGGGTTATCCTAGAAATGGATATCAGCAGAGGCCCGAAGTTTCCCTACTACAGGGATGTGTAGCCCTTTGCACAGGTCCATCCAGGCAGTTTCAGCATCGCAATATAAACTCCGCCATGTTTGGACAGCCTCAGGTCATAGATATTCTGCATGTGTACCAGAAGGCTACGAGGAGGGTCCTACATTCCTGGACTTCAACTTCTTCCTAGCTCCTGCAATCATAGATAGAGAATAAGAAAATAAAACTTGTTGCTCTATAAATTAATGGTGAATAAATTTCCCCAATGAAGTAGTTCACCAGGAGTCGAGGGAGTGGGTATCTTGATTCTGACAGGAGGATTATATATGGCACGAGGCCTCTTTGACACATGTCGTGCCTCATCATACCCATCCTAATAATCCAGCGAGTTAGCCCTGAGTGAGGAACCCGGTGAATCAGCTCTGGGTGTAGAAGAGTCACCTTCCAGATGAAGGGTTTATTTCTCTACAATTATTTTCTTTTTACCCACCCAATGAACTGGATGATTCATTACCCCTTCAGGGTATGATGCTACCCTGTTCTCGGCATACTATGTAGTCAAGTTACTCGCCGCTCTAGCAACTGGCAGATCAAACACTGCCCTAGTCTTCTCCATAGATGTCAGCAACCATAGTTGTCGGTAAACCATTAGATGATGCTCTGACCTGACATGCACAGGAGGGGATAAAACAGTCTGCTACATACACTTGAATTGGCATGAAAATCTATATATAGCATAGAACTCACATATAATTTCTTCGTCAGTCCTGGTGTCCAATACACCGTCTCTGCAAGCCAACATGTATGACCTCAATTCCAGGCTAGCTATTCCATCATCAGCAAACCGCCCAGTTGGTGCATTTCCATATGGAAAGAAATGGAATTCCTTGAACATGCTCAGCCTCACCTTCATATCATAGGAGTTTAGGGATAATGGAAAAATTCTAGAAAATGCCTGCACTGATGTCCTGAAAGAACTTCCAGGAACCGTTAATCCCCTCTGTACAGCATATGTCCTAAAATGAGTGGAGATCCATCCTCAAAAACTTGGAATGGTCCCACTATTCTCAAAGGAGAATTACCCATAAAGACATGGAGTAAGCTCATGTGAATATTTGCAAAAATAGGGGTGTGCAACGCAACCATTTTTCTCTCAGCCAACTTGGCTGTAACAAATAAGGTCCCTGGCCTGATGCCTCCCTTCTAATCCCTAACAAGAATAAGATAATCACTGAGCCACAAGGCTAAGGAGCCCGCCCGATGGGTCTTTTCTGGGATTCTATGATCCACTTCGTACCCTACTTTTCAAATTCTCCTGCTTCCAGGGTCGGCCAGAATGTGTCAAGAACACCCCTCTTCTCTATTCAAGGGCAGGTAGTAGGACGAGTACAAGTGGGCCCTTTCTTCTGCTTCTTGGTAAGAAACATATACATCCACTCCTCTGAATGAATATCCTTTCTAGAATGAGTTTTGGAGGTCTTTGAATTCTTGAGCTTGTAGAAAATTTTCAATAAATCTCGAGCCAAAGCTGGAGTGTTCTCTGAATCATTCCAAGTCACCTTGGGGGGGTTGAATTCCTCATACATATCGCCTAAAATTAGATCCCCTGAGATCTTGTAGACATCCCACAAACCGATGCATACTTCTCCATGATTCAGATGGATTGGATTGGTTTCTGGGCTCCATCGGCTGATTAGATTTGGCACAAAGTCATCATTCCTGTAGACATATGTCTAACCAGCCCAAATAGCTTCATATATTGCAGCTCCCTTTAGATATTCAACAAACTCTGCACAGGTTTGTCACACCCAATATTCCCACATCCAATTTGGCTTCACACCTCCTCCAGGACAGAAATCCCAACTCTTCTTCCAGCCTTTGGATTGATCCATCTGAGAATTTCGGAAGATTTAAGGATAAAAATGTGGTTATAGCTCAGGATTGTGAGGTTTCAGATCTGGATCACATGGGCTATGATGCATTATAAATTCCTTCTCCACTATTCCAGAATTTACGAATGATCCCCCAACTGAGAAATTTGCTGAAGCCAAATTGGTGTATGTTTGTAACCAAGAATGCAGGAGATAGTTCTTTGGCTCTAGAATGTTGACTTCTTGCATATGACCATGGCCATACAGAGGCAGGTAGATGCTCTTTGGAAAATTAAGATGATATTTCTTCAAGTACATGGACAAATCTGGGAGAGTGATATCACTAATATTATAATAGTCATGTCCAATGATGTTCATCATGTAATCAATATTATTTCTAGCCAGCTCATTATCCATTCCAATTCTTCTAGGAGCCCTTGAATCTGCACAAAGGTCGAATAATTAACTCTTAAGTAAGTTGATTTTTCATAAAATTTGGGAGGAAAGGTGAAAAAATGGAAAAGGCATTAAGGCGTGCAAGTCCCATGTTGGCACACAAGTATAATCGTGTCGCGTAAGTTTGGTCGCACAGGTATCACCACGCATGTACCAATACCTCTGAAGAAGCGCAACACAAAGAAGAAATGAACTGCGGACAATAGCACCTGTGCGAACGAAATCCCACCAGCGCGACGAGAGTGAAGTTCTTTGAAGGTCGGGTTCTTTGTGTGAGAGTGGAAACCATATTTATAGGCAAGGACGTACCCCTGCGTGCCGAAGCCTGTGCAGCTAGCACCTGCGTGCCTCTACCTACGTGCTCAACACCTGTGCGCCCAAATTCCTTGGTTTTATCCTTTACCTCAGAGTCAAATCCTCATTCCTTTTTCAGATCCAACTCTGAGGGGGTACTTTTTTTACGCTCATTTCCATCACAGAGTCTAATGATTGAGAAAAGAGAATAACTTCATCACAAAGAGATTCATCCATTAAAGAAACATAAAAAATTGACAAAGGCATGAACATGGATTTCTTTACGCATGGGTCACACAAGTTTCACTATGGTCATACAAGTATACTTGCGTGCCACATATTGGTCGCGCAAGTGACTTGCACGCACTATTTTATTTTCACCCAAGGTCCTCAATGGCCTACAAATACCACCTGTGGGCCCACCATTTCTGGGACGAAAAAAATCAAAAAGGCAGATTTAGGCACTCGACGCCCTAGTCTCTACTTGAAGTCTTCCAAGCACTTCTAAGGAAATTTCTTACCTAGAATGGAAGATCTAAAGAGGAGGAATATGACCTAAGTGTTAAAATTCATCAACACTTGTGCTCCTAAATGTCCATCCCTTAAGGGAAATGGCCACACTTGCACGCCACCTTATCCCTTCAACAGAACTTGCGCGCCACCCTTTTGGAAAACTTTTGGGATAATACTAAGGGCTTGAGCCAAGCCTCACCCAAGTATTACCTTATGGGTTAACCGTCGCCCAAGTACACATGTGTCGCACAAGTATACTTGCATGACCAGGACTTGCGCGCCCAAACAGGACTTTCACGCTTGCCCCTTTTTGGGTGCCCCTCATGCCTATTGAACTCTTTTTCTTCAAATACACCTCTCCTCTTCAAGATTTAGCCTTCAAAAACTTCTTCAAATCCATTTTCAGCATGATTGCTTTGTTGGATTCTTTATCCGAAAGGAATTATATGGAACATCTATCAAAACCTCATGATTTACATATATTTATGTCACTAAGGTTAGAGATTCCCTCCATTCAACCTCATCCTTTAAGATGAGAAGATCTTTAATCTGGGCATCCTCCTTTGGAGTAAGCCCCATGTCTCAGGACCTCTCAACTTAGGCATCCTCCTTAATAGTAAGCCCCAGTCATAATTTCCCTTAACCTGGGTATCCTCCTTATGAGTAAGCCCCAAGTTACAAATCACCTTAAACATTGGGACTCCTTCTTAGGAGTAAGTCCCAATAATAATTCCATTTTGATTTGGGCCTCCTTCTCAGGAGTAAGCCCCAGTCATAATTTAAATCCCCCTTTTAATCTGGGCATCCTCCTAAAGAGTAAGCCCCAATTTCCATAATCTGGGCATCCTCCTTAGGAGTAAGCCCCAAATTCCCTAACCTGGGCCTCCTTTTTAGGAGTAATCTCCAGTCATAATTCCCCATAACCTGAGCCTCCTTCTTAAGAATAAGCCTTAGTCATAATTTCTTTTAATTAATAATAATTTCTCTTAACGAGTCTTAATTTATTTTGATTTGGGCTTCCTTCTCAAGAATAAAACCCAATCATCAGTCCCCTCTAATTTGGGCATCTTTATCAGGATTAAGTCCTAAGTTAAGTATCCAAATCTCCATAAAGCACATATACCTTTATGGACCTTATTCCCGGGTTTCTTCTCTGAAGTAAATCCAAATTCTCATCTATCCTGGGAAGTCATACATACTTAAGCCCCACATTATTTCTTATTATTGCATCTTTTGTGGAACAATCGTCAGGTTTTACTGATACCTCTTGTTTCTCATATCGAGCATGACTCATGTGATCTTAGAGCATAAAAGTAATTATGACATCTTTCCTTGGGCCATCAATCATGCATAAACTCCATACTTATTCACTCTAACTACGTGGGTTATGATTCCTTTTATAAACAAGGATACGTAGGCAGCCCATATGTGGGTATGATCCCAACTCTGAAATAATCCATGTCCTTTTTAACGATAATAAACTTAAAGTTCCCCACTGAGTGGCTTTAAAACCAGTATGGTTATCATAATGACCAAGAGATTTCTATATAATGTGTTGAAGGACACCATTGACTAAGAATCTCTAATAAATACGGATGATTCTCTATAGACGAAGAACCTAAAATACACATAAAATATTCTCTAAATCTCATAAATATCAATCATTTATTGTCATATCTAAAGGAGAGCTCATTTTCACACTTGGTAATTTAATAAGGACTCACGAACATAACTTAAATCTATAAAGAGAGTCACAGAGTAGACAATAATTCCCCCCAAAAGGTTTGATGAGTCCGAACTCCCATACTCTCGACCAATGCAAATTCTTAAGCCTCATTGGATGTTTCTGGTTCTACGAATAAACCCATTAGAAACCGATTGGAATGTTTGAACCTTAAAAAAACAAGGCCATCCCCATTTCCAGAGGAAATAGTGTCAACTCAAATAGAATTTGGGGTAGATACCCTACTATGGGTATCCTTTTTGGGTTTTCATAAATATATTCTGGATACATCCCCTGTGGAGGGAAGTCTTAAAATCCTTCTGGGGCTAGATTCAAGTAGATTAATGTACCCAGTGCAGCAATGGATGAGCATCCAAGATTAGTTTCATTTAGCGGGTTGAGTGCATGTGATATAGGAATCTCTTTTTGGTTACACATGTTTAATTTCCACTTTAGGAACACATTCGTCAAGATAGCTTCCCCTACACAGCTCAACATTGATTCGCCTACGCTATTTCATTTCTTCCTTCGGCTTGCCGAATCATTCATCGAGTGTAAGGAATGCATTCTAAGTGGGGGGGGGTATTAGGTGGGTTATAGATAACCTGGTAATTATTCCTCTCTTTGTTATGGATTATCAAGGGATGTAGTAATGGGTTTTTTGACAGTGTTCCCATTTTTAGGGAAGCTCTCGGATTGCGGGTATGCACACCATCAGGCTCAGTGTGGGACGCCTCTAGGATGAAACAATATTCTCTTGAATCCTACCAATTTGTATCATTTCCTATGAGATATATGGGACTGATTTTCACCATGTTCACTGATTCATACCACATTGGGGGTGGTGTACCCAATGATGAATGGTAGTAGTGATTTTTGTGTCCTTTGTTGGACATTCTCCTTCTATTCAATGGTATTCTTCATATTTCATGGAAAATATCGACCCTATGGGAGCAATGATCTTTTCTTGTAATATGCCTTTGTCTCAGGGTGTATGAACCATGAGGCGAGGCTGAACAAGTGACCTCTATGCTCGTCATTATTCCATGAAGGGGGAAGCCAAATGTGCACTGTGTGGGAATTTGAGGTAAAAATGATCACATCCCTATGGGATGGGGATGCTCTAATTCTTAAATTGATACACTATGGACTAGATTTTTTTTTCTTACAGGGGAATTGTTAGTTAAAAATTCCCCAGAACTTTGTGTTGTGGGTATTCCCGTATTGCGGTGGTAGCTTGCGTTATTGACCCCTTCTTAATTTCATGCACTCCAACGCGAGTGTTATCTGGGTATGGCGCTAGGTTTGCACGAGATTTGTTTTCGATTTTGAGGACATGGGAACTGCTTGTTGGTTGGATTATCTTAGGTGGAAAGCCTTGTGGATGTTATCAGTTGCCTAGATCAAAATCTTCTTGATGGCATGATCTCGTCGAACCTCTCACTTTTTGAGACTTACTCAAGGATGGATCTTATTGAGCATTCCACCTTTTCTGGGTTGGGATTTAATTTTATTGCAGCCTCAAGGTAATGAAATTGCATGATGTAATTTTCATTTAGGTCTATTGGATGGGAAGTGGAGTGAAATTTAGAGCTCCATGTTCTCCCCATCCCTGAATATGAACTCTTGATGGGGCATATTTGATGAGGTAGCACAACTTGTGCTGTGCTTAGAGGTAGTCCAGTTAAAGGATTTTCTTTCTCTTTTATGATTTTGGATGCCATACATATGGGAGTGATTTCATCTCAATTAGACAGTAATTCTCTCCAAATATGATGATGTGGTCGACATAACTTTCATAGGGAAAGAACTTTTATTTTAGCTAGCAGAGAGTTTTCAAGATATTGAGGCGATTGTTTTGCATACATTCCACAAAAAACTCTCTTAGTATGACAATGTGAAAAGTGGGAGTGGGCCAACAAATCCTTGGTATATCATCCATAGAAAGTTGTATTCTCATGAGAAAAATATCATGTTGTTGTCTTTCTGGGGACTCATCTAATTGATATGTCCATATTGACTACTTCTTAATGATTTATTTCTAAGAAGTGGGGCTGGTAGAAGCCTCATTGATATTTGAGAAGAAAAGGGGTGACCTCATAAGATGAGCATGACCACAGACCATCCTCTTGTTGACAGAGGATAGAAATCATCATAGAAAGAGTGTATGATCTGTATGGATCCGTATTTCTGAGCTCTTTGGCATATCTGGGATTTCTCAAATTTTTCCATAAAAGGGGATGACCTTTTTTCCATTGTTAATTTTGATTACGGGGAGGACATTCACAATCATAGTTACAATGGTGAGGGATACTATTATAACCTAATGCTTGGCCATGGGGAATGTACCTATAGTGTATACCACAGGGAGGAACTTTAGGGAAGGATTTATTTTGGGGAAGAACTTATTGATACATGATATAACTAAGGGGAGGACCTTCTCAGTGACAACTTTGATGGAGAGGAATACTATTATAGCTTGATATCTAGCTACATGGAAACTTTATGCAACATACATCATGTAGGGGGCCTTCAAGGCATACTGCATGAGGGGAGGACCTTCTCACTACTTGATGATTCTATGGGTATTTCCTTCACAACAACAAAAATTATAGGGATGACCTTCACAATTGATGTCATCATGGTGAGGACTACCACCACGAGTTTACGTCTGACAATAGGGGGAATCCTATCAGCAGTGTATACCCTGTGGAGGACCATTAGGGAAGACGACAAATTAGGGAGGACCTTCTTGATTCCTAATATTTGGGTCAAGGGGAGGGCTACCCTAAAATGAATCAGATGATAGGATCTCGTGTTCAATCATTACTGGACCACTGAGTATGAACCAATGGATTCTATAGGAAGGACCATCAGAGGTTCTGGTAGCAATATTGCGGGGAGGTCCTTCGCAACTACTATTTCCACTTCCATAATTTTGTAATGTACTAACATAGTCTAGATACTTTATTGATATATGTTGAATGACATCAATAACTCCAACATCCAGATGAATAGAATCATGTATTTTCTATTCATTTTCCATTTCCATTGGAACATTACATGTTTTGGTATTCTCTTGAATATAACTGGGGCTGTTTTTTGTTGGTAGAGATAATTATATATGGGTACCTATTTTTTGGTTCCCATGATGCCTTTGGGATACACCAATGGACATATTGTTTTTTGGTATGGATATATGCCTACCCTAGAGCGACCATCATATTGGACCGATGTTCCCTAGGTGAAACAAGTATTTGTTCTCGATCAAGTTGTATGTGTATTTCTAGAATTTTTCATCAAACCTCATGGACTAGAGTAGTGATTCAAAACTACTATGGAGTGACTAACTTATTTTGCTGATAAGTCATTCCGTCTGTGGAAACCGGTCTGTGGGACAAGTTCCATGCCTTTACCACTGATGCAATGATATCTTGACATATCAAGAGGATATAGTCTGGAATCAACATCTAATATACCATCATTTCTAGGATGTCCTGAGATAGATATTTGGCTAGAACTTGTAGAGGTCCCATTTTGATGTCAGAGAAGGAGTCTGTGCCAACTCTGGTCCTCCATATGATTCCTATGGGTAATAGTAGTTCTACTATGTCAAGATAGAGGAATGAGTCTTCCACCAGTGGTCTTCTATAGTTTCCACCATATTTGTCTGGTGGGATTCATATTTATGACCATGAATTTTCACCTGCTCTATATTTTTCACACAATATTTTTATGCATACACATGATTTTGAATCTTCTTATATTTATTTTTTTTCTTTATTTTGATGGTGGGATTGATACAAAGAGGTAGGTATTTGTTCATTCATATATCTAGTTTCCATCCTATATGGATGATAGGCTTCTTGTGTATCAGCATATATTTTTATCTACTGATAATTCATTGTTCTGTATGCAAGACATAGTCTAAGAGAATTTACATGAATGAGTGCATGCTCGAATTTTTCAACCCTACTTTCATTGTTGATTTTAGTTGATGGGGAAGAGTTGTACGTTTTCCCATTGAGTTCCACTGTGTTTATACGGTGGAGTTCCTCCTTAGGAATTAGGGTGATTACATGCCCCAAATTATATTTTTTCCGCCCTCAGCAAGCGACACGAGGGGCATGTGTCCTTTGGTCTTCAACAGGTTCCCTTATTATAAGATCCTATATAGAGTGAGGATACAAGGTCTCCCAGTATTGGAGGTGTTTCTCTCAGGAAGGGGACAATGATTAAGACTCATGTACACTTGAGAATAAGTTATCATCATCAACTTCATATCCCTCCCTATGACAAGGGAGGCGGTTGTTGTCACATTCTGAGGATAAGCTATTGATATTATTTGAGACGACCTGTGAGGCCATATTGTGCTAGGGTGGTGACCGCAACTGAGGAGAGGGCTATCAATATTTTTTAGACACGAGGATCTATCTTCTGGCCTCCACTATGGGGAGAGTACCGTTTTGGTGGTACTCTCTAATGAACATGTTGGATACCCAATATTGAATACATTGGGTAGTCAAGGGGGTCCTTCTCCTTATCGGGGCCCTGACTACCTATGGGATCGTTGAGGTGCATGTATGAATTGGTTTTCATGATTCCATATGTATCGAATGTTTCTATAGAGACCTCCAATATATATATGACATATACAGACAAAAGAACAACATTAAAGTATAATCTCTTGATAATATTCATATTTGATGATTTGACTTAGCCCCATTACTTTCAATGAGATGAAGGGGCTTGAGTGGGTTAAAACTGCCAACTTGGATGAGGATTCACATTAGGTTCACCATTTTTTTCAACCCTAGTGGTGTTATTTCATGAAAAAATGGTCTGAAGAGGATTATCACTCATCTATTTTTGTGGAGAGAGTTACATCGGTTTTGTCATTTGTTTGACCTGATGTAACACATTGTTATCCTTTATGGGAAATTGGATTGAGCCCACGGGGACTAGGATGTTTATCCCTTCTACATTATGAAAGAGGTTCTATAGAAAGATATCCTAGTGGGCGATGATTGGGGTTATGTATTTGTGCAGCCAGTCATCTTTGGATATGATTTCCTCTGATGGTCTCCAATGGGTTCATTTGTGGAGCTAGAAACACCCAAAGGCCATGATATCCATGATTCATGGACCAGTATTCTAAAAGCATGCCCTCGTTTGATGATTACTTGGCCAAAAACTCTTAAGGACACTATGGTTGAGGGGATGGGAGGTCAGGTCCATCACACCCTTTTGGAGGGAATTATTTTTTATTTCAGGACTCTCTTATAGATTTAATCCATTTTAATATATTTTTGAATCCTTAGTTAATTCCCAAATAGTGTATATACAGGATACTACTGGGTTATAGGATCATCATGGATATTCATGGATAGGATGCAATAGAGGCAATGCTGACTAAAGCTATGCAATGAGGCACTCTAGAGTTTTTTGTCATCCCGGAGAGACAGAAGGTTGTTTGATGATGGGGTTAAATTAATAATATGGGATTACTATATATATTTGGGAGAGGAATTAGAGCCCATATAGTTCAGTTATCGGGACATACACCTAGGTGGAATCCCTTATGAATTTGGTGAATCATTATTATTAGGACAAACTTTAAAGAGAACATCCCTTGATCTTGGGCCTTTGACATGTGTCCTACATTTTCCAATTAAGGTGGGAATCAGAGTTCTAATATTTCATTTAACTTGGGGATTACACCTTGGAGGAGGCTCATTTTTTATGGGGAATAATTGGGTGAACCTTTTCTATGGGAACCCCTTTGAGCTCAGACCTTCAAGATAACATCCTACGTATCCTGGTCGTAACAGGAATTAATGTTCTCGTAGTTCATTTTTATGGGGTGAATGATTTATAATCCTAAACCACTATGCCCACCTGGGTCTTATATAGCGTGAAAAACAAGAAAATATGAAATATTCAATAAATGAAAACTTTCTCTTTTTTGTTGAGGGAAAAGTAGGGAAATGATAGAGGAATAGGCCATGACTACACATCCAATGGGAGAGGGAAAGGGGAGCTTAAAGCATGTGATCCTCACCCATATTGATATCCAGGATTGTCATATCTTCATTATTGATCTGTAAAAATCCCATTCTAGGGTTATATGGATGAAGATTGATACCTATTGAAAAAGGATTGTGGCTTACCTCAAGATGAGTACCCTTTCTAGGTTCTAGGAATGGGGAGGAGCATCATCCCTAGTCAAAGGGGATGAATGGGTGATCTTGTTTTTTTTCATTAGCGAATAATTGATGGGAAAGGAAAGTGGATACCCTTTATCCTGAGAATGGGTAGGTTCGCGTTGGAAACCCAAATATGGCCCTCATGTCACCTTAGGAATGTTGACTTTGATACATTTAAGACTTCTATACCATCGTGGGAAAAACCTTCATCACTCCGCTTACCATAGGTATGTAGATTCTGAATGGAGACCCGGTGCCCCCAATGATCTGACCATACTGAGTCTGGTGGATTTGGGGGACAGATTCTCCTAATGTCGGTTGATTGGTTTTTATTGGTGCTATGGATAATTGGATGGTGATGGAGGGGAATGATTTGAGCAGGAGAAAAGGACACCATAATACACCCCATTCTGCAAATTGTTTTCTCATGCAGGATGGCGGTAGCCCCACATAGCATAATGTTATGCCTGTAGAGGGGTCGTCTGCATATCAAAGAAGTATGGAGACATGGGTATGGATCATCACGTATGGAGGTGGTATGTATTCATAGATGTGGATCGCCTCACCAACCTGGGATCCATCCATGTATGGATGTAGTACGTGATGTAGTGTTCAATCAGTATAATGATGGACTATTTAGTGTGCGATATTGAAGAAGGATCCTTGAGCCTGTGGTTCTTGGTGAATTCATCCGTGAGGGATTTCTGGTCTATGATGGTATCAATTTGGTTCATGGTTCACCCTTTATTATTAAGTTCATTATTTTTCTGGTTTATGCATGGTTATACCTGCATAAAAGTTTTTCATAGTTCATACTTTGTTGATGGTTTGAAACCAAAGTCAAAATCTTCTCCATATCTAAATTAACTCTTCTAGACTCTAGGGTTTCATTTGTTCTCTCTTCCAATCATCTCGTTCAACTTCTTCGAATCCCTCTTATTATTATTTTATAGAGAATGGTGGAAATCATATCTATGGGTATTCCACACCATTTGATGAATCCCATGAAGAAATATTTGAACTCATGGAAGACTCGGTCAATCGAGGTTTAAGGAGGTCGTGGTTAATGAGAGGTGGTTCATGGAACCCTTCCATCTTACTTCATTCACAAACTTCTTAGTTCATGGGAAGGTATGCAAATGAAATTTCTGCACTCAATTTCTCCAACGACAGGGTTCCCGACATCCTAGGATTTCTAACCATCACCCTAAGGTCGAGAGACTCATGATTCATTCTTTATACTGATGGTTCACGGTTCATGTTCCCTGTGAACCTTTCCCAGTGATGGTACATGGTACACTAAAAACTCTTTTCAAAATTTTATTTCTACAAGTTTATTCTCAAATTTTCAATCTAATTGGAATCCATTTTCCTTCTGGACATGTAATAATTTTTTCTTCCCTCTACAATGTTCTTATTGGAGTATTTACTTCCCTTCGCGATGTTTTAAAGATGCTATAATCAACTAGTCTTTATGAAGAATGAATTATTTATAAACATTATTTTCATTAATAAGAACCACGTATGCATTCTATTACATAAAGTATCATTAGATATCACAAGGAATTCACGTTCCTGTGAAGACACTAAATTGTAAATCATCTCTAGCTTTTATGAATTTTTTTTATACATGGTTTCAATGAAAATGATCTCTTGGATCCCATAGGATAACCTGGACATGAAAATGAGACATCATAGGATCACATGATTCATTCATGTGAATCCCTTTTGTGAATAGAATCAAGCCAACAAAAACTATGATTAAATAAATTAAACTATTTTTTTAAAAGTAAAACAAATATAATAATAATAAGTAAAAATAGCATTCTCTAAAGGAAAAATGGTGATTTATGTGAACTTTTTCACATGAAGAATCACAAGTTAATAGTTGTGGAAAAATTCAATATAAGACATTGAGTGTTTTTCTCTTTATTGTGTTACTTGAATAATGAATATCATCCATTTAAATAATCCATTAATTATAAAGATTTTATATAAATGATAAATGTTTGAGATTCCATGCATGTCCCATAATACATGATTTCAGGAAGGGTCTTTGATAATATGAATCTAAAACTTGTAATTTCTTATTGTTTTTAGAGAAAAAATGAAGAAGTTGATTCCAAGATAATATTTTTTTATTATCATATAGGTCATGATAATTAATGATCCATAGTCTAAAGAACATGAATTTTATTAATATATATGAATAAAAAGAGTTGTCCATTCAAAAATTTTATAATTGAAAAAATACATTGATTATTATGAAATAGAGGCATCCATTATATTTATACATTTAGAAGATGTTGATGAAAATATTTCTTTTTTATTTAAGATGACTCATTGTGCACTATTTATCACTTCATAAAATTTAATATAACATAATACATTATAGATATATTTAATTTAACACCATGAATATTTACAAACAAATTTTTTATGTTCGAATGAATTATGTTTCATTTATGTATTGTATTACACTATGTCAAACCATCCATTTAAACAACACCAACTTGAAATATGAAAAACTAGCTCAAAATATATTACACACAATACCAACTTGTAATATGATATATGCAACACTTACTTGATGCAAACTACATGTAAAATCTACTTAGAGTATGTTATACGCAACAGTAACATGTCTATGAAACATCATTTTGTTTTTAATTTTATTTAAATGACATAATAATAACCTAGCCTATAAACATATTAATATGAATTTTAATAACTAATTTTCAAATATTACTTATATTTTCTTTATATAAATAAAACATATTGATAACGAAAGATATAATATTTTGTAAAATCATTATATGTTTAAAAATATTATTTTATCAAATGAACTACTTCTAATGTCCTTATATGAAAAATAATAAAATGAATTTTAGAAATATTTATAAATATAATTTGATAAAATTAACATAATTT
Organism: Viscum album; assembly: GCA_963277665.1. Classification (NCBI taxonomy): domain Eukaryota; kingdom Viridiplantae; phylum Streptophyta; class Magnoliopsida; order Santalales; family Viscaceae; genus Viscum; species Viscum album. Next base: position 984,169,166 of record OY728123.1, read on the forward strand.
TTGAATTTATAATATATAAATCAGTTTAGGGTTAATTTTTTCTAAGAAATTTCTTTTTTTGATGAGTAGTGAAAGATACATAATTTCAATTCAAGATTCCCTGTTTGTATAATTTATTTATAAGGATAAAGTATATTTTAAATTGGTTTCATATTTTAATTAGATAATATATTTATCAATTAATTCAATTTTTTTCATTAGGATAAATTTCACATTGAACATGTGTATATAACATATCAAACCATTCAATGATTTTACTTTTAAAAATCCACATTATGAACCTAACTGCATGATTACCTTTAATATAATTTCAGATACTTCTCTGATTGGAATTTGGAAAATATTATTCAATATTTATAATCATCATAATTTCTAATTTCTAATATTTTACACTTAATTGTTTAACAAAATAATTTTCTAATGTAATTAAAATTATTTACATTGATTAAGGTAAAATTATGCTTAACTAAGGAAAAAACCTTAAATTTAAGGGCCAAAACGACCTAAAAACCTGTACAAGAGAAATTTTACATCCATATATAGAACATAACCTCCATTTTATCTATTTTTTTAAATTATTGGATCCACATGAAATTTAAAAAACATGTATGGAATTCATTTTCCCAAATGTTATAAGAGTGTCACTCCTCCAATATAAAAAGTCACCCGTTTATACAATTCATTAAACCTCTCAAAACACTTAGGTATAGAAAATATCTGATAATATATCCTTAAAGAATCATACCTTACTCATATCATTTTCTCATTTTGAATAAGTAAATCCAATTATGCCTTTTTGAACAAAAAAAAATAGTTACCTTGTTAAGATGAAATATCTTATGAGAAACTCATTTCTTTTATTTTATTTATCTATCCCCCTACAATATCATTATTCCATGATTTTATAACAAAAGTAGTATCATAAATATATTATGAATATTTATTATAATTTTTTAACTACAATTACACACACATCCATCTAATGGGTAATGAACATACTCTCTACGTGTACGACGAACTACCACCTCATGAAATGATGATTCTTCATTTTTCATTTACCACCTATCATGGTAGAAATTTTGATGTAAAATATATTTATATATGTAATATATTATATTTATTAAAAATTTATTATTAATTCATTATTTTTACAACACATATCATTATACCTTCCATTTTTTGTGAACTTGATAATTTTTTGGGGATCTATGGACTACCACCCCCTCAAAGTTATGTGATTCATTCACAAACAACATGGTATGTATTAAGGATGTATTTGAGGAAAATTTATAATATATATGATATTATAATTATACTTTAATAATGATATATATATACACCCATATGACATTTACCTTTTTTCAATCAATACAAAAATAAAAACGGAATCAACGTTCATGCGTACATATGGATTACCGTCTCTATGAACGGTGTACTCTATCTCATACTTAAATATTACAGAGATTATTATAATAAAAATATACTAAATAAATATTTTATTTATATCATGATTTATATCATAGGTTATGTTTAAAATGAAATGATAATAAAACAAGTCTTTTTTACATAGGCTATGATATGATTACATGTTTATAATACCCTTTTCATTTCCTGGGATAAGATTTAATTAGTTATGATCTTGTGTCACATGTATTTATTATTTCGTTATGTGATAGGAGGAAGTTATATATTCTTCTAATGCATTGGGTAAATATTTATGTCATATGAGATATAAAATGATAAACCAAGAAATGATCTTGATTCAGTATTACAAAAATATAATGTGAAATGAACAAAGTTCATTATTATAAGGATAGAATGGGGAGTGAATATGGTTCCATAATACATGGATAGAATAGGGTATGAACCTGGTTCAGTAAAGGAATTTTTCCCCTAATATGGTCTTTGAAGAAAATCTTTGACTACTATGGAAATCATTACATTTGATTATGAGTCTACCATAATTTAATGTTTTATTCATATGTTATTATTTCAGGAATTATGTTTTTATTTTTTCATGATTCATCTCTTTTGAACTTCCATGATTTATTCCGTGATTCATATTTATGATATTTTATTTTTAGTGTATGATAATTTACTTTAATGATCATGTTCTCATGCAATTATGCACATTATTATGCATATGTATCTCCCTATTTACCCTTACTGAGAATCTGATCTCACACCTATTTATATTTCCTTCCCCAAGGTTATGAATATATTTAATATTTTTTATGTGTCTATGAAGGGATTTATTCAAGAATAACCTAGTGGGATATGATATAGCTCATTTATGTAATAGTGTTTATGATTTCATGTTGATAATGTAACTAGGCATGTATGGTCTTTTCGGTGTTTGTTTGTATTATGTTTTAATTATTTCGCAAAATTTATGTTATTAAAATGTATGAAAAGAGAGGGTATCTGTATATGGGATCAGATGGAAGTATTAGTTATCCTTTTAATGATAGGATAAGAAAACCTTAGCGAGAGCCCTAAGTACATGTCTAAGTATAAGTCTATAGAAAAAAAGCATAGAAAAATATACTGGAATTTTTTTATAGGAAAGGGTGATTGGTTTCCGAGAAATAAATACCAGCCAAGATACAAAAAGTGGACGTGGTTCTGGAATAGATGTACCTAGGGGTAACCACTATGACAAGATGTTACATGCCTGAATTTGGGATATCTGGTACACGATAACAGGACTTACTGTACACCTAGTTTGGAAATCTTGAGGGATATGATTTATTAACTTACAAACACTTCATGAAACATTATAAAACATTAAATATAATATGGTTATGAATAACCTAGGATAAATATTAGGTGTCATATACTAAGTATGGTTTCAATACTTATACATCCAATAAGTGAATTTTCCTGATTATATAGTTCTTCACTATAATAATTGAATCTTACTCTATCCTTTTTGGTTTTATTCAATATTTGTAACCTGAAGGAACCACAATACTAGTGATTGCGATGAATAATGCAATGACTTTTCTCTAGATAAACCAAATGTTATTGTTGCTGGAATAAAAAAATATTATTACAATGATCACATAAATTTCTCAATCTATGAATCATGGAAGATTTACAAATGAAAATAGGTGGGAGCAACATTCTGTTGAGTCCTTCATGAGGAAATCCAAACCTTCTTTTAGGGGGTCTTCTGAATCACCATCTTTAGAAAAATGGATTGGTACCACTAAAAAGATATTTTTCATCATCAGTGTTCGGAACATGAGAATGTAATTCAAGGTGTTTGTCAGTTAGAATGTGAAGTGGAGCAGTGGTCAAATCTTATTAAGAATACATATAATTAAGATGAAATTGAATCTATGGAATGATATGAGTTCCATAACATATTTCTCAATAATTACATTCCTTAGATTCTTAATAATAATATGGTGAAAGATTATTTTAGATGAAGAAAAAAGAAGATGAATCTACCAGGACCTATAAGGAAAATTACAAGATTCTTGTGAGTATGCATCATGAAATATCATTTAATCTGAAAGTAAAGTTGATAGGTTCTTCTGGGTCTTAAATCTAAGTCTCAAATTGTAATTTTCCATAAGATAATTTAGTAGCTTCAAAGAAATTTTTCATTATGAAATAAAAGGTTGAAAAGGTGGTTTGATTCACATATCATTCCCATGGTCATGAAAAAAATGGAAGATTGAGTTTCAAGGAAACTATAAAAACAATATAAAAAATATGATGAGCATTTATTTATTCTCTATTTGTGGGAAGAATCATGGAGTAATTCCTCTATAGGGATATCATAAATTCTTTATGTGTGAAAAGTAATTTCACTGGGTTATTGATTTTAAAAATGATGGGAAGATGTTATCTCAAAATTTTGATGTGGAAAAAGTCGCACATAATGCACCTTAGATGTTTTCATGCTACAAGTGCAAGGAGAATGGGAAATATGTGACCCACATTCAAAACCCAAGGGATGATGATGATGATCGGCATAAAAAATATCTTTAGTCGAGGGATAATGGGATCTCCCATGAAATATCTATTTCTAATTATGGGTGTGATGACAACCTGATAAAAGGTACACATACCATCCAATCTATAAATGGTAATTTCATTTCTGATTCTAGATCTACAAACTCATTTATATATAAATAATTTTCTAAGGGTTTTATGATTCCACTAAAAACATTAGTTGTCTAATTTGAAGTGAAAACCCCTAATGGTACGATGATTTCATCACAAGTCTATGATTTATCTCTTGATGAAGTTTTGGGTAATGCACTTCCCGCAAACACAGCCAAGTTTTTTTTGTTGAATTTGACGTCATCATTTGAATGGTTTGGATTTATCTGCATAAGGCCCACATCAATTGTCAATGAAGGTAATTTATATTTTATATTTCAAACCCTCCAATGATTATCCATCCATGTGAAAAAATATATTAACATCCTATAGAGATTATATGTACTGCATGTGTCTCAATTCCCATTAAAAAGTGGTGTTTATCTCAAATGGTATGGGGTAAAATTAACATCGATGATATACCTATTGTTTGAGATTTTTTGTTGTCTTTAAAAAAAAGTTACCTATAATTCCATAAAAGTTTGAAGTTGAGTTCTCAAATGAATTCATACCTAGTTACACACAAATTTCAATGATTCTTTGTATAATAGACCTGATTGAGTTGTAGGAATTGAAGACAAACAATAATAAAATCATTCTAAGGGATTAATTTGTCCACGTGTGTCACCTCGGGGTACTACCATTCATTTCTTGAAAAAAATGGGTCAATTATTCACTGTATTGATTATCATAAGTTTAAAAAGATCAAAATAAAGAACAAGTATCACATTCCCTATATTGATTACTTCTTTGATCAACTACATAGAGATAAGTACGTTTCAATGATTGATGTTCATTATTTGTATCAACAATTGAGGATCAAGGATTATGTACCTAAGATGGAATTCCATACATGTTATGGGAACTACAAATATATTGGGATTCCTTTTGGTCTTATTATAGTTTATTATATCTTCCTAGATTTAATGAATATAGTCCTTAAAGATTACATAGATCAATTTTTGGTAGTATTTAAAGATTATATTCTTATATATTCAAAGAGAAAAGGATAGAATTATGATAACTTGATAATTCTACTAGAGGACCTAAGAAAAGATAATCTATAATTAAAATTTAATAACTGTGATCTTTTTATAAAAGGGTTTATTTTTTGGGTCACATATTCATATGAAATAGTATAACAATAGATCAATCAATGATAGAGGCTATTTAATTTTTTCATAGTCCAACCATGGTGATTGATATCCATATAATTCTTGGATTAGCTATATATTATTGATATTTTGTGGAAACATTCTCATTAAATTAACCATCTGACTATGTTAACACGGAATGGTGTCATGTTCCTCTATAAATATGAATATGAAGAACATTTCTCGGAATTGAAGATAAATTTAGTCCATTAAAACATGATTACAGTACCCACCGGTGAATAATGGGTTTTAATATATAATGATTATTCCAAGTATGTATTTGGATGTTTTCTTATTCAAAATAATATTTTTATCGATTATTTTGTATTATAGATTATGATTCATGAGAAAAATTACCCAACTCCTGATTTGGAGTTACTAGTGGTGATTTTTTTATTAAAGATATGGAGGCCTTATCTTTGTGGATAAAAATGTGATATATATTCCAATTATAAAATTTTTAATTTTTTAGTAATATATAAGGAGTTGAAAAAGCACAAGAAAAGATGGTTGGAGTTTATAATGGATTTTGACTACTCAATACATTGTCTCTCGGGGAAAGCAAACAATGTGTCCAATTCTTTGAGTCGGAAGGATCATTATAATGTATCCATGGTGGGGATGAAAAAATATACAATATTTATGTAATATCCATGGTTATATCTAGAAATATTGAAGGAATGGAATGTTAATCTTTCAAAAATGAATGTCAAACCCTCTATCCAAATGAACATTAAGGAGGCATAGAAGGAAGACGAAAAGATTAAAAATAAATTCTGAAATGTTCATGAGTTTAACCATGATGATGATGGAATGATATGTTTTCGGAAGCATGTATGTGTGATTTCCATACCATTTTTTAAGGATCTATTAGAGGAAGCTCATAGTTCTTCATTTTATATTCATCCTGGAAGTGAGATGATGTGTAGGGACTTGAAATAATACTTATAGTAGTATGAAAAGAAGATATAAATCATAGGTTTTGTATCTCAGTTTATAGTATGCGAACAAGTTATGGTTTAAAGAAAAAAATTCAAAGGGGTTGTTGCATCCATTACCCACACCAGAATGGAAATGGGAGAACATCATAATGGATTTTGTAATTAGAATACCCAATACCTCTAAAAGGAATAATTATATATGTCTGTTAGTTAATCAACATATTATGTTAGAAAAAATTATTTCTATCAGAAAAAATTTATATCTAGATATGATTTCCTTGATATATTTTAAGGATGTAATAAGGCTACACGGTGTACCTACTTGAATTGAATGGGATCAGGATCTATGGTTTATCTCCGAATTATGAAAATTTATTCCATACTCACATGATAAATAATTGTGTTTCAGAACTTCTTATCATCCTCAGATAGATGGTCAATATGAATGGATAATTCAAACCCTAGATTATATGTTGATATCTTGTTCTCTGGATTTCAAAGGTGGATGGGATGAACAACGCCCTCTATATGGGTTTTCTTACAACAATAGCTTTCACTCAAGAATTCAGACGACACCGTATGATTCCCTCTATGGGAACAAATTTAGATCTTCAACGTGTTGGGATGATGTGGGAGAAAGAAAGATATCGGGACATGAGATCACCGATGAAATGGTCAAGATGGTTATAACCATTTAGAATTTTATCAAGGCATCTCAATTTCAGTAGAAAAGTTATAATAAAAATTGATGGCGTGGTTACAAATTTGATGTTTGTGAAAATGTTATTATATGAATCTCACCCTATGAGAATGTTATGAGTTTTAGGAAGAATTGGGAACTAATCCCTAGGTATATGAGTCCATCTAAATTTTTTGATCGTATTAGGATGGTAACCTATCGTTTGGAGCTTCCTCCAAATCTCTCTTGAGTCCCTGATGAGTTCCATGTATCACTCTTAAGGAACTACATATATGACCATTCACATGTACTAAAATTAGATTTAATATCACATGGTCTAGGATCTTTCTTACAGTGAATAACTTGTTGTGATTCAACATCGATGAAAGAATGTTCTATAAAAAACACCACTTAATTGGTCAAATGTTAATGAAGAAATAAATAGTTAGAGGATACTACATGGGAACTTGAATATACTATGATGCCAAATTATCCTCATTTTCTCTGTACCAGAATTCTTAATTTAACATGTGAAATTAATTTTAAGGGGGGTAGTATGTAACACCTTGAGTATTTATGAACCATTTTTTTCTCATCTAAGGAATTAATTTTCATTTCCATATTACATTGTTCTATGTAAAACATTCCCTTCACAACACCAACTCAGTATATGCAACACCAACTTGATGTATGTTACATGCAACACCAACTTGGCATTTGTTACACACAACATTGATTTGGCCTACGGTACACGTAACACTTACTTGGTATATGTGACACGCCACAATGATGTTTCTAAAAAACAACATTTGGTTGTTATAGTTATTTAAATGAGATAATTATAACAAAAATGTTAAAATTATTAATCATAATATTAATAAATACATTCAAATATTATTTTATTTTTTTCATAAATATAGAACATTTTGATATTGAATGATAGAATTTTTTTGGTAAACTCATTATATGTTTTAAAAAATATTTTTTCAAATGAAAATCATTTAATTTCTTTCTATGAAAAATAATAAATGTTATTTTAGACAAAATTATAAATTTAATTTGATAAAATAATATTAATTTTTGAATTTATAATGTTGAAATTATCTTAGGGAAACTTTTTTGTGGTTTTGTTGAGAAACTTATTTTTTGAATTAATAGTGAAACATAACAGATTTTAATTCAAAACTACCTTTTCATATAATTTATTTATAAGGATAAATAATATTTTAAATTGGTTTAAAAGAATAATTAGGTAATATTTTTATCAATTAATACAATTATTGTAATTGAAATCCATTTCACATTGAACTTGGCTATAATAACTTAGCAATCTTTTGAATGTCTTTAAATTAAAAAACTGCATTATCGACCCAAATACATGATTAATTTTAAATTAATTTCATCCCATTATATGATTTTGATTTGAAAAAAGGGATTCTATATTTAGAATTATAATTAATTTTCATCTCTAATATGATTATATTAATATTTTACCAAAATTATTAGTTGATGTAATTAAAATTTATTACATTGATTTAGGTAAAATTAAACTTAACTAAGTACAAAAATTTAAATTTAAGAACCAAAATGACATAAAAACATTTAGAAGAGCCATTTATTATCCATATTAAGACACTATACTCCATATTATCAAATTTCATTCATTATTGGATCAACTTTAAATTGGAAATATGTGTCTGTAATTATTTTTTCAGAATATTACAGGAGTGCCAATCATCGTCCACAGTAAAAAGGCCTCCTCATGTATTTAATTAATCCTATAAAACGAATTAGTTTTGGATATACTCTACTCAAATATATCCCCAAAACTCATACATTAATACTAGAATCATCCCCTACGACATAAAAAAATCCAAGGAAGACTTTTGGCCCTAACCAAAAAGAGTTTCCTGATTAAGAGGTAATGTCTTCTCCCAAGCTCTATTCTTTTATTTTAGGCCTCCAACCCTCCCCTATATTTATTACATGATTGTATAAAAAAATAGTATCCTAAATATACTAGGACATTATGTGTTATGTTTTTTACCTACACTTACACACACTTCCATCTAATGGATAACTAATATACTATTTATGTGTACAGTGAACTACCACCTCACGAAATGACGATTGTTCATTTCTTCATTTACCCCATCTCATGGTGGAAATTATTATTTAAAATCTATTTACATTTGTTATATATTTTATTTATTATTACATTAATTTTTTTTCATCCTTTCTATAATAAATATATTTATAACAAACATTTGGTGTAAATATGATAATTTCATTTGAGGAAGTGAGGACAATCACCCACTTAGTGTAATGTGATTCATTCACACCATACATGGAATGTATTAAGGATGGGTTTAATAAAATTATATGATATATAAGATATAATTATTTCTATATAATAATTACACACTCACACACATTTCATTTACATTCTTTCTTTCAATACGGTAATAAAAACTGAAACATTGTTCATGTGTACATATGTCATACTGTCTGAACGAACAGTGTATTCCATTTCATAAATAAATATTCTATAAATTATTATAATACAAATATAATTAATAGACATGATATTTATATCATTTTTTATATTATGTTAATCATTATATAAGTATTAGGACCAAATATATTATAAATTAAAACACATGCGAAGAACCAAATGAACATTACCCAATTTGAAACTATAACATTGAATTGTTAACAAGATGGAAATATAAAGTCAAGATGAAAACATATATGGTTTTATAGGTAAGATAATTATTTTGTAAAATATTAATAAAAAACATAAATTTATTAAATAGTATTCTTGTACATGTACGAAGAGAGTCAAGACACAACGTAATGGAATTTAATCTCACTTTTTCTTTTCGTGAGATACTTGATTTATTCACCACCAAGTCCTTATTTATAGTTTGTATGCTTCACATGGATGAATTATATTATTATTATAATTAAATTAATTTCTATTTATATAAACATTTTATGATCTTTATTTCATGGGGATTAAGTTTCAAAAGTCACCTAATCTGTAAAGTTATTTTTCACAATTTTCCTTCTTTAAGACTCATGTTTTGGTATGCACCATTTTTTTGAGGTGTATATACATAAAGTATTCTAGTTATATAATGAATCCATATATTTTATAGATATTTTAAGATTCATGTAAATAAATTTTATTACATTAAGAGTATGATCCCAAGTAACCATGTGGTAAGAGTTTATTGAATCAATCACATCCTTTTTCATGATTTTTAAATAATACGATTCATTGAAAAAATTTAAGATCCATATCCCATGAACACTCATGAATTTAATTATCCTATGTTTATTAAAGATATTTCCATGTATTATTACCATTTTTCACTCCTTGTTACTTAATATAATTAATAAATTGTTTTTATGAAAATTTTCATGTATTTCTCACTTTGGTCGTAAATTTGTTTTATTTTAAAAACCTTGTTTTAAAAAATGTTTTCAAAATATCCTTGAATAATATATCCAAGTAAAAAGGATATAAATAGATATGAATTGTTTTCAATTATTCCATTATATTTTTTCAATGCTATTTCCAAATAATAATATTTTCTAAAGGATTGATGTTTTAAAAATCATTTTCAAGAAAAATGATATTTTTCTAAAGAAATATTTTTAATGGGTATTTCAAAAAAATTTCCCATATAAGATAACATCTTTTGGTGTTAATATTTCATTTCTATGGAAATTATTCATTTTTTCAATTCTTATTATTTCTCTAAAAGTATTATATTTTCATGGCCTAATGTTTATGAAACTCGTTTCTCTTTGAAGGGTTATAGGATTTTGAAACCCGCTTCTTTTCATGTGTTATGATTATAATGAAATGATTATGGAACCTTTATTTTTACCCATTTTATGATTTGATTACATGTTTTAATACCCATTTAATTTAATTGGTTATGATATAAATATTAATGTTCTTGTGTCACATGTATGTTTGCGTTCATTATGAGATGGGTGTGACCTATATCTCCCCCAATGCATTGGGTAATGATTTATATCTAATGAGATAGATATGGATGTAATGGGATATGAAATCAGTCCTATACTATAGGTTTGGAACAATAAATAAAGTCAATTTAATATTATATGGTTGGAATGGGGATTGAATAAGGTTCAATAATATAGTGCTAGAATGAGGCGTGAACCTGGTTTAGTAATGGAATTTTCACACTACGATGGTCTATGAAGTAATTTCTTAACAAATTTGGAAATTATTAATATTATTATATGTCTGCCTTATCATTGAATCCAAATTAACTTCTAATATTTATTCCATGATTAATTTTTATTATCTATGATATGAATGGTATGATATTATATTTTTAATATCATGTTTTCATGCCCTTATGATCATGATTATGCTTACGTATATCCCTTTTTATACCATTACAAAGCATCTTATATCACCCATTTTTATGTTTCCTTCCCACATGTTATGAAGATATGTATTATTTTATATGTGACTTAGAGGGTTTATAGTCATGAAGAACTTAGTATGAGATGAAATATCTCATTTATGTACCGGTTTTTATGTTTCCATGATTCAAAAGAACTATACAAGTACAATATTTGGGAATTTTTTTGTATATTGTTTTAAGTATTCTGAAATAGTAATGTAAGTTTAATGTATGAAAAGTGAGGGTATTTATATAGAATATCTTTAATTGTACTAGATATGTGTTATAATAATGAATTCAATTCCATTCCATTGCTTTTGTTTTTCAAATTAATAAAAGTAACATTATGTGATAGTGGGATAATAACCACCATACACCAAGGATTTAGTCATCTGCACTGTATGTGAACCTCATGAAAAATCCTAGTGTCATTTTTATTTAAAATTATTTGTACATGCTTTATAAGTATAGTTAATAATATAATAGAACCATCAATTAAAGAAGTTACATAGGTACAATGTGGGATAAAATTTTATAGTGATAAAAAGTCATTCAGTAATGAATCAACCCTTTCCCTATCAGTTTGTTCTTCCCAAAGAGATCATAACAACATTTGGTAATGATAATTTAATAAATTGTTTATTTGAAAATTTTAAAAATAGAATAATGAATATATCTGCTTCAAGAAAAGAAATTGAAGATAATGGAAGAATATAATATTAAATATCTGATTTATGGAGAAAAAGTAAAACTATTCTCACATAAGTGAACTAATTCATAAATTTACAACAGTGTAAAAGAAGGATCAAATAAAATAAGGGTATTGAGTACAATCAATAAACTGTGATTTAGAAGAATGGTAATATAAAAAGATAATTCTAGTTTTGAAATTATCATCATCTATAGAGGAAGTGTCTATGCCATTTAAGGTATATGTAGACTCAAACATCAACCGTGGGGAATTTATTCATTTTGTTTTATGAAATTTGAAAGTAGAAAACATAAAATACAACTATTAATATATATGTAGTTGAACATGAATAAATATTCCATTGTTTATTATGATAAAGAGACCCATATGCCTATTAACTGTTGAAGATATTCCTGAAACATTTCATAAAGGATAAGAGATTGTAGTGTGTTCTTTGTGATGAGTGACCAAAAAAAACATATAGATTTTGTGAGCCACAAATGTAGTAACAGTTTCTAGACTAATATATCCAAAAAAATAGAGAGTCACAGTGGATAATGTAACCTCAATAAAATATTGACGTGTGATCCTTTCATGTAGCCCTCTATGGTGAACCAATAAAAATATTTTTGTTTTATGCATGATTAAAATCCATACATATTGAATTTTTTTGGTGATTTCAACACAAAGTTCTACATGTTTAGCATGGTTCCAACTAACACAGGATAAAAATAATGAAATATAATATTATGATAAAAATAAAATGGTTTAGTTGAGAGACACATTGATTCACCCCTCCCCCCACATTGGTTGTCATAGTTTACAATAGGTGATATATTATCCACCTGGTTTTTTATTTTTTTCCAAAGTGATATTTTTTCATTAAGGTAATCATAATTGTTTGATATCTCTTTTTTAAATCTCATTCATCTTAAAACTGAAAAATGGAAGATCAATATAAGAAGGGTGAGGTGAAAGGTCAATAGAAAATGAACCATATGTAGTATTTGAACTTAATGAAAAACTTGAGGGATGTCTTTAAGGGTTCAATACTCAAACAAAGAAAAATAAAAATATTAATGGATTTATAAAAGATTATATGAAATATATGGATTCATTGAAATTTGAGATTGAACAACTAGAGAAAGAACAAGATTATCAATTAGTTAGTTAGTTTAACTATGATGACATTGTGAACATAAAGATAAAAAATGAATAAAAATAGAATAGGTATTGAGAATATAAATTCTTTTTTTCAAGAATGATATTATAATATTGAGTGTATTGATGAATAAGTTTCCATTTTATAATTATGTTCCTCTGAATATCATTTATAAGTACACACAAATGAAAGGATAAACATTTGGTGAATTAGAAATAATGATAATTCATATGATAATGAAAATAATGATGGTGAACTCCTCAAGGTTCTAATAAATTGAAACGATTATCAAAACTGTCCAAACCATAAAAAAATAAGGTCCATGATAAATACGGAATAAAAGATGAAAAAATAAAGGTTTTAAAAATGTAATATGTATATGGATGAATGTGAAATAGAATGAATGTGTGTCTATGAGCCAAATGAATCTAAGGATAAAGAAAACTATAGTATCAATATCATAACTATTAGAGGGATCCATGAGGAATGATTTTAACAAGAGATGTTTTTTATAGATATCCATCCCTTTCATACAAGATATTACATATTATTTTATGAATATTCATTATATAACATGATGATCCATTGCAGAATTTCATAGGCCTAGTTCCTTTGGAATTTTTTAATACATAAAAAAACATGATCATGTGAGTTATATATAATCACACACTATGTTCATTGAAAATTTGAACATTTTTAGACATATCACTACTTAAAATAATTATTTATAACCTGTAGAAATTGAATATTAAAATGGGTGAGATAAAATGCTTAGTTTATGTAAATAAGGGAGATATCAATGGTCACATAAAAATATATTGAGCATAAGGGTATAAGAATATTATCTTAACATTCGAAAACCATAAACTTCATATCAAAGATCACAATATTAATTAAATAAACAAATTTTTGTAGTTCATATGATATTAATCATAATGGGGTAAAAGAACAAGATCTTTGATAGCATAAAATAGACATAAGACAAAGGTTTTTGGCATACACATAAGGATATAAAATAATTTCCTTATTACATAGTGATAACATCCAACATTATCATAGGGGATTGGTTTCACTCCACCATCCATAGTATTATTCAAGGTTCACTGCAACTACTATAATAGTGGAAAAGGTCCCTTAATGAATTTGGATCACTCCTTATACTTGTTTTTTCACATGAAATATCCTTCATTACCCAATGTGTTAGATGCATATATAATTATAGTCCCACCCATAACATAATAAAAATCATAAATACATGTTGCATAAGATCAAAAAACATTCATAACATCATAATCATTGAAAATAAAATTGTTTTCCTAAATATTTCATCATGGAAAAACCCATTAAAAGTAAATGAATTTCTTAATCATTTCATGAATTCATCACACTATAACATATATAAATGGAATGGGTTTCCTAAATTTATATTTATCATAAAAATATACTATTTATAAAACACATGGATGGTATCATTGAATCATATCCCCATTAAAACATAATTATCATCAATGGATGTCATCCTAGATGAAGAATCATTTTAAAAGATCACATGGGACAATTCCTCATGAAAATAGCAATGTCTATTGAAAATTACATATTCAGTATATAAAAAATTATCAATTATAAAGGAAAAATAATTATTTGATATTTACCAAGAAAATATTTAACAAAATTATGAAGTACAAGAGGGTTTATGGTATCAAGAAATTTTATTAATGTTTTATGTGTTAAAAGAAAACATTACTTTCATGATTTTCTAAAAACAGTCAAAAAATACTTTATTGATAAATCCAAAATAAAATAATTTATAAATTTTATTAAAAAGATAAAAATTGAGAAAAATTACTTTTAAAAATCATATGATAATATTAAAAACATTCGTGAATTTTTTTTAAAAAATAAGGATATGAAAGAAAATGTTTTTTCGACTGAAGTGATAAATAAATTCAGTTTTCTTAAAAAATTTACTTCATTCTATAGATTACATAATGTGAGGATAAATAAATAAAAATAGGTATTATATATAAATAAATATTTAATAAGAAAATACATGAGTTTATTGATAGAAATAGTGTAATATTTCATCATTGGACACATAATCATAAACAATACTGCTAAATAATGACATTGTAACATACAAATATTACTTGAGTTTAACATGATTCTAAATTCTTCTATAATCCATTATAATAAATTTAAATTAAATTTAATTTTATTCTGAAATCATTTATTAATTTATATGGTCCCATTATTACATTTCAACATTAATTTATCAATAATTCCTTAATAATTCCATCATTTCTAGGTGTTATCTATTTAATTTTTTCCTCAGAAATTGGGTTATGTTGTTTTGATCCTCGTACATTAATTATAATCACATAATATACCTAATTTAAATAATGAAATAATTATCCTATATATATATATTTCCATTAATAATATTTAGATATTGAAAAATTAATTACACCCTTTATGGTGTCAGTAGGTTGTATATACACATTAACATTATTTTAACTAATCTTCATATAAAAAAAGAAAGTTAAATAATAATTAATCTTTAAATTATTATTATTATTTATAATTAATCACATATATTTAAAAAACCATCCTTATTACAATAAATGTGTGGCAGAAATGACAAATGAATCACGTTGCTTTGTATAGGTGGCAATCCACGCATACACATGACAAATGTTACTATTTTTCCACATTTTCAAAGGAAAGTATTTATATATTATATTATCATTAAAAAACTAAATTATTCAATAAATATCATATATCGATTTTTAAATTACCATTACCTCCATCCATAACATATTGTGACGAAAAATGAATTGTATCACTTTGTGGAGATGGTAAGTCATATGTATGCATAAGAATTAGTTTCACATACCATTTGATAGGAACGATATTTAATAATGGTGGATTAATACTAATAATTACATTTCATTATCTTAAGTATACTAAATATATTATTTTATGATAAATACCCTATATTTAGATGAGTTAAAAGAAAAATAAAAAATAATGTGAATAGTTAAGGTGATTACCTCTTATGTAAAAGAACACGTTTAGATCTCCTTATAAGGTTTACAAGGTTGGTTTTCCAAGAAGTCCATATAATATATAATATAGATTATAATGTTGATAAGATAATTTTGTAGGGTTTTATGAAGATATAACTCTCAAGGTGGTGTAACAAATAGAAAGAATGTGTTTCCTATTATATGTGAGAGGTGGGTTACTCATGGAATTTCTTAAAAGATAATAATATAAAAAATTATTCTATATCTAAAAACATAAAAGTTTCAAAATAATAAATTTCAATGTAGGGTTTTTTTAAATTCCCACCAAAAACAAAAAACTTATTAGATTTATGTGGTTCCTAAGACCATATATTTTCATTTAACCCCTTAACCAATTGTAACCATAATAGTGGTAAACTATTTTTCACAATTAAAGGGTTATAATGTAAGAACCTATATTTTCATCTCAGGTATGCATCCCGATTTCATGCGTTTTTTTGAGAAAAAAGAGGAGTTTATGCAAATTTGAGGAGTATATGTTGTGTACTTTGGAGTAAACGTTGTGTACCTAGTTGCTGCGGGTGACCGTGTACTGGTCGTGTAACAGTTGAGTACATGTCTGTGTGGGGTGACCTAGAGACTGCCTAAAGAGGGGGCTAGATAAGGCAATGACATGTTGTGTACTTTTAAATAACACACACTGTATCTTTATTTTTATTTTTTATATCGGACCAGGGTCGCGTCTCGTTTACATAAAGCACTTCTTCTCAGCTGTTCTTGTCTAGCAGTGACCGAGGAGTGCAATTCTTCTCAGATCCCCCAATCGATTGTCAGTTCCCTAAATCAATCGTCATTGATTACGTTGGAATCTCCATGGTGATCTCTTACTTCTTCTAGATCCTCGTTTCTCAATTTCTCATCTCTCTCGAGATATTCTTGGTTGAAAGTTTTGATGTTTTTTTAGATCTAACACATTCTATGTCGATTCAAGGGTCGATGTTAGAGTATATCGATCTTAAAATTTTGAGGTAGAAGTTTTATGCCTTTCCGTAGTCTTTATTTTAATTTTATGTGAAACAGTTCCCAATACCCTAGATTGGGGTATTACTTGTTTAGGGATTTTAACCCTATTGATGCCTGCTATGATGGTTTTCTTGAGTTAGGGATCATGTTTGTAAACAGTGTTATTTTCCAAGATATTGAGGTGTTTTTGCATGTTTGGTTTGATTTTGATAGTGTGGTCTAGTTTTTCATGTTAGGCTATTTTCTTTCCATGCCTGGTGTTGTTAGGATGGAGTGTTTTATCTAATGCTGTTATATGCTTGTAGTTGTTTAGCCATGTAGTTCTTGAAAGCTGTCAGACAAGTAGTTCTTAAGGTTTAATTTGGCTGTTGAACATCATTGTGCACACTTGAAATACACAGGGCTGTGGGAACCTAGTATAGAAGTCCATATAGAGATTGGATGTTGAGGGCCTCTCCCGAGTGTCTCTTTACTTTTAGGTTGTAAGACCATAGGGGGATGGATTTTTTTCACCCTCAAAGTGTATGTAGTTACAAATTGTGAGACCACATAGATAATTGGATGTGGAGTGCTTCCTCAGAGCATCTATAGTTATTGATATGAGACCACAATTGGAATTGTCGGTGAGTGCTTCCTCGGAGAGTATTTTCTAAAGTTGAACTAGAGGGGTTAACCTATGAGTGCTTCCCATAAGGTTTCATGTGATTGATTTGTTGAAATAGAGGGGTTATGATGTGAGTACTTTTTAGAGTGTAACTTGTGTTTTATTAGATTCTTAATTGATATATAAAAATGAATGCAATTGAAACTATTGGACTATTTACTTTGAGTACTTCCTTGTTTACTGCTTCATTTTTCTTATTCTGTGCCATATATATTCACTGACTGTTAGGAATAGTTCTTTGGGTGGTTTTCTACTGGGATTAATCTCACACCCTATTTTGTTCATGCTTTTGGGCCCAAAAAGATATTATCGATGCATGTGTTGATAAGGGTAAACACCCTTCTACTTTAGGTAATTATTGTTGTAGTGATGGAGAGCATGGGACCGAGCTGAGGATTGCGATACTACTGGAGATTATTTGTTTTTTTTTGTAATTTGGTTTAGTACTAGATTTCAACATTGTGACTTGTTTGGATGATTTCCTAGACATATGTATCATGCATCATTTACATATATGTGCTCCAGTTGTTTACCTACTTCCAGTCTTCTGCTGTTTACTATTGCATGCTATTGTTACTGATTCTGCTATTGTTATCTATTTATTTTTACTGGATTACTCTTCCAATGAGGAAATAGATTCCCCACTATTACACTCAAGGATCTCACTACTAGTCCACAACCTCATGCATGTGGGGTAATGTGATTGAGGGCATGTGACCTACAGGGTATGGGGCTCATCTGGGCAGCACCCAGAACCGGGACGTTACAAAGTGGTATCAGAAGAATTAGTTTCTTTTGGAATTACTGTTTTTAGCCTATATCCAGGTATAGGAAGAATAGGTACTTGGTAATATTTTGTGACTAGGAGTAGCTAACAAGTGTACAGGTAAAATCCTATTTACCTTGTTTATTTCATTTTTTCGGGTTTTACAATTATTACGATTGATTTGATTTCACCGTTGGGTAATTCACATGTATTGTGATATTATTTTTGATATTATTGAGGTTCTATTTCTATTTAAACCTGATAAGATGATGGTTTTCCATCTCATGCATCATATAGGCACTTGTTAGAGATTAACTTTCATTCATTTATTCCATCCCATTTAGGGTGCATTATTGATTGCATGTGGTTGTGATAGATGTTGTGCTAGAAATTTGTGTTGTTGTGAAGGATTCCTTAATAAAATACATGCTATTTGATAGGATGTTGGATGTTGTAAGGTTCTGTATGGATAAAAACCAAAAATTTGGTTCTTGAGGTGTCAGGGGACCTCATGGATCAAAATTTAGTGGATAATTACACTGTTATTTTTGTATATGACATGTTTAAGATTCCAAAAATTTATTTTCAGGGAGTATATTCCCACACATATCGGAATTTGGATCTTTAATGTTTGTTTCGGGGGTTTTTTGGGTTTCAGAGTAGTTTTTGAGGCTTAATATTTCGAAAACCCTAGAATACATGGTGTGTATTGATGAATACAGGCAATGTATCCTTCTGTTCGGGAAGGAACTGTTTTGATTAATTATATTTCGTGTACTATATGTAAATTCCATGTAGTACCTAATTTGTTCACTGTCTGTGTGGGAAAAGATACAGGGTTGGGAAATCCTTGGTCGAACATGCCTTGTATCGGTTGTACACATCCTGTGTATAGACCATGTGTCCAGCTGTGTGACCAATGACACAGGTGGATTATGGTTAGTTAGTACATGCGATGTCTGGCCAAAACCTATGTGTAGAGTCATCCATTTAACTGGTCTTGTGACTAATAACAAGGGTCAATGAAGTTATTTTTAGTACATGTCGTGTCTGGCCCAAACACGCCATATAGTCTTTCTTTACGAGAACCATGTGGGTTAAGTCATGTAGAAGAACTCATGCATTGGAAAAATATTCATATACACTCTTTGTCTTGGGATAACTTGACATGTGTATGGGGTGTTACATGACTAGGGATGGCAGGAGTACACATCCATGTGAAAGCTTAAGGGAACACATCGTGTAAGAGTTGTACAAGCTGTGTATCCAATTTTTTGAAATATTGAATGATTTAATTTTCATTTTACCTTCTTGAACTTATAAGATTCACTGATTGTTAATATTGAACTAAAATGTGTGATTGACCTTGTAGAGTCATGCCACCAAGACGTCCTCCAGTTGTAATCCAGTTACAGGGTAGTGACCAGACACCAGACATGGAAGATCAGGAACTGCCAGTAGATCCTCTAGTTATTATCGTCATGTCACCAACCATTACCCTAGATATAGGTGCCGATGAGAAGTTTAGATATGGATTTATGAGGTTCATGTAGACCATCTATAGAGTAATGCATCCTACCCTGTCTATCACAGATTTTATGCGGGTCTTTTAGCAGTAGAAACCTCCTACTTTCATGTGAGATGGAGGACCTCTGGTAGTAGAATCATGGTTGGAGGCCATGGTTTCAATATTTGAACATCAAGAGATGACTCCAGAGAGGAGTGTGAATCTGTATATATACATGCTATGAGATTCCTCCAAGAGATGGTGGGATGTGATCAAACATGTGGGATGCCAGCAGTTTATGGTTTGGGATTAGTTCCATCATGCCTTCTATGATTACTTCTATACAGAGACTTTAAGGGGTGATCGAGCCCAAGAGTTCATGAGTCTGGAATAGGGTAATCTATCAATTATTGAGTATTCTTCTCAATTCACAAGGGTATAGTGCTCCACACCCATTCCGGGTGGGGGGAGATGAGTTATTCCTGGCAAGGAAGTTTGAGGATGGTCTCAGGCATAAAATCTGATCTTAGGTGAACATCTTCGGGTAGACTTTCATCAACACTATAGTCAACCAGGCATTGATCATAGAGTGAAATATGAGGTATTCTAGAGCTGTGATCCAGGGAGGCTTGGTATTAAGAGTTAGTACCCCTCATAATAACAAAAAGAATCACCTTAAGGAGTCTACGTGCAGGGATCCGAGGAAGTAGGGTACTTTTTTGGGTAGCCAGGAGTTGTGATACCAGTGTAGGAAGAGCGGGCATATAAGGCCACATTGCTTGAGCGACCCAATGGAGTGCCGATTTAGTGGAAAGATGGGACATATTCCGCATTTCTGTAAGATATTTTCACTAGTAGTGGGTGACAGAGGTTCCTCTATGACTCCTCACTCAGGAGAAGCACCACCAGTTTCTCATTAATCTAGGAATTGGAGTTCATCTAGCCATTAAGGCTGAGGTAGTGGTCATGAACATGGAATCCATTCAGCAGGCTTTTAGCGACTCCAGGGTGGATCAGCTCAGGGTGGTCAGTATAATGGACCATACATTACATAAATTGTTATTACATCAGAATTGAAGCATACTTATTGCAACATATAACAAAACCATGATAGGACCGTATAGGTATAATGTCTTTAGAAACTAGGAAACATAAACAACTTTTTCATAAAGAATCTACATTTTATCCCTTTAATTTCATCATATCAAGAGTCCCTTTTGGAATATCCTACTTAATACCCTTCTTCCTGACCTGGGGAAAAGAAAACATACAAAAGGGTGAGCTCAAATGCTCAGTAAGTGCAAACAAAGGAAATATCAATCAAATCAGATTCATAAGAACATAACATTTTGAAACTCTTAACCTGCAAAAGAGATCATAATATCATAACATGGGATAAATCATAGTAGTGAAATGTAATAACAATAATATAAAACATGAAACTTTGTGGCATAAACACATAATCATAGAAAATTATTTTATATTAGTCAAGACTCATTTCCAAGACTATCATAGCGGATAAATTCCATTTCTGAACCGAGTTCACTCCTCGTTCCAGTCCTGTATCACTGAATAAGATTAACTTTCCATTCTAGCCATGTCTATATCATGAGATATAAATCTTTACCCAATTCATTGGAGGTAGATATAGGTACCACCCATGTCATAATTAAACCATTCTTATGTGTGCCACAAAACCATAAATCATATATCATAGCATAACCCATGTAATAAAAATTGGATTCTTAAACATCATGACATCATAACAAAATTCATATATGATAAAACGACATCATAAAAATAATTCCATCATAACATAATCAAATTACTTTAAAAATAGGGATAGAAACATAACCCTATATTATCTTATATGGAAAATAATTTTGATAAAACATTTTAACTCCATTCTTGAGGAAACTATCCTTTCTACTTCAAAATCATTTTTCCTTTCTTAACATGTCATACAATTTTAAACTAAAATAATTTAATTAAAAAAACATTAAAACTTGTAAAGTAAGCATCATGGAAATAATGTTCTATAAAATCATAAAAATCCATTCATTCCGTATAAGTTAAAAAAACATTTTTCTCGTACTTTGGCTGAAAAAGTTAAAAATTATCTTCTACTGAAAATGAAAAAATATTCCTTTAATATAATTTAATAAAAATACACCAATAGTTAAATTAATATTTAAACAATTTTATGAGGATATAAATAATATTATATATTGTGGAAACATGTATGTAGATGATAAATATCCCCTAGTAAATTCTGAAGTATAAACAATATCAGATAAAAATGAGATTGTGAGATTTTCACTTACCTTAAGTCCAATATGCTTCGTACGTATCCAGAACGCCTTTATTATGATTTAAATAATTTAATTTACTTGTTAAAAAATCATATTAATTGTTATGATATCATATATGGTAATATTCTTATCTTCTTATTAGTAATATTTCATTGCTACTTGTTATTTGGGTGTTCATTAGGTTATGTTTTTATGCATGTTTTGTCAAATAAATTCTTATTCCACTTTTTAGGTTATATATAACTCATTTACAGAATGTTAATAGTGTTATATTTATCATATTTATTCATTCAATTCATTTATATAATAATTATTCAATGAAGATCATGTAGAACAAGTCACATCACATCGTGAAGACGGTAGGACGTACGTTCGTACGGGCGCTGATATTATTCTTTTGATATTAAAATTGTATATAATTGGATGGTATATAATATATAAAGAATAATAATAATGTTATATTTATTATTTATATCATTTATACTCATTGTAATACCCATACAAATGATGAAATGTTTGAATAACAAACTACACCGCGACGTGGAGACGGTAAGCTGTACGTACGCATGTGTGGTGACTTTTTCATTCATAGGATGGATAAAATAACTAATATGGTTGTAACATTTTTATAATAACATAAATTATATAGAATATACCTAAGTTATTATTTTATAATGGAAACAACAAGGAAGGAGGAAGTGGAAGAAGAAAGGAACTTGAAATAGGTGGTGAGATATTTACCTCTTCCTCGAGTTCTTCCTTTTGATTTGATCAAAAGGGCTTCTTAGGTGGGCATTATGACTGAAAAAAGGCCCTTATAATTAAGGGAGGATAGTTGAGAGGGTATTAGTGCATGTTTGGGCCGAACCAAATGGTTATGAGGTGTGAATTAGAGAGGAGGAGTGCCCTTTTATAAGAGGGGTCAGGGGCACCTTAGGAAAAACTTAAAATATTATTTTATAATAAATTCATATTTGGTTTATAATTGTTCCAAAGTGACTTATTTCAAATATTGGGTGGGGATGAGTCTAAATCCACTCAACCAATTGGGTTTTTACAAGTTTAGGTTACCATTGTAACCTTATCATTTAGATTTAACTATAAGTTAAATAATTTAACTTTTACCGTGTCTTCTTGGATTCTTACACTATATGGTTAATAAACATACAATAAACTGCCAATCGAACCCCAATAGGTTAATTAATGTCATATATATTATTATATAAGTATTTTGGATGAATAATATATTTTTAGTAATATAATATCAATTAATAATTTAATATTTATTTTAAAAACTCTTTTAGGACAATTTTGACACTATTTGGTAATTTGTTCTTTCTAAATTCATAACAGAATTCTTACTTCGAAATCAATTCATCTAAGAAACAAAAATATGTTATATTGACCTATAAAATTAGTTTAACTCATAAAAAGTCACAAATTAAAATTATTTGGGTATTTATAATATCAATTATGTTAATATTTCATTAATAAGGCAATTACTGCATCATCATTGTGTCATAAATAAATTAGATTAATTAATGTTTAAAAATTATATATAAAATATCATTATGTAGGAAATATTTTTATATTTCTAATGAATATATATATTCTAATTTATCTTATGTATAACACTATATTAAAAATATTTTACTAATTAAACTTTGATTTTAACTCTTTTAACTCGTCTTTGAATTAAATAATAATAAATGTCATAATTTAATCCAAGTGGACCTAAATGGTCATATTTTATTCCTAAGATTTTTTTTGGTCGAATTACACTTATACAATAGAATTATGACATGTGTTAGGGTAATAATAATATCATTTTTACCCTTAATTACCCTATTTACTTTTAACCATGGGAAATAAAAGTAAAAAGTTACTATTCACCAAAAATTATTTTTATCTTATTGAACCACATTTTACTTACTGATATAAACTGTGTCTTGGATTTTTTAAATTCTACTCATAGAAGCGGTAAAATTATGTTTTATGTAAATTTGAAAATTCTCATAGGAGGTGGGTAAAAGACGGTAAAAAGTTCAATAAAATTTTTATATATCTAAAATAATTATAAAATGACTATAATGAATTACATTGAACTTATATAGGTATTATTAATCTATTTTGAACTAATATAAATTTAAATAAAATAAATATATATTTAAATAAAAATTCGGATTTAAACTATAACTCAGTGTTTGCGCTATTCATCAAAAATTGAATGTTTTCAGAAAAATACCAAAAATTCACCCTAAGCTAATTTTGATAAGTCTAATCCAAAAATGAAGTCCATTTTGATATATAAAATTTATAAAATTTTAAAAAGTGGGTATTACTATTCAAAATAGCTAGTTTATATAATATTTTAATAATGCATCTTTGTTTAGTGAAACTCAGTATTGCGTACAATGCAAGCTATTGAGGAAGGTTTATCTCGCGTGTACTGAAAGCCAAGATAGTGTTGTGTATAGTGAAAGATTCTTTTAGTGTTGCATATAACATAATAAAAAAAATTATTTCTCATAAAATCTTATGGTGTTACATTCTACCCCCTTAAAACCCTCGAAATTCGTCACTTCGTAACAAACAGATGAGGATACCTCTCCCTTATCATATCCTCAAGTTCCCATATAGATTCTTCTAATTGGTGGTTCCTCTATAAAAATTTAACCAAGAGAGTGGTCCTATTTTGTAGAAATTTTTCACTACGATCCAGAATCTCTATGGTTATTTTTCATAAGAAAGATCTTGCTCCAACGGTACAACTTCTGAGCTTAGTACATGTGAAGGATCTGGTATGTAATTTCTCAGTAGAGATACATGGAACACATAATTAATGTGAGAGAGATTTGTTGGAAGAACCAATAGTTAATCCACCTTTCCAACACGATCCAGTATTTCAAAAAGACCAATATACCTAGGGCTTATCTTGCCCTTCTTTCCAAATCTAATTACTCTCTTCCAAGGAGATATTCATAAGAACACTTTATCACCCCCTTCAAACTCTAGGTGTTTTCTTTGGTTGTTGGCATAACTTTTTTGTCCACTATGAGCTGCTCTTATGTGTTGTTGAATAGATCTTACCTTTTCTTCCATCTCATCAACAAGATCATGTCCTAATAGCTTTATTTCCCCAACTTCATCCCAACAAGTTAGAGTTCTGCATTTATTTCCATAGAGAGATTCATAAGGAGGCATCTGAATACTGGAGTGAAATCTATTATTATAAGAAAATTCCACCAAAGATAGGTGTTGATCCCAACCACCTTTGAAATACATAGATAAATCTTTATACATGTCTTCTATAGTTTTAATTGTCCTCTCAGACTGACCGTATGTCTGAGGATGATAAGCAGTGATGAAACTCAACTCTGTATCTAGAGTATGCTGAAGACTTCACCAAAACATCGAGGTAAACCTCAGATCCCTATCAGATATAATGGAAAGTGGTAATCCATGAAATATTACCACTTCCTTCACATATATCCTGCAAAGCAGATCAAGAGAGAAATATTATCTAATAGCAATGAAGTGTGCCGACTTTGTATGACGATCAAATATAACGCAGATTACATTATTGCCTTTGGATGTTTTAGGATGTCCAGTGACAAAGTCCATAGTGATGTTTTCCCATTTACATTCTGGTTTGGGTAATAGTTGTAACATCCCCTTAGACTTCTGTCTCTCAGCTTTAACTTGCTGACAAACCAAGCATCGAGAGACATATTCAACAACATCTCTTTTCATGCCATCCCACTAGATGTACTCCTTTAGGTCCCTATACATCTTCGTGCTTATAGGATGAATAGAGAATGAAGAACTATGAGATTCATCCAATATTTCGTTCTTTAATTCTGGGATGGGAGGAACACAAACATGATTCCCGAACCTTAATATTTCATCACAATCAATGTGGAATTCAGGAAAATTTCTCACCTTCTTTTGTAACTCTACATCTTCTTTATGTGCCTCTTTAATCTTTACATGTATAGATCGTTGAAAATTAGTTTTAAAAAGATAATATTTTCCCCCTTCCATTATAATTCTAAGACCCATCCTTTGTAAATCCATAAATATTGGATCTTTTGTGGTCCTCATCATGGATAATCTAGCATGGTCTTGTCAACTTAATGTGTCTGCCACCTTGTTTGATTTCCCAGGGTGGAAATGAATTGAGCAGTCATAATCCTTAATCAGCTCCAACTATCTTCTTTGGCGTATATTCATCTACTTTTGTGTGAAAATACACTTTAAAATTTTATGACCAGTATAAATATCACACCTTTCACCATAAATATAATGCCTCCAAATCTTTAATGCAAAGATTACCGCAGCTAATTCCAAATCATGAGTTGGGTAATTTTACTCAGGTATTTTCAATTTTCATGAGGCATAGCTATCACCATATCATTTTGCAAGAGAACACACCCCAATCCCTTCATGAGGCATACCTATCACAGCTTACTCAATATATAATTGTTGAGGTTGTATGACGATACCCTTAGAAAATTATTTAGAAATAAAAGAGTGGGTGGATCCAGAATCAACTAAATCATTTTCTACTTTAGATTGGATGGTAAGTGTACCTTTCACCACTTCGTTATCGTACCCGACATCACCGATAGCAATTCCATGTGACTTTCCTTTGTCTTTGGACTTAAGAGTTTGTTGACGTCGATCATCATAAAAACCCTTGAATTAGGGAATTGATTAGCATAATTCCCCGTTTTCTTGCACTTTTAACATTGATGTGTAGGAGGTGCATTCTGTGTAGACTTTTCTTTGTTCGCATCACTTGACATATTTTTCCCATTATTGTGGCATTCAAATGCCCGATGACCTTCTTTTACACATTTGAAACATTTACTTGTCCCTTTAAGACAATTCCCTCCATGTTTCATTCCACACTTTGAGCATAAGGGAAAACTCATCTTCTTTTTAGTGTGGTCTTTAGATTTCCCTTTAAATTCAATTTTCCTCTTCTTATCAAACCCATATGACTGATGGGTTACTCCAATCTCCATCTCAACCTTGAGAGCACATCGATCAATTTCCTCATAGCTATTGAAGTCCTTTATGGATAACGCCCTTCGAAGACATGGTTTTAAGCCACTAAAGAATCGATCGATCTTACTCTCAGATTGGATAATAATTCCAGAAGCATACCTTGCAAGTCTTGTAAAATTTTCTTCATAGGTACCAATAGATTCATCATCCTTTTGCATTACTTCAATAAAATATTTCTCTATCTTTGTTCAAAGAATACTAGGGAAGTACTTATTGAAAAATATGTTCTTGAACTCGTCCCATTCCATGGACTCAATTTCGTCTCTTTGACTTGTATTCTTGATAAGATTCCACCATTGATCAGCTACACCTTCCAAACAATATACTTATAATATGACTTTATCATGTTCAGAACATTGAATAACTGAAAATATATTTTCAGTGGTACTGATCCATTGTTCATCCACTAATGGATCAGTAGACCCACTGAATGAGGGTGGACGCTACGTCAGGAAGGATTCAATAGAATATTGCTCCTTCCTTGGCTTGTTTGGAAGTCCTGCATGATTCATAGCTTGGGAAATTTGTGTGGTCATGGATAAAAGATTTTTCATTCCATCCCACATAACATTTGGTTGCTCAGGGGGACAATCATTTCATTTCCCGTCGCATTCAGCATTAACACGGTTCCTTCAAGTTCTATCCATTGACTAAAACCAATAAGCACAGAGTGAGAAACACTAATCATAATAAGAAAACCTCATAATCAAGAATAAAATTTAACACTTAAGGTCTTATCATAGGTTAATCATGGACATTTCTAAAACACTAATATTGTGTTCTGTGCTTAGACATATCCTTAGGGTTATTACTAAGGCTTTCACATCCTAGTTTCTAAAGGTTGACTATAAATTTCCTCTGATACCAACTATAACGTCCCGTACTTTACATACATTATTATTACATCAGAATTGAATAATACTTATTACAACATATAACAAAACCATGATAGGACCGTATAGGTATAGTGTCTTAAGAAACTGGGAAACATAAACAACTGGTTCATAAAGCATCTACATTGTCTCCAATTTATTTCATCTTATCTAGAGTCTCTTTTGGCATATCCTACTTAATACCCTTCTTCCTGACCTGGGGAAAAGAAAACATACAAAAGGGTGAGCTCAAATGCTCATTAAGGGTAAACAAAGCAAATATCAATCAAATCATATTCATAAGAACATAACATTTTGAAAATCTTAACCTGCAAAAGAGATCATAATATCATAACATGGTATAAATCATAGTAGTGAAATGTAATCCTAATAACATAAAACATTAAACTTTTTTTCATACACATAATCATAGAAAATCATTTCATATTAGTCAAGACTCATTGCCAAGACTATCATAGCCGACAAAGTCCATTTCTGAACTGTTCACTCCTCATTCCAGCCTTGTATCACTGAACCAGATTAACTTTCCATTCTAGCCATGTCTATCTCATGAGATATAAATATTTATCCAATTCATTGGAGGGAGATATAGGTCCCACCCATCCCATAATGAAACCATTCTTATGTGTTCCACAAAATCATAAATCATATATCATAGCATAACCCATGTAATAAAAATGGGATTCGGAAACATCATGCCATCATAACATAATCCATAAAAGATAAAAGGACATCATAAAAATAATTCCATCATAACATAATCAATTCAATGTAAAAATAGGGATAGAAACAAAACCCTATATTATCTTAGATGTAAAATAATTTTGATAAAACACTTGAACTCTATTCTTGAGGAAAATATCTTTTCTACTTCAAAAACTTTTTCCCTTTATTAACATGTCATACAATTTTAAACTAAAATTAGTCAATTAAAAAAAATGAAAATTTGTAAAGTAATATTCATGGTTATAATGTTCTATGAAATCATAAAAATCCATTCATGCCGAATACGTTAAAAAACATTCTTCTCATACTTTGGCTAGAAAAGTCAAAAAGTATCTCGTACTGAAAACGACAAAAGATTACTTTCATATATTTTACTAAAAATTAACCAATAGGTAAATTAGGATTTAAACAATTTTAGGAGGATAAAAATAATATTACATATTGAGAAAACATGGATATGTATGATAAATATGCCCCAGTAAATTCTGAAGTACAAACAAACACGGATAAAAATGAGATTGTGAGATTTTGCCTTACCATAGGTCTGATATGCTTAATATGTATCCAGAACTCCGGTATAATGATTTAAATAATGTCATTGACTTATTAATGAACCATATTCATTGTTTTTATATCATATATGATCATATTTTTATCTTATTTTTAGTAATATTTCATTGCTACTTGTTATTTGGGTGTTTATTGCTTTATGTTCTTATGCATGTTTTATCTAATAAATTCTTATTCCTCTTTTTAGATTATAGATAACTCATTTAAATAATTGTATTAGTGTAATATATATCATATTTAATCATTCAATTCATTTATATAATCACTATTCAATGAAGATTATGTATAACGAATTGCATCACATCGTGGAGACGGTAGGCCGTACGTACGCACGAGCGATGATATCATTATTTTGATATTAAGATCATATATAATTGGATGGTATATAATATTTAAAAAATCATAATAATGTTATATTTATTATTTATATCATTTATACTCATTATCATACCCATCCAAATGATGAAATGTTTGAATAACAAACTACACCACGACGTGGAGACGGTAAGCTGTACGAACGCACGTGTGGTGACTTTTTCATTCATAGGATGGATAAAACAACTAATATGGTTGTACCATTTTTATAATAACATCACAGAATATAGAAGATACTGGAGTTATTATTTTATAGTAGAAACAACAAAGAAGGAGGAAGTGGAAGAAGAAAGGAACTTGAAATAGGTGGTGAGATATTTACCTCTTCCTCAAGTTCTTCCTTTTGATTTGATCAAAAGGGCTCCTTAGGTTGGCTTTATGACTAAAGTAAGGCCTCTATGATTAATTGAGGACAGTTTATAGGGTATTTTGGTATGGTTTGGACGATCCAAATGGCTTATGAGGTGTGAATTATAGAGATGGGGTTGCCCTTTTAAAAGAGGGGTGAGGGGAACCTTAAGAAAAACTTTAAATATTATTTTATAATAAATTCATATTCATTTTATAATGGTTCAAAAGTGACTTATTTATAGGATATGATGGGGATGGGTCGAAATCCTCTCAACCAATAGGTTTTAGACAAGTTTAGGTTACCATTTTAAACTTATCATTTAGATTTAACTCTAAGTTAAATAATTTAACTTTTACCGTGTCCTCTGGTATTATTACACTATATGGTTAATAAACATACTATAAACTGCCAATCAAACCCCAATTTGTTCATTAATGTCATATATATTATTATATAAGTCTTTTGGCCTAAACTTATATTTTTAGGAATAGAATATCAATTAATAATTTAATATTTGTTTTAAAAACTCTTTTATGTCAATTTTGACACTATTTGGTATTTTGTTTTTTCTAAATTCATAACCGAATTATTACTTAGAAAAAAATTAATCTAAACAACCATAATATGTTATATTAACCCATAAAATTAGTGTAATTAATAAAAAGTCTCAAATTACATTTATTTGGGTATTTATAATATCAATTATGTTAATATTTCATTTATAAGGTAATTACTGCATCATCATTGTGTCATAAATAAATTACATTATTTAATGTCTAAAAATTATAAATAAACTACCATTATGTAGGAAATCAGTTTATCTTTCTAATTAATATTTATATTCTAATTTATCTTATGTATAACCCTATATTAAAAATGTTTTACTTACTAAACATTGATTTTAATTCTTTTAACTCTTCTTTGAATTAAATAATAATAAATGTCTTAATCTAATCCAAGTTGACCTAAATGGTCATATTTTCTTCCTAAGGTTGTTTTTTTCGAATTAAACTTATTCAATAGAATTAGGACATGTGTTAGGGAAATAATAATTTCATTTTTACCCTTAATTACCCTATTTACTTTTAACCGTGGTAAATAAAAGTAAAACGTTACTATTCACCAAAAATTATTTTTATCTTATTGAACCACATTTTACATACTGATATCAACTATTTCTCTAGGATTTTTTAAATTCCAGTCACAGAAGCGGTAAAATTATGTTTTATGTAAATTTGCAAATTCTCCTAGGAGGTGGGTAAAAGACGGTAAAAAGTTCAATAAATTTTTTATATATCTAAAATTATTATGAAATGACTCCAATGAATTAAATTTAACTTATATAGGTATTATGTGTCTATTTTTTCCTAAAATAAATTTAAATAAAATAAATAATTATTTAAATAAAAATTCGGTTTTAAACTATAACTCAGTGTTTTTCACTATTCATCAAAAATTGAAAGTTTTTAGAAAAATAAAAAAATTCACACTAAGCTTAATTGGATATTCCGAATCCAAAAATGAAGTCCATTTTGAAAGATAAAATTTATAAAATTTCAGAAAGTGGGTATTACTATTCATAACAGCTAGTTTATATAATATTTTAATAACATATCGTTGTTTAGTGAAACTCGGTATTGCGTACAATGCAAGAAATCGAGGAAGGTTGATCTTGCATGTAAATCAAGACAAGATAGAGTTGTGTGTATTGAAAGATTCATTTGGTGTTGCGGATAACATAATACATAAAAACAAAATATTTCTCATAAAATCTTAGGGTGTTATAGTCAGGCAGGGTCGCAGTGCTGTGGTGTAGGCCAGACTTTTTCAGTAGAGAAAACCCAACAAGAGTATGATCCTAGACCCTCTACAGTTCGAGGTATGATTCTAGTTGCCTCAGTTATATCTTATTAACTTTTCAATATAAAAGATTCCCATAGTTTCATATCTATTGCTATTGTGTAGAGTTTTGGGCTATTTATCTTTTCTTCTGCTGATGTCTTGACATTGGACACACCGTTGGGGTAAAGAATAGATAGTGTACGTCAGTTGAAGGATTTTCCTTTTGAGGTTGGTGTGTGTTACTTATTATGGGACCTCAATGTCCTAGAGATGACAATCTTTGATTTTATTCTCAGAATTGACTGGTTAGTTACCTTCCAAGACATTGTGGATTGTTATCGCCATAAGGTGAGTTTCACTTCCCCATAGGGTGAATTGATCCTACAAAAGGGTGAATGGAATGTTCAGGTGAGTAGAGTTGGACCCAAGCATCATGAGTTGTGAGGAATTACCACCCATATTTCTAGTCTGTATCTGGATGACCAGGGGACATCACAGTTGGAATTTTCTCCATTATTGGAATGTTCCAGGGATGTCTTTCTGAAGGAATTTTGAGGTTTTCATCTGGAGCAAGAGGTATACATTTCTATTGAGATTTTTCTAGGAGCAGAACCAGTGTCCATTCCACCGGATAGGATGGATACACCAGAGTTACAAGGGCTGAACAAGCAATTCAAGGAGTTGTAGGCGATGTGTTTCATCCGACCCAACACTTCTCCTTGGGTTTCACCTGCCCTGTTTGCGATGAAGGTAAAAGGTATCATCAGACCTTGTGTGGAATATCGGAAGCTTAACCAATTGATGATCAGGACCTGAAATCCCATGCCAAGGATTGATGATCTCTTTGATCAGCTTT
Organism: Viscum album; assembly: GCA_963277665.1. Classification (NCBI taxonomy): domain Eukaryota; kingdom Viridiplantae; phylum Streptophyta; class Magnoliopsida; order Santalales; family Viscaceae; genus Viscum; species Viscum album. The sequence goes on from OY728123.1 coordinate 984,202,345, forward strand.
TAGGAGCCCAGGTGTTCTCAAAGATTTTCATGAGATTTATTTACCAGCAGTTGCACGTTATACCATAAAATATACCTCTTACAGCCTTTGGGAGCAGGTATTGACTATACAAGTATGTGGTTATGACATTTGGTCTACCGAAAACACCTGTAGTCTTCATGGAATTGATGAACCAGTTGTTCCATCCATACTTGGATTCTTTCGTGGTAGTCTTCGTGGATGATATCTGGGTGTACTCTCACACTCGACACGACCATTAAACACATCTTGAGATCGTTTTGAGTACACTGAGAGAGAATTAGTTATATTCTACTCTCTCCAAATTCCACTTTTAGATGGACCAAATTCACTTTTTAGGTCATGTTTTCTAAGAGACGTGAGTGTTAGTATACCCAGAGAAAGGGAAAACAGTAGTTTCATGGGATCATCCAAAGAACTTCTTTGATGTATGAATTTTTTTTTACATTGGATGGATACTACATATGTTTCATAAATGACTTCTCGTGCTTAGCAGTTCCACTGATGGACCATAATATGAATGGTGCGAAGTACTTGTGGTTAGATTCTTGTGAGTCGGCCTCTCAGGAGTTGAAAGGGATGTTTACTTCAGTACTGATATTATTTTTTTAGAGTCGGACAAGATTTATATAGTTCAATGTGATGCATCAAGTATGGGGTTGGGAGTCGTGCTTATGAAGGGGTAAGGAGTCATTGTATACGAGTCTCAGCAGTTGAGGCCACATGAGAATAATTACCCAATGCATGATCTCATGTTGGCTGCAGTTGTTCATTCTCTATGTTGTTGGAGACATTATCTTATTGGGGATCATTTTGTGGTTTTCACTGGCTAAAAAATTCTCAAGTATATCTTTACTCATTGTGATCTGAATTTGAGATGGTGATGGTGGGTTGAGTACCTTCAGTCTTTTGACATTGAGCTTGCCTACACACTTGGGAATGGCTAGGTATTGGCTAATGCATTGAGTAGGAGGACTCAGATATACAAAGATGCGGAGGACAGTAGTGATTGGATACTTATGACTGTGTTCTCTGAGATTCATTTCGAGGTGCATGACAAATAGGGGAAAAATTTTCTTTCTTATATAGTTTGTACCTCTACTCTACTTGATCGAGTGCGAATGAGGCCGCTATCAGATCCATAAGGCCTAGTTCTGTGGGAGAGTGTGTCAAGAGAGGAACATATTCCTAGATGGACAATAGGTGAGGATGAGATCTTGTATTTTCAAGGTTGCGTATGGCTGTCAGCAGATATACATGAGGAGATGATGCATTATATTAATTCCTTAGTTTGCTTAGTTCATCTTGGTGTCACCAAGATGTATCAAGATATGCACCATCAGTATTGGTGACCAGTTATTAAGGGGGATGTTGCTGGATTTTTCATGAAGTGTTCCACCTGTCCGCAGAAGAAGACGGAGAATCAGCGACCGGTAGGGCTTTTCCAGTTGTTACCCATTCCCAAGTGGAAGTGGAATGATGTCGCGGTGAACTTCATGAATGGTTTTTCAAGGTTTCCTCAAGGTAATAAAGTAGTTTGGGTTATCGTTGACAGACTCATTAAGGTTTATGACTTCTTGACAATCAAGGAGACCTTCTGTGTTGAAGAGATTAAAAGGTTTTACGTCCAAGATATTGTACATCTAATAGAGTTATCCACTTTATTATTTCAAACAGGGATGCCCATTTTACATCTCAGGTCTGGAAGGGACTACAAAGGGATTTGAGTATAGAGGTACCCCTGAGTACAGCTTACCATCCCTAGACAGATGGCTAGTCTTAGCGTACGATACAGGTACTGGAGGACATGCTTCAAGTATGCATCCTAGATTTAAGAGGTTCTTAGGAGAAGCACATACCTCTTGTGATGTTTTCCAACTATAATAGTTTGCAAGAAACTATTCATATGGTGCCTTAGGAGGCCTTGTAAGGTAATCCATACCAATCAACCCTATGTTGGGTGGTGGTAGGAGAGGCCGCTATACTGGGCCATCATCTTGCCTAGGAGACCATAGAGAAAATAGAGTTGATTCAAACTGTCATGATATATTTCTTATTATTATTGACGAAGATGACCTCTGGAGTTCGAGGTAGGAGATCAAGTTTTCTTGTGTTTCACGTCGAGGTTGGGACATAGGAGGATTAGGAGACAGGGAAATCTTTCGCCAAGAAATGTTGAACCGTTTGAGGTTTGGGAGTGGGCTGGGTCAGTTTCCTATCAGATGCAGTTACCTCAAAGGTATCGGGCTATGCATGATGTCTTCCATGTTTGTCATCTACGAAGTTACTTCTCAGGCTCGTCTCATGAGTTTAACCTGAGGAGGTTGAGCTAGAGGTGGACACATCGTTCGAGGATTATCCAATCCATGTTATTGATCACAACATGAAGGTTATCTATGGTGGGTCTGTTCTTTTGGTACGGGTGCTATGGCAGCATGGGAGAGTACAAGACGTTATTTGGGAGAGGGAGGCCGATGTATGATCGTAGTGACCGGATCTATTCGAGGATTCTAATTCTATGCCGCTTTCCTAAGGAAATTTAGGATGAATCTCTTTAATGGGGGAAGTTTTTAAGAACCCGGATCTTCATCTTAGGTATACATCTTGATTTCACATGTTTTTTTTGATAAAAATAAGATCTTCTGGAAATTTAAAGAATACACACCGTGTACTTTGGATTACATTCCATATACCTGGTTTCCATGAGTGACTATGTACTGGGCATTTAACGGCTGAGTACATGGCCGCGTGGGGTGAGCTGGAGACTGCCTAAAGCGGGGGCTAGTTAAGTCAAGTACATTCCATGAACTTTTAAAGAACACAATGTGTACTTTTTTTATTTGTTATATCGGACCAGGGTCACGTCTCATTCACAGAAAGCACTTCTTCTCTGCCTATCTCATCTAGGGGTGACTAAAGAGCAGAGTTCTTCCTAGAGCCCGTGATCAATTTTCTGATCTCCAAATCTACTCCCTTCGATTGTGTTGGAATTTCCACGGTGAGCTCTTCATTTTTCTATAGCCTCATTCCTTAATTTCTCCCCTCTCGGGAGAAACTCTTAATTGAGAGTTTTTTTATGTTTTTGTAGATATACCACGATCAAGGTCATTTTAATGGATTTCTATGGATTATACCAGTCATACAACATAGAGGTAGGTGTTGTGTGACTTTACTAAGTTATTCTTTGAATTTATGTTCAAAAGTTCCCAATATCCTAGATTTGGGTATTGCGTGTTTGGGGATTTTAACCCTGTTGATGTCCGTAATGCGAATTTTCTTGAGTTATGGGTATTGTTTTTAAATAGGTTTATTTTCCATGCTATTGAGGTATTTTCCCATGTTTTATTTGATATAGTCCATGTGGTATAGATTTTCCTTTTAGGCTACCTTTCCATGCCTGGTGTTGTTAGGATGGAGTGTTTTATCTGATGTTTCTATATGCTTGTATATGTTTATCCAAGTAGTTCATGAAAGCAGTTAGTCAAGTAGTTCTTAAGGTTTATATTGGCTATTTAACATCATTGTGCATGATTGAATTTACAAGCCTATGGGAACATGGTATACAAGACCACATGGAGAATGGTCATTGAGGGATTCTCTAGAGTTTTTGTTTACTTTTTCATTGTGAGGCCATAGGAGGGATGACCTTTGTGGCCCCTTAGAGTATCTGTAGTTCCACATTGAGAGACCATAGGGAGAACTGGATGTTGAGTACTTCTTTATAGTGTCTATAGTTAAAGATAGGAGACCATGAAGGGAATTGATGGCGTGTGCTTCCTAAGAGAGTCTTTTCAAAAGATGAACCAGAGGGGTTAGACTGTGAGTGCTTCCCAGAGGGTTAATTATATTTGATTGGTTAATCCAGAGGGGTTAGGCTTTGAGTAATTCCCATAGGGTTACTTATTTTTTTATTATATTCTTCATTGATACATAAAAATAAATGTAAATGAAACTATAGGATTTTTTAATTTTGAGTATTTCTTTGTTTACTAATTCATTTTTCCTATTTCCAGCCATATATAATCACTGACTGTTAGGCACAGATCATTTGGTGGTTGCCTTCTGGGATTCTTCTCACAACCAATTTGGGTGATGCTTCTGGGCCCAAAATAGATTATATAGCTACATGTATAGATAAGGCAATCCTCCCATCTACTTCAAGTACTTGATTTCTGTGGAGCTGGAGAAGATGTGGCAAAGTTGAGGCTTGTGATGATGCTGGAGTTTATTTGTTTTCTTTGTAGTTTGGTTTAGTAATGTATTCCAGCATTAGGACTTGTTTTTCTATTTTCCTAGATATATGTATCATGCATCATTTACATATATGTGATCCAGTTTTTTATCAACTTCCACTCTTCCGATGTTTACTATTTCATGTCATTATTACTACTTCCACTATTGTTATCTGTTTATTTTAACTACATTACTCTGCCAATGAGGGCATTGTTTCCCAACTATCACTCCCAAGGCCCTCGCAGCTAGTCAGTAGAATCTTGCATTTGGGGAAATATGATTGAGGCCATGTGTCCAACCTGGTATGGGTCTCCTCTAGGTGGCACCCAGAACCAGTACGTCAGATATAATTTTAAATTTAAGGATTAAATTTCCTCAAAAATGGCATCAAGATGAAATTTTAGATCATATATTATCTGCCATGTCAAATTAAAATATTATATTATTTTTAAATAATTTAATAAAATATTATTTTCTTATCATGTCATTAATGACTTTTTTGACACTAATCATTTAGTTTAACAGTAAAGACACAAATTCAAATATTAAATTATAATATAATACCTTAACACAACTATAATGTGTTATATTCAGCTATAAAATTCATTTAACATTGTAAATCCCTATATTTATATTACTTTTAAAATTTCTAAGATCATTTGTTTTATTTTTATATTAATTAAAGATATATTTTGTGTTCATATTCCATAATCATTTAAGGAAACTATAAAATCATTTAAAATTAGAAATAGATTTTGATAATAAAAAATACAATTATTATGAATCTAACCATTATTATTCATACAAAAATTTCATTTTTCCCAATGTGAATGGATAAGACACATTTAGAAATAAGAGAGTGATATTTTGTATTTTTTTTTTGAATTTAAAATGATATAGATCGTTTTCATGGGAAAGTGTCCCTAAAAAACTAAATTTTATGTATAAAGTGATAAGGTTATAATTTTATTCATCTTATAAGAAATATGACTAAGAAATTTGACATTAAAATTTATTTCTATCCTAGGTTAATCTAATTTAGCCTTTATCAAGGAGATAAATTTTACTACAATTACTATTCATAAAAAATAAAAAGAAAAGCTATATATTTACCAAATTTGGATATTACAATTTAAAATATAGTATCATTTTTTCATATTTAAATTTATACCAGCATAAAAATTTATCTTAAAATATTTTTTCTAGACAATGAATACCATTTCTTTTAAAAAGTACATTTTCAAGAATGAAAATATATGTATTCATATTTAAAGCCAGGAATACACATTAGATTAATGTTAAAAAATTTGATGAAATAAATAATATTTAAATTTCAATAAAACAATTCTCCAATTTTATAAAAATTTAATTTATTAATATAAAAGGAAAATCCACTGATAAAAACACTTTTTTAGAAAGACACCTCCTTTAATCATAAATGGTTTTTTATTTATAATTAATTAAGAATCCATGAATTAATTATATAAATTTTTAAACCATATATTTTTTAAAATTTATTTATTAATATTCATACCTTCCAATCTAGTGTTTAAGATATAAGTTTCACATAATAATATTTTAATTGTATATCTCAGATCACTTAATCTCATTATTGTGTGTAATGTATGCTATAAAAAATATTTATAGAGAAATATAAAATAAAATCATTAGGTTTTACATTTTAATCACCTTCAAATTAATTTTAAAATCAAAATTATATCACTCCAATACAAATTCTGATGATATATTATAATTATCACATCCTTGGGCTCAAAAGTATTTTTTTAATGTATGATTCCTCCAAATAAATTTAACCTAATGATTAGTTTTTTATATATAGTACATTATCTATATCATCCAAAATTTCTATTGGATGTTCATTGTAGGAAATTTATTGCTCCAACGATATGAGCATTAAGTTAAGTACATGTGATGGATTTTCTATTTATATCCTCAGGAGAGAAACAAGGAAACTATTTGGAACATGAGAACGATTCTCAAGAATCTCCAAGAAATAAGAAATAGTACGTAATCGATAATGAATGTAGAAGAAGATAATATACTTAGGTATGAAAATTTCATTCCTTATGAATAACATAACCTTTTTCGATGGTTAAATTCACAAAGACAACATATCACTATCTTTTAATTCAATATTTTACTATTGTTTATTACCGTAACTTTTATGTCAACTCTAATATACTTTGACATGTTATTTAATGGATATTTCCTTCACTTACATTTCCTAATCCAGATCAGGTTCTAATAGCTTTCATTCTCTAACATCATCACACCATGTTGGATTTATGCACATATTTCTATATTAGTCTTCATAAAGAGCCATATGAATGCTTGAGTGAATATTATTATTGTAAGAAAAGTAGAATATATGATGTTATAGATCCCAACCACCATTGAAATCTAAATAATACAATTTCAATAAACCATACAGGGTTTTAATAGTTATCCTATACTGAATATCTGTGTGAGGATAAAAAGAAGCACTGAAACTCAACTATATATAATCTGATTCCTACTTGAGATTTCACCATAACATTAGGGAAAACCTTTTTTCCTAATCAAATATAATAAAATGGGGTACTCCTTACAACATTAAAACTTTCATAATGAATATTATAGTATTATTATCAAGTGGTAAATTTTATATGATAATAATGAATTCCATTGAATTTGTAAGAATATCTAATTCAGCCCAAATATAATTATCAACTCTCTATTTTTTTGGGGTATATGGGGAACAAATCCTAGGTGATTTTTTCCCATTTACTTTCATTTATGGGTAATTGTAGTAACAACCCCTTATACTTATTTCTACCATCTTTCAATTGATAACATGTTGTAGACTAAAACAATTATTTTGTAATATATCTCTTCATTTCTAAGAAGATGAAATAATAATTCATGTATTTATAAATATATTTACATCATGGAGGAATATAGAATAAGGATATATGAGCCTCATCCATTATCTCTTTATTAAATTTGGTATGGTTGGAAAACATGCATAGTTTCTGACAAAGATCAATCCATTACAACAAAGGTTAAAAACAATAATTATTTGACCTATAATTTCTCACCTTACTTATATACCCCTTTAATCCTCTCATGGATATTTGGCTGAAAAATAATTTTAGAAATATATCCTTTCTCATCTTCTGTCCTGACTTTCAGATCCATTCTTTTCAATCAATAATATTTCAACATATATTATTATAATCATATATTACCAAACATTATCCTTTAGACTCAGAGTGTTTTCACCTCATTTTATTTTATAGGGTGTTAATATATTGTTATATCTAATATTTAATCCAGTCCAACCATATTTAATGGAAAATATTCAACTCTTTTGGAGTCAATATGGTCATTACACTATTTTGACCAATATATATATATATATATATCCACATTTCTCTGTAAATTGAAATTAATTATTCTATGAATGTTGGGAAATATTCACAGTGAAAAAAATTGATATAAAACATCACTTCATAAAAGAGAATTCATAATGTTTTGATCTTATATATTAGCAGGTTCCAATAAATAATATATTCATGAAAATCATTAAAAATACCCCAAAACGAAAGATGTATTTTAACACATGAAAGTATTTTTAGAAGTGTATTCTCTATCAAAATATATGTGATTATATTTTTTATATTTATCATAACTAATTTCTGTATGTTTTATAAATTTTAAATGATTAATGGGATATCGTTTTTTAAAATCCACATAAAAAATTATCATATTGTGAGATTTGGATATTTTTCTCAAAAGTTTAATTTTCAAACAATCATTAAAAAAATCCATATTTTTATTTTGTAAACTATTGTAGAGACCCGAAGCTTGACGTACATGGACATTACATTACATTTGCGGAATACTTATTACATAACAAAAACACACACTAAAGGATCGTAATAGTTTAGTGTCTTTGGAAACTCGGAACGTAATCTTCTAATCGTGGTGAATGTTCTTCAATATCTCCCATAAAGGTCATCCCTTTTTTCTACCTAAAACCTTTCTTTATATCCTGGGGAAAAGAAAACATAAAAGGGTGAGCTCAAATGCTCAGTAAGGGTAAACAAAAGAAAAATCAATCACATCATATACATAGCTTTTGGAAATCTTAACCTGCAAAAGAGCTCATAATATCATAACATGGGATATATCATAGAAGTGAAATGTAATCCCAATAATCATAACTTAAAACATGAAACTTTGTGGCATAAACACATAATCATAGAAAATCATTTCTTGTTAGTCAAGACTCATTGCCAAGACTATCTTAGTGGACAAAGTCCCTTTCTGAATCGAGTAACCCTCGTTTCAGTCCTGTTTCACTGAACCGGTATAACCTACCATTTTAGACATGTCTATCTCATGAGATATAAAATCTTTACCCAATTCATTGGAGGGAGATATAGGTCCCACCCATCTCATAATGATACCATTCTTATGTGTGCCACAAAATCATAAATCATACATCATTTCATAACCCATGTAATAAAAATGGGATTCTTAAAACAACATGACATCATAAAACCATTCATATAAGATAAAGGAATTCATAAACATAATTCCATCACAACATAGTCAAATCAATGTAAAAATATGGATAGAAACAGAACCCTTTATTATCTTAGATGGAAAATAATGTTGATAAAACACTTGAAATGAATTCTTGAGGAAAATATCCTTTCTTCTTCAAAATCAATTTCTTTTCACAAAAACATCATGCAATTTTAAAAGAAAGAGATTTTATTAAAAATAGTCATGAAATCTTTTGGAGGAAGCTTCATGAAAATAAGGCTTTATAAAACCGTAAAAATCCGTTCATGCCGTTTAAGTTAAAAAAAACATTCTTCGTACTTTTGTCGGAAAAGTCAAAAAGTACCTCGTATGAAAAAGCGATAAAAGATTCCTTTCATATTCTTTACTAAAAACTCACCGAAGAGTAAAATTGGATTTAAACTATTGTAAGTGGATGGAAACAATATTACATATTGAAGGAACATGGATGTGGATGATAAAATACACCCCAGTAAATACATACAAATAAACAATCTTGGATAAAAATGAGATTGTGATATTTCCCTTACCTTAGGTCCGATTTGCTTTGTACGTGTCCGAAGCTCCTGTATAATGGTTTAAATAATGTCATTGACTTATTACAGAATCATATTCATTGTTATGATATCATATATGGTTCACTTATGACATTATATTACCCGTTCTTTTGTAAATTCCATGTTAAAGAAGCGTTTTGGGTAAAATCGTTTCTTTTATCGTAGGTGTTTTGACTTGTTGTTCTTGACATTATTATTACTTATATCATGATTTACTTACTTCCAGAATATAAAATATGATTTATATATCATATATATTCAGTATATATATATATATATATAATAGATAGATAAATGAAATGAAAAACACCGTTCATGGAGACGGTAGTCCGTACGTACGCATGAACGCTGTTTTCCTTTCCCTATTGTCTTGATGGAAGTAAGTAGATGACATACATATATATATATATATACATAAATACAGTAGCTTTATAATGTCATATATTTCATTATTATTTCTTATATATACTTTATAATCATTCTTAAATGGTTAACATGGAGAATGAATCTCATCGCGTCGTGGAGACGGTATTCCGTACGTACGCACGACCGATGATATCATTTCCATAAATATTGAATTGAATTGGAGTGGATTATACAATATATCAGAATCAATATGATGTTTTAATAACTATGTATAGTTATTCTTTACACCATTATACCCATCCATGTAAGGTGGTGGTGGAAAATAGATTACACCACGGCGTGGAGACGGTATTCCGTACGTACGCACGCACGGTGATTTCTTTTTCCGTAGGATATATAGATGGTGAAATAGGGTTGTTTCATACTTATAATAACATATCAGTATATGAGTGATACTGATGTTATTACTTCATAATGAAACAACCTAAGAAGAAGAAGTGGAAGAAGAAATAAAGATGAAAGAATTGGTAACGGTAATTACCTCTTCTTTGAAGCTCCTCTTTGAGACCTCCTCTTAGGGAACTAAAATTGGTCGTTGAGGAAGACAAGAACCTCTAGGATGTTTCTAGGGAAGTGGAGAAGGGAAAATGGCAGGGGTTGGCCGAGCTTTAGTGCTCAAATTGGTGTGAGGAGGAGGGGGAGGAGGTGTCCTTTTATAAGGGAGGAGAGGGGCACCTTAGGAATATCTCAAAATATTATTTTATATTAAAGTCAAAATCGGTTTATAATGGTTCCAAAGGGTATTATTTCGAAGATAAGGTGGGGAGGGGTCGAAATCCTATCAACCAATAGAATTTAGACAAGTTTAGGATATTATTTTAACCTTATCAATTAAATTTAACTCTAAGTTAAATAATTTAACTTTTACCATGTCTTTTTGTTTTCTTTCACTATATGGTTAATAAACTTACTATAACATGCCAAACGAACCCCAAATTGTTTATTATTAATATATATATCATTATCTAAGTCATTTGGCCGAACCTTAGATTTTTAGGAATACAATAACAATTAATAATATAATATTTGATTTAAAAACTATTTTGTGTCAATTTTGACACTATTTGATATATGATTTTTGTGAAAGTCATAAAAGAATTAAATGTTCGAACAAAGTTGATTAAATCAACATTAATATATCATAGTAACCTAGAAAATTAGTGGAATTCATAAAAAATCTCAAATTACATTTATTTTGGTGTTTATAACATCAATTATGTCAATATTTCATTAATAAGATAATTACTGCATCATTGTTGTGTCATAAATAAAATAAATTATTTTATGTCTAAAAATTACAAATAAAATACCATCATGTAGGAAATCTTTTTAGCTTTCTAATGAATATTTACAATCGAATTTATCTTATGTATAACCCCATATTAAAAATGATTTACTTATTAAACTTTGATTTTAACTATTTTAACCTTTCTTTAAATAAATTAATAATAAATGTCCTAATCTAATCCAAGTGGGCCTAAATGGTCATATTTTATTCCTAAGTTTGTTTTTGGTCGAATTACACTTGTCAAATAGAATTAGGACATGTGTTAGGGTAATAGTAATATCATATTTACCCTTAGTTACCCTATTTACTATTAACCGCGGTAAAAAAGTAAAAAGTTACTATTCACCAAAAAATTATTTTCATCCCATTGAACCACATTTTAGTCCTTGATATTAACCGTGTCTCTCGGATTTTCGAAATTCCATTCACAGAAGCGGCAAAATTAAGTTTTATGAAAAATTCAGTTTTTTTAACTACCACTTAGTAGTTTCACTATTCATCAAAAATTGATGTTTTTCAGAACAATGCCAAAATTTCATCCTAAGCTATATTTCATATTCCGAATTCAAAAATGAAATCTATTTTACCAAATTCATAACATAGAAGTTGCATTAATTAATTTTATAATTAAATCCCGTTGTTAAAATAAATAGCGTGTTTTTAGGAAACAATATATATCAAAAGATTGACACTTGATTATGTCTGGTTTAAATGTGAAATTACAACCAATGACCAACATTGTATTAAATTGTAAAAATATATTCTAAATATACTTTAAAACCACTCAAATTAATAATTTTTCACTATTAATTATTTCGATTAAAAAAGTTGTTTTTAATTATAATTTAGTAATTTTTCACTATTCATCAGAATATGAAAGTTATCCGAAAAGTACCAAAATTTCACCTTAGGCTAAATTCGATACTCCGAATCCAAAAATGAAGTTCATTTTGAAAAATAAGATTTACAGAGTTTTAAAAAGTGGTTATTACTATTCATAACGGCTAGTTTTAATAATATTTTAATAGCATATCGTTGTTTAGTGAAACTCGGTATTGCGTATTACACACGCTATCGAGGAAGGTCGTGATTGCGTGTAATGCAAGGCAAGTCAAGGATGCGTGTTGTGCAAGCTCCTTTTGGTGTAGCGTACAACACCAGACTTTAATAAAATTAAAAAGAATATTTTTTTATAAAATCTTGGGCTGTTACATTCTACCCCCCTTAAAATGAATTTCGCCCTCGAAATTCGTCGGGGTTATAAATGGTTTACTATTCGAAAGTTTCTTTAAAGAAACCCACATCGTAAAAAGGAATATCAAAACCAATCTTTAAAAACAAAAGTATGAAACGTAACGGTTACCCAAATAAACTAATCATTGGGTTTCCACATAGGTGAAAATATGGATATGGAAGAGAAATCTAACCATCATGTTCTGATGGAGAGTGGTAGAGAACATTGCAATGGAAAAGCCAGTAATCACAAATCCATAGATTTGTGATGATATAAGGTACCATCTGATTCATCAGGTATAAGATCACTAGGACAACATTTTTGGTTTTCAAGATCATTTCCCTAAAGTTGAAAATTTGAATTAGAATAAATACTTACTTTATTTTGGTACAATCTCACTATTGTTCGTGCCTTGAACAATTTCCACTTCATCTCTTAAATAAATGAAGTTGAATTTGTTATTCATGAAGTGTTAGCAGATCATGTGATAGAATGACGGGTCATTCCATCTGTCTCAAACAAAAGGTTAGCAAAAATTATATGCATAAGTCGATCTATAGTGAGATTAATCACATATGGACTTATACTTCATATATCATACTGCTTAATATAATAAAACTAGTTTCTACTAAACAGGGACTTCCTGTAGGCTAGTGGTAGGCGATAAAGGCCAGTCGCACTTCGGTTGTGGGTTCGATTCCTACAGCCTTGTCCGAAGCGATGGGCTGTCGCCCGTCCTGTAGGTTGTCCCTTTTTCTAAAACTACATTACTATAACATCCCATCAATAATATCGAAAAAAAAACTTCTATCAATAATCACTTATGTCCAACATAATCCATTTCAATCTTTAGGATTATCCATAATACTGCAGTCCACTCTCATAACATAGTGAAAATGATTACCAGAGATTTAATACCATCGTTGATCCCCATATATCATAAGATATGTCTTGTTGGTCACATTCCAAACATTCAAAGTCCTTAATCGTGTATTCTCTTGAATACCTTAGTGAAAACATGAGTGCAGTTAAAAGTTAACACTTTCCACATACCAAAATCCTCAAAATTCTATATACTCAAACCATGATATCACTTAGTCCTTATATCAATCATGAGCTCATGAATACTATTAAACATTTCATTTTCTCGTCTTCATTATGCGCATATCATCTTATTTCCAAAAAATATATCAATCACTTTGAATACCACATCAATAAATATTGCAATACTCAATGATACAACATTATTTTGGAATCCCATTACATAAACACTTAATCATTCCAGCACATCGTTGTCATATTCAACATTGCCAATAGTGATCGCATGTGACTTCCCTTTGTCCTTTGCCTTCAGTGGTTGCTCATGTTGATCATCACTAACCCTTGGATTAGGGCAATTATTAGCATAATGCCCCATTTCCTTGCACTTGAAGCATTGAAGTGTTGGTGGTGCTTTCTCTGCAGTGTTTGCTTTATTCACATCATTAGAAACCCTTTTTCCATTACTTCGACACTCAGCTGCTCGATGACCTTCTTTTCCACACTTAAAACATTTTCTAGTTCCTTTAAGACAATCTCCACCATGCTTCTTTCCACACTTTGTGCATAAGGAAACATTCATCTTCTTTTCACCATTATTATGAGATTTCTCCTTGAACTCCATCTTTCGTTTCTTGTCAAAACCATGAGATGGATATGTAACACCAACTTCCATTTCTACCTTGATAGCACAACGCACAATTTCTTCATAGTTACTGAAGTCTCTTATAGCTAATTCCCTTCGAAGACTTGGTTTTAAGCCACTGAAAAAATCGATCAACTTTACTTTCAGGTTGGATGATATACCAGAAGCGTACCTTGCAAGTCTTTTAAAATTCGCTTCATAGGTACCAACAGATTCATCATCCCTTTGCTTCAGTTCAAGAAACTCTTTCTCCATCTTTGTTCGGAGAATACGAGGGAAGTACTTACTGAAAAACAAGTTCTTGAACTCGTCCCATTCCATGGACTCAATTTCATCTCTTGGCCTCGTATTCTTGATAAGATTACACCATTGATCAGCTTCACCTTCCAAACGATATACTGCTAAGATAACTTTATCATGTTCAGAACATTGAAGAACTGAAAATATCTTTTCAGTAGTACTAATCCATTGTTCAGCAACTAATGGATCAGTAGACCCACTGAAAGAAGGCGGACGCTGCCTCATGAAGGATTCAACAGAATGTTGCTCCTTCCTTTGCTCGTTTGGAAGTCCTGCATGATTCATAGCTTGAGAAAGTTGTGTGAGCATGGCTACAAGATTTTGCATTCCAGCTCCCATATCATTTGGTTGCTCAGGGGGACAATCATTGCATTGCCCATCACATTCCGCATTAACACGGTTCCTTCGGGTTCCAGCCATCGTCTAAAACCCCAAAAGAATAGTATGAGAGGCAAAAATCATGATAGGGAAAACAACATAATAAAGGGGTAGTACTCTCAATATCTAACATCTTAGGTTAAATTCGAAGATCGTTAGCGCAATTCTAGGACTATAACCTATACGTATACTTAACCTTAGAGACATCCCTAGACATACCTTAGAAATATCTCTAGGGATCTCACTAACGTTTTCGCATCCTAGTTTCCAAAGGTTGACTAAACCTTTCCTCTGATACCAACTGTAGAGACCCGAAGCTTGACGTACATGGACATTACATTACATTTGCGGAATACTTATTACATAACAAAAACACACACTAAAGGATCGTAATAGTTTAGTGTCTTTGGAAACTCGGAACGTAATCTTCTAATCGTGGTGAAAGTTCTTCAATATCTCCCATAAAGGTCATCCCTTTTTTCTACCTAAAACCTTTCTTTATATCCTGGGGAAAAGAAAACATAAAAGGGTGAGCTCAAATGCACAGTAAGGGTAAACAAAAGAAAAATCAATCACATCATATACATAGCTTTTGGAAATCTTAACCTGCAAAAGAGCTCATAATATCATAACATGGGATATATCATAGAAGTGAAATGTAATCCCAATAATCATAACTTAAAACATGAAACTTTGTGGCATACACACATAATCATAGAAAATCATTTCTTGTTAGTCAAGACTCATTGCCAAGACTATCTTAGTGGACAAAGTCCCTTTCTGAATCGAGTAACCCTCGTTTCAGTCCTGTTTCACTGAACCGGTATAACCTACCATTTTAGACATGTCTATCTCATGAGATATAAAATCTTTACCCAATGCATTGGAGGGAGATATAGGTCCCACCCATCTCATAATGATACCATTCTTATGTGTGCCACAAAATCATAAATCATACATCATTTCATAACCCATGTAATAAAAATGGGATTCTTAAAACAACATGACATCATAAAACCATTCATATAAGATAAAGGAATTCATAAACATAATTTCATCACAACATAGTCAAATCAATGTAAAAATATGGATAGAAACAGAACCCTTTATTATCTTAGATGGAAAATAATTTTGATAAAACACTTGAAATGAATTCTTGAGGAAAATATCCTTTCTTCTTCAAAATCAATTTCTTTTCACAAAAACATCATGCAATTTTAAAAGAAAGAGATTTTATTAAAAATAGTCATGAAATCTTTTGGAGGAAGCTTCATGAAAATAAGGCTTTATAAAACCGTAAAAATCCGTTCATGCCGTTTAAGTTAAAAAAAACATTCTTCGTACCTTTGTCAGAAAAGTCAAAAAGTACCTCGTATGAAAAAGCGACAAAAGATTCCTTTCATATTCTTTACTAAAAACTCACCGAAGAGTAAAATTGGATTTAAACTATTGTAAGTGGATGGAAACAATATTACATATTGAAGGAACATGGATGTGGATGATAAAATACACCCCAGTAAATACTTACAAATAAACAATCTCGGATAAAAATGAGATTGTGATATTTCCCTTACCTTAGGTCCGATTTGCTTTGTACGTGTCCGAAGCTCCTGTATAATGGTTTAAATAATGTCATTGACTTATTACAGAATCATATTCATTGTTATGATATCATATATGGTTCACTTATGACATTATATTACCCGTTCTTTTGTAAATTCCATGTTAAAGAAGCGTTTTGGGTAAAATCGTTTCTTTTATCGTAGGTGTTTTGACTTGTTGTTATTGACATTATTATTACTTATATCACGATTTACTTACTTCCAGAATATAAAATATGATTTATATATCATATATATTCAGTATATATATATATATATAATAGATAGATAAATGAAATGAAAAACACCGTTCATGGAGACGGTAGTCCGTACGTACGCATGAACGCTGTTTTCCTTTCCCTATTGTCTTGAATGGAAGTAAGTAGATGACATACATATATATATATATACATAAATACAGTAGCTTTATAATGTCATATATTTCATTATTATTTCTTATATATACTTTATAATCATTCTTAAATGGTTAACATGGAGAATGAATCTCATCGCGTCGTGGAGACGGTATTCCGTACGTACGCACGAGCGATGATATCATTTCCATAAATATTGAATTGAATTGGAGTGAATTATAAAATATATCAGAATCAATATGATGTTTTAATAACTATGTATAGTTATTCTTTACACCATTATACCCATCCATGTAAGGTGGTGGTGAAAAATAGATTACACCACGGCGTGGAGACGGTATTCCGTACGTACGCACGCGCGGTGATTTCTTTTTCCGTAGGATAGATAGATGGTGAAATAGGGTTGTTTCATACTTATAATAACATATCAGTATATGAGTGATACTGATGTTATTACTTCATAATGAAACAACCTAAGAAGAAGAAGTGGAAGAAGAAATAAAGATGAAAGAATTGGTAACGGTAATTACCTCTTCTTTGAAGCTCCTCTTTGAGACCTCCTCTTAGGGCACTAAAATTGGTCGTTGAGGAAGACCAGAACCTCTAGGATGTTTCTAGGGAAGTGGAGAAGGGAAAATGGCAGGGGTTGGCCGAGCTTGAGTGCTCAAATTGGTGTGAGGAGGAGGGGGAGGAGGTGTCCTTTTATAAGGGAGGAGAGGGGCACCTTAGGAATATCTCAAAATATTATTTTATATTAAAGTCAAAATCTGTTTATAATGGTTCCAAAGGGTCTTATTTCGAATATAAGGTGGGGAGGGGTCGAAATACTATCAACCAATAGAATTTAGACAAGTTTAGGATATTATTTTAACCTTATCAATTAAATTTAACTCTAAGTTAAATAATTTAACTTTTACCATGTCTTTTTGTTTTCTTTCACTATATGGTTAATAAACTTACTATAACTTGCCAAACGAACCCCAAATTGTTTATTATTAATATATATATCCTTATCTAAGTCATTTGGCCGAACCTTAGATTTTTAGGAATACAATAACAATTAATAATATAATATTTGATTTAAAAACTATTTTGTGTCAATTTTGACACTATTTGATATATGATTTTTGTGAAAGTCATAACAGAATTAAATGTTCGAACCAAGTTGATTAAATCAACATTAATATATCATAGTAACCTAGAAAATTAGTGGAATTCATAAAAAATCTTAAATTACATTTATTTTGGTGTTTATAACATCAATTATGTCAATATTTCATTAATAAGATAATTACTGCATCATCGTTGTGTCATAAATAAAATAAATTATTTTATGTCTAAAAATTACAAATAAACTACCATCATGTAGGAAATCTTTTTAGCTTTCTAATGAATATTTACAATCGAATTTATCTTATGTATAACCCCATATTAAAAATGATTTACTTATTAAACTTTGATTTTAACTATTTTAACCTTTCTTTAAATAAATTAATAATAAATGTCCTAATCTAATCCAAGTGGGCCTAAATGGTCATATTTTATTCCTAAGTTTGTTTTTGGTCGAATTACACTTGTCCAATATAATTAGGACATGTGTTAGGGTAATAGTAATATCATATTTACCCTTAGTTACCCTATTTACTATTAACCGCGGTAAAAAAGTAAAAAGTTACTATTCACCAAAAAATTATTTTCATCTCATTGAACCACATTTTAGTCCTTGATATTAACCGTGTCTCTCGGATTTTCGAAATTCCATTCACAGAAGCGGCAAAATTAAGTTTTATGAAAAATTCAGTTTTTTAAACTAACACTTAGTAGTTTCACTATTCATCAAAAATTGATGTTTTTCAGAACAATGCCAAAATTTCATCCTAAGCTACATTTCATATTCCGAATTCAAAAATGAAATCTATTTTACCAAATTCATAACATAGAAGTTGCATTAATTAATTTTATAATTAAATCCTGTTGTTAAAATAAATAGCGTGTTTTTAGGAAACAATATATATCAAAAGATTGACACTTGATTATGTCTGGTTTAAATGTGAAATTACAACCAATGACCAACATTGTATTAAATTGTAAAAATATATTCTAAATATACTTTAAAACCACTCAAATTAATAATTTATCACTATTAATTATTTCGATTAAAAAAGTTGTTTTTAATTATAATTTAGTAATTTTCACTATTCATCAGAATATGAAAGTTATCCGAAAAGTACCAAAATTTCACCTTAGGCTAAATTCGATACTCCGAATCCAAAAATGAAGTTCATTTTGAAAAATAAGATTTACAGAGTTTTAAAAAGTGGTTATTACTATTCATAACGGCTAGTTTTAATAATATTTTAATAGCATATCGTTGTTTAGTGAAACTCAGTATTGCGTATTACACACGCTATCGAGGAAGGTCGTGATTGCGTGTAATGCAAGGCAAGTCAAGGATGCGTGTTGTGCAAGCACCTTTTGGTGTAGCGTACAACACCAGACTTTAATAAAATTAAAAAGAATATTTTTTATAAAATCTTGGGCTGTTACAACTATGATTAGTTTTAATATATTTAAGAAGTCATAAGTTATTTTGTGTTAGTTTAAAAATTTCATAATTTAATATTTTTAATAAAAATGAAATTTTTTTATTTTTATTTTATTTTATATTTTAATTTTCAATGAAATTATTTTTATACTTTAAAGATATTTTTCAAAAAATCATATTTCATCACATTTCTCAAGTATCATATTAAATTAAACTCTTATAATTATTTGAATTGCATATTGAAAAATGGGTTCCATATTTGGAATCAAGAGTTCCAAAATTTGAAAATATTTTTCTTTTACTTTCAGTCATTATGATAATTAATCATAGTAATTTTTTTCCACGAAAATGGTAAAATGTGTTCATTAAGGGTAAAAAAATGTGATAAAAACTAAAAATTAAATTAACACATTATTTTATTTTATTGTATGATTATATATCATCTATAATACTTAAACAAATATCAACATATCACCATTTTTTTCTATTCATCATCGATTTTGACCATTATAATATTTTATATAATTGATAGTAAAAAAATCATTCTATTTTTTTATTTACATTAAATTTTTTTACATATGGATTAAAAAAGATATTTTCAATTTTAAATAGTTATTTTAAAAATAAATTATTTATTTTTGTCATGGAAATTGATTGTTAATTTTTTTGTGATGAAATAATTACATTAAATGATTACACAATACCAAAACTGTATTTATCAAATTAATTGAAAATGTTATTTAAAAAATATTAAATGTAGTGAAATTTTATTGAGATATAGTGTATCAAGATTTTATTGATAATTTTTAAAATGTTTTGTGTTTAACAGTTTTATATTTTAATTCAATTTTTATATTTATGTTTTTGTATTCAAATTAAATGGATTCCTCAAAGCATGACATTATTGATATTCTCAAATAAATAGTATATTATTAATTTTTTTTAATATTAATAACTATCCTATATCTGGGTACATGATAGTTATATTGTTCAAAATCAAAACCACAATCTATTTATTGTACAATTTTTCTTTTATTGTTACTATATTAACCCCTAAATAGTATAACCATTGTTTTCTTGCAAATTTTCAATATGGGTTAACAAGGGTTAAAAATGATAAGGGTATAAACATATACTAAACATGTTATAATTTTATTTGATGATATAATTTATATACATAATATTAATATAATTTAAATATATAATTTGGGATTAATTTTTTGTGTAAAATTCATTTATAATAATTTAATACTATAAGAAATCGCAAGAGTTCCACTACCCTCATTAAAAAAAGAGAACCCCATACCCCATTCTATAAACACATCATGAACCATTTAGTTCATCCATACACCACCCAAATACCATTATAGAATACCTATAATAATTTTATATGTCTTTTTTAAGAAATAATACCAACATTATAGGGTTATGTTTTAAAACAATGGATATTTTCTAGATAAGAGGAATAGATTTCAACCATTGTTTTCATTTTATTTATTCTTACACTACCATAAAATATTATTCAAACATGATGATATAATAAAAATATTATATCCTATATATACATAGATTTATTATTATGATTTAATTATCTAAATTTATCTTATTATTCCATTAAATGGGTATCAAAACAATCATTCAAATATAAGTGCACTACCACCTTACTAACCGATGTAATTCATTTTCCATCACCGCCCTCACACCTGGATATAATTTTAGAGTTAATATATATATATATATATATATATATATATATTATTCATAAAATATTAAATATTATGTAGATTTAATATATATTTTTGTTTCATAATATCTTATTCACTGAAATATGCTGACATCCTTCGTGCATATGTGTGGACTACTACCTCCATTCAATGATGTGATTTTGTTTCATCACCACATCACATACATGATATATATAAGTATATATGATGATTATAAGATGTTTTTTATTATATTATTATCATTATGGATATATAAAATAATATGTACATTATTTCCATCATGATAATTGATAAGTGGAAATGTTACTCATGTGTACTTAATACCTACCATCTCTATGATTTTAATGTAGTTAATTTTTCAAAACCATCATTCAATATTGGTTTTAAAAGTATAATTGATTTATAGAATTAAAATATTTCATGATTATTATTCTTTATACAATGTAATAATGACCTCATTGACCATAGTTGACCTACCATAATAATTTTGGACAAATGTGTTGAATATCATTAAAATGAATAACATGAACATAACTGATTATACAATATAATATAACATGGTTATAAATAAAATAATAGGAATAATATACTGAAATGTTTTTTATGAAAGTAAATAATTATTATATTTTTATTAGTTAGGAAAATAAAGAATTTATGTGATGAATTAGACTCACGGAAAGAGAAATTATTTTAAAAATCATATTTTAAATAATCCCTTATAATTAATTTTTATTCCATGTACATGATCATATAAATGTTTTGGGAGAATTATATTTTATACATAAAATTTTTACCTTGTTATTTTTTATGTATAATTTATTTTCATTAAAATGTTTTATATATGAATTTTTTATGTGTTTTATAACGGCCACATTGACTTAAACACAATTTTAAATTTTGAATTCTTTATTTTATAATTAAGGTTATTTCATTTAAATATTATTAAAATTATTTTATGGATGTATTTACATGGACATAAATGAATTATAAAGGAATTTTTTGTCTATTACAATGGTTTTCAAAATGGAATTTTTTAAAATGTCTTCACATTCATTACAAAAGATAAAAGGAATGTTTTATTTTAATGTATGTTAAATGATAAGAATTTCCCAAAATCCTGAATTTATAACACATTAATGATTAATTTATATTTTTAAATGGTAATTTTAATATAAAATTAATTCTAAATTATTTTTTTGTAATTTTTTAATTTTAATGACATTTCAAAAGAAATGAATATTTTACCCAATTTTTTTTTCAAAATGGGATGTGTCTAGACAATGGGTTAATGATTGTTTTAAAATGGGTTTAAGATGAAAATATTAAACTTTAATGCTTTTTTATTCATGATTTGGTACAATAAAATCATATTTGATGATGTTTCATTTTATTATAAACCAAGGAAGAGTGGTTCTATTATACTCCAAGGACTAGTTGTTATGTTATATACCGAGGATGAGTTGGTCCATTATAGCCCTCCAATGTATTGAGTAATGATTCAATCATCTAAAGAATTATATTTTACATATAAAATATAATTAATATAATTATTATTTTTCTTGTATGGGTTTTACGAAGATAATGTCCCAAGGTACCTACATGAATTTTCTATACTTGCTAATTAGTTTTCATGGAAATTGATTGATTTCAAAAGGTAAGACAATGATATTTTTAAATGAAGGATAATTCCCTTTTATAGTAAAAATGAATTTTTTTAATATAGTATATTAATTATTGATCTTGTTTTCGAAGAAAAACTTATGTTTTTTATTTCATTATGATTTATTATAATGAGTTTTTTAAAAAAAATTATGTAGAAATCATGATTTCATGACTATGTTATGACTTTTTGAGCTATAAGTTTATTATCATAAATTAAAAAATTATTCTATTATTTCATCATATTTAAATAATGTAATATGTTTTTTTCCATCCTTGTATGTCACATACTATTCTTTTTGTGCTCATTCAATGTTTTAGAATGTTTTCACATGGTCTATGTATGAGTATAAAAATTATTAAATATCATGTTCTAGAAATGGATGCTACATTTAGTGATGAATGAATGTTTCTATAAAGAAAATGTTATTTTGAAAAATTTTGATACTTTTTGAAATTTCAAATTTCGAAGAATTTACCCCAATTCAGTAAAACTAAAAACCTAAACATTTCCTTTATAATGAAGGTGGTACGGAATTTATTTATTTTTTCTATGCTTGGAAGACTAAAATTGGGTATCATTTTTCATTAATAAACCATATATGATTAAACTATTTTTTTTGTACTGAATCCAGAAGTATGGGGTTGGGAATATTGTTGTTAGGATCAAAGAATGAATTTAGATAACATTTTAGATTAAAATGTTTTCATTTGAGATTAACTAAAGAGTTACGAATACAATTTTGGTATTATATATTTATCATAGATCATACATTCAAAGAAATAGACACCAATTTTTAGGGAATACATTATATTATTCTATGGTGACTATTGATTTTTTTAAGAGACATTTTACTAGGCTGTTTTATTTTCAACCTTGAGGATTTATGTGAAGGTTTATTTTAGAAGAGTACTACAAAATATTTAGAGATCTACAATGAATGGTATATGATAATCTTTGATATTAAAACATTATATAATTTTTAAGTTATTAACATCATTTTTAATGCTTATAGTTATATATTTGGTAATTATATAATTATTATATTAATATAGTTTTATTAAAATGACAACCTGTCACTATAACATCTCGCATTTGGGACTAAATTACAAATTATAAAGGAAACTGAATAATTCATTTTGGTGGATATGTCATTTTTATAACCAAACCAAAAAAAATCCATGACATGGAATACATAATAGTGTTTTCATATATGATTTTTAGGGCTCAATATGTGTCATTGGAGTTTATATGGGATTCTAGTGATTTAGGTTTTGGAATCCTGATTTTTGGAAAAGATTAAAGAGGTTTACGCTTAGCACATTGTCATTCTTAAATATAAACGTAAAGAGTGTGTCCCTATAGTGTTTCACACATTTTTCTAGACCATTCAAGTGGGGATTCATGACCATATATGGGGTCTATATAAATGATTACAGGTGATTTTCCTAGCTTCGGCATGGTTTTTTAATGGTGCACATTTATATGACATGTGTGGGGGTGAGAGAGTTCCAAAGGAATGTTTTTCACACATGTTCCATAATCATACTCATGAAACATGAAACATGTGTCCTATGGATATTTTAGCTACAAATTTAGCACATAGTTTTTATAACTATATGTCCAAACCATAAACCCCTTAAAAAATTGTAAACCAAATATTTTCTATTGGTTCCTTTGACCCAAAATCACCCCACTTCCACCTCATTTCTCACACACTCTATCCCCACTCGACCTCCATATCCTCCTCCTCCTCCTATGATTCTATAGTTCTCATCCATCTGTGTGTAGATTTATTGTATCTTTCACCATGTTGGTTAGCCCTCAGTAATTCAATCGTTCCTCTTTCATTCATTCATTATATTTTTTATTCAATGTTATTGAAATGTGTTATCATTTCCACTATTTTCATGGAATTTTTATATTATTTATATTTCACTCATTTTGGATCAAATAAAATATCAATATTGATTGATTTAATTTTCTTATGCATGTTTCCCATGAAAATTCATAATTATTAATAGTTTTATTGTGTTGCGTGATGAACATTCCACACATTTATCCTAAAATATTAAGTATCTTTGATGGTTCACCTATACATTGTTTAGTAAAACTTTAAAACACATATACATGGTTATAGGTTGAAAACCGCAACTTTAATCACTCCAGGGGTGGGATAAGTTATAGCCATTAATAACCATTTTTACTTAAAACAAAAAAACAACTAAGGCCTATTAGACTTGTAATTAATTATTATAGTAGAAAAACATTTATAATAATGCAGAGATGAATTGTATAATGTAATTTATAAAATTATTGGACCTAAATATATACCTATTTGATTAATGAATTAATTAAAGGATGTACTTTAATTTAGGAAGTTATTAAAAAATTTACCTCTTTATTAGTTGTAAAAGTATTTAATATGAAACGATCATGATGAATTATATTTTATGTCATAGGATATCATTATCGACATTATTTTTACAAAAAAAAATTTTAATGGTTAAAAAAATCTCTTGGATCATGTTAATGATTGACTGAGATTTGATGTTTGGTCATGGTGTTCCTTATTATACATGATTCTCACGCAAAACTTCCCTTATTATACATGAAACTCAGGCATGAAGACACTTATTATTTATGATACATGGTCATGGAGACCCCTTTTATACACAAAACTTGGCATGGGGTAACTTATTAATTCTGATAAATTGGAATGTGGAACCTTAATTTTTATAATAGTTGGGCATGGTGTCCCCTATTATTTTATGAGACATGTTGTCATGGATAACTTTACCTAAAAATATGAGACTCTTGTAGTTATTCATGGACGGATGAGTTTTTTCTAGGGTCCTCATTAGTACATTGTATCTTTATATATGTTATCATATATATATATATATATATATATATTACAAACATATACATACATATCTATAAATATATACCAATATATATGGAAACATTTTCAAGGATATTCCTCATTAGGATGAAGCCAGTGTCGTCAATATTGTGTCCTCTATGAACCCGAGCTGACATGTTAACAAAAAACATTACTTATAAATAATTTTTATTATTGAAAAATGGTAATTTTATATTCATATACTGGATATTCATTAGACACCATTGGTGGTGTCCTAATGATTATATCTCACACCCTATACATGTTTCTTATTAGTACCAAGATAGAAAACCTAATTGCATGTTACGATCTGGACAATGTTCAATGTTTTTTTTCATGATGGACTTGTACTTGACTTGGGATCTTAGGAGTTGAAATAGAAAATGTTTCAGAGTTCCTTTTGGATTATGTGTATTTTATTTTTTTTCTTCATGTTCTAGTCATGTTTATGTATTTCATTCTACTTTTCCGTTTCTATTACATCGTAAAAATTTCATTCATGCTAATTTATTCATTTATTATTTATTAAAAATTATTATTATATTATATTATTTCATTATTTTATGCACCATTTTATACTCTGATCATGAGGATATTGTATCCCCACTGTACCCCCATTAAACACTCACTTATAATAAGTAGCCTTTTGAATGTGTGGAGGTGAACTTGAGGCCATGTGGAAAACTGGATCATACAACCATTTAAATGGATCAATGGTTGGGATGTTACCAAGTGATGCAAAATATTTTATTCCTTTTCATGTCTTACTATATAAGGATGGTAAATCTGATACTAGTAATTTGTTAGTGGTTGGTAGATATCTCATGTATGTGTTTTTCTACCCCATAAAAGGGAGACATGTCACGTTTCTATGAAAGGGATCATTCATTTTATTGTTATTACTATTGACTATTACATTCCCTTGAGTGATTGGTGTACATTGACTAGGTTACTGGTCATAATTATGGATCCCTACCTAGGGATTAGTATGGAAAATAAGTATTGTTACATGCATCATTATAGGAACATATGGATTCACATTCCCTATATATTCCATGTCATATAAGTTTCATTGATAGATCATTGGATTCTCATCTGTATACTATGATTCTATGATTATTTGTAATTCTTTTATGTATACCCAGATTGGGTGGATATTTTTATGTTTATTTGTATTCCTTTCTCTATAACAACATGCATTTTTATTGTATGATATATTATTAGTAATTAATGGTACTACATCAACATAAAATGTGCATCCCCATATACCATGATGGGGAACATTAATTAACTAATTCCTAAATGTTTAATCCACAGACCATTCACTTCATGGGATGAAACAATAATGGTTCTGGTTATATGGTATCCAATCAAAGGATATAAATTTTATTTTCCTTTATAAATTTAGAAGGGTTACTCATATTATCAAATCAATAAATTTGGAATTGTCTATTCTGAAAATTAAGTTTAAAACCCAGTTACAGATACATAAATATTAATTTTAACTTATAAATTAAACTACCATTATAAATTTTTAATGTTAATTCATCCATCATTACTATTTTATAGATATAAATGTTATTAGAAAACTAACTCATAAATAGTTTCAGTTTCTCATTGATTATAGACTTGACATGACCTGATTAGGTTAGTGCTGATGTTTTATTCCTATGAGATAAAGGAGACTCAATCCAAGTTGGTCTATTTGGACATGAAATTATTATTTTATAAACCATATAAGGATATAATTAATATTTATTTAAATAACTATTATTGGGTTCCATTAAGATATACCGAGGTTGGTATAAAGGTACCCTCATAAGTATCATTTATCTTTATACTGTCTTGTTACATAACCCCATCAAGGTATGCTTTTAATAAATATTTGGTGGTCATTTACTATTTTATCAGTCACTTATATAGGTTATATAAAAATTGATGGTGTCATCATACTGTTATAATCCATATCAAATGATAAAGTCTATTGGGTTATTTTTAAAACCCTTTTTATGTTTTCCTTGTTAATTAAAATTAAAATTACAACCTAAAAAGTGTTCACCTCTATATCATAGAAATGATATTTTTATAACTAAGTGCTATTTTGAGAACATATACTTAAATAAATTATGGATAAAAAATAAATCATAAGATAATTTTAATTCTAATGCATTTAATAATATAGATAACATAATAATAGGTTGAAAATGATTTTATCTTCACCAGTACATTTTATTGTGTATATTTTAGACTTTATAAATGTTATTTAAATGTAAATTTATCAAAATGACTAAAAGTAGAAACCCTTAGTGTAGCTTGATTTCAATAATCCCATGTGTATAAGTTAGTTTTGATGTTTCTTTTATGATTACCTTGGACGAGAATGTGGTTCTTTCCCTTAAGCTTCATCATCTGTCTCATGAAGATATGTGATTGGAGGTATATCCTAGAAACCAATTAATCATGACTATTATTTTAAAAAATATTATTTATTCTTAATGATGTGTTAGTAAATTTTGGTGGATCCCTTGGGGGTAAATTATTTTTTAAATTTTAAAACCAAAAATTTATATTTTATTTTTATTTTGGTTGTTCTTTGTCGAAAGTATTAGTCTTAGTGACAAAACAACACCCCTATGATGATGGTTTGTTGTATAGTTAGCTGAATCCTATGAAGGATTTTAACATTATGTAATGCTCTAGTTTAGGGGGTTATACAAGCCATGTTCATGGTCATCCATTTTGATGTTAATGTGAACATTATACTTTCTAGTGGAGTATGAATCTAGAGTAATCAACCAATTACTAGTCATAATGATTACTTAAATTTGAGATTCTCCGTATGTATTCAATCAATAATAAATTTTTTTTAATAACTTTTATTTATATTGATATCATGTGTCATGATTCTTTATATGTGGTGCCAATTGAATGAAAAAGTGACGCATCAAATGTGATATTACTGAGTGACAAGGTAAAACAATCTTTAAAACTGTGTGGTTTCATGACTTCCTGGATGGTTTCATCAGTAAGTGAAAGATTCATTTGTAGCGCACTGACCCCAGTTACCCAGAGTCGATGCATTATTGCGTAACATTGTCATGATCACAAAAGATCAAGTCTGTAAAGACCGATTAGTTTAGTATCCTTGGAAACACTAGACACATTCATAAGTCTTACATTACATCATAAAGTCAAAAACTAAAATAACATGGTCTCCATAGTTCACACTCATATCCCCTTATGACCATCCAAGCAGGTCATTCATAAAATACTTCTTCACATCCTAGAAAATATTAAAACATTGAAAGGGGTGAGCTCAGATGCTCAGTAAGGATAACAATATAGTGGAAGCTTTCATAAATAAACATAAACATTTAAGGAAATGTATAACTAAACAAAAGCCTTTTAAACATGAACTTCAGAATAATATGGCAAAATAAAATGAAATAATTCCATTTACATATTCACATGGATATTCTACTAGTTGAATAATCACATGCAATATCAATAACCACATTAATAATGATGGAATGCATAATGACAGACTATCATAACCACGTATCCAAGGCCTCATGCCAAGACTACAAATAAGATTTTGTCAAGGCCTCATTCCAAGACACTAGTTTATCTCATGAGACCTACCGATGCATCGAGGAGCTATAGCGGGCTCCACCCGTCACTTATTAAGTCCAATGCATTCCTCATATGAACAGGTTTAAACATATCATAAACGATAACATAATCGTATCACATAAAACATGCATAAAGGAAGCATAACATTTCCACATTTCAATCGCAAGATATCAATACAACAAATTGATATAATAAAAACATTATCAAAACCATTTTCAATACCAAAATAAAAGAAATTAAAACTTCGTATTTATATTTCATTTAAGACAAATTATGGCTTCTAGAGGAAGCCGAAACTCAAATAATGGTCATGACGGTGGAAAAGTCGTTGTCGCCGCATACATATGTCAAGAAAAACATTCCTTTTTTCTTTTAGTAAAACAAATCATATAAAAAGATTCCTTCTGAATAAATGTAAAATTCAAAGTGGTTTATACACCGTATAGAAGAAATCTGTGTATAAAACAAAATATGCCTCAATGAATAGAGATTGAGACGAAATCCCTTACCTCATGTCCGACTTGACTTAAACATTATTTAACCTCCTGAATAATAAACTAGAGTTAATTTATAATTTCTTAAGAACATTTTTCATGTTTATTATTCCTTTTATATAACTTATTACCATGTTATAAAAATTATGTAATTATTTATGTTAATAACGGTCGTTTTGTCGATCTTTGGTACTTGAGTCAAAAATAAACTTCTTATAATTACAAGTTGTTCATGTGGTAAAATATCCATTATATCCAGAATTATATTCATTATGTAGATATAATATATATCATATATATCCTGTATATACATTCATTCATAATATTACTTAACATTTAGAGGTAAGAAATGAAATGCACCGTTCATGGAGACAGTAAGACGTACGTACGCATGAACGCTACTTTCATTTCTATTTATTATTTAATGGAATGAAATCATAATGATATAAAGGTGTATTATAATTCCAGTATAATATAATATATAATACCATTTACTCCATTATTTATACATCCCACATATGGCATTAACGATTCAAATCACTTTGAGGGGGCGGTAGTCCGCACTTCCTAAAATGAAATTATCGTGTTTACCCATAATAGAAATCATAAAGGTATTACATAAATGAGAAATACAGAAGGATAAGGAAATAATAAACCTAATATATATCATATATATAAATATTTTCATCTTAATGGCCACCATTAGATGTGTTAAAAGAATATTGAACCATCATCATTTTGTGAGGCAGAAATTTACCAACCACAGAAATAGTATGTTCATTAACCATTAGACGAAGGTGTATGTAAGTTTAAATAAAATAATCTTCATAACAACATACTAGTATATTTAATATACTGGTGTTGTTACAAAATAAAGTAATAAAAAGAGTTTAAGGGGTTGGAGAAGCAAAATAAAACAAAATAACCTAAGAGAAGACATTACCTTAAAATTGGGTAACTCTTTTTGATTTGAGCCAAAGGCTTCCTTGGGAAGAATTCTGCCCAATGTGAGGCTTCTAAAAGTAATAGAGTAACGTTTAGAGAGTATTTGGGTAGATGTTGGTAGAGCCAAATGGCTTTGAATGTGTGAATAAGGTGGTAGAGGTGGGGGCCTTTTATAAGAGGAGAGGATGGGAACTCTTTGAAATTCATGAAATATTACATTATTATGAAATGATTTTCGGATTTTAGAGGTCCCACAATTATATATTTCTATGATATGGTGATAAGGGTTAGAAATATACCCATAAAAGAGGTCATTGGAAAGTGTAAGTCTTAGATTTTACATTTTCTTTTCATTTTCTTTAAAAAGTTCACTAATGAGGTAATTGCTGCATCATCATGGTGTGATGAATAAATTTATTTATTATTTACTAAAAATTATAAGAAAAATTACAATTATGTAGGAAATCGTTTGATCTTTCCAATGAATATTTATAGTTGAAAAGTTAACTTATATAACCCCATGTAATAATTGTTTTATTAAAACAACACATGTTAGTGACAATTTTATTTTTACTTTAAATAAAAAGTTATTAATGTCATTTTCTTACCCAAGTGGCTCCATGGGGTCCCCAAGCAGACCCATGGATTGAATTGGTCGGAAATTACTTATACAATAAGTGTAGGACAAGTTTCAAGATATTTTCATATTTTTATAATATCATTTTTACCTTAAATTCCACTAATTACCTTTAATCGCGATTAATAAAACTTAAACGTTACTATTCACCAAACAATTATTTTAATCCCATTGAACCACATTTTACTTACTAATAACAACCATGTATGTCGAATTTTTTAAAATCAAATCACAGAAGTGGTAATGTTTCATTTACACAAAAAATTAGTTTTTAAACTACTACTTAGTGGTTTCACTATTCAACAAAAAATTGAAGTTTTTCAGAAAAATACCAAAAATTCACCCTAAGCTATAATTGATATTCTGAATTCAAAAATGGTGTCTATTTTACAAAATTACAAACATATAAGTTGCATTAATTAATTTTATAATTAATTCCTTTTGTCCAAACAAATAGCGTGTTTTTAAGAAACAATATCAATCAAAAGATTGACAATTGTTTATGTCCAATTTCAAAGTGAAGTTAATTCTAATGACCACCATTTGATAAAATGGTAAAATTGTATTCTAATTATACTTTAAAACCACTCAATATAATAATTTATCACTATTAATTAGTTTGATCAAAAAAAGTTGTTTTTAATTAAAATTTAGTAATTTTCACTATTCATCAAAATATAAAAGTTATCCGAAAAGTTCCAAAATTTCACCCTAGGATAAATTCGATATTCCTAATCCAAAAATGAAGTCCATTTTGAAAGATAAAATTTATAAAATTTCAAAAATTAGGTATTAATATTCATAACGGCTACTTTGAATGGTTATGGTGTGTAAGAATCTCGAAGTTGTGTACAATGCAAGCTATTGCATTATTGAAGGAGAAATGTATTGTGGAAGATCGGTGTGTTACATTATCCCCTACTTCAATAAATTACATCCTCGCAATTTGAAATTGTTCTTCGAAAATAAAAGGTTGAAAATACAAAATAACTTTGTTGAAAACCCACATAGGAAATATGGTTAATAAAAATATAACTTTAAAAGAAAGAAAGATAAGTACAAAGGTCACTCGAGATAGCCCATACTAGGATTCTATGAAAATATGGATATGGAGAAGAAAAAAACCATCAAGGTTTGAGGGGGAGTTATAGAAAATAGAATTAGGAGAAAGTTAACTACAAGAAAATCACAAACTTGTGATTGGTTAAACGGTCACTGATTCCCCAATTGGAAAAGTTAACCGACAACAATTTATGTTTTAAGTTACCTTTAATAAATTTGAAAAATGTGTTTAGGATATTTGCTAATAATGTAAGGAAATATACTTACTAGTTATGTAGACTTTCATTCTTTATTAAATTTTTACCACAAACCCATCTTTCAATCCTAATGGTAACAGAACTCAAAAATATTCTATTTATCCTAATTTTATAAGGTTCCAAATATTACCACATAAAATTTAGATTAGGAAAACTATTTTTTAATAACCAGGGACATCCTCTAGGATAGTGGTAGGTAATAAAGGCCTGTCACACTATGGTTGTGGGTTCGATTCCTGCAGCTTTGTCCGACGCGACGGGTTATCCCCCGACCTGTAGGTTGTCCTTTTCCTAAAAGTATAGTATTATAATATTCAAAAAATAATCTTCAAAAATGTTTTAACCTTAAACAATACTATCCAATGTTCAACTTAATCCACTCCAACCTTTATAGTTATCCAAAATACCTATGTCCAGACTTTTTCTAAAAGGTCTCTAAATTCCAAAATCAATTGTATCATCAGATTCCTCAAAGAAATTAATGTTTCAATTATTGTCACATACAAAAATATGATTACCTTCATCATATTAAAACCATAATGAAAACAACAAGTACTGTAGTACAATCCTTATATATATCACATTATTCTTATAACCATAATATAATCCTTGAGTCCCAAAGCACCAATAAATTAATTATTCCCCTTAAACTGTAGTAACAACATAAGATTGTCCATGATCCCTTATCCTTTTCTGAGGTAAGTTTTCGTGACGCTTAGGAAATTCATTTGCATAATGCCCCATTTCCCTACAATTGTAGAATTCAAAATTGATAGTATCTTTCTTTCCCTTTCAATCACGAGTCTGGTGACCTTTTTTTCCACATTTATAACAAACTCCCATTCCTTTTAGGCAAGTATTGGGGTGATTCTTCCCACAATTATCGCATAATGGAAAATCCTTCTTTCCCTTTTTCCCTTTATCTATATCTTTTTCCACCATTCTCTTCTTCTCTTACTTTAATTTTTTGTCATAAGACTTAAAGAGTTCCTTTTCTGTCTTGATAGAACGCGGGACTATATCTTCGTACAACGAGAAGGTTTGTGAGACTAATGCTCGACAGAGAAATGGTTTTAACCCATCAAAGAAATGATCAATATTACTTCATGGGTTACATATATAATCTGCAGCATGTCTGTTAACCTTTTAAAGTTGGCCTCATACTTTCCGACATTCTCATCCTCCTTTTGTCTCAGACTTAGAAATTTCCTTTCCATATCTGCTCGATGGTCATGAGGAATATATTTTTCTAAGAAAAGCTCTTTTAACTCCCTCCATTCCATATTCAATAATTAATCATCTTCCTTTGTGTTTTGAATAAATTATGACCATTGATCAGCATCTCTAGTGAGGTGGTAAACTGTCATGATAACCTTTTCCCTTTAACTACTCCTCAAGGCATGGAATATTTTCTCTAAGGAGTTTATCCATTGCATAGCTACTAATGGATTTGTACCCCCATTAAATATTGGTGATTGTTGCCTCATGAAGCGGCCTAACATTGATCCTCCACGTTGTGGATCAGGGTGCTCCATACGAGTAAGGTTACTATTCATAACCTAAGTGAGTTGTCCCAATATGGTGATAAGTTGATCGGCACTAGTTGTATCTCCAGCTCCACTATAAGTATCTTGAGCAGGAGGAAAATCCCTACATGGAGTACGTGCATTGATACGGTTTCCATTACTCCCACTAGGTTTCATTTCTAAACAATGGCATAAAATAGATTAGTTTATGAATCAAAATACATAATTACAAACTTGCAAAACACTTAACATAAATTGAACTAATTATGGATATAATCCATAATCACAAAAATGTTTTCTTCGAGGAAGTTTACACTCATAACCCTTTATATTGGTTTGTAAAGAAAATGATAATTATCTTAAGCATATCCCCCGGGAGTGTCATAACCAAAAGTGCAGCAAGGCCCATTGTTGTGCACCAGTTCCCATTCGAGTCTAGCTCAAAGCGGTGTTTTCGGGTTTTACCCCTAGGTACATCTGTGCCAGAGCCGCCTCTACTTGCTCGTATCCAGACATGGATGTATTGATCGGAAAACTCACAAAATCTCTATAATACCAAAATTCTAGGAAGTTCTTCTATACTAATTCTAAAATTTTATCTTAGGTCTATGTGCTCTAATCAGAGTTTATCTAAATCTAGCTTCCAAGGTTAGTACTAAACTGCCTCTGATACCAACTGTAACGCCCCGACCCCAGTTACCCAGAGTCGGTGAATTATTGCGTAACATTGGCATGATCACAAAAGATCAAATCTCGAAAGACCGATTAGTTTAGTATCCTTGGAAACCCTAGATACATTCATAAGTCTTACATTACATCATAAATTGAAAAACTAAAATAACATGGTCTACATAGTCCACACTCATATCCCCTTCTGACTATCTTTGCAGGTCATTCATAAAATACTTCTTCACATCCTGGAAAATATTAAAACATTGAAAGGGGTGAGCTCAGATGCTCAGTAAGGATAAAAATATAGCGGAAGATTTCATAAATAATCATAAACATTTGAGGAAATGTATAACTAAAAAAAGCCTTTTAAAGATGAACTTCAACATAATATGGAAAAATAAAATGAAATAATTCCATTTACTTATTCACATTGATATTCTACTGGTCGAATAATCACATGCAATATCAATAACCACTTTCATAATGATGGAATGCATAATGCCAGACTATCATAACCACATAGCCAAGGCCTCGTGACAAGACTACCAATAAGATTTTTGTCAAGGCCTCGTGCCAAGACACTAGTTTGTCTCATGAGACCTACCGATACATCGAGGAGCTATAGCGGGCTCCACCCGTCACTTATTAAGTCCAATGCATTCCTCATATGAACAGGTTTAAACATATCATAAACCATAACATAATCGTATCACATAAAAAATGCATAAAGGAAGCATAACATTTCCACAATTCAATCACAAGATATCAATAAAACACATTGATATCATAAAAACATTATAAAAACCATTTTCAATACCAAAATAAAAGAAAATTAAATCTTGGTATTTATATTTCATTTAAAAAAAGTTATGGCTTGTAGAGGAAGCCGAAACTCAAATAATGGTCACGACGGTGGAGAAGTCGTTGTCGCCGCATACGTATGTCAAGAAAAACATTACTTTTTGTAGTTTAGTAAAACGCATAGTATAAAAAGATTCATTTTGAATAAACGTAAAAGTCAATGGGGTTTATACACCATATAGAAGAAATTTGTGTATAAAACAAAATATGCCTCAATGAATGGAGATTGAGACGAAGTCCCTTACCTCGTGTCCGACTTGACTCGAATGTTCTTTAACCTCCTGAATAATAAACTAGAGTTAATTTATAATTTCTTATGATCCTTTTTCAAGTTTATTATTACTTTTATATCACTTATTACCATGTTATGAACATTATGTAATTATTTATGTTAATAACAGTCGTTTTGTCGATATTAGGTACTTGAGTCAAAAAAAATTCTTCTAATTACAAGTTGTTCATGTGGTAAAATATCCATTATATCCATTATATTATTCATTATGTAGATATCATATATATCATATATATCCAGTATATACATTCATTCATAATATTACGTATCATTTATATGTAGGAAATGAAATGCATCGTTCATGGAGACGGTAAGCTGTACGTACGTATAAACACTACTTTCATTTATATTTAGTATTTAATAGAATGAAATAATAATGATATAAAGGTGTATTATAATTCCAGTATAATATAATATATAATATCATTTACTCCATCCTTTATACATCCCACATATGGCTTTAACGATTCAAATCACTTTGAGGGGGCGGTAGTCCGCATTTCCTAAAATGAAATTATCACGTTTACCCATAATGGAAACCATAAAGGTATGCCATAAATGAGAAATATGGAAAGCCTAAGGAAAACATAAACATAATATATATCATATATATAAATATTTTCATCTTAATGTCCACCATGAGAGGTGTTAAAAGAAGATTGAACAATCATCGTTTCGTGAGGCAGAAATTTGCCAACCACAGAAACAGTATGTTATTTGACCATTAGATGAAGTTTTGTGTAAGTTTAAATAAAATTATTCTCATAACAACATCCTAGTATATTGAATATACTAGTGTTGTTACAAAATAAAGTAATAATAAGGTTTTAAGGGGTTGGAGAAGAAAAATAAAACAAAATAACATAAGAGAATGCATTACCTTAAAATCGGGTAACTCTTTTTGATTTGAGCCAAAGGCTTCCTTGGGAAGGATTCTGCCCAAAGTGTGGCTTCTAGGAGTAAGAGAGGGAAGTTGAGAGAGAATCTATGCCGAGGTTGGCTGAGCCAAATGGCTTTGAAGGTGTGAATAAGTTGGAAGAGGTGGGGCCTTTTATAAGAGGAGAGGAGGGGCACTCTTGGAAAGTCATAAAATATTTCATTATTATGAAATGATTTTCAGATTTTAGTGGTCCCATAATTATATATTTCTAGGATAAGGTGGTAAGTGTTCGAAATATACCCATATAATAGGTCTTTTACAAGTGTAAGTCTTAGATTTTACATTATCTTTTAATTGTGTTTAAAAAGTTCATTAATGAGGTAATCGTTGCATCATCATGGTGTGATGAATGAATTTATTTATTTAATTTCTAAAAATTATAAAACAAATTACCATGATGTAGGAAATATTTTTATCTTTCCAATGAATATTTATAGTTGAAATGTTAACTTATATAACCCCATGTAATAATTGTTTTAGTAAAACAACCCATGTTAGTGACAATTTTATTTTCACTTTAAATAAAAAGTTATTAATGTCATTTTCTTACCCAAGTGGCTCCATGGGGTCCCCAAGTTGACCCACGTATTTTAGGGGTTGGCCATTACTCATCCAATAAGTGTAGTAAAAGTGTCAAGATATTTTTATATTTTTATAATATCATTTTTACCTTAAATTCCACTAATTACCTTTAATCGCAATTAATAAAACTTAAACAGTACTATTTACCAAAAAAATTATTTTAATCCCATTGAAAAACATTTTACTTCATAATGACAACCATGTCTATTGGATTTTTGAAAATAAAATCACAGAAGTGGTAATGTTTCATTTATATGAAAAATTAGTTTCTAAACTACTACTTAGTGGTTTCACTATTCATCAAAAATTGAAGTTTTTCAGAAAAATACCAAAAATTCACCCTAACATATAATTGATATTCTGAATTCAAAAATAGTTTCTATTTTACAAAATTGAAAACATATAAGTTTCATTAATTAATTTTAAAATTAATTCCCATTGTCAAAACAAATAGCGTGTTTTTAAGAAACAATATCAATCAAAAGATTGACAATTATTTATGTCCAATTTCAAAATGAAGTTAATTCTAATGACCACCATTGGATAAAATGGTAAAATTATATTCTTATTATACTTTAAAACAACTCAATATTATAATTTATCACTATTAATTATTTTGATTTAAAAAAGTTGTTTTTAATTAAAATTTAGTAATTTTCACTATTCATCAAAATATAAAAGTTATCCAAAAAGTTCCAAAATTTCACCCTAAGATAATTTCGATATTATGAATCCAAAAATGAAGTCCATTTTGAAATATAAAATTTATAAAATTTCAAAAAGTAGTTATTACTATTCATAACGGCTACTGTGAATGGTTGTGGTGTGTAAGAATCTCGAAGTTGCGTACAATGAAAGCTATTGCATTATTGAAGGAGAAACGTATCATGGAATATCGGGGTGTTACAACACTCATGGTTCATCTATATAGTAGAGTGACATAAGAATTAGGGATTTTGAGTTATCCCACTATTGAGTGATAGTGTGTGATAAATGAGATATTTTTTGTAAAACCACTAATAAGAGTTTTTTGGATTTTAATTTCAATGTAGCTTGATTTTATGAAGGTATTTTATTATCCATTAATTTGAAAATTGATATAATTGAGTTATTCACATCCAGATCACATGTTCAATGGTAGATGGAGTTTGAGTGTGTGTGTGTTTCCATTTTGATTAATGAAATTCATGGGACAATCTTATGGTTGTAATAATCATGTTAGTGGGGAGAAGAAATTCCATCCATGTAGAGGTATTGTGGTAATACAAGACCACTTGGAAACGGTCATAATAGATTCTATAAGCCAGTGGGGCTAGTATTTTTTAGTTATCCAATCCTTTTGAAAATGATTGATATATTACTTGGTTCAAGTTTAAAGCGTGTTTAAATGATTGATACAATCTTAGGATGAATGGGAGATTTGGGAGATTTACAGTTTCTTAATGAATATAGGCTTGTAAGGATGTATGATGGAAAGATGGTTGGTCGATATACAAACCATTGTTAAATGATGAGAGTTTAGGAACATGGTTTTTTAATTCTGGTAATGAACCTTTTAAATTTTGTCTAATTATTTATTTTGGACATAATATAGATTCCTAATGTGTTCAATAGTGTATTGGGGGTGTCCAGGTCTTGTTCAGAGTCTAGAAACCACTTTTTTTTTTAAAAAATAGACTTTATTCATGGTTACCCCAAATCATGTGGGGACAGGTAGAGGGCCAAGAAGGGAACATGACATGGCTAGATAGTGCTGCTAGGTCCACATGACTATTTGAGTATCTCGGAAAATTTTAGAAGAGGGTACTTCATGGTTTTTACAAGGACTACCAACCCATGGACATGATACTGTGCGAGGTCCCTCCTTTGACAGAGGTGGGCACACTATTAGATTATGGTTTGGCCAAATGTGCTGCCAAACCATTTCACCCAAATTGTTTTGGTAAATTGACCATTTCCAC
Source organism: Viscum album (assembly GCA_963277665.1). Classification (NCBI taxonomy): domain Eukaryota; kingdom Viridiplantae; phylum Streptophyta; class Magnoliopsida; order Santalales; family Viscaceae; genus Viscum; species Viscum album. Next base: position 984,241,727 of record OY728123.1, read on the forward strand.
CTAAGACCTATTAAACATAGATCTGCTTATCTATTCCTTATTTCTTCTAGATGTAACCCCCATTTATCACATTGGAGCTCTTGAATCCCCAAATTAATTGGATTAAATCTTGTTCCTTCATCCAGTGTCAAATCAAAGAATTTTTTTGTATTGTTGGATTCCTCTAGCTATGCTCTTCGGTCCTTTAGATTGGTTAATCATTTTTCTTCACCTTGATAATTATATTTTTATTTAGGATCATATAAACTATTTTTATAGAGTTGATTCGTTCGTAAAATGTCATCCTATCCAAGGAAAAAAAAGTTTTATCCTGTAATAATATAGTGTTATCGCATAATGGAAGGTTGTATTTGAATCATCCCTTAGGTATCATTATTTTATAATCAATCATTGTTTTGTTCATGATGATTTCATCAGGAGATCCATATTTTATTCATATTTCATTCTTATATTCCCCATGATAATATTCTACTGTCTATTTTATATGTTTTCCTCATTTTTGGAATTTATGACTTCAACGATAGTCATCCCAATTATGATGTTTTCCTTAGTTTTTCCTATAGTGTCTTTTGAGAACTATCTACACTACTATTCAGATGTTCATTGATTTTTATTTCATAATGTAAAGTGTTATAATAAAATGACTGAGTTGTTAATTATTAGGAAATGAATGGATTTCACCTGAACCTTCTAAATTATGTTTTTAAATTAATTAAATGTTACATTAAATGGAAAATAGAATGTATGCGTGTTGTTGTCACTTGGACTACTTAAATTTAATTAGTTTATTTTCCTTATCCCTATTCTCAAGATTATAAAAGGTAAAGGAAATAACCAAATACATGATTAAGTTATTAATAAAAAAATTATTTGATGACTTATTAGCCTTTTCATAATAATTAAGGGTATTGATTGAAATAGTTAAATAATTGAATGGAATGACTATTACTTGTAAATAATATAAAAATTAAATGATAATAAGATGATGTTTCTTAGGGTAATTTTAATCTTTAATGTAGTTTTCAAACATGAACCATCCATGAATTCCAATGAAAATGACATGTGCGCTCATGGATTGTCAATCCATTTCAAGGATTTTAGTTGCTAGGTGAGATAACTACCTAGGAACCTGGTCCTTATCTACTAGTGGATTCTCCTCATGATTTCATGTAATCCCTCCCTTATCACTAATTTGTTATTATTCCTTAGATACACTCTACATATCTACCTTGAAATCATTGGACATCTGAGACATGGATATACCCATTGGTCCATGACATTACTTTGACCATTTAACCGAGGATAAGATCATCAGTATTAGGTAGAATCTTATTACCATGTAATGACTTGGACAATGACCGTAGTATTATAGTCATGGCCTTTATAGTTAGGATATATGTTGTTATTGAGTTAGATCGAACCATGAATTCTGGTATGCCTGGGTCACTACGTTGGATCATCTTCATTATTATCATTAACAAGGATACCTTGGCTATTACCTTAGAACCTCAATTATGATTATTATTATTATGGGATACTTTTTTCATACCATGGATCCTATTACATCACATATTATAAAATTAAACATAAATAATTAAACAATTAGATGTTTAGAAACCAGTTGAGGTAGGAATAGGTATCATTATATTTATGTTATTATACTGCTTTACTTTTATATATACCTTCACACTGTCAATTTATATTTCTCATACAGGATGGAATATATGTTTTTGGTGGGGGCATAATGAGATTTATGTCACACTCTATCTAGGATATAGAGGTTAAATGAGAGGATTATATATATTTTAGGTGTTGACAAGGGGATGAAACCAACTTTGGACACCTAATCTCGCTTACTAAATTTAGGATAGATCTTGGTTGTAGATGAACATGCCAGTGTTTAGAATGCATGGATATTTTTTTGAATTATTTTATTCATCTTTTCTATTACATGTATTTACTTCTACATTGTATAACTATTTTTAATTTTTTTCAAGACATAAAATGTAACACCATCATTTTTTATATGATTCAATTATATATTTTGATTACAACTTAGTTCATGGATGCAATTTCCTATATTCCACTACTAATTCATTTATTATGGATGTTATGTTATTTAATGATTTTTATATTCGTTGTGCTACACTCTGGTAATGATGAAATAGTTTCCCCATAGGAACACCCTTGGACCTCACCTCTATTCAGTAGCCTCTGGCCTATAAAGATACATGCTTATGTCCATGTGGCCATCTTGGTTCGGGGATCCTTTGAGTGGAACCTTGGTCGGGACATCACAAAGTGGTATTAGAGCAGTTCATCATTTATTTTATCATAATGTTTGGGAATATAAACTGGTTATTATCATTATAATATAACATGGTTATAAGTCATTCCTTGGAGTATCTAACACATGTTAAAGGTAGATAACATGTTTCCATGTGATGGGATGTTTTTACTCTATTATTCTTATTGTAGTTGAAAAACATTCACCATTCGTTGGTTCACATGAGATGTGGTATTTAATATTTAATATTTATATTCATCATTTTGTCAATAAAATTAGGGGAAGGAAGCATCATAAAATGCATCATAATAGGAACCTAGTATTTATATTCCTTTCAAATGTCAATACATATAGGTGAATTTCACTTATTTTATTTATAGTGGTTCCAATGATTGTTGAGTGAGCCAAGCCTATAACAAATTCTTTTCCCCCTAACATCTTCAATAGGTTATTGAGTTGGTTATTTATAGTTTCAACATCAATATAAATAGTTATTTCCTATATAAAATTATTATGGAATCTTTAATTGGTATTTTATACCCATTCATGTTATGTACCTCTCGTAACATGTTCAACTCTTTGGTTTCCATTGAGGGATTTCAATTTTTAATTCATGTGGTGTATGAACCCTCATGTGTTTTAATGTGTGATTTACCAAGTAGACCAATCTTATATTAATCTATACATTATGAGAATGAATTTAGATGAGGATAAATAGTAATTGAATGGGTGTTGGTTTCAGTGATAAAGTGTGTGGGGCTTGATTCACTATGAATAGTGATCTGTTTATTTAACATGTTAAATATAGAAATTAAAATGAATACTATAAAATTAAATCATGTCTTATAAAAATAAAACAATTTTTAGTGAATGAAGAGGAAATGTTTTACTACCCTTTCACTCAATTCAACCCTTTAAAATTATACATAAACACCGAACGATACATCTAATTATAAGAAGGTGTTTGGGGTAGTACCTTGGGTGGTGATCCATTATACTTGTTACCTAAATCTTCTTGGGCGTCTATCTACATAGAAATTGATATATTTTTTGTTCTTGGAGTTTATAGAGGTATTCCACAAAAATTTCCTAAATTCATTCACCCATAGGGTGGTGAAAATCACACTTGGGTTGAAGTATTCATTAAGACACTAGTGATTCATTATGTTGTTACACAGGAGTCACCACTTGTTATACACAAACATGGCCTTGATGCTTAGCTTTCGGAGGGTATACTACATCTAATGATGTAAATGTAGTGGTTTTAATAACCTATACCTGTTATGGTTAATATGACACATGAGTTCCAGAAGCAGCTTCCTCTCAAATTCTCAGGGGATGGTACTGACCAATAATGCGAGTCTTGGCTATAGGATACCTTATATATATTTTCGCATCAAGAAGATGCCTCTAGAGAGGACGGTAAACCTTTACACATATATGTTGCGTGATATGTCCTACCACTAGTGGGATGGGATTGCCTATGCTCAAATTCATTAGGGATTGGAATTTGATGACAACCAGACAACCTTATATGATCACTTCTTTCCTCAGACGCTGGTAGCTAATCCACCCAGTGAGTTCATGCATCTATTTCATGGTTCTATGATAATTATGGATTATAAAATTCATTTTAATAAGACACAACACAATTCATATCTTCTTTCAGGTGGTTAACTATCATGATCCTAGCATTTCAAATATTTGATATTGTATGCTATCCAAAATCAGGTGAATGTATTTTTCATACCAACTTTCTTTGAGATAATTAAAAATTCCCTTATCAATGAGAAGATCCTGATGAAAGGGGATATTACCGATCATAGTGGATCTGTATCAATAAAGGGTCATAGTTATTTTGGTTTTAGGAATCATTCACTCTAGGTTTCTTGTCAGAGTAGTATTAGATAGAGTACCCATACTAGCAGCTCTGTCATACGACATCTATTTAGATTCTAGGGGAATATAAAGCCTCAGTTTGATAGATTCCAAAAGGCATGTTGTTCCAAATGCTGTATGGGGAATCTTTAGATATTATGTAGAAACATTCCATCTAGTACTAGAATAAGATTATCTACCCAAGATCTACCCTCAGGGGTGTGATCATTTATGCCTCTTTAGGTGGGGAGTTAGAGTAGCACCAGAAGGACATACTAAGGAAGAGTTTGTGGCTGTGGAAGATATAATTATAATTATCAACATCAACAGAGTTGAACTACTCTAGGTTGCCCAGCTATGGAGCATGGTGGTGGATCAGGTTAGTTTCTTATATTACAGACAATACCCAATGACCAGAGTGCAAGGTCACCTATATTTTTTGGTAATATTCTGTTGTCCACTAATATTGTATATACTTTTTTGATACCGGTTATTCAAAATCATTTATCTATTTATCGAAAGTGGAAAGTCTTAGGGTGTAAATTTCATATTAATGTGGCGTGACGACCTTCGATACATAGTTTGGTGTATTTTATGAATGAATTCACCAATGCAGGGAATTCTCTATGCAATAGGGAATTATCCCTTCAAAAGGGACCTCATTATTCATTAGAATAATTTCTTAGATTTCATTATCAGGATGAATTGGATGGTTCCATATCACACATATTTGGACTTTTATCATCATAATGTGTTGTTTACATCACCAAAGGGATGAACCATCTCTACAAGGGTGAGTGGGATATCCAGAACAATATATCGTGACAAGAGCATCATGGGTAAGGTTTAGTTACCATCCATATTTAATGTCTCTTCCTAGAGGATCCATGAATAGTTCTGACATATTTTAGTCATATGGTATATAGTTTCAAGGATTTCTTTCCCAATTATTTTTCTATCTTACCTCCTAAGAGAAAGGTATATTTTACAATTGATATTTTTCTAGGATCATCTATAATATTGATTCCTCTATATCATATGTCACCTACATGGCCACAGGATATCAAGAGATAACTAGCAGATCTAGAGGAAAAGGGGTTTTTATAGCCTACCTCATTCTATTGGGGTTCTCCCATGATTTATAACCATAAAGAAAATGAAACCCTTCATTTATCCATGTATTACCAATGGTTAAACAATATTACAATTAATAACCAGTATCTACATACTTGAATTGACAATATCCATGAATGGATCTAAAGATCTAAGGTATTGTAAAAAATAAACCGGATATCGAGCTATCATCTGGTTTGAGTTAGACCATTAGCCACAACTTCTACAAATTTCCATAGTAGGTATGGGTTTCAATTATTATCACATTATGTTCTTATTTATTATTAATTCTCCCATCAATTTTATAGCTTATATGAATTGGGGTTTCCACCCAATTAGAAATTATTTTTTATTGGTATTTCTGGATTACATCTTGTTGTATTCTCAGATTTCTAGAGACCATTATTAACATCAAGAGATCATTTATAATACAATGATAGAGAAACATAGTTGTTTCAAAAAATTTACATTCCACTTATGAATTAACAATGTTCACTTCTTTATTTATATTATGTCAGAATCAACAATATCAGTTGAACATGATAAGGTTATTGTTGAATTTTCATAGGAGTAGCCCAAGAATGGGTTTGATATAATGAGTCTATTTTGGATTGATGGATAGTACAATCAATTAATACATTATATATCACATGTTGTTGAAACTTTTATTTATCTTATCATGAAGGGTGTGAAATTACAATGGTAGAAGCATGCATAAAACCCCTATTAGAAGTATAAATTATGGTGTGTTTGGATAATGTTCTTGATAATTATAGTGATAGGAATAGGATATACAATGTTATATGATGCATGATGCATATTATTTGGTGTAGTGCTGATGTTGTTTTATATAGTTTTTGTGTATGGATCTCGGTAGTTGGGGCCTCATGAGAGAAAATACCTGATGTGTGTCATTGTGGATTCTATAGTTTTCCATGAATTATGTTACTAGAGACAGAATCAATTTGGTGATCAGATTGTGGTATATACAGACCAAAATTTACTAAAATATATCTCTATACATGGTTTCATTAATATTAGATAGTAAAAATGGTCTAAATACCTTTAGTCCATTAATTTTCATCTTTCTTATATTCATAGTAAAGGAAATGTTGTACAAGATATGATATGTGAGAAGACTAAGGTAAATGTCATACATGAAGCTAATGATGAATAAATATTGATTACCCAATTTTTTTATTTGCATCTATAATTTCATGAGTGTAAAATTTTTCTTATATTACATCTTTTTCTATTACCTCTTTCCACATTGATAGGGTAAGGAAAATCATGTTTTTAGACCCAGATTTTTTGGTACTATGGGAGAGTATTACTAGGGAGGAATCACCTCGGAATTGGTCTATGGATGAAGGTAACATGATACATGTACATGTGAATAACTAGGTTCCTAATGATATGATAGAGGAATTAATTAATGATAACCATACATATTAGTGGTAAATTCCTCTAGGAATCTCCAAAATATATCAATATATGAAAATCCAATATTTGTGTCCTAGGATGAAACATTCGATAGCAGGTTTTATCTCTAAGTGTTACACCTATCAAAATATGATGGTAGAACACCATTGGACTTCTAGTTTTTATAGCTTCATCCTATCCCAATATAGAAATGGAAAGATATTTTCATTGATTTTTTAGTTTTCTTAACAACATATCCTAGAGGTATGAATGTAGTTTCAGTAGTTGTTGATAAACCGATGAATGTAGCCACATTCCTCCAATCTAGAAGACATTTTCATTTGATGAGATGGGAATACTGTATGTCCATGAGGTCATTCAGCAACATAGGGTTCCTCAAACTATCATTCTAGATGAGGATTATTGTTTTACATCATGATTCCAGTAGGTATTAATGGGATTTATGTATACATAGGTGATTCTGAGCCCATATTTTCACCCTCAGACTAATAAGAATTTCTAAAGGATGATAGATGTGTTAGAGGAAATCATTTTATAATAAATCATCAGTTTCAGTGGTTCTTGATAAAATTCCATTCCTCTCTTTGATTTAACCAACAATAACAGCTATAAGTAGATGATTCAGATAGACCTTTTGGGGCCTTTTATGGTATTCCATATTTTTAACCGCTGTGATATTTAGAGTCAAGAGAGGTATCACTACTAGGTACATCTTTCATTAAGGATACTTTGTGGAATGTTTAAATGATCAGAAATTGTATGCGTACTACTCAGTCTAGATAAAAATCATATGTGGATCACTGTCGGAATCCTCTATAGTTTCAGGTCGGGGGTTGTGTTTTTTTGTGAGTATCACATAGTATTGGGAATATATCGATGTATAGGAGTGGGAATTTGTTTTTGTAAATTTTCATAGAATTGTATATATTTTAGAGAGTCAAGCCTGTGGCTTATCAGTTCCAATTAACTTATAGATATTTTTCCATGCAAGATATCTTCTACATACGACATCATCGTTGTTATCATGCTGACACGTCTCATGCTATTTATCCTAAGGAGGTTGATTTAGATGTTGATTCTTAATTTTAGGAGCATCCTATATGCATTATTGTTTGGATAATAAAGGCACACTGAGGCCAATCTATCCATGTTGAACAATTGCAATGTCCGCACGACTATGTACCTGACATGACTTGGTAGTGGGAGGATGGAATATGTGCTAAGTGTATGGAGTTGTTCTGATCTAGTGTTTCACCTCCGTTGGATAGTGAACATAGGTATGATCTCATTTAAGGAGGATGAATTTGCGAAATAAGTTTTTCATTTAGGTAATTACCTTTGGAATTTAGTATAAAAATATATTTTTGACCTAATATGTATTCATAATGGTTTCATGGGTGCATCGCGGTCTTCTAAAGATTATTTGGAGCATGGAGCCTAACCTTTTTGGTAAACAAATACTCATCTCAGGATTCAGGAGAAACCATGTGGTTAGGATGGATGGTTACACCATACCATATGGGGCTAGAAAGAGGACCACGTGGGGAAAAACTTTACCATACCATATTCCCAGGGATGTAAACCCATACGAGTATCTCAGGAGAATGTTACATAGGGTATTTCATGGTTTTCACAAAATCAGTTAGATAGTGTACAGGAAATAGTATTGGGTCCCTCCTTAGATAGTGGTAGGTTCATGGTTGGGCCATGATTTGGCCAAAAGTACGACCAAACTACTCGATGTATATATTTTAGGTAAATTGATAATTTTCCGATTAAGTCATTTTAAAATTATCTCCCTTTGTCTTTTTCTTATTTCGACCAGTGGATGCCCCCTCATCTCATATTAGAGATCCCAAATCCCAATATTCATAATTTTTTATCTATTTCCATCATCTAGTTTCCGATTCAAGTTCCTTTGGTCTTTTTGGATTCCTCCAAGTAAGCTCTTTGACCCTTTTTCTCAATTCATGGAATATCTCCTCCTAAAATTTTCTTTTAATTTAGTCTCATATTCCCAATTTTAATGGATTTGATCCAATCATAATCTTCCATAATATTCAAACCAAAATAATGGTTGATACTATATGTGGATAGTGATATGGACACAAGGTAGGTGTTATATGAATCATCATTAAAGTTTATACATTTTATAAACTATTTTCATTTTGAGAATATTGATTTCAATAGGAGTTTCCTAATTAAATCATATTTCTTTTTTTATACACATCATGGTTATATTTTGTGTCTCATTTTATATGTTTACTTCATAATTGGTTGTTATGACCTCAATAGAGACCACCTTATGTAGTTTTTTTGAATGGTTATGCTTATTTTCTTTTTTTATTACAATATGTACCCCTATTCGGGTGTTAATTGACTTGGACTTCACAAGAGTATGTGTTATAATTAATTTAATGTGTTATTAATTCTTAGTAGATGTATGGATATCAATTTACTCTTATATGGTATGTTTTTAACTCAATTTAATGAATTTATAATGAATAATTGAATATATACTAATAGATATCCCTTGTTCAAGTTAAATGAAATCAGTTTATTTTTCTTATCCCACATTTTAATGATTATGAAAGGTAATTGAAAAATCCTAATAAATTTTCATGTAATTAAACTAACAAATTGTTTCATGTCTTATTATAAATGTCGCATAAATTAAAGGTATGCAATGAACATATTTTTTCATCAAAAGGAATGAGTATTACATGGAAATAATTAAATAATGAATTATGTATAAGATAATATTGTATATGGACCTATCCATCTTTATAGGAGTGGTTCAACATGTTCCAACCATGGAATCCTAAGGGAATTTACTATTTACTTAGAGGATATAGTTTCAATTCAAGGATTATGGTTCCCAAAGGAGAAACACACCCTGGTCCCTATCCCTTATCTAGTAGTGAATTTATAAAATGACTCTATAGGATCCCTCAATTACAATTTTGATATTAGGATTCCTTAGAAATACTCCTTGGACCCATATTGATGTTTTCAAACATGGGGGACCATGGATAAACTCATTGGTCCCATTCATTTATTATCCCTTTCTTACCTTGGATTAAATCCATAAACCTGATTAGAATATTATAAAATTGTAATTACTTGAGATATTTATCAGAGAATAAACTCATAACCCGTATAGCCAAGCCACATGTTATTACTGAGTTGGATCGACCCCTGAGGCTAACTATTCCTCAGTTACTACTAGGATCCTCAACATTATTGTCATAATCAAAGATGCTTTGCTTATTACCATGGATCCTATGTAATTATTATTAATATTATTGGATTCCTTGGTCATACCATATATCCGATTACTACACTAATTATAAACTGTAATATAAATATTTATATAATTATAGGTCCAGACACCATTTGAGGATGAAGTAGATATTGCGGTATTTACATTATTATACTTCATTAAGTTCACAAATACATTTATACATTCAGTTTATATTTCTCATAATAGACTATATATATGAAATTGGAGGTGGCCCATTGATATTTATCTCACACCCTATATGGGCCACCAATGATACTCGAGAAAAATATACATATACAAGTGCTAAAAAGGAGAATCCACCCACAATGGAAACATGATATTGCTAGAATGATTTAGGATAGAGAGAGATATAAGATGATTAGCCCAGTGCTCAATATTCTTGTATAGTTTTTTACTTCTTTTTTCAATTTTTTTATAGAATGTATTTCTTAATCCAATGTATACCTATTTTTTGGTTATATATATATATATAATATGTAACATAATCATTTTTTATATTATTTTGTTCTATATTTGTATTATTATTTATTATTTCATTAATTTTATTTCCTATATTTTACTTTTTATTTATTTATAATATTCATTATACTATTTACCTATTGTTATATCTGTTTTGCTACTCTATATTAATGAGTTCATAGACCCTAATGGACAAACCCCAGGCCCTTAATACTAGTATCTGTCCTCTGGTGTACGAGGAGGATTGCTTTAGGACATGTGTCTAAATAAGTTTAGGGAACCATTGAGTTCCACCTGGGATGGGAAATCATAATTTGGTAGGTTTAATCATTAGTGGTTGACATTAAATGATCATAATTACCTTTTTATTTACGGTAATATGATCAAGCAATTAAAATTTGTGCCATGTGTTACGATACATGATTCTTAAACATATCAGTCTAGAGTGGATACACAAACACTTTTCTAATATAATTAGTTTTTTTGGGGCTATTGACCCATGGGGGGACATATCCGTACATCGTTTGGAGACATGGTGCAATGGGTTGGTTCAAGAATGTATAGCTAGTTTTTATAGATCATGGATCAAGAAATATATACACACCCATCAATGTTAAGCCTTAATGTTATAATATTTTACTCCATATTTGGAGGTGATCATGTCCGATATCATGATATAACATAGATTATGCTGAGAGAGAGTCAGTTGTATGTGGAGATAAAGAAAGAAAACAAATTCATTTTTTGGTTGATGGATGGAACATGTAGGAGTTTCAATCTTGAAGCAGTATAAATAACACTACATATTTTCAATACCTCAATATGTTATTTGGGATGAACCTAGTGTGGGGATTATTTTTGGTTGGTTTTGGTGAATTTTAATTTAATTTGAAAAGTAGTAAATTTAATGGTTTTAAATCTTGTTAAATTTTAGTTAATTTACATGATATTTTATGCTTGATTGAGCTCTTGTTACTAGATCACATTATTGATACAGTTGTTTAGAGTGGTACATGAGTTACAAGATAAGAATGACATGGATAGACTCATGTACCCAGAAAACATTTAGACGCAACCTCCAATTGATATACCACCATCAATCATGGTAATTTATTAAAATGTGTGGATGTCTAGGCTATGTACTAATGTTTCACTTTTCCACCCTTGTGTATGAACTACATGGGACTTCCTCCTTAGACTCTAGTTGTTTTATTCCAAAATTACACTAGAAATGTATTTGGGGATTAGTTTGTAATTAGAGTGTGATGATCCATCTTACTGGATCTGGGATGTATAGATGTTCATGTTGGGGTAATATAGTTTTACGGGTTCGATCAACAAAGTTCACCTAAATTAGGTTTCCAACATTGGTGATGCAACTCCAAAATAATCTAGATGTACCTCAGATTTATGGAATCAAGTTATCATTTTTTATGTGTCTACAATTTCATATATGTGCTTATATATATGGTTGTTTATAGATGGTTCATCCTGTTATCTATTAGGTAATTTTATGTGTTCAATGTGGAACTGCATTAGCCATGCGATCAGGATAAAGCTGGTGCAGACTAAGAGTTGGGTGAGGATTTTCATGGAAAAGCTAGAATGGCCATGTTATGTGAGGTTGACTAGAGTTAAACCACTTGGATTAAATTTAAGGATAATGGAATAGTCCTCATTTATGATGAGGTGTATCATGTTGAGAATTTTGTCTCAATAATCATTATAACTCCATGGAAAATAATTAAATGGAAATTTCAACGATGGGGGTATCATGACATGAAATTTGAAATTCAAGTATATGGCCAATAATAGGACCAAAATAGGACATAAGATAAATGAAATTATTAAATGATCATGTTTCTAGTAATATGGGATTAGTTAAGTTTCATCTGGATTCCTCATTTTTTGTATAAGGTTGTTGGATCATTTTTTTGTTTATGTTTTGTGTGTTAAATGTGATTCTTTAAGGTGATTTATGAATTTTAAATGAAACATTTCTCTTTCAGTGGAAATATAATGATTATTTTAGGTGATGTTTTCATTTTTCCCTATGGATTCTAGACGATGTGAATTTGTATTTTTTTAGATTTTAATGTCCCATGTATTGCACTGGTTAAAAAATTTCAAATAAAAATGAATTTTCGTTTTTGGGGATGAGATATTTTTAGAAATGATATTTGGAATGAAATTAAAAGAGTTTGAATACATTAATATTTTAATTTTTTATGAGGTTTAATTCCAAATAGGTGAAATGGATTTAAAATGGTTTATTTTAGTATCGGGCTCTAAAAGCTCAATTTTATGATTATAGATAAAACATAATGGTTAGTGCACTATTATTGGTAAATGTGAACCTCAAATTTGTTGAAGTTTAAGAGTGTCAAATAGTTTTTATAATTGTGAAAGTGTTGAATCATGACCATGTGAGGGGTGTAAGAACCCTTTTTTTCACTCAGGTATGTATCCTTTAGATTTTAGATTAATTTTTATTCATGGAAGTAATATGGATTTTTTATGAGTTTGTGATGGATTCTTGAGAGTCCATACATTGTTCAGAGTTGGGAACCATGTAATATGAGAGAAAATTGAATGTAACATGGTTAAATTAAACTATAGAGGTTGGTTGTATAGTCATTTCTAAACATGTGACATGGGAATGTAGGGTGATATACAATCTATGGTGGACCCAAATCATGCAATTTTAGCTGCCCAGCCATGCCAAAAACTACAAACAAATTTATTTGTAATTTCACACAATTGGTGTATGGTTTCCCTAACCATGCAGACATTCTGTATCATATTCCCCTTCTTATATCTTCATGTTCATGGTTTTTACATGGTTTTTCCAAACCATGTGAAGGTTATTTAAGGAAAAAATTACTTACACTTAATTGATGATTTATGTTATCCCCGTGACTCATTTTTTTCCCAGCAGAAAGAAGCCCCTAAAATATATCATTTTGAAGCTTAAATCCCACTAAACTTTTATTTGAGACTGAGCATCCATCCGAACTCAAATCAAATAGTTGTTTGTATTTATGGATCTCCACATGTATGTTCAAAAATTCCATTTTAATGTTTTTCATTCTTCTTGCTATTGACGATGATACATGGATACAAGATCATATTCCCTATTTTTAGTGAGTTGATCATTTATTCATATATCATCAATTCTTGGCCAATTTAGAGGCATATACTATTTGATGATAGTTGAATGAGTATGAGGTAGGTGGCCAATAACGCACTCCTAATGATTTTTCATTTTATAATTGCTGTGTGGGCGCACTGATTTCATCTTGTTTTGTTTGCTAAATTTATAATAAATATTGTGGTCATTAGAAATTTGTTCTAAGACCTATGTAATATATGTAATTAATCAACGGATGTTACGTCCACAATGATGATGATCCCATGTAGGGTGTTATTCATAATTGGGTTTTTTTTTATAACTTTCACTTATCAATTAGTGCCACAATTCTGGTGTGCCTTAGAATGACCATGATAAATGTAAGTCTTCCATGTTAAATGTGTATTGAATTTTTAATTAATGAATTGATTAGACAATTTTTTTCCACAAGACCTTCCTATGTTAAGTTCTATAATTTGATAAATCAATATAAAATAGAAATGGGAAATATATGATATATATATATATGACTTGGCCTAAGAGATTATAATCTAATGTTTGGTTTCATCTCTATATCACCCCTATCACTTATAATGGAATGTAGTTGAATGATCCAAACGAATCAAATATTACTTAAATGAATGTAATTGTTGCATTCCCCTTGGCCTTGTAACACTAATGAAAGAAAGGGATTTAATGAAATGACTTATTAAATGGTATGACCATAACATGGATTAATTATTTATATAAATTAACAATAAGGTTACTAATTATATATGGAACATTACAATACTATATGTGTGGTTATAATTTAGTTTTTTTATTCCATATGGAATGACTTGAGTACTCGAGGATGCCATTCAAATTGAAGGTTGTTGATTGCCTTTGTTGAGACCCACCTGGGATCCCAATTCTCATATATTAATGGATTCCCTGTATTATATAACAGGATACCTCATTTACTATTATAGGATGCTGTGGATATACTCCTCAGATCTATAATTTCTTCTAATGACATGTGGTTCCTTGATTACATCCTTGGGACAATTCACAGTTTATCCCGTTTTACCTTGGATGTTCTCCATGGACTAATTTAGATAACACTATTGTAGAATGCCTTGTATGATGCACCCTTGATTACACACATACCCCTATATCCAGACATTTTTACTAGAATGTTGTAGATCCATGAGTTATATGATTACATGGTTACTACTTTGAAACATTTCATTATTATTATCAATACAGGTTTTCTTATTACAACTTGGAACATCTACATCTACTATCACGAGGTGAAATTAGTTATGGCTATTAATAACATGAAATAAGTAATTAACTAGAACATAATTAAAAAAATTACTTGAATAGTGTTCACACTATAGTTGAGGTATGACGCAAGTACTGGGGTATTTACATTACTATACTACTTTATCTTTATATATTCATTATTGCAAACAATTTATATTTATATTACATGGATAGGATGTTATGAACACCATTGGTTGGGGCTACTAATATTTACCTCACACCATATCCGAGCCTCCATTGGCACCTGAGAAGATTATATGTATAAAGGTGTTGATAAAGGGATTTGTATCACTCAATCACTTGATATCTTGTTTTTAGGTCAAGCTGATAGCAGATGACTGAGATGGAGCTCAGGATGTAATGATCCAAAATATTATAAATAGAAATAATCTATAATTTTTATTATATGTGTTATTATACTATATGTTTATAGAAAACACATGAACTTATTTTGTATTATTAATCCTATTAGATTTAAAATACTATTTTTTATCATTATCATTGATCATGTATCTATTAAAGTGTTGTACAATGATTAGTATAAATATAGGGTTTTAACTAATCCAATTATCTCATGAAAATGATGTGATGGCCTCAAGAATTAGAATTGTACCCTATGAAGACCATTTGTCAAAGATTCCTAGGGAGATAGAATTTCAAGGTTTTTTCATTGAGCATTACCAAGCTAATATCCATCAATATACGCATGAGAAAAACCATTTATGGGAGAAGATCAAGATCATCACAATCATGGCCCAAACCATGCTCACTGAATCGCCCCATGAAAGTCCCACCATCGTGCACCTTACACTTATGGTGTTTTTGAGTTTATTAAAGGGATTTGAAATAAGTCCCTATAAATTTTGTTATGTATATAATTTTTTAGAAAATATGTAATATATTTCCATCATATTATTGTATCTTTGTACATGATTTTTTTTGATTCTGTTGAACAAAAATAATATTTTTGGGTAATATTAAATTTCAATTAAGAAATATACTTTGATGAATTAATGGATCTTTGAAATAAATAATATTTTAATAAAATATTTTTTGAAAATAAATTTTATTAAATATAAATTATCATAGAATTTTCAATCAAATTATATGTAATTTTTTTAAGGGTTAAAAACAATTATTTTCAAAGAACATGCAAATTTAAATAGTTTTGGAATTTTTGTAAAGTAAAAATTCACATATTTATAAAATTATTTAGATAAATGGAATATTGTTTTTTGAATCAATATGTCTAAATTATCCAACTGTGGATTTTTCAGTATTTGTTTAGATAGTCATTTTTGGGTACAAATTAAAAACCGTATAAGTATAATTTGTATTTTATGACATCATAAGGACCCAAAGTAAATTAATATGTAATATAAAAATAATCCATGGCCAACTATATTTTTTCCCTTTAAAATTAAGTGATTTTATTTCTATTTTATTTATTTTTTATATCCATTTTGTATCCTCCAAAACATATAATGTATTTTATGATTTTAAAATTATTTTTTTAAGGGTGTGAATCACATCCACATAAAAAGGGGTAATATGTTAATATATTTTCCCTTTTCCTTATAAGATAATAAAAACCACTTCCCTTTTCCAAATCCATGTAAAATACCATGGGATAGTTTGTGGTTTTGGGAATTTTATTTTGTTGAAGACGATACAAAAATATTAAAGAAACATCCCACTTTTCATATAAAAACCCACACAAGCTCCCATTTAACTTCAATAAAACTCATTATAGAACGTCCTTACTCTAACCTACACTCGATATATCCCTGAAAAGGTCCCCCCATACATTCCATAATCCCCTCCCAACCCATTGGATTCACACACTCAAGTAAGGGATCGTCCGCTGTCATCTTTTATCAAGAACTCCTATTATGTATTGCCTTTAAATTTTCATTTTTTTATGATGGTATATGTTATTACATATTAAAAAAATTTAAATTTGAGGTATAAATGATTATAGATACATTTGACTCTCATTGATCCTTATATGATCATTTATGTACATTTGATACCTTGCTTATGTTTTGTTACAATTCTGTTCACTATTCATGTTTCATCATTACCTTATTCCTTAAAATTAGAAATTTCCAATGTTGTGGTATTGTTTTACATTTAACTATTAAATCCAATTTTATTTATAAGTAATTATGGAACAATTTAACTCTTATAAACCATTTTTTTGAATTTTTATCTAGCATTGTTATGCTGCCAAAATGTCACCGTGAATTTCCATTTCAAACAATCTTGTACTGAATACTGTATCCATCATTCTATCAATGGTATTCAATATTATGGACATATAATTTTATATTGGGGCCTTATATTTATATAATCCACATTACTTTATCACAAAATAAATTTTGATGATTTATGAATCCATGTTGTGTGATCAATGTGGATCACTGATGCATCAAAATGAAATGATTATGATGGGTGCACCCGGATAGTGCTTCAATTCATTGGGTAATGTTTAGTATCATGATATGTAATTTTCGGATAGTGATGTACCTAATTAAATTTTTGGAATTTTTTACTCCAGGATTTCTTAGAGGATTATACTAGACCTATGTTTATGCTTCAATGGTTTATGTTGTTTCCACATTTTTCAAGTTATAATTACATTGATATATCTTGATTATTATTGATGTTCATATTTTTCTTCATTGATATACCTATTCTCTAATATTTATAAACTATTACATGTTTATTCCCTTACTGTTATTTATATCTCACCCCTTTATTATGTATGTACCTTGACTATCCCACAATGTTTTATGTTCAAAGGAGTATTTTGAGAATCTTAATGAAGTTTTCAATAAACAAATTTAAGGATATTTTTAATATTATTATTGTATCCCATTTTAAAGATGTTATGTATTTTACATGATTACCACAGACACTACACTTATCAATATTTTGGGGTTTCTTGTGTCTAATTTTGTGTAATAAATCATTTATTAATGTGTAATAAAGAATTGGGTTGTAATATTTGGTATTAGAGGAAAATTTTAGATTTTTTGGGATTAAGATAACAATACTCACGTGAAAACCATAATGATAAGAATAATTAGAAAAAAATCCCTAAATTTTTATTAATATATATTAATTAATTAATCATGAAAATATATTCCTATCTGGATATTAAAATTTGATTTAGTTTTGAAATAGTTGTACTTCGGAGTAAAAAATTCAAAAAGGTGTTCTGTGCATGAATTCAGGTAACCTTGTGCATAATAATGGGAATTACAGTGTATCTGGTGTGACACTCCGAGGGTATATGATTTACTAAATTCATATTATAATTATGAACCATAATTAAGGGAACAAAACAAATTTCTATTAGAATATATGTCATGAAATTTATCCTGGATAACATAGATTTAAACCAAGAAACTTATATGTTAAGGAGAAAAATGTAATTTATATGTTATCCATTTAATTTCATTAGATTATACTTTATATGTTTAATTGTTTGAAATAATATTCCCTAATTTCTCTTTTATTCAATCTAAGGGCCGTAAATAGAAGAAACTATGTAAACAATCAATGAAATTAGTAATGTGATGAATTCAATAATGATATACCCAATCTGATAGAAGAATGAATCACACAATTTTTAATGATAAACACTCAACTAACTCAGGTTCTGAATGGATACATGGATCAGAAGGAGCACCCAACCCCCCCCCCAAAGAGAGAACAAACCATAATCAAGATATTCAAGCAAAAAAGGCATCCTACATTCAATGGGTCTTATGATCCATGAATCAAAAAACAATGGATCGACTCCATTGAGAAGATATTATCTATCATTCAATGTGTAGAGGAAGATAGGGTTCTACTGGTTTTTTATCATATGAAGGGAGGTGTTGATCGGTGGTGGGATGTGATCATGAATGTGAATCAAGAGGAATAGATCGAAGTGATGGAGTGGGAGGAGTTCCAAAATATGTTTTTCGATAAATATTTTCCTGACACTCTATGACATAAAATGATAAATCATTTCCTTTCCCTCATGAAAAATGACAAACAATATATTGGGGTGCATGAAGAAATCATCACAATAATTGAATATTATGCCTCCATATTTTTTTACCCTTAAATAATATTTTTACTGCTTCTTTGGTGGGATGAAACCTATTATATGAAAAGATTTATTAATTCATGAATTTGATAGATATGAAGAAATTTTCAGATGTTCCATCAAAGATAGAAATGAGATCATATAATCCCAGGGGTATTCTGGGATAAGAAGAAAATAGTGGATTTTAATTCTGATATTACAATGGATAGATTTAATGGTTCTAAGAAATTTATGCATCCCACTTTTCAAAGGTGTTGAAATAAGAACCCAATAAACTACCTATTGGGGACAAAAAAATAATTTTTATGTGAGAATGAAGGAAAGAAATCTAATAATTATTGATAGGAGAATCTAACTAATGAAATAGTGTAAATGAATGTTTTATTTAACCCTCATCACATGGTTCATTTATATAACTGTAAGAAACCTAACCACATTGAAAACCAATACCCTAAGCCAAGGGTTTTTTGAGGCAACAAGCAACCTTCAAGGCAGCAAGTGTTATCTTTTTCTATCTCTAACACTAAATAGAATCCCAAAAACTAAGTGGAAACAACTAAACTATTTATTAATTCAAGAATAGAAAACACACTTTATGATTACGGTTCTACACATTCCTTCATATGAAGAAAATTTAGTAGAACTACTCAAACACATCCAAAAATCGTGGAAGTAGAGTGGTCGGTGATAATAGAATATGTGAAAATTATTGTATCCCTTGTATATAACTCATATATTTTCCTTCCCTATCATGATTTGTGGGTTAAAAAACATATTCAATATTTTAATACTTCCTTTGGTGGAACATGATTCAATTATGGGCATGGATTTTCTTTCCCTAGATAGAGCCAACATAAATATCCGTGAGAAGGAAATAACTATGTGTTTGGTGAATCGACCCCCCAATTCTTTACAAGTGAAAGGAGGGGGATGAATCATCATTAAAAACATCATATCAACAATATACATTATTTATTTATGAGAAAGTGTATCTAGATTAAATGATTGAGTCTAAAGGAATGACCATCCTCAAAGACATGCATATTTTCTGGGAATATGGTGATATGTTTCTTGAGTAATTTCCTGGTCTTCATCATAGTATGGATATTGAATATTTGATTGAGGACCTTGAGGATCTCAATAAACAACATTCTTTTATATACATATGATTAGTTGTGAGGCTAGAGAGAGTACCACTGTCAATTGTGTCTAACAGAGATCCAATATATACCTCTATGTTTTGAAAAATATCTTCAACATTCCTTAAACACTAAACTAAACTTCAACATAGCTTATGACCCTAAAAATTATGTCCAATATGAGTAGACTATCCAAACACAAGGGGACATATTGAAAACATTCTCAATTAACTTCATAGGAGGATGGGACTAACATATTCCTCTGGTCGAGTTCTTTTACAACAACATTTTCCACTAGAGAATCCAAATGGAACCCTAGGAATCCCTTTAGGGGAAGATGTGCAGAACACCTGCATGCTAGGATGAAGTTGGGGAACATCAGATACTAGGTCTTGAATTGGCTTTGGAAATGTTGGATAAGGGTAAAATAATTCAAAAGAATGTCAAAGCTACCCTGAGGAGATAAAAGATCTATGTTGACAATCATCGATATGACCTAGAGTTTAATTTGGAGACATGGTATTTATATACATATCTACCTGGAACAATGTGATGATGTTTGACCACAAGGGATGGATTAGTCCAAGCTACATTGGGCCTTTTTACATCCTTGACCGCTTCAGAGTTGTTCCATATCGACTAATACTCCCACTAAACCTATATCAAATACAAGATGTATTCCGTGTATCCCTCTAGAAAAATCACATAAAAACCCTCACATTTACTCAATCAATAAGTATTTCCACTAGATAATGACCTTTCATATGAGGATTATCAAATGAAGATCTTAGATTATAGAGAAAAAATTCTAAAAAATAATACAATTCCCCCAGTCAAAGTGTTGTGGATAAACCACAAGTTTGAAAAAGCCACATTGGAACTGAAGGAAATGATGAATACAAGCTACCCTCAACATTTTTATTATACGAAAAGAAAATATTTAGGGGATTTTTTTATGGTGGGTTGATTTTAACAAAGAAACTATTATAAATAAAATTCAAATTGATTTTTTAATAAATGTAACATTACATAATATATTTATAGAAAACACATGCACTAATTTTATCTTATTATGACCAATGGATTCAAAATGACATTTTTTATTATTACAGTTGATAATATAGTTGATGAATAGTTATCACTTGATTAGTATAAATATTGGTTTTTTATGAAATCCAATTTTCATAGACAAAGGATGTGATTGCCTCAACCAGTAGGATCGTATCCAATGAATACAATTTATCAGAGCTTCTGAGGATGATATATTTTATGGAATTTTCACTTGAATAAGACCTAGAGTATATCCAACAATTTAAGCTTGACTGGAACCATTTATGGGATAATTTCATGATCAATGAGAATTTCATTATCATCTAGATCATTAACCAAACCATGTTTACCGAACTGCCCCATAAAAGTCCAAACATCACACACTTCACACTTAGGTAATTTACTGGTGTATTAAAGGGATATGTAACAAGACCATTTATCAGAGATTATGAAGTATGAATCATTTATGGGATGTTACCTGACCAAGACCAAGAATATATAAAACAAATTAATCATTAGTGGAACCATTTATGGGATAATTTCATGCTCATCGAGATCACGACCTAAACCATGTTCACCAAACCGCCCCATGAAAGTCTCACCATCACACACCTCACTGTTAGGGAATTTTCTATTTTATTAAAGGTATATTTAACATGATACTATCAATATTATTATGTATGTAATTTTTTTATGGAATAAAAAATATATTTCCATCGTATTATTGTTACATTATGAAGGATCTTTATTTTGATTCAATAAAAAAATTGTATTTTTTGTTAATATTCAAATTTAATTTAGAAATATATTTTTTTGAATTAATAAATATTTTAAATAAATTTAATTTTTAAAAAATGTTATTATTAAATATCTTTTATTAAATATAAAAGATTATATAATTTTTATAAAGTCAAATGTAATTTTTTTAAGGGTTGAAAAAAAAATTATTGTCAAAAAGATGTAATTTTAAATAAATATCAGTTTTTATTTTAAGAGTAAAAATTCAAAAATATTTAAATTTATATAAATGAAATAAATATTTTCCTTGGAATTGGGATGTCAAAATTATCCAAAGGTGAATATTTCATAATTTTCTGAGATGGTCAATTTTTCTCGTAAAAATTAAAAATCGTTTAAATATACTATGTATTTTATGACACCACAATGACCCAAAAGTGATGTAATAATTAATAAAAATAAGATAAAAATGAAATAATTGTTTTCCCCAAAAAATAATCTGATTTAATTTTTATTTATTTATTTTATAATACCATTATGAATCCTTTAAGACATATAATATATTTTAATATTTAAAAATCAGTTCTTTAGGTGTGTGAATCACCTCCACATCACCAATGGTAAAATTATAATAATTCCCTCACATGGAAATATGAAATAATGAAAACTGATTCTGTTTTTCGGAAACCTTGGGGATAAAAAATTGGATGTTTTTTGGTTTTGGAAATTTTATTTTGTATTATCCCAATCCAAAATATTACAGAAGTATCCCACTTTTCCTATATAAATCCACAAAATATCTCATTTACCTTCCCTAAACCTCTTTTGGTCACTTTATTACTCTTCTATTCACACTCTAGACTCATTTTGAGGGCACATAAGCTTTTATTAATCCCCACTGAATCATTTATATTGACACACTCAAGTTAGAAATCTTCCACTCTACTATTTTTTCAATAACACTTTTTGTGTTATGTATTTTAATTTTCATTTGATTGTAATGTTATATGATATTAAAAAATTAAATTCCAATAAATTTGATGTAAAAATTATTATAGATTCCTTTTACTCTCATTAAGCCTCCCATTATTCTTTATATACACATGTTTCCATGCTGAAATTTTCTAATTATTCTTTTCTCTAATCATGTTTCTTCATTACCTTATTCCACCAATTTCTAAATTTATAAGGTATGGATATTCTTTTCCATTTACCTATTAATTATAATTTTATTTCAATTTAATTAAATACATATTCATATCTCATCGACCATTTTTATGAATTTTTATATAACGTCATTAAGCTTCAAATATTTCGCCATGATTTTTCATGGAAAAAAATTGTAAAGTGAATACAATACCAATTATTATATAAATGTTATTAATCTTTATAAACATATAATTATTGATGTGGGACAAAAATTTACTTAAACAACATTTCTTGATCATGGAATAATTTATGATGATGAATGAATCCTAGTTAGATAATATATGTGTCACATTGAATCCGAAGAATGAAATGATTATGATGGGTTCTACCATGTTGCTCTAAAATGTGTTTTATATTCTTTAATATCATGATAAGTCATGTTAGGATATTGATATACCTGATTCCTTTTTGTTAAATTTTAACCACGAATTATTAGTGGTTTATCCATTACTTATGTTCATTATTCACTATTTTTAGTTACTTCCACATTTCCCATGTTATGATTATCATGTTGTATAAAGCCTTATTATTCATGTTCCATTGGTTACTCATTAATATGCCTATTTTATAACATGTATCACTTATTAAATGTTTATTTACATATTGGGATTTAAATATCACCTATTTTTTATTTATATAACTAGGATACCCCAAGTAGTTTTATGTTCGAAGGAGAAATTTGACGATGGAAAAGAAGTTCTCAAAAGAAAAGTTAAGGATGATTTTAATAATGTTGTTGTATTCTATATTAAAGATGTTATTCCATGTTCCTAATTCAAAATTACATATTAATTATCAATAATTTGGGTTGTATTATGGGTAATTTTATGTTATAAAAAACGTATTAATGTGTAATAAAGTGAAGGGTTGTAATACCAGATTTTTAGGATTGTTTTTTTTAATATTATCTACTTTTTTATAAAATTTATTGTATGATTCTTTGTATCGTTGTTTTTTATCTTTTTATATAAATGAAGTATATTATCATATTCTTTTGTATATTACGATCAATTCTTCTATTTATTATTTATCTTTCATCTTCTTCTCTTCTATATGATTAATTATATTGTTTCCTCTATTTACATGTATTTCTTATTGATCCAATAGGATACACTTTGGTAATGATAACATATTATTCCCATCAATACAACCCATGAACTCACTACTAGTCAACAACATCTAGTTTTCGGGGAGATGCACTTGAAGACTTGTGGTCCCCCAGGCTCGAGGCACCTCTAAGTGGAATTTTGGGTCTGGGACATCAGAATGATGTATCAAAGATTTTAAATTCTAGATTTACTATTTAGATAAAATCGATTAAAGATTTTTAATGATTGGGACTTGGTTATAGTTCAAGATTTTTCATTGAAAAAGCATGTTTGGGGTAAATGTCGAGTATCGTAAATTAAAATTATTGTTATACATTTTCCTATATCATTTTATATCATCTATGTATTGGGAGACTCACATTATATTTAGTGTCGTTAATTATTATTCTTGTTGAGAATTTAATTTTATCATTTTCATGATGATATGACGTAATGTATCCTTATTATATGTGTCATCATTGGCACAACGAATTAACATGTCATGCATATTTCCATGCCATATAGGTTTATTTCCCTCTTTTCATTTCATGATATGCCTATGAGGGTTCAGTGATGTTTCTGTAGTTATATTATTCATGTTTTCACCTAGGCTATGATTTAGTTATTTCTAGCTTCAATTCATGAGGTTTTATAGGCCTTCATTGATTGAAATAGGTTATTTACCGAGTCAATCAATTTGATTAAAATCAACTGTGTTACATTTTGAATGATAAGATGTACGATCCTTGATTCACTAGTATTGTCTATCTATTTTAAAAGAACATGGATATAGGTTATAAAAAATGAAAAATATAAGTTTGAAAATGGATTCTAAAATGAAATTTTTTCACATCCTTATCTTTACTTTTCATTTTTGAAAGGTATTTGAGTGAATATTGAAATAAAATATGAAATGAGTTAAATGGTTATATGTAAATGACAAGGAAATTTATCATCAAACCTATATATACAAGTGCCCCTATAACTAATAATTTAGAACATACGAATACTATGATTTATAATCATGTAGTGGGGGTTGTATGACATTTGTAGTGAGCCATTAATAAATTTAGCATCCACTAGTATTTCAATCTGTATTCATCCATCTTGTTCTAAGGTGCGTGCTTGGAATTTTTACATCAATGCTTCCATGATTCCCTCATGTCGTGTTCTCGGAGGGTAGTGGCAGCCATGCTCCAGATGTGGTGGGCCATGATATTCCAATTGTACCTTCAAGAGCTCCACTAGAGGCACCACATACTATAATTGATCTAGGAACTAACACCCATGTTTCTTAAATATAATATAGTCCTTGCATTGTTCTCCATTACCTGCACCTAAAATGGATGGTCTGACTCATGATTTCCAGCAGCAACATCCTACCACCATCTCAGGGGATAGAGGTACACATTCTACTATGTTTCATGTAAAGTCCACTCTTTCTATCTATGAGAATCTAGAGAAGCCTACAGAGTGGTGGGTCATGATTTCCCCTTACATACTGGATGATCTGAACAAGAGTTGGGGGATGTAGTCACCTAGGTTGGTTTCTATAAGTCCATGGTATGAGCTGATTTCTAGATCTCCTTTAATGATTAGTTTTGTCCTAAAAAATTATACTAGATTAAACTAGATATTTTTTGTATCTCGAATAGGGTTCTATATCAGTTAAGGAATATTCAACATATTTCACTGAGTTCCAGCACTTTTTACCTATTCTATCTAGTGATGAGATTTTCTGTGCTAGATGCTTAAATGATGGGATTGTGTATTCCTTCTGTAATCAGGTGAATTTCTTTCTCCTATCTACATTATATGAAATAGTTAACCAGGATCATTTCACTGAGTGACTCATAAGGTACAGTGATGATACGATTCATAGAAGACCGTTGTCACAACATGCCCACAGTTCCTCTGATAGCATAAAGTGATCCTTATAGGTTTCTCATTTGGGAATTGGAATCTAGATTACCCATACTGTTAGTTCAATGGTGTGTCAACATTGTCAAAAGTAAGGGACACTGAAGCCTCATTTTGATCAAGACCCTCTAGAGTGAAAAGCTTGCAGACATATGGGAAATATTTAAAGATTAACTAGAACCTTTCCATCAGCTTATAGAGAAATAGGCTCCACACCAGCTCCACCAGCATGGGAAGGTTCTTTTACACCACATCCAGTTTGGAGTTGGAGTAGCACTGCTGGGACTAGCCAAGGAGGGTTTCGGGGCCATGGTAACCAGACTCCTAATAAGCAGTAGTGCCTACAGAGCAATTTTAATCATGGTAGTATATTTATTTCATTGGGAAGAAGATCATGTCAATTGTATGCATTACAAAATATACACAAGGATCTTTTTATATGACCATCTATAGTATGAAGAACTATTCTAGTAGCCTCCACAATAATATTTTATTTATTTGATATAGTTTCTTCATACTCTTTCATCTCTTTTTTCTCTTAGAAATACATGGGATATAAACATAGAAGTAGTTCAGTGTAATGAACCAATATACAAATTTGGGAGGACAACTAAACATCATACACTAGTGAAGGGATTTTACCCTTGAGGTATAAAGTTACCCTTTCTTAGGATACCTCATCATTCTTGAGATGATAGGCTTCAATATCATTCTTGAGATGGATTGGTTTTCTCCATATCTCATCTATGTATGCATATATTACCAGATCGTATCATTTACATCACCAAGGGATTTGTTTCTAAACAGGGGTGAGTGGGGTATTCTTGCAAGAAGAGATGGACCAGAGCCCCAAGGGCTTGGTGGATTGACTGCCCAGATTGATAATCACTTTATATAGTATCTGGGTTTACTTTAGGATGAATTCAATGTGGTAGTATATTATTTTAGGGATTTATTTCCTAATTATTTTTTTATCATACCTCTTTAAAGAGAGGTATAGTTTACGATCTATCTCTTTATAGAATCATCTACAGTGTCCACTCCTCAATATAGAATCCCACCAACTGAGCTCTAGGAGTTCAAGCAGATGTTAGCGGATTTAGAGGAAAATGGTTTCATACGGACTAACACTTACCCTTGTGAATTTCCCATGATATTATCTATCAGGAAGATGGGAAAATTTGTCTATACATGTATTATAGATATTTGAACCATTTTACAGTCAATAAATGGTATCCACTTGTAAAAATGATCTCATTGGATATCTCTAGAGAGATGTTATTTTTCTAAGATTGATGTGTAATCGGGGTATCATCATGTTAATGTTAAGACAAAATACATACCTTTAATATATTTACATAATAGATATGTTCTATATGAGTACCTTGTAATAGTGTCTAGTTTTAGATATGTGCCTAATATTTTCATGGATCATATTTTTAGTTTTTTCCACCCCTATCTAGATTTTTTTATAGTTTTTTTTGATGTCATCTTGGTGAATTATCACACTCATTGAGTATTTGATAAAAACCTTTGGTTCATTTTAATTACACTAAAATTGAATAATATTTATTCCAAATTTATTAAATCCACATAAGGATTGACAAGGATAACTTTTTTGGTAATATTATCACGGAATTAGGACTATCTTTTGACCCTAGACATGTTTGTGGTGTAGTTTCCTCGGAGCAGCCAAAGAATGAGTTTGATATATGGAGTTTTATGAGGATTGTTGGTTACTACATTTCTTTTATAGAGGAATTATCATCCCTTGGTTTTCCTCTTACTACTCTTTAAAACAAAATATTCAAGTACCTATGGTAATAAGAGTGTGAGACATCCTTTCAAGAGGTGAAATAGAGTCTTTTCTCGACACATATTATAATTATGTCAGATCCAAGAAGTGGTTATACAGTGTTATGTGATGCATCAATAATTCTCATGGGAGTATTTTTGATTTATAAGGATATATTTACTACATACGGATAATAGTATTTGAGGAATCATGATAGAAATTACCTAAAACATGAATTAGAGCTAGTAGTCGATGTCCATGCCTTATGTTGATAGAGACATTATCTATTGGGTGAGAGATTTGTGGTGTACAAAGATAAAAATAGCCAAAAATATATATCTTTACAATATGTGATTTGAATCTCATATAGAAAATATGGGTTGAATATCTTCATTCCATTGATTTTGAGATTTCCTATACACCTGAGAAGGGAAATTTAGTTGTTGATATACTGATCTAGAAAACATAGTCACAACCCGTATGAAAATCCATTGATGATTGGAAATTAAAGGGACTATTCTATGAGTTTCTTCTATTGTTTCATAATATTCATGAGTTGTCCTATCTATCGGCCTTTACAGTTACCTCCCCCATCCTCAAGAACAAGAAACAAAATAAATTTTCTGATCTTGAGGTCTGTGTTCTCTGTTTTAGTATTGTATGAGATAACCCTCCTCTAGATGGCCTATGGAATGATATGAAATCCTAAATATTCATTGATGTGTATGGTTTCCCATAGATATGAGAGATGAGTTTATGTCTGGGTCCCTTGATTTTTAGTGGGAAATTTATCTAGACATCTAAAAAATGCAGCGATATATGTGATTCCATTATTGGTTTCTTATGATAAAATATCAGATATGAGGATTTATCATTAGGTGTTCCACCAATAATTAGGATAACGTGGAGAATCAAAGAACTGTATGCTTTTTCAATTCCACTTAAAGTCCTAGAATTTCAATGGGAATACGTTTCAATATATTTTTAGTTAGTTTTCTGAGGTTTACTCTAGGTAGTGAGATTTTATGTGTTTACATTAAAATACTGAAGAATATAGACCACATAATTCCTACCTGGGAGACATTCTAAGATGATGATATGGGAATATTTTATATCCATAAGTTCATATGACTACATGTAGTTATAATTACACCTATTTCATATAGAGATACTCATTTCACATCATGGTTCGGTAAGGGGTTGTAGAGAGTTTTGTGTAGGTAATTACTTATAAGAATTGCTTTTAATACCCATACTGGTGGATTGTCAAAATGTATGGTATAGGTTATGTAAGAAATGATATGTGAAATAATTCATGACATGAGTAGTTCTTGGTAGAAAAATATCCCTCTCATTGATATCTCTTATAAAAATAGATTTTAGATGACCATTCCAATGGATCCTTTTGAGGCCTTATATAGTATGTTGTTCCGGTTCAACCATGTGAAAGCTAGAGTCATGAGAGGAAACCCTACAAGTTCACCATCTAATTTTGGATTTATTGGTGTAGGTTCAACTACACTAGAAGAAAATATCTACTTCTCAATATAGATAATAATCTTATGAAGATATCTATCAACAACCTATACAGTTTGAGTTTGGGGATCGTGTTTTCTTGCCTGTATCGCCCGGACAAGGGCATAGACATATAAAAAGGTAAAGGAAGATTTCATCATGATTTATCGGTACATTTGAGGTTATGGATGGATTCTGGACAATATCCTATCAGTTTCTTCTACCTCAACTGTGTCGTGTCATACCTGACATCTTTCTCGTTTCATAACTTCACGATTTGCATAACGACCTATCACATCCTTTTTTACCCATAGTAAGTTGAGATAGATGTTGATTATTTGTTTGATCATTATCCTATATTAATTATTGAATAATGAATTAAGGCTCCCTAAAGCCTGGCTATCCATCTAGTACAACTAATACGGCTGCACAAACACGTGCAAGACAAGACTTGGGAGCAGGGGGATGATGTATATTCCCAATGGCCAGAGTTATTCTCAGATAGTTTATTTCCTCCCTTGGTAGGTAAACTTAGGGATGTGTTCCTTTATGAGGGTAATAATATAAAAACCTCATTTTTCACTCGGGTATAGATCCCTTAAATTATGCGGTAATTTTGTTTTATGGACATAATGTGGATGCCATAGGGGTTAGTGATGGTTTTATGGGTGTTCAGAGATTTTTCAAAGCTCTAGTACTTATATAGTGGGATTGAATGTCCTATCACATGGTTAGAGTAAATAGTACAAGGTAGGAAACACTATTAGATTTTACTTTATAAGGATATATTGGTCGGTGATATAGAGAACATAGTTTTACCAAATTGTGCGATTTAGGATGCATGGCCGTTCAAAAAACAATAGTCAAAATGAAGATGAGTTTTTCATGATTTTCAAATAGTTACCCTAACCATTATTCTTAATCATGTGGTATGCCTCTTCATACAACTCCCCTATATAATTTTTGCACTATTTGGCCAAACCATCCAGCCAAACCATGCGAAGACTCTTTTTTGAAAAAATTACAGTTTTACCTTTAAATGATGTTTTCTTTTCTCCCCTATAATCATTTTGTTTCCCCATAGAAATAAGGCCCCAAAATCTATCTTTCTGAAGCATAACGAAATATAATCAAGGATTTGATATTGGTAATCTCTCTAAAGATTGATTGATGTTCCAACTATCTCGTTGGAACTATAGCTGTATGGGCTCAATTTTTTTTCTTTCATTGTTTTTATTCCAATCAATGATGGTATTTAGATGTAATCTCATTTTCCCTATCTTCATTGAATTGATCTGTTGTTCAGATATCTTTCAACATATTCCAAATTATATATTTACACTAGATGATGATAGTTGTAGGATTATGAGGTAGGTGTTCTATAACTCACTCCTCAAGATTTATCTTTTTGTAAATTACTATTTGGGTATGCTGATTACATAGGGCATCACCTGTTAAATATATATTGCTTTCTTATATTCATTAGAACTTTGTTCTATAACCCATGTCTTAATTTTAATTCATCATTGGTGGTTATGTCCACAATGAAGACTATCCTATATATGGTGTTATTCATAATTGAGGTTTTATATCTTCGAATTTTCTATCAATTCCACTATTTGGGTGTGCCATAGATTGATCTTTCTAAAGGTAGGAATTCAATATTACTTGAATATTGAATTATGAATTGATGAAGGGATTAAACCATGTTTCTTTCCACTTAACCAACCCAAGGAAAGTTCTATAATTTGGCAAATCAATCTGAAAAAGAAATGGAAATTATATGGTATATATATGGCTTGATCTAATAGAATATAATAGAATGATCAATTTCATGTCTTTAGAACACATTTCCACTTATAATGTAAGGTAGAGTAATAAACCAATTTAATAAAAGTTGATAGAATTCAATGGAATGGTTGTATTCACCTTGGAATTATGACACTAATGAAAGGAAATGATTGAAACAAATGACATATTAATTGTTATAACTATAACATGGATTAATTAATTAAATGAATTAATTTTAAGTGTATAATTATATATGGACCTTGAAATTACTGTAGATGTGGTCAGACAGGAGTATGTTTTTTTGATTCCTAAAGGAATTCCTTGTGTTATCTTGGATTCCATTCCGATTCAAGGATACGGGTTTCCTTGGGTGCGACCCACCATGTAACCCAATCCTCATCTATTAGTGGATTATTGGTATGACATTATAGGATCCCTTATATTCTATTATAGTAATCCTTTAATATAATACTTTGATAGAAAATGTATTATATAAACATGTGGTGCATTTTTACATCACTTAGAATAACCATATCTTATCTAATTTTCCCATAGATGTTATCCTTGGAATATGTTTTATTATACTATTTTCAATTTCCTTGTATGATGCTCCTAGGATTACACTCTTAACCCTATAGTTAGGCTATACTTACTACTATGTTGGAAACCCTTGTGGTCTGAGTTTCTTTGGTTATTACCATGGAACTATTCAATATTATTATTAATACATGTTTCCCTGTTACAACATGGAACCTCTACTATTACTATCAAGAGGTGATGTAAGTGCTGGCAATGCCTCATGTGACATAATTATATAAACATGAACTGAATTAATAAATTAACTAGTTAAATGTTCAAACACTAGCTATAGGAAGAAGCATGTACTAGATTATTTATGTCACATTACTGATATACATATATCTATATATGATTCCAAACTTTTACGGTTTTTATTATAATGACATGATGTTATAGACCTCATTGTTGGTGACCTAATAAGATTTTTCTTGCATCATATCTGGGATTATATTTTCACATGGGAAGTCTATATGTATTTATGTGTTGATAAAGGGATGTGTATAGAATTAGACACTTGATTTTATATTTCCTATGATGGAGCTGGTAGTAGATGACAGAGCTTGAACATAGGATGCATGGGATAATTTTGGAACCATTTTTGCAGCTTTTGTAAATTAGGTATTATCTCCAGCTTTGAATACATATTTTCCACCATTCAATATACTTGACAAGTATTTCCATTATATTTTTTATGTTATAATCAATTTTTCTATTTTTGATTACTCATGTATGCATCTACTCTTCCATCTGTTTACATATAATGCTTCCATAATTTAAATATTTTTCTTATTTGATCCAATATGCTAAACTCTATTAATAAGGGCACAATCTCCCCATAGACACACCCTAAGCCCCCCACTTCTAGTTGGAATCTTCAGGAGTTTGGGGAAATGTTTTTGACGCTATGTGGACAACTTGTCTCCTAGAACCACTATGCGGAATCTGGGTACAGAACCATAGGAGGGTTCTATAAAACTTTATAGAGTTAGTCTTCATGGATTTCTCTTGGTAAACTTAACTGTGTGCCTAGAAACGTAGTTTATTGGTGTGATATTGTGAAAAACCCAGGGATAGATCATTATTTCCTTAATAATGAACATGAACCATGCATGGTGTGTCCCATGGACTATGGGATCTACATGGTTGGCACACAGTTTGGAAAAACCGGCATCCTGATCATGTTCACCTTTTAAAAAAGTAAAATAACCATTTTCCCCTTTATTCTACTAACCCATGATTCTTTATTTTACCCCTCATTTCTCACTAATAGTATCCCCAATCAATCTACCTACCATAACCAATAATTGGATTTCATGGTTCCACTCAATACGGGATCATAATCGACTACCAACCATCACATTGGTTATCCCTTAATAAATCATTTTTTCATATTCCTTTCATTCATCATATATCTTTTCATATTGAATTTTATTTCAATAAGAACTCATATTCCCTATTTTGAGGTTTTTTACACTATTATGATTTCTCTAATTCCATCTTAAATAAATGAACTATAATATATCAATGATTCATCTTAATCTTGTGATAGTTGTTCTATGGATTTCTCTTTTAACTTTTCAACATTAAAAATTGTTATCATTTTTCCACAAGCTAGATATTCTTTGTGTTTCTTCTAAAAAAATAATTACCCTAAATTGACAGTTAGAACTTTTTTAGAAATAGTTGAATAGCATTATAAATTTTTAGAGGTTGAAAAACCTAACACAAACTACCCCATGGGTGGGTTCAATCAATTTATTAATTAACATTCATCTTAAATACCAAAACTCTACTAAATATTTTTTTATATTCCTTGATTATCAAAGTGAAAAAATAATCATAATAAAGTGGAAATTTATTATAGAATGTCAAGGATAAAATAACTTTTCATTAATATTTTCTTAAAGGATTATGGAATTGATGAATGAATTGAATTATATTATGTAATGTATTAGAAAATGTGAAACTTTATTAACAATAAATTGATTGAAAATGAAATGGTCTGGATGAATCGCATTATGTGGAATTGACCTCCATAAAGGACCATATTTTTACATATTATATATTGAATGGTTGGAAAACTATATCCTGTATTTTATTAAGAAAGGCTAACAATTAATCCATTGGCATAGTTTCCATTATTATACACGATCTATAGGCATGGAATTATTTATTATAGATGATAGTTGAGCATGGAATCCAATATTATTTATGATATCTGTGTGGTGAGTTCAGTATTATATATGATACTAGGGAAGGAAATCCCTTATTATTTTTGACATCGAATCAAGGAGTCCCTTAATGAACATGATACTCATGCATAGAGACCCTTATATTTCTACAAGACATGTGATCTTGGAGAATCATACTTATTAATGTGAGAGTCTTTTGATTATGCACGGATTCCAGAGATACGCCTCATATCTTATCTTGTACTATGAATCTGTATATGTTTCTAAAAATTTTATCATGTATATTATATATATAATTATATTTTTATATACCTATATATATGGACACTTATTCATTGATTTTATAGTTAGGCTGAAGATTGTTCCAGCAGACTGGTGTCCAGGAGGAACTTAAGATGACTTCTTTATAGCTTACATTAATATTTTATAATATTTATACCTGAATTGGTCATTTAATATTAACATACTATGTAACACCACAATATTTCATAGTAATTTATTTTCTTTAAATTCAATAGCTTGTGATACACGTAACACCGAGTTCGAGCGCACCACGACTTACCAAACTAGCCGTTCAAAAGTGGTTATGAATAGTATTAACTGGATTTTGAATTTTATATACTCCATAAAATTTTAACTTATATATTATGCATTTCATAGACATATTATAAGAACAAATTCAATTTTTCAGATAAAAAATGTATTTTTTTAAAAAAATAAATTTTACCACATTTTAATGGAAAACCCTTTTTAAATCCAGTATTTGACCATTTTACATGTCCAATTTGACAAAATAAAATTTTTCTTTAGAATAAGGACATCAAAACTTACTTTGAATGAAATTTTGGTATTTTTCTAATAATATTAATTTTTATGAATAGTGAGAAATATTTTATTTAAATTCAAAACTGCCTTTTAATATAATTTATTTATAAGGATTGATTATATTTTAAATTGGTTTTGAAGTTTAATTAGATTAAATTTTTACCCTTTAATCCAATTTTGGTCATTGGAATTAATTTCAATTTGAAATTATACATACATAAGTGTCAATCTTTTGATAGTTATTGTTTCTTAAAAACACACTATTTATTTTGACAATGGGAGTTAATTTTAAATTAATTAATCCAACTTATATATTTTCAATTAGGTAAATAGAAATCATTTTTGATTTTGGAATATCAAATATAGCTTAGTCTGAATGTTTGGTATTTTTCTGAAAAACTTCAATTTTTAATCAACAGTGAAACCACTAAATAGTAGTTAAAAATCAGAAATTTTCATTTAAATGAAATTTTACCTCTTCTTTGGATTGAATTTATAAAATATGAGATGAATGGTCTTTATTAGTTTGTTAAATTTCGTTCAATAATATGAAAATAATGTTTTGTGAATAGTAGCTTTTGACTATTATTTACCGCAGTTAAAGGTAAATAGGGTAATTCAAGGTAAAAAGAATATTATAATAATACAAAATTACCTTAACACTTGTCCTTACCTTATTTTATGAGTCATGACCGACCATGGGCATCTTTGGGTCGATTTTGGGGCCCCACAGAGCCACTTATGAATGATAATGACACTTTAGTTTAATTAACTTAAAGTAAAGGCAAAAATGGCATAAACAAATATCTTTTAGTAAATAAACTTTTACATGGGGTTATATAAGTCATATTTTCAAATATAAATATTAATTGGAAATAAATATATATTTCCTACTTTATGGTATTTTTTTAGAATTTTTAGACATCAAATAAATTAAATTATTTATGACATAATAATGATGTAGTATTTACCTCATTAAAAATTGATTTACATAAATAAGATTATTAATATTAAAAAAATCTCCAAAACCTTTTCAATTCTTATTGGATGATTTTATTTATACAATGAGTCGTCTTATCTTCTAATTTAAGTAGTTTGGGACCTTTAGAAACTGAATATCACTATATAATAAAATAATATTTTCACACATTCCTAAAGAGCCCCTCATCCCCCTTATAAAAGGACACCACTTCTAACCCATTACACACACCTCTAAAGACCCTTGGCTCATCAAAACATTACAAAAATAAGCTCTCAAGATCCCTACCTTACACCTACAAGCCTTACCTTATGCAGAAGTCACTTCAAGAAGTCCATTTGGTTCAAACCAAATTAAGTTACCCAAATTAAAGGTAACAATTTCTCTTAAATTATTTTCTTTTATTTTGTTTCATTTTACTTATACAACCCCCTAAAATATTTTTATTCCTTTATTTTATAACAACAACAGTGTCCGAAATATACAAATATGTTTTTATCATAAGGATTCTTACTACACTTACACACACCTCCACCTAATGTGTGAAGAACATACTGTTTCTGTGGTTAGAAAACTAACGCCTCACAAAACGATGATTGTTCGATTATCTCCTACCACCTCACATGGTGGCCATTAAGATAGAACTATGTTTATATATGATATATATTATGTTTATGTTTTCTTTGTTCTTCTGATTTTTCTATTTATATCATACCTTTATGGTTTCCATTATATGTAAAACGCGATAATTTCATCTGAGGAAGTGTGGACTACCGCACCCTCAAAGTGATATGACTCGTTAATGACTTGTGTGGGACATATAAAGTATGGATTTAATGATATTATATATGATACTATACTAGAATTTTAATATACTTATGAATCATTATGTTTTAATTCTATTAAAATATAAAATAGATAAGAAAGTAGCATTCATGCATAGGTACGACTTACCGTCTCCATGAATGGTGCGTTTCATTTCTTATCTCCCAATGATATGTACTATTATAAATACATATATATACAGGATATATAATATATATATTATATATAAATTATGTATATCATTCTGGAGATAATGGGCTTTTGACCCCATGGAGAAATTTTTATTATAAGAAGTTCATTTTTTACTCAAGTTCCAAACAATGGTAAAATATCCAATATAAACTCAAATAATTTACTAATTTTTATAGAAAGGTAATAAGTGACATAAAAGAAATAATAAAATTTAAATATTTTATTAATCAAGTAGAAATTAACTTAATTTTGTTATTTAGGAAGAACAAGGAACATACAAGACAAGTCAGACTTGAGGTAAGGGGTTTTTTATCTCACTTTTATGTTTTTGAGATTTCCATTGTCCACCACTTATTTATTACATGTGGTGTATTATGTACTTATATTTGATATATATTATCATGATTATATTTATATTAATGTTATTCTATGATTCATTTGGTGGTTATTAACTTTTGGTCACATGACTCGATTGATTAAAATGAAGTAAGAGTTTTTCATCTCACTTTTTGTTCCAGTTAGATTCATGCTATATTGGACACTATTTCCTATTGTGCATTGAATTTACTTTACAAGATTGTATTATTTGTGTAATATAATTTAATTTATGGGTATTTAAATCTTCATTGTATTATCCTTCTTTCATGGGGTGTATGTTTCATAAGTTACCAAATCAGTAATGGAATTTCAAATTTCAATTTCCACTCATCGGGATTTACACATACTTCATTGATTATTTTACTCCAAGATTATGTATGGAATCACTATTTATTATTTATGTAGTAAATTACACTCCCCTTTGAGTGGATATAATTTTGATACACATAATCACTCCATTGATAATTCCTCAAGTCATTGATATAAACTTGATAAAAGTAATCTTAACTCAATTTCCATTCATTGAGTTAAACATCCAAGTCATTGGTGTTGTTTTTACAAGAATATTTGTCAATGTATTTTGATTGATTTACACTAAATATCCAATCATATTGAGTGTATTTATATTTTCCACACAAAATTATTTCACTGATTTATCCTTAACCGAAGGATACAGTTTTTATAAGGGACTTTATCTCGATTTACATTCCATTGAGACTTCTTTGTGGTTATGCACCAATTCACATTTATATGGTGTAAATACTATCCTTTGACATATTATATCATGAAATCCTTTATTATCATGATATTATAAAGTTTTTATTATCTCAATTATTTGTATTCAAGCATCTCTCATTTTTTTAGGCACTCTAACTAAAATATCATTTTAAATGTTTTAAAGAGTTGTTCTTCTAAATCTTTCTCATTAATGTCCATGTTATAAAAATGTTTTTAAGGATTTATTTATATGGACATTAATGTTTTCAAATTTAAATTACTTTTAATAGTTTCAATGTGTTATGGGACACTTTGATTCAAAAAATCTATTTTAAACAACTTCTTGATAAATAGTGAGAGTTTTAAACATTTTCAAGAAATGGGGGATATTTCTCTCAAATAGTTTTAATGATTATTTTTATCTATGTCAATATCATTCATTATTCCCAATTGAGGTTAATTTATTATAATTAAATCTCCAATATTGTATTTAATTAGTTAATTTTGACTATAAATGTGATATTTAAATACCATTCATGGTTTGTGGTTAAATTATTGACATTTCGTATGCTAGTTTCAGTATGAATGTCTAGATTATGTTCCAATATTTTCATATGAGGAATGAATTGGACTTAGTAAGTCATTGGTGGATCCCTCTATATAACCTCGATGCATCCGTTGGTATCATGAGACAATTAGAGGTGGAATTGGCCGGGGACTTTCCCAATTTTTGATATATGGTTTTGGCCGAAGCCTTAATCATTTTTAGACATCTTGTCCGAGGCCTTGAAAAAATGTTTCAGAATGTCCGACATTATGCATTCCATAATTATGAGATTAGCTATTGATATTTCATGTGGTTATTCGACTAGTAGAATACCCATGACTATGTTCTATTATGGAATTATTTTCTCAGCTCATATTCCTGCCACAAAGTGCTCATGTTTATTATTCGTTAAGGCATGTGTTTTCAATTATTCACAATGCCAAATGTTTATTTTATCTTCCGCTGTATTTATTACTCTTATTGAGAATCTGAGCTATAAGTACCCAGCTTTAAACATTACTTATTATTGAGTTATTTCAAGAATACATGTTGAGGATCTTTTCAGGTTTAGATTTTTTGAGA
This sequence comes from Viscum album, assembly GCA_963277665.1. Taxonomy (NCBI): domain Eukaryota; kingdom Viridiplantae; phylum Streptophyta; class Magnoliopsida; order Santalales; family Viscaceae; genus Viscum; species Viscum album. The sequence goes on from OY728123.1 coordinate 984,280,815, forward strand.
ATTAGATCATAATTCATGCATTAAATTCCACATTTAAACAAAGTGGTTACATAAAAGGTAGTATTCATTTTTCCCATCTACAGAAATATATTTTAAATAAAACATGGATTCTTTATTGACACTTCCTTGACACTATTATCATATCATGTACCTTTCCCTTGACCTGTGAAAAACAATTCAAAAACATGGGATGAGCATAAAAAGCTCAGTAAGGGATATAAAAATATGGAAAGGAAACATGACTACATGTATACATAAGAATCAATGAAATCATACTTTACTCATAAAACATAATCACTTTAACATACCTCATCAAATCATGAATAAATCATAGAAATCATAAGACATAAAGGTAACTTGAGGCATTCATAACATTCTTTCGTAGGGAGTAACCCTCTTGGTTACGTTTGGAATACCCATCATAATATATTCCCTTAATCTCTTCGGAGAAACCTTAATGTTTAACTCCTTCGCGTTACCCAATGAATTGGAGAGCTATATCAGGCTCACCCACCCTTAGTTTATCATGGAACCACCCATCTTCATAATAATTCCCAAGAACCAAAACATAATTATATCACATAAAACATGTATAAAGGAAACATAACATTTCCATATTTTAATCAAAAGATATCAATACAACACATTGATATAATAAAAACATTATGAAAACCATTTTCAATACCAAAATAAAAGAAAAGTAAAACATGGTATTTATTTTTCATTTAAAAAAAAGTATGGCTTGTAGAGGAAGCTGAAACTCAAATAATGGTCACAGCAGTGGAGAAGTCGTTGTCACCGCATATGTACAACAAAAACAAAATATTCCCTTTTGTCATATAGTAAAACTCTTTGTATAAAAATAATCCTTTTGGATAAACGTAAAAGTAAAAGTGGATTATAAACCGTAAAAATAAGGTTGTGTATAAAACAAAATATGCCTCAATGAATGGAGATTGAGACGAAGTCCCATACCTCGTATCCGACTTGACTTGATCATTCTTTAATCTCCTGAATAATAAATTTGAGTTAATTTTTACTAGTTTAAGAACCATTTTCAAGTTCATTATTCCTTTTATATCATTTATTTCCATTTCATGAACACTATGTAATTATTTAATTTAATAACGGTCATTTTAACGATCATTGGTACTTGAGTCAAAAATAAACTCTTTCTAATTATAAGTTGTTCATGTATCCATTATATCCAGAGTTATACTCATGATGTAGATATCATATATATAATATATATCCAGTATATAAATGAATTTATAATATTACATAACGTTTAGAGGTAAGAAATGAAATGCACCGTTCATGGAGACGGTAAGTCGTACGTACACATGAACGCTACTTTCATTTCTATGTCATATTAATTGAATTAAAACTAAATGAGAGATATGTATATTTTAATTCCATAACTATATTCATCATTTATATATAAAATAAATCATATATATCCATTATATATATGTACTTATAATAGTACATTACATTTGGGGATAAGAAATGAAATGCATTGTTCAAGGAGATGGTAAGCCGTACGTACGCATGAACGCTACTTTCATTTCTATATCATAATTTAATGTAATTAAAACATAATGATACATAATAGTATTATAATTACCGTATGGTATCATATATAATATCATTAAATCTATCCTTTATACGTACCACATATGGTATTAACGAATCAAATCACTTTGAGGGGGCGGTAGTCCGCACTTCCTAAAATGAAGATATCACGTTTACCCATAATGGATGCCATAAAGGTATTTCATAAATAAAAATACATAAGCTTAAGGAAAAAATAAACATAATATATATCATATATAAATATAGTTACATCTTAATGGCCACCTTTGAAGGTGTTAGAAGAATATTGAACAATCATCGTTTCCTGAGGGTATTTATCCCTTATTGCATTTTCAGATTCCCATGTTGCCTCTTCAACCATGTGGTTTTTCCACAAAACCATTACCTGATGAATCACCGTATTCCATAACACTAGCTCCATGTGGTCAAGAATCTAGACCGGTTGTTCCTCATAATACAGGTTCTCTTCTAGCTGAACTACCTCTGGACTCAAAACATGAGATGGATCTGGCATGTGCTTTCTTAACATCGAAACATGAAAAACATTGTGTACCCGACATAAACTTGGAGGTAAAGCCACTCAGTATGCAACTGATCCAACTTTCTCCAGAATTTCATATGGTCCAATAAACCTTGGACTCAGCTTTCCTTTCTTACCAAATCACATCAAACTTTTCCATAGTGAGACTTTGAGAAAAACATGATCACCTACCTCGAAAGATAGATCCTTCCTCCGGTTATCCGCATAACTCTTCTGCCTGCTTTGAGATGTTCTCATGTGTTTTTGAATCAACTAAACTTTTTCTGACATCTCTTCTACCAATTCTGGTCCCATCAGCTTCCTTTCACCAACTTCATCCCAGAAAGCTAGAGTTCAACACCACTTCCCATATAATGATTCAAATAGTGCCAACTGTATACTAGAATAAAAATTGATATTATAAGAATACTCAACCAAAGAAAGATATTGGTCCCAACATCCCTGATAATCCATCGAACAAGCACGTATCATATCCTCCAAAGTCTGAGTTGTTCGTTCTGACTGCCCATATGATTTAGGATGAAAATATGTACTAAAATTTAATTCAGTACCCAACGACTCTTGAAGGCCTTTCCAAAAGTTAGAAGTGAACCTGGGATCACGATTAGATACAATAGATAGAGGAACTCCATGTAACCTGACTATCTCTTTAAGATACAAACGGAAAAGTTGATCTAGGGAAAAAGTATCTCGTATGGCAAGGAAATGGGCAGATTTAGTTAATCGATCAACAATAACCCAGATTGCATTATTACCTCAAGGTGTCTTCGGCAATCCCACAATGAAGTCCATGGATATATTCTCCCATTTCCACTTTGGTACTGGTAAAGGCTAAAGCATCCCTTTTGGTAACTGCCACTCTGCTTTAACCTGTTGACATGTCAAACACTTTATAGTAAAATCAGCAATATCCCTTTTCATTCCGTCCCACCAGTAATAATCCCGAAGATCTCTATACATCTTAGTATTTCCAGGATGAACTGAAAACAGAGAACTATGAGCTTCACATAACAAATCTCTCTTCAACTTTGAATCACACGGCACACACAATCTCTTCCAAAATCTCAAAACAAAATCATTATCAATATTGAATTCAGGAAACTTACCCTTCTGAACCAGCTCTACCTTTTTCTGCAACTCGTTGTCTTGCTTCTGTGCTTGCTTAATTCTATCGGATAGAGAAGATTTCACTGATACCTGAAACAAAATAGAAGGATGTCCTGAACCAACAACTTCTATTCAAAAGTTCATAAAATCCTTAACCAAAGGATCATGTTCCAAATGCAATATTGCTAATGAAGCATTAATTTTTCGACTCAAATCATCAGCCACTTTATTTTATTTCCCTAATGGTAATGAATTGTACAATCATAATCCTTGATTAATTCTAGCCATCTCCTCTGTCCCATGTTCAATTATTTCTGAGTTAATATATACTTTAAACTTTTTTGATCGGTATATATTTCACACTTTACTCCATACAAATGATGCCTCCAAATTTTTAAAGCAAAAACAACAGCAGCTAATTCCAGATCCTGTGTAGGGTAATTTACCTCATGAGTTTTCAACTGTCGTGAAGCATAAGCAATTACCTGATCATTCTGCATTAAGACGCAACCATGTCCTTTCAATGAAGCATCATTATAGATAACAAACTCTCCATTCCTGGAAGGTAGTGCTAAAACCGGAGCATTCACCAATCTTCTTTATAGTTCCTGAAAACAATCATCACATTCTTTTGTCCAGATAAACTTAACACCCATCCGAGTTAGCTTAGTCATTGGACTAGATAACCATGAAAACTTTCTAACAAACCTTCGGTAGTAGCTTGCCAAACTAAGGAAGCTACTAATCTTAGTTATATTTGTGGGTCTTGGCCATTATTCCACAACCTTTGTTTTTGCAGGATCATCAGTTATCACATCCTTAGAAACAATATGACCAAGGAAAGAAATTTTTTGCAACTAAAACTCACACATTCTGAATTTCCCATACAATTTCTTTTCTTTTAAGGTTTGAAAAATAACCCTTAAATGTCTTTCATGCTCCTATTTACTTTTATAAAACACTAAAATATTTTCAGTAAACACAAACACGATTTATCACCTAAGTCAACTGGGCCATCACTGCAACAAACTGTTCAATTCTAATTCTTGCCATCTCAGGATGCCGATTTGAAAGGTCATTTCCCTCTATATGCCTTCCCAGAAAATCTGTTCTCTTTCCTCTATGAAAAACCATTCTTAACACAGAAATATCTTATGTGAAGCAACATGGTAATATTCAAATGCTATATCATTTCAATCATACCATAAATTAATTTATAATTTAACAATTTTCTAACTCCTAAAGTTGTCTAAACCGACCTCTGATACCAACTATAAGGCCCCAGCCTTAAACATTACTTATTCTTTAGTTATTTCAAGAATACACGTTGGGGATCTTTTCAGGTTTAGAGTTTTAGAGAATTAGATCATAAAAAAAGCATTACATTCCACATTTAAACAAAGTGGTTACATAAAAGGTAGTATTCATTTTTCCCATCTACGGAAACATATTTAAAATAAAACATGGATTCTTTCTTGACACATCCTTGAAACTATCGTCATATCATGTACCTTTCACTTGACCTGTGAAAAACATTTCAAAAACTTGGGATGAGCATAAAAAGCTCAGTAAGGGATATAAAAATATGGAAAGGAAACATGAGTACATGTATACAGAAGAATCAATGAAATCATACTTTACTCATAAAACATAAGAACATTAACATACCTCATCAAATCATTAACAAATCATAGAAAACATAATACATAAAGGTAACTTGAGTCATTCATAACATTCTTATGTAGGGAGTAACCCTCTTGGTTACGTTTGGAATACCCATCACAATATATTCCCTAAATCTCTTTGAAGAAACCTTAACGTTTAACTCCTTCGCATTACCCAATGCATTGGAGAGCTATATTGGGCTCACCCGCCCTTAGTTTATCACGGAACCACCCGTCTTCATAATAATTCCCAATAACCATAACATAATCGTATCACATAAAACATCTATAAAGGAAACATAACATTTACACATTTCAATCAAAAGATATAAATACAACACATTAATATAATAAAAAAATTATGAAAACCATTTTCAATACCAAAATAAAAGAAAAGTAAAACATCGTATTTATTTTTCATTTCAAAAAAATTATGGCTTGTAGAGGAAGCTGAAACTCAAATAATGGTCATGGCGGTGGAGAAGCCATTGTCGTCGCATACGTACAACAAAAACAAAACATTCCCTTTTTTTATTTAGTAAAACGCTTCATATAAAAAGATTCCTTTTGGATAAACATAAAATTAAAATGGGTTTATACACCGTAAAAAGAAGGTTGTGTATAAAACAAAATATGCCTCAATGAAAGGAGATTGAGACGAAGTCCCATACCTCGTATCCGACTTGACTTGATCGTTCTTTAATCTCCTGAATAATAAACTTGATTTAATTTCTAATTGTTTAAGAACCTTTTTCAAGCTCATTATTCCTTTTATATCACTTATTTCCATTTCATGAAAACTATGTAATTATTTAAGTTAATAACGGTCGTTTTAACGATCATTGGTACCTGAGTCAAAAATAAACTCTTTATAATTACAAGTTGTTCATGTATCCATTATATCTAGAGTTATACTCATGATGTAGATATCATATATATAATATATATCCAGTATATACATGCATTTATAATATTATATAACGTTTAGAGGTAAGAAATGAAATGCACCGAGATGGTAAGTTGTACCTACACATGAACACTACTTTCATTTCTATGTCATATTAGTGGAATTAAAACTAAATGAGAGATATATATATTTTAATTCCAGAATTATATTCATCATTTAGATCTAACATAAATCATATATATCCATTATATATATGTACTTATTATAGTACATTACATTTGGGGATAAAAATGAAATGCACCGTTCATGGAGACGGTAAGCCGTATGTACGCATGAACGCTACTTTCATTTTTATCTCATACTTTAATGGAATTAAAACATAATGATACATAATAGTATTATAATTATAGTATGGTATCATATATAATATCATTAAATCTATCCTTTATACGTACCACATATGGTATTAACGAATCAAATCACTTTGAGGGGGCGGTAGTCCGCACTTCCTGAAATGAAGATATCGCATTTACCCATAATGGAAGCCATAAAGGTATGCCATAAATGAAAACTAAAGAAGCTTAAGGAAAAAATAAACATATTATATATCATATATAAATATAGTGACATCTTAATGGACACCTTTGAAGGTGTTATAAGAATATTTAATAATCATCGTTTCGTGAGGCAAAAATTCGCCATCCACAGAAACAGTATGTTCTTTAACCATTAGATGTAGGTGTGTGTAAGTTTAGATCGAATCCTTCTTATAAAAAAATACTAGTATATTTATGATACTGGTTTTTTAGAAAATAAATGAATAAAAAGAGTTTAGGGGGTTGGAGAAGCAAAATAAAACATAAGAACACAATAGAAGACACTACCTTTAAATCGGGTAACTCTTTTTGATTTGAGCTCAAAGGCTTCCTTGGGAATACTTCTGCCCAAATTTAGACTTCTAGGAGTTAGAGAGGGATTTGGAGAGACAAAATGGGTAGGGGTGTCCGATCCAAAGGCCTTGGAAGTGTGGGTAAGGTGGTAGAGGTGGGGGCCTTTTATAACAGGAGAGGAGGGGCACTCTTGGAAAGTTACAAAAGGATACTTTATTATAAAATTATTTTCGTATTTAAAAGGTCCCACAATTATAAATTTAGAGGATAAGGTGAAAAGGGTCAGAAATCCACCCATACAATAGGTTTTTGACAAATGTAGGTCTTATATTTTACATTATATTTTCATTTTATTTAAATCGTTAAATAATGAGGTAATCGCTGCATCACCATGGTGTCATAAATAATTTAATTTATTTAATGTCTAAAAATTATAAAAAAAATACTATGATGTATTAAATCTTGTTATCTTTCCAATTAATATTTATACTAAAACATATGACTTGTATAACCCTATTTAAAAATTGTTTTAGAAAAACAACTCATGTTTGTGACATTTTTACTTTAACATTCAATAAAAAGATATTAATGTCATTTTCCTTCCAAAGTGGCTCCATGGGGTCCCCAAGTTGACCCATGGATTTCATTGGTCTTACATGACACATACAATAAGGGTAGGACATGTGTCATGTTCATTTCATATTATTAAAACATTATTCTTACCTTAAATTACACTAATTACCTCTAATCGCGATAAAAAACATAAAAGTTACTATTCACCAAAAAATTATTTTAATCCCATTGAACCATATTTTACTTCTTAATGAAAACCATGTATGTCGAAATTTTGAAATTCAAAACACAGAGGTGGTAAAATTTCATTTGAACAAAAAATCAGTTTTTTAAGTACCACTTAGGGGTTTCACTATTCATCAAAAATTGAGGTTTTTCAGAAAAATACCAAAACTTCACCTTAAGATATATTTGATATTTCGAATTGAAAAATGATGTCTATTTAAAAAAATTCAAAACATATAAGTCACATTAATTAATTTAATAATTAATTCCCACTGTCTGAGCAAATTGCGTGTTTTTATGAAACAATAAGTATCCAAAGATTGACACTAGTTTAAGTCCAATTTCAAAGTGAAGTTAATTAAAATGACCAATATTGGATTAAATGGTAAAAATATATTCTAATTGAACTTTAAAACCAATTCAAAAGATAATCTAACCATATAATTAAATTATATGAAATAACATTTTTGATGTAAAATGCAGTATTTTTCGCTATTCATTAAAAAAATGAACATTGTCAGAAAAATACGAAAAAATTATACAATGTAAATTTCAATGTCCCAATCATAAATAATAAGTTTATTTTGACAAATAGAGCTTATAAAATTGTCAAAAGTTTGATTTAAAAATGGTTTTCCATCAAAAGGCAGTAAAACAATCTTTTAAAAATATTAGTGTATTCCATGCTTAAGATTGGATTTATTCTCATTTTAAGCCTCTAAAACACTATCTAATTCATTATTAGACATAGATAAAAATATCTATTATTCATTACTAACTTGGGATGTTACATGAGCTCACCCCTTTCCCTTGTTTCATTTTCTCGGGATAGGAAGAAGTTAGTTATGAGTGACTTTCTAGAATAATCTTGGAAGCTTGGATGTTTCTAATAGAATAAATTAGTCTTGTTTTTATTTTATAGTTGTAATGTTGAACTTAAGTATGCATATTGTTTCCAATACTACTAAACTAATCGGTCCTTCAGATAGTAAACATTTTTTTCATTTAAAAATCCAGATTATGGGTTGTCGGTACCCAAAACAAGGTTCAAAGCAAAATTCCAAGCAATGCTAAACAACATACAACTCCACAAACCAACACCTGCAATTCAACCACATACAAAATAAACAGCACCGCACTACAGATCATAGTACTCGTAATCGTCTCCACATCCCATACCAGATTCGTCATCCATGGTGGACGATTCCCAAATAGAAGCTGGTCCATGCTGCCTCCCAATATCACCAAACTCCCAGCTCCTCGACTGATCATGAGGCAGTTGGATTCCACAGTACTGTTTGACCAAGATATATTTTTAAAAGGCAAGAATCACCCCACTATCTCGCTTAAAAGTAGATCTGGTTCTTGCCGAGCATGTGAGATAGGAGTAGCCTTTCATATTTCTTCTTCTTAAGGTTGTAGACAATGTTCCTTCACACTCGTCCATCCTCTTATTCCCACCTTGAACTATATTTCTATATGAATGAATATCTTATCAACTCATATTTTCTTTATCACCCCCATCCTGGTCCTTCCCTTAACCTAGGAAATCCTCTGAGGCAATACCATTTCCCCCACTATTCCTCCTCATTCTTTGGTTCAAAGTATTCATTTCAATATGAACATGGCATCTAACCCCATCAGTAGGATTTTCCACAACCCTAGAAACATCCTATAGTCCCAGAATTCCACCAATCGGCTCCTTCATGTAGACCCCAACACCCACACCCCCACCTTTTGAATTAGCACATAAACTGGATTCAAAACTATCATTGGGAAGGATTTTGAACCTGTTGATTAAAGGGATAAAAGGCCTAGCCATGATATCCATACCTCTAGCCCCCCCTATGAATATAGATTTAATAAAGGAACTATATCCCTCATCCCACACTACTTGTGCTGGGGGAACCTCCCCCTCTCTGTGTTCCTCAATTCGATCCCCATTAACAACCAGCACATGCCATTCCAAGGCATTCTCCATACCAAAATTAGCCACAACTCCCTGACTATACTCGACAAACTCTCTACTGATATCCTCCATCTTTTCAGCCACCACTGGAGGCTGGACCTCCCTACCACTTCCCTCTAGTCTTTTCTCCTCTAGAATAAGAACCACCCTCACACCAACCGCCAACGCCTTGCCCAGTACATCTCCTTTCCCTCGTACAGAACCAAGACCATCCACAACCATAATTCTACAGTCCTCAACCAGTTTCTGTTACACCACCAGAAGGTGAGGCTCCTTACCTCCACCTTCAGGTCCCATTTCCTTCTATCCTAGACCCGCCCTCACACCGGCCTCAGAAACCCTTCCCGTACCATCACCCTCCCTTAGAGTAGACACATGGGCATCTGGAAAACGATCCTTCAAGGGCCCATCCCAATTGAAAACCACCACTGTATGACCCATGCAGTGACAAGAAGAGTAATAATCTATCTAGTCCTCGTAGACCACCTTCTGTTTTCACATATAATCCTCTCCAATTGTAATCCACACATAATCAAAAGGAATCCCGGATGCATCCAATTACACACAAACCTAGGGGTTAACTGGGTGACACAAAACTTCTGTTCGAGAATTAGAACACAAAAACCATCCTACACGATTACCAAGCATGTGAATAACAATAGGATTCTAGAAAGGCAGGGGAAGATTAGGGAATCTTACCCATACCGCTGCCGTTGGAGAGTCACAGTTCATGTGAAACTCAAAGTACCACCGTGATAGTAATAATTGACATCCATTAAAGCTACGATGATCCCTCGACCAAGGTGTAATGAGGCTTGCTTTTGAATCGAACTGAATCATCATGTGATGCCTGTCAAGCAAACCAAAAACCACTCTTTCCTAAAGATCCCATGAAACAAAGATAAACCTATCAAATGCATACACAGAAGGACGTATGTTCCTAAACCACAAAATCATGGTATGATTTAGAAGCGCAGAAGATTCTAAGAATTCCGAAGTCGAAAGTTGAAGATTAGGGCACCCTTCGAGAAAATCTGGGGCATTGGGACTCAACAAGATTTTAAAAAAATGGGGAAGGAAGGTGGGGTTTAAAAAAGGCCAGAAAAACCCTGGTCGCTCATCGTCCGATGATTCTGCCTCCCCCCCCCAAGTGGGGGAAGGTCGACACAAGTTCTTCCGTCTTCACCGGTAGCCCGAGAGAATCTCGAGGGGGATGGTCGGCGCAAGTCCGGTCCTTCGGGACTTGATTTTATTGTAATCATGCTAATGTATTAAAATAATGCACCGAATCTTTGATTCTAGGGTCAAGGCTTTACATTTGGTATCATAAGAAGTTTAGTAAAAACCTTGGAAACATGATTTAGATAAACTTTGATTAGAGCACATTACCCTAAGATAGACTTTGAGTATTATTATAGAGGATCTTCCTATAATTTTGGTTATGTAGATATTTTATGTATTTTCCAAGAAATACATCCCTTTATGGATACAATTAGGTAGAGGTGGCTATGGAACATATTTACCTAGGAGTGAAAACTCCGACAAAAAGTTATGGGCTTGACCCAGGGTATCCTGGTACACGACAACAGGCCTTGATGCACTCTTGGTTTCGACACTCCCATGGGATATTCTTCGGATAATTCACATTTTCTTTACAAACTAATTTGAAGGATTTTAATATAAGATGAGAATAAATAATCATGGTTAATCCTAAGGTGTTTTAGATTAATAATATGACGTTATGATATTCTCTAAATGATTTTATGACTCACACTATGCTTTCTTGTGTTAGTCAATGGATGGATTCCAAGGAAGTCATAGTAACATTGAAGATGATGTACAAGGTGGGCACAGTAGTGGAAATGAGAAACGAAATGGATATATTATAGGTTTAAATGATATCATGTTCATTACAAGTCAATTTTCCAAAAAATATGATCAACAACATATATATTAACCAACTCCTGGACTCCAAAAAGAAGAGAAAAGTGGTGAATGATGAGAGCTCCAGCAGTGAAGACCATGGAGAAAAGAAAGATCATTTTATATAATGTAGGAAATTTGGAATGAGGAACCTAGGAAAGTGTCTTAATGGAACAAAGAAATAAATTTTTATGTGGGAAAGAATGATATAAAGTAAAGAACTACCGAGGAAAAATGAAGAGTACTATGGAAGAAAATAAAAATGGTGTGAAGAATCAATTTACAGTCATTTTCTATAAATGTAGGGGACCAAGCCATTAACTGAGTGAGTTCCCTATTCTATAAGATATCATCTTGGTCAAGGAATATACCTTGTGGAAATAAATGGATGAACAAATGTTTAAAAAGTATTAGTGATCTTTGTTGATGGGATTACTTTGGAAGACTTTTCTCTTATATTTGTAACCCTACAGTTTATGAAGTAAAAATGATATTTAAGGACAGATTAACTTTTCTCTTGTGGATATATTTATAAATAACCATTTGGTTTTATATGATCATTGAGTTTGAGGCAATTACAAGTTATAATACTTTGGGATGAAAATGTGAGGTATGATATAAAATTTGTGATGAAATTATTATAAATTTACTTTGAGGAATCTCTCTAATTTTTATGAATATTCTGAAATTGTATACTTTTTTAAAAAGGACAACATGCAGACTGTGTGAAAACCCATCGCAATGGACAAAGTTGCAGGAATCGAACCCACAACCATAGTGTGATTGGGATTTATCGCCTACCACTGGACTACGTGAAGTCCCTGGTTAGTGTGACTAATTATTTTTAGTTAAATGATTTTATTGATCAATAATAAGTTGATTTGGGATATTATGTCTTATCAAATGGATATCCTTAGTATATGAAAATGATTAGGTGATTAAGTGATAAATTTTATTTTGGAAGACATTCGCTCTATTTGGAATACTATATGCCTAAGGAAAATAGAATACTATGGGATTTCATTTTACGAGTAATGGTGTTTTTTTTACTTATGTTTTTATTTTTTATTTATAGTGATTTGGGTTATTTATGGAAATGATTAACCTATCATAGAGAATATGTGATTAGGTTAATTACTTTTAAGTATGTGACTTTCAGAGTTGTCGATATTATTTGGAGATACAATTTAACATGGAAGACTATATAAGTAAATTCTTCTGTGTTTTGGTTTTAAATAATAGTTTCAATTATATTGAATGATTTTATGGACAATTTTTTATTGAATTGTAATTATTGAACTTTGGGTATTGTTGGTTTAATTTTAGAAATTAAGATTGATATTTCTTTCTCTAAAGTATTATCCTTTCGGTATCATCTGACCTTTTACTAACCATTTTGGTTTTGGTTAATCTCTAAAGAAAAGGAAAATATACAGTTCATCCATTTTGGATTATGTGATTCTCTATAAGTTGATTCTAGCACTTTCGGTGTGACCAAGTCATCTTTAATATTCATTATTTGGAGTGAAAGATGAATTTTTGGTAAGAATTACATGAAGGATGAAACACTACTTGTCATGTATATTTTTGTTTTCTTATTCTATGAATAAATTAATTATTAAACATTAGGGATGGGATCTTAAAACAAAAAAATTGTTGTCCTATTGCTTTATGTTTTGTTGAACCAATGATATTTTAAATCGTTATAGATTGATGGCTTTGAGGCCCTCAATTCTACAATTATTTTTGATTGATAACCTCAATAACTCCCTATAAATATTTAGGTTTTTCCTTTAATTATGTGTCTTTCATTTCCACCAATGTTCTCCTAATCGAGATTATAATTTTGTGGTGACCTTTTTATCTCCCTTTCCATCTTATTAATACTAATTTTTGTTAACCCAATTTCATATGTGGGTTTTCCACAAAGATATTTTTCTATTTTTAAACTTTTATTTTCAAAGAACAATTTATAATATCTTGGACACAATTTATTTAAGGAGGGGAGAATGTAACACCCCTATATTTCATAGTAAGTTATTTTCATTAAATTCAATAGCTTGAGCTACATGCAACACTAAGTTCGAGTGCACCATGACTTACCAAACTAGTCGTTCAAAAGCGATTATGAATAGTATTATCTATATTAAGAATTTTATACAATCCATATAATTTTTACTTATGTATTATGAGTTTCTTAGACATATTATAAGTGCAAATTCAAATTTTCAGATAAAAAATGTATTTTTCCAAAAAAATCTCTTTTACCACATTTTAATGGAAAAACCCTTTTTCATCCGATATTTGACCATTTTACATATTGAATTTGACAAAATAAAATTATTCTTTAGAATCGTGACATCAAAATTTACTTTGAATGAAATTTTGGTATTTTTCTAATAATATTCATTCTTTATGAATAGTGAGAAATACTGTATTTTAATTCAAAACTGGCTTTTCATATAATTTATTTATAAGGTTAGAGTATATTTTAAATTGTTTTTGATGTGTAATTAGATTAAATTTTTACCCTTTAATCCAATTCTGGTCATTGGAATTAATTTCACTTTGAAATTATACATAAACAAGTGACAATGTTTTGATAGTTATTGTTTCATAAAAACACGCTATTTGTTTTGACAACAAGAATTAATTTTAAATAAATTAATCCAAAATATATGTTTTGAATTTGGTTAAATAGAAACCATTTTTAATTTCTGAATATCAAATATATCTTAGGCTGAATGTTTCGTGTTTTTCTGAAAAACTTCAATTTTTGATGAATAGTGAAACAACTAAGTAGTACTTAAAAATCCGACTTTTTCATTTAAATGAAAACTTTACCGCTTCTGTGAATTAAATTTAAAAAAATCGTAGATACATTGTTGTTATTATAAAGAAAAATTTTGTTCAATAAGATGAAAATAATTTTTAGTGAATAGTAAATTTTAACTTTTATTTACTGCTATTAAAGGTAAATAAGGTAATTTAAGGTAAAAAGGATATTATAATAATAAACAATTACCTTAAAACTTGTCCTAAACATAATGGATGAGTCATGGACGATCATGGGCATCCTTGGGTCGATTTTGGGACCCCATGGAGACACTTATGAATGATAATGACACTTTATTTTAATTAACTTAAAGTAAAGTAAAAAATGACATAAACAAATATCTTTTAGTATATCAATTTTTACATGGGGTTATATAAGTAAAAATTTCTACTATAAATATTAATTGAAAAGATAAAAATATTTCCTACATTATAGTATTTTGTTTATAATTTTTAGACATCAAATAAATTAAATTATTTATGACACAATAGTGATGTTATATTTACCTCATTAATAAGTGATTTAAATAAATAAGATTATTAATATTAAAACAATATCCAAAAACATTTCAATTATTATTGGATTATTTTATTTAGACAATGAGTCATCTTATATTCTACTTTAATTTGTTTTTGACCTTTAGAAACCGAATATCACTACATAATAAAATAATGTTTTCACACTTTCCTAAAGAGCCCCTCCTCCCTCTCATAAAAGGACACTGCTTCTAACCCATTCCCCACACCTCTAAATCCACATGTCTCATCCAAAACCTTCCCAAATAAGCTCTAAATATCCCTTTATTACACCTAGAATACTTACATTAGGCATAAGTCAATTCAAGAAGTCCTTTTGGTTCAATCCAAAGGAAATTACCCAAATTAAAGGTAACAGTTTCTCTTAAATTCTTTTGTTTTATTTTGTTTTATTCTACTTATCAAACCCCATAAAATATTTTTATTCCTTTATTTTATAACAACACCAGTATCCTAAATATACTAGGATGTTTTTATGATATGGATTCTTACTACACATACACACACCTCCATCTAATGGGTGAAGAACATACTATTTCTGTGGTTGGAAAACTAATGCCTCACAAAACGTTGATTGTTCGATTATCTCCTAACACCTCTCATGGTGGAAATTAATATGGAACTATATTTTAATATGATATATATTATGTTTATGTTTTCTTTTTTGCTTCTGTATATTCCATTTATATATTACCTTTATGGTTTTCATTATGGGTAAAACGCGACAATTTCATTTGAGGAAGTGCGGACTACCGCCCCCTCAAAGTGATATGACTCATCAATGAATTCTGTGGGACGTATAAATTATGGAGTCAATGAAATTATATATCATATAATATTGGAATCATAATATAACTATGTATCATTATGTTTTAATTCAATTAAAATAAAAAATAGAAATGAAAGTAGCGTTCAAGCGTACGTACGGCTTACCATCTCCATGAACAATGCATTTCATTTCATATCTCCAAATATTATGTACTGATATAAATACATATATATACTAGATATATAATATATATATATTATATCTAAATTATTTATATCATTTTTGAGATAATAGACTCTTGACCAAATGGAAAAATTGTAATTATAACAAGTTCATTTTTTACTCGACTTCTGAACATCGATAAAATGTCCAATATGAAGTCAAATAATTAACTAATTGTTATAAAAAGGAAATAAGTGATATAATAGAATTATTAAACATTAAAAATATTCTTAATCAACTATAAATTTTCATAAGTGTTTTATTCAGGATGAACAAGAAACATACAAGACAAGTCGGACCTGAGGTAATGGGTTTTTTATCTCACTTTTAAATTTGTGAGACTTTCATTGTTCACCACTTATTTATTGCATACGTTGTATTTTTAACTTCCATTTGATATATATTATCATTATTATCTTTATATTAATGGTTTTATGTAATTAATTTGGATGTTAATAACTTTTTTTCATACTACTCGATTGATTACAATGAAGTAAGGGTTTTTCATCTCACTTTTTATTCCCGTGAGATTCATGCTATATTGGACACTATTTCCTTTTTTGTGGTGAATGTACTTAACATTATTGTATTATTGGTGTAATATAATTTAATTTATGGGCATTTAAATGTTCATTGTATTATCCTTATTTTATGGGGTGTATGTTTCATAAGTTACTAAATCGGTAAGGGAATTTCAAATTTCAATTTCCACTCATTGGGCTTTACACATACTTCATTGATTATTTTACTCCAAGATTATGTATGGAATCACTATTTATTATTTATGTAGTAATTTACATTCCCCTTTGTGTGTATATACTTTTGATACATATAATTACTCCATTTATAATTCCTCAATTAATTTATATAAACTTGATAAGAGTAATCTTAACTCAATTTCCATTCATTGAGTTAAACATCCAAGTCATTGGGGTGTTTTTGAAATAATATGTGTCAATGTCCTATGATTGATTTTAAATGAATATCCAATAATATTTAGTGTATTTATATTTTTCACACAAAATTATTTCATTGATTTATCCTTAACCTAAGGATACAGTTTTTATAAGGGACGTTATCTCGATTTACATTCCATTGAGACTTCTTTGTTTTTATACACCAATTCACATTTATATGATGTATACACTATAATTTGACCTAGTATATCATGAAATCATTTATTCTCATGATATTATAATGTTTTTATTATCTTAATTATTTGTATTCAAGCGTCTCTCATTAGGTTAGGAAGTCTAACTAAACTATCATTTTAAATGGTTTAAAGATTTATTCTTATAAATCATTCTCATTAATGTCCATGTTATAATTTTTTAAGGATTTATTTATATGGAAATTAATTTTTGAAAATTAAAATTACCTTTAAAAGTTTCAAAGTGGTATGGGACACTTTGATTCAAAAATCTATTTTAAACAACTTCTTGAAAAATAGTGATACTTTTAAAAGTTTTCAAGAAAAAGAGGGATATTTCTCTAAAATAGTTTTGATGATTATTTTTGATCTATGTCAATATCCTTCATTATTCTCAATTTAGGTTAATTTATTATAATAAAATCTTACATATTGTATTTAATTAGTGATGTTTGACTATGGATGTGCCATTTTAATACCATTCATGGTTTGTAGTTAAATTATTGACATTTCGTATTCTAGTTTTAGAATGAATGTCTATATTATGTTTCAATATTTTCATATGAGGAATGAATTGGACTTTAAATTAAAGGGTGGGGCTGTTATAGCTCCTCGAAGTATCTGTAGTTCTCATGAGACAATTACACATGGAATTGGCCGAGGCCTTTCCAAATTTTTGATATATGATTTTGGCCGAGGCCTTAATTACTTTTAGACATCTTGGCTGAGGCCTTGAAAAAATGTTTCATAATGTCCGAAATTATGCATTCCATCATTATGACATTATATATTGATATATCTTATGGTTATTCAACTAGTATAATACCCATGAATATGTTTTATTATGGTATTATTTACTAAGCTCATATTCCTGCCATAAAATGCTCATGTTAATTATTTGTTAAGGCATGTTTTTTCAATTATTCACAATGCCTAATGTTTATGTTATCTTTCACTGTATTTATTACTCTTACCGAGCATTTGTGCTCACCGCTTTCCCATGATTCATTTTCCCAGGATATTAAGAAGTTAGTTATGAGTGACTTGCAAGAATAATCTTGGAATCTTGGATATTTCTAATAGAATAAATTATTGTTATTTTTCTTTTCACGTTGTAATGTTGAACTTAATTATGCTTTTTGTTTCCAAGACTACTCAAATAATCTGTCTTTTGGGTCTTGATTCATTGTAATCATGACAATGTATTAAAATAATGCATCAGCTCCTAGATTCTAGGGTCGGGGCATCACGTTTTGTATCAAGGGAAGTTTAGTACAAACCTTGAAAACTAGATTTAGATAAACTCTAAATAGAGCACATTACCCTAACATAGAATTTGAGGATTAGTATAGAAGAACTTCCTAGAATTTTTTTAATGTATAGATTTTGTGTATTTTCCAAGAAATACATCCATGTCTCGATACAAGGAGATAGAGGCGGCTCTGGCACAAATGTACCTAGGAGTGAAAACTCCAACAAAGAGTTTTGGGCATCACCTGGGGTATCCTGGTACATGACAACGGTCCTTGCTGCACTCTTGGTTTCGAAACTCCCAGGGGATATACTTATGTTAATTAACATTTTCTTTACAAACTAATTTTGTGGATTTTAATATAAGATGAGAATAAACAACCTTGGTTAATCCTAAGGTGCTTTAGATTAAAAATACAGTGTTATGATATTATCTAAATGATTTTATGACTAACACTATGCTTTATTGTGTTAGTCAATGGCTGGATTCCAGGGAAGTCATAGTAACATTGAAGATGATGTACAAGGTGGGAACAGTGATGGAAATGGGAAACTAAATGGAATGTTTTTAGGTGTAAAAGATATCGTGTTTATGTTGAATCATTTTTCCAAGAATATGATCAACAATATATATATTAACCAACTCCCTGACTTAACAAATAAGAGAAAACTGGTTAATGATAAGAGCTCCAGCAGTGAAGACCATGGAGAAACAAATGCTCATTTTTCATCATGTAGGAAATTTGGAAGGAGACACCTAGGAATGTGTCTTAATGGAACAAAGAAGCTCTTTATGTGTGGAAAATAGGGACATAAAGTATAGAATTGTTGAGGAAAAATGAAGAGTACTATATAAGAAAATATAAATGGTCCCAAGAATGAAATTAAATTCATTTTACATATATGTAGGGGACCTATCCATTACCTGAGTGAATTCCCTATTCTATAGGATATCCTATAGGTCAAGGAATAAGCTATGTGGAAATAAATGGATAGAGAAATGTTTAAAAAGTATTAGTGCTCTTTGATAATGGGATTACTTTGGGAGACTTTTCTCTTGTATTTTTAACCCTACAGTTAGTCATGTGAAAATGATATTTGAGGATGATTTATCTTTTCTCTTGTGGATATAGTTATAAATAACCATATGGTTTTATATGATCATTGAGTTTGAGGTAACTACAAGTTATTAAAATTTGGGATGAAAATGCAAGGTATCTGATAAAATTTGTGATGAAATTATGTTATAGTTACTTTGAGGAATCTCTCTCATTTTTTTGAATATTATAAAATTTTATAGTTTTTGAAAAAGGACAACACCCAGACCGTGTGACAACCCATCGCGTTAGATAAAGCTGCAGGAATCAAACCCATAACCATAGTGCGATTGGGATTTATCACCTACCACTCGACTACGTGAAGACCTTGGTTAGTGTGACTAATTATTTTTAGTTAAATGATTTTATTGATCAATAATAAGTTTATTTGGGATATTTTGTCTTATCAAATGGATATCCTTAGTATAGGAAAATGATTTGGTGATTAAGTGATAAATGTTATTTTGGAAGACGTTCACTCTATTAGGAATACCATATGCCTAAGGAAAATAGAATACTATGGGATTTAATTTGAAGAGTAATGGTGTTTTTTACCTACGTTTTTATTGTAGATTTATAGCGATTTGGGTTATTTATTGAAATGATTACACTATCTTAGATAATATGTGATTAGGTTAATTAATTTTATTTATGTGACTTTAAGAGTAGTCGATATTATTTGGAGATACAATTTAATATGGAAGACTATGTAAGAAATTTATTTTTAGTTTTGGGTTTCAATAATAGTTTTAATTACATTGAAATATTTTATAGACAATTTCTTATTGAATGGTATTTATTGAACTCTGGGTATTGATGGTTTAATTTTAGAAATTAAGATTAGTATTTCTTTCTCTAAAGTATTATCCTTTTGGGATCATCTGATCTTTTTCTAACCATTTTGGTTTTGGTAAATCTCTAAAGAAAAGGGAAATATATAGTTCATCGATTGTGGATTATGTGTTTCACTATAAGTTTATTCTAGCGCTTCCGGTGTGACCAATTCTTCTTTAATACTCATCATTTGGAGTGAAAGATGAGTTTGTAGTAAGAATTAGATTAAGGATGAAACTCTACTTGTCATGTATATTTTTGTATTATTATTCTATGAATAAATT
The DNA here is from genome assembly GCA_963277665.1 of Viscum album. Taxonomy (NCBI): domain Eukaryota; kingdom Viridiplantae; phylum Streptophyta; class Magnoliopsida; order Santalales; family Viscaceae; genus Viscum; species Viscum album. Next base: position 984,301,189 of record OY728123.1, read on the forward strand.
AATTATTAAACTTTAGGAAAGGGATCTTAAAACCAAAAATGTGTTATCCTAATGCTTTATGTATTGTTGAACCGATGATATTTTAATTCGTCATAGATTAATGGCTTTGAGACCCTCAATTTTACACTTATTTGTGATTGATGACCTCAATCACTCCCTATAAATATTTACGTTTTTCCTTTAATTATGTGTCTCTAATTACCACCAATGTTCTCCTAATTGAGATCATAATATGGTGGTGACTTTTTCATCTCTCTTTCCCTCTTATTAAGACTAAATTTTATTAACCCAATTTCCGATGTGGGATTTTCACAAAGGTATTCTTCTATTTTTAACCTTTTATTTTCTAAGAACAATTTCAAATTTCTAGGAATCAATTTATTGAAGGATGGAAGAATGTGACACCCCAAGATTTCATAGTAAGTTATTTTCTTTAAATTCAATAGCTTACGCTACACGCAACATCGAGTTCGAGCGCACCACGACTTACCAAACTGGCCATTCAAAAGCGGTTAAGAATAGTATTAACTGGATTTTTAATTTTATATACTCCATATTATTTTAACTTATTTATTATTCTTTTCCTAGACATATTATAAGATCAAATTCAATTTTTCAGATAAAAAATTTATTTTTCAAAAGAAAATCAATTTTACCACATTTTAATGGTGAACCCTTTTTAAATCCAATATTTTACCATTTTACATATTCAATTTGACAAAATAAAATTCTTATTTATAATCGGGACATAAAAAATTACTTTGAATGAATTTTTTTTCTTTTTCAAATAATATTCAATTTTTATGAATAGTGAGAAATACTGCATTTTAATTCAAAACTGTGTTTTAATCTAATTTAATTATAAGAATAGATTATATTTTAAATTTGTTCTGAAGTGTAATTAGATTAAATTTTTACCCTTTAATCCATTTTTTTTCATTGAAAATACTTTCACTTTGAAATTATACATAAACAAGTGTTAATCTTTTAATAGTTATTGTTTCTTAAAAACACACGATTTGTTTTGACAACAGAAATTAATTTTAAATTTATTAATCCAAATTATGTTTTGAATTTGGTAAAATAGAAATCATTTTTTGATTTCATAATATCAAATATTGCTTTGGATTAATGTTTGGAATTTTTTTGAAAAACATCAATTTTTGATGAATAGTGAAACCGCTAAGCAATAGTTAAAGATCAGACTTTTTATTGAAAAGAAATTTTACCACTTCTGAGAATTGAATTTCGAAAATATGAGATACATGGTGGTTATTAGTATGTAAAATTTTGTTCAATAAGGAAAAAATAATTTTTGGTGAATAGTAACTTTTGACTTTTATTTACCACTATTAAAGGTAAATAGTGTAATTTAATGTAAAAAGAATATTATAATATTAAAAAATTACCTTAACACTTTTCCTAACCTTATTGGATGAGTCATGTCCGACCATGGGTATCCTTGGGTCTATTTTGGGACCCCATGGAGCCACTTATGAATGATAATGACGCATTATTTTAATTATATTAAAGTAAAGGCAAAACTGACATAAAAAAATATCTTTTAGTAAAGCAATTTTTTCATGGGGTTATATAAGTCATATTTTCAACTATAAATATTAATTGGAAAGCTAAAAAAATTTCCTGCATTATTTTTCTTATTATAATTTTTAGACATCAAATAAATTAAATTATTTATGACACAATAATGATGTAGTGTTTACCTCATTAATAAATACTTTAAATAAATAAGATTATTAATATTAAAAAACATGTCCAATTCTTATTGTATGATTTTATTTAGACCATTAGTCTCCTTATCTTTTACTTTAATTAGTTTTTGACCTTTCGAAACCAAATATCACTATATAACAAAATAATATCTTCACACTTTTTTAAAGAGCCCCTCCTCCCCCTTATAAAAGAACAACATTTCTAACCGATTCCACACACCTCTCAAACCCCTTGGATCATCCAAACCTAGACCAAATAAGATCTAAAGATCCCTATCTTACACCTAGAAGCCTTACCTTAGGCATAAGTCATTTAAAAAAGTCCTTTTGGTTCTAACCAAAGGAAGTTACCCAAATTAAAGGTATCAATTTCTCTTAAATTCTACTGTTTTATTTTGTTTTATTTTACTTCTCCAACCCCCTAAAATATTTTTATTCCTTTATTTTATAAAAAAATAGTATAATAAATATACTATAATGTTTTTATGAGAATTATTCGAACTACTCTTACACACACCTCCATCTAATGGGTGAAGAACATACAATTTCTGTGGTTGGAAAACTAACACCTCACGAAACGATGATTGTTCGATTATCTCCTCCCGCCTATCATGGTGGCCATTAAGATGGAACTGTATTTATATATGATATATATCATGTTTATTTTTTCTTTTTTGATTTTGTATTTTCTATTTATATCATTACTTTATGGTTTCCATTATGGGTAAAACGTGACAATTTCATTTGAGGAAGTGTGGACTACCGCCCCCTCAAAGTGATATGGCTCTTTAATAACTTGTGTGGGACATATAAAGTATGAAGTTAATGATATTATAATGGAATAATAATATATCTATGTATCATTATGTTTTAATTCCATTTAAATACAAAATATAAATGAAAATAGCGTTCATGTGTACGTACGGCTTACCGTCTCCATGAACAGTGCATTTCATTTCTTACCTCCAAATGTTATGTACTATTATAAATACATATATATACTGGATATATAATATATATATGATATCTAAATCATGTACATCATTCTAGAGATAATTTACTTTTGACTACATGAAAAAATTGTAATTATGACAACTTCATTTTTTACTCAAGTTCCGAACATCGATAAAATATCCAATATGAACTCAAATAATTAACAAATTGTTATAGCAAGGTAATAAGTGATATAAACAGAATAATAAACTTCAAAAATGTTCTTAATAAAGTATAAATTTAATTACGTTTATTATTCTGGAAGAACAAGGAACATACAAGACAAGTTGGACTTGAGGTAATGGGTTTCTTATGTCAGTTTTAATTATGTGAGATTTCCATTTTTTGCCACTTATTTATTGCAAGTGGTGTATTGTGTACTTCCATTTGATATATATTATCCTGATTATATTTATATTCATGGTATTCTGTAATTTATTTTATGTTTATTAAATTTGTTTCATACGACTCGATTGATTACAATGAATTAAGGGTTTTTTATCTCACTTTTTATTCCCACGAGATTCATGCTATATTGGACACTATTTCCCTTTGTGTGGTGCATATACTACCATGATTGTATTATTGGTGTAATATAATTTAATTTATGGGCTTTCAAATCTCCATTGTATTATCCTTATTTCATGGGGTGTATGTTTCATAAGTTACCAAATTAGTAAGGGAATTTCAAATTTCAATTTCCACTCATTGGGATTTACACATACCTCATTGATTATTTTACTCCAAGATTATGTGTGGAATCACTATTTATTATTTATGTAGTAATTTCAACTCCCCTTTGTGAGGATATAATTTTTAGACACATAATCACTCCATTGATAATTCCTCAAGTCATTGATAAGAACTTGATAAGAGTAATCTTAACTCAATTTCTACTCATTGAGTTAAACATCCAAGTCATTGGTGTTGTTTTGACAAGAATATGTGTGAATTTCCTATGATTTATTTACACTAAATATCAAATCATATGGAGTGTATTTATACTTTTCACACATAATTATGTAATTGATTTATCTTTAACCTAAGGATACCATTTTTATAAGGGACTTTATCTCGATTTACATTCCATTGAGACTTCTTTTTTGTTTTGCACCTACTCACTTTTATATGGTGTATATACTCTCCTTTGAAATTGTATATCATGAAATAATGTATTCTCATGTTATTATAAAGTTTTTATTATCCCAATTATTTGTATTCAAGCATCTCGCATTTGGTTAGGAACTCTAACTAAAATATCATTTTAAATGTTTTAAAGATTTATTTTTATAAATCTTTCTCATTAATGTACATGTTTTAAAAATGGTTTTAAGGATTTATTTGTATGTAAATTAATGTTTTAAAATTAAAATTACTTTTGAAAGTTTCTAAGAGGTATGTTAAACTTTTATTCAAAAATCTATTTTAAACGTCTTCTTGATAAATAGTGATAATTTTAAACGTTTTCAAGAAAAGGGGGATATTTCTCTCAAATAGTTTTGATTATTATTTTCATCTATGTCAATATCCTTCAATATTCTCGATTGAGGTTAATTGATTGTAATAAAATCTTCCATATTGTATTTAATTATTTATATTTGACTACGGATGTGCTATTTTAATACCATTCATGGTTTGTGGTTAAATTATTGACATTTCGTATGTTAGTTTTAGTACGAATGTCTTGATTATGTTTCAATATTTTCATATGAGGAATGAATTGGACTTAGAAAGTGACAGGTAGAGCCGACTATAGTTCCTCGATTCATCGGTAGGTCTCATGTGACAATTAGATGTGGAATTGGATGAGGCCTTTCCCAATTTTTGATATATGGTTTTGGCTGAGGCCTTAATCATTTTTATACGTCTTGGCCAAGGCCTTGAAAAAATGTTTTAGAATGTCCGAGATTATGCATTCCATCATTATGAGATTAGCTATAAATATTTCTTGTGGTTATTCGACTAGTATAATACCAATGACTATGTTTTGTTATGGCATTATTTACTCATCTCATATTCCTTCCATAAAGTTCTCATGTTTATTATTCATTAAGGCATGTTTTTTCAATTATTCACCATGCCTAATGTTTATTTTATCTTCCATTGTATTTCATACTCTTACTGATCATCTGAGATAACCCCTTTTTCATGTTTAATTTTCATTTGATATGAAGAAGTTATTAATGCGTGACTTTCAAGAATAATCTTCATATCTTAGATGTTTCTAATAGAATAAATTAGTGTTGTTTTTATTTTCAAGTTGTAATGTTGAACTTAAGTATGCATATTATTTCAAATACTACTAAACTAATCGGTCCTTCGGGAATTGATTCCTTATAATCATGCCAATGTATAAAAATAATACACCAGCTCCTAGATTCTAGGTTCGGGGCATTACATTTGGTAACAGAGGAAGTTCAGTACAAACCTTGGAAACTATATTTAGATAAAATCTGATTACAGAACATTACACTAAGATAGAAATTGAGGATTAGTATAGAAGAACATCCTAGAAATTTGGTAATGTAGAGATTTTATGTATTTTCCAAGAAATACATCCTTATCTGGATATGATCAGGTAGAGGCGGCTATGGCACAGATGCACCTAGGAGTGAAAAATCCAACAATGAGTTTCAGTCTTGACCCAGGTTATCCTGATACATGACCATAGGCCTTGCTGCACTCTTGGTTTTGACACTCCCAGGGGATATGATTAGGATAATTCACATTTTATTTACGAACTGATTTGAAGGATTTTAATATAATATGAGAATAAATAACCTTGGTTACTACCAAGGTGTTTTAGATTAAAAATATAGGGTTATGATATTCTATAAAGGATTTTATGACTCACACTATGCTTTCTTGTGTTAGTCAATGGCTGGATTCCAGGGAATTGATAGTAACATTGAAGATGATGTACAAGGTGGGAATAGTGGTGGAAATGTTCAACAAAATGGAATTTTGTTAAGTGTAAAAGACATAATGTTCATGCCGAATCAGTTTTCCAAAAACATGATCAACAACATATATATTAACCAACTCCCGGACTCAAAAAAGAAGAGAAAATTTGTTAATGATAAGAGCTCCACTAGTGCATACCATGAAGAAAAGAAATCCCATTTTCCATCATGCAGGACATATGGAAGGAGACACCTAGGAAGGTGTCTTAATGGAAAAAATAAATGTTTTATGTGTGGGAAAGAAGGACATAAAGTATAGAATTACCAAGTAAAAATGAAGAGTACTATGTAAGAAAATAAAAATGGTCCCAAGAATCCATTTACAGTCATTTACCATAAATGTATGGGACCTGTCCATTACCCGAGTGAATGACCTATTCTATAGGATATCATATTGGTCAGGGAAGATTCTATATGGAAATAAATGCATGGAAAAATGTTTAAAAAGTATTAGTTCTCTTTGTTGATGGTATTACTTTGGAGGACTATTCTCTTGTATTTGTAACCCTATAGTTTATCATGTGAAAATGATATTTGAGGAAGAATTATCTTTTCTCTTGTGGATATTGTTATAAATAACCATTTGGTTTTATATGATCATTGATTTTGAGGCAATTACAAGTCATTAAACTTTGTGATGAAAAAGCGATGTATGAGATAACATTTGTGATGAAATTATGTTATAGTTACTTTGATGAATTTATCTCATTTTTGGGAATATTAAAAAGTTATATAGTTTTTGAAAAAGGAAAACACGCTGACCGTGTGACAACCCGTCGCGTTGGACAAATTTGTGGGAATCAAACCCACAACCTTAGTGCTATTGGGATTTATCGCCTACCACTGGACTACGTGAAGTCCCTAGTTAGTGTGACTAATTCTTTTTAGTTAAATGATTTTATTGATCAATAATAAGTTTACTTGGGATATTATGTCTTATCAAATGGATATACTTAGTATAGGAAAATTATTTGGTGATTAAGTGATAAATGCTATTTTGGAAGACGTTATAGCATCCCGCCTTTTTATCACATAATCTTTCATTACATTTTGCAAAATCGAGGATCTTTAAGGTTTAGTGTCTTGGTAACCAGGAACTTTGTACATGAAAACATAAAACATTCTTCTAGAACACTTGAAAGTCTTCTCCTCATGTTCATCCTAGGTTCATTACTGCATCACATAACCTGGGGACATACATTAAAAGAAAGGGTGAGCAAAAAGCCCAGTAAGGGAAACAAGAGAAACATTTTACATGTGAACTTGAGATACTTCAATAAGGTCATGGAAATAACTTTAAGGCATGAGAATGAAATCATGAGGCATATCACAATAAAAATAACATTTTCATAACATGAAGATGTGGCTACATCATTTAACATAGACAATCATGAACATATCACCAAAGTCCATCCCCAAGGTTTCATTTGAAAATTACCAAGGTTATTCACCAAGGTATCGTGAAAATTGTAATCTCTAGTGGTTACATCATTACCCAATGCATTGAAGTGCTATTAGGGAACACCCTTAAATTTGACTTTATTATCACGTGAGAAAAATATATCATCATAAATAATTTCATAAACAAGCCATATAGCATAAAAGAAATGGGTTTCATTTCATAATCATAACGTTTTAAAAACTGCTCTAAAGACATGATCTTTACATCACTTTAAACCCACGGAAAGGGAAAGCGGGTATCATGTATGTAAATCCCAGAATTTAAAATAGAAAATTCTTGTATATATGTGAATAACCCTTTAGAAATAAGATCTTTGAGTATTCACTTAATAACATGAAGTAATTTTGAGAAAAAGAGAGAGGCATTTTGAGACGAAAATTCTGCAGCACAACGACTACGTTACAGGGTTTTAGAAAATGTTGAATTGAGAGGGGACATGGGTCAAACAATGATAAATGACCCATAAAACAGTAGAGGGACAGAATATAAGGGATTTAAGAACATGGTAATGAAATTTGAAAATATACCATATGAAATGAAGAACATTAAAGAAAGACAAAAATAAGATTTCTCTTATTAAAATTCGGCAGCCTAACAACGTTACATAAACTTCTACCAAAAATGAATTGATGATGTCAAATAGGGTCTCTCATAATATGAACATAAAATATAAGTATGATAGATATAGAGATCATACCCCAACATAATAAAAAGGAACTTTCAAGACTTGACATGGAATTAGAACTTTGAAAAGGAGAAGGGTGAAAGAATGCCTTAAAAATTCGGCAGCCTAACGGCGTCACTTAAACTTCAACGAAAAATGAATTGATGAGATCAAATAGGGTCTCTCATCATATAAACATAATAGTCCAGTATGATAGATATAGAGATCATACCCCAACATAACAAAAAGGAACTTGAAAGAACTGACATGAAAGTAGAACTTCAAAACAAGAAGGGTGAAGAACCACTTAAAAATTCGGCAGCCTAACGGCGCCACTTAAAACTTAAAAATACTGAATTGAAGAGATCAAATGCGGTCTCTCATCATATGATCATAAAAGATAAGTATGATAAATTTAGATATCATACCCCAAAATAATAAAAAGGAACTTGAAATTATTTACATGATAATAGATCTTGAAAAATGAGAAGGGAGAAAGAATCTGTTACAAAAATTTCGGCAGCCTAACGGCACCACTTAAAACATCATAAAACAAAATAATGAGAGTAAGAGGGGATCTCTAATTATGCAAACATTAAAAGGTCATTAAGAGGAGTATAAAATAACACCCTTTAACATAAGAACATGGAGAATAAACGAAATTACATAAAAGAGATTTCTTGAAAAGAAAGAGAGAGATCAGATCCCTTACCTTAAAACATAACTTTTAAAACTCAAAGGATGGGACCTTGAGGGAATGGGGGCACCATGGGAGGACTCCATGGGAGGTAATGAGACCAGAACTTCGTTGGGGGGGAGTTTGGAGTCGAATGGATGAGAGGATGGCTTGGTATTTATAGGGAAAGTGAGGGGACAAGGCATTAATGGCCATGGGACACCTCATTAGTGGTTTTGGCAAAACCATGGGCTTGCCCATGGTATTTGCCCATGGTTTTGGCCACTTGGGACACCTCATACCTTATCTTACTATTTATAAGTCGACTATATTGATTACATACTTAATACATCATTTAATGATGTCATTAGACACCCGTAACTTAAAAACTGTATTTTCACGATTCATCGAAAATTCAACTTTCTCAAAATAATCCTAAAATTTCACATTAACCAAATATCAACGCTTTGATTACAAATATGAACTCCATTTTATAAAAATAATTTTCTAAATAATTTAATTTAATTTTTAAATAAAAACACTATTCACTGAGAATTCATTTTTTCAGAAAAAACCCCAAAAATTACCATAGCATAATATCGGTGCTCTGAGTTCAAAAATGAAATCCGTTTTATAAAAATAATTTTCTAAATATTTTTAATTAAATTTTTAATTAAAAAAATCTATTCACCTGAAAAAACTAATACTTGAATAATAATTTATGAAACCGTTATTTAACCATTTTATTGAATCACATAACTTAATTAAGGTGCCTAGATTATATTAATACTTTCTTTAAGTGAGATTAGTAATCCATTTGGACACATTACTAATCCTAATCATAAAATCACTATTTATAATTTACTATTCATCAAAAATTAAGTTGATCTTATTAGACTCTAAATTTCGTACTGAACATAATTGTAGAAGGCCATTTTTCGAAAATCACTACACATTTCTAATTATTTAAGGTTTATATAACCATTTTTAAAATATCCTTTTTCTAAAATTCATCAAAAATATGCATACTATATTTATCCGGTCATTTGAAAATTCATAAACTTCATCATAATAAGAAATCCCAATTTTTTATTTAAAACAAAGGATTACACAAGGCAGTTACGGTATCCTTACATAGCCCTTTATCACACCAGCATAGGACCTAAGTGTAAGGTGTGCTAAGGTGAGAGAATCTGAGGGAGGCTCGGCTAACATCACACGAGTAGTAATTTCTATTAGTTTGAACTTCTCGCAAAGGAGATTCCGTTCTATTTTCACACGATGAAGTTCGTCTTGGGTTTGGTCCAGAGAAAAGCCCAGTGGTGCTACCTCCTTCCCAAGTCTTGTTAGATGAGCTTCGATCTGTCCAAGAATACTGGGTGAGGCCATCAAATCTTCTTTCTATAATAATTAACCAAGATTACTTGTATTTAGAGGCAATAATCAAAACATTTAGTTTCCAGTGGTCATATTGACCAATGGTCATATAAAAGTGAAAGTCCAACGGTCTCATTTTAATTATACTCATGTTATCAAAACAAAAATAAAATAACACACAAAATTAGGAAAAAATATTTATTCAAAATTTCGGGTCGTTACAATCTTACCCCCTTAAGAAATTGCGTCCTCGCAATTTTTTTTAAAAAAATTGGGTTTTGAAATTTCATTGAAAGTCCCACATCGGAAAAGGAGTCAGAAAAACTATTTCTTTAAAAGAAAGAAAGGAAAGTACAAAGGTCACCCGAGTTAACCCATACTAGGATTCCATGGAGGAAAACATGGACATGGAAGAAAAAAAAGGGTCAAGTTCTGGGGGAGAGTGATATAGAACATGATTAGGAGAAAGTTAACCATAAGAAAATCTCAAACTTATGATGTCTGTAACCAGTCTTTGATTACCTAGTTGGAAACGTAAACCAACAACATTTTTGTTTTACGTTCCTCTTCATAAGTTTGAGGAATTCATTTACAACATAAATCAAAAACATAAGAAAATATACCTATCTTCATGTAGAGTTTCATCCTTTAATAAGTTTCTACCCAAAACTAATATTTTCTCCAAACTATGAGCATTCAAAACTACTTGGTCTCATCAAAACACAAGAATTATCTTTATAATCCACAAAAATATTAACTATCTATTTCTTCTATCTTTAAACATTATCCCAAAAACAGAAAGGGTAAGGTAAAACAACTCTTCAAAAAGAAATAATCCCATAGGAATGGAAACTACTTTTAAATCTTCAAAGTTCCATGGTACTACCCAAAGTTCATCATAGTCCATTCCATAAATAACGGTCCTTAAAATTCCTCAAAATAAACCAAACTAAGATTGAAACCCAAATACAAGAAGGACTTGATAACATAGTCTTCCAAAATAAACTTCATTTTTCATCTCCAAACAACATCAACCACTCCTAACATCTTATAACAAAATTATCTAACCTAAAAATATTTTACCCAAGATAGGTTAATCATTCTCATAAGTAACCTAAATTACTATAAGTACACCTTAAATTCATCGATTCTTCAAAATATAATTCATCCTTACTCCTCAATGAAAATACCATAGTAATCTATTTACCTCGATCATATAGGGTCCCCAAAATAGTGAACGTATTGCAAAATAATAATCATATTTTAATCCCCTAATCATCCCTGTAATATTAATACGACAATCATCGCATTTCTTAACACATTGGTTGTTGGGACATGTTCTTCCATTTCCCACCATTAACTAAGAAGAGAAAGCATAATTTACTATTCATCAAAAATTATATTGATCTTATTAGACTCTAAATTTCATACTGAACATAATTGTAGAAGACCATTTTTCGAAAATCACTACACATTTCTAATTATTTAAGGTTTACATAACCATTTTTAAAATATCCTTTTTCTAAAATTCATCAAAAATATGCATACTATATTTATCCTGTCATTTGAAAATTCATAAACTTCATCATAAGAAGAAATCCCAATTTTTTATTTAAAACAAAGGATTACACAAGGAAGTTACGGTCTCCTTACATAGCCTCTTATCACACCTGCATAGGACCTAAGTGTAAGGTGTGCTAAGGTGAGAGAATCTGAGGGAGGCTCGGCGAACATCGCACGAGTAGTAATTTCTATTAGTTTGAACTTCTCGAAAAGGCGATTCAGTTCTAGCTTCACACAATGAAGTTCGGCTTGGGTTTGGTCCAGAGTAAAGCCCAGTGGTGCTACCTCCTTCCCATGTTCTGTTAGATGGGCTTCGATCGGTCCAAGACTACTGGGTGAGGCCATCGAATCTTCTTTCTATAATAATTAACAAGATTACTTTTATTTTGAGGCAACAATCAAAACGTTTAGTTTTCAGTGGTCATATTGACCAATGGTCATATAACAGTCAAATCCCAACGGTCTCATTTTAATTATACTCATGTTATCAAAACAAAAATAAGATAAAATAACACACAAAATTAGGAAACAATATTTATTCAGAATTTAGGGTCATTACAGACGTTCGCTTTATTGGGAATACTATATGCCTAAGGAAAATAGAATACTATGGGATTTCATTTGAAGAGTCATGGTGTTGTTTTAGCTATGTTTTTCTTGAGGATTTATAGTGATTTGGGTTATTTATGGAAATGATTAACCTATCATAGAGAATATGTGATTAGGTTAATTAGTTTTAAGTATGTGACTTTAAGAGTAGTCGATATTATTTGGAGATACAATTTAACGTGGAAGACTCTGTTAGAAAATTCTTCTTGAGTTTTGGGTTTCAATAGTAGTTTTAATTATATTGAATGACTTTATGTAAAATTGTTTATTGAATTGTATTTATTTAACTTTTGGTATTGTTGGTTTAATTTTAGAAATTATGATTAGTATTTCTTTCTCTAAAGTATTATCCTTTTTGGATCATCTGATCTTTTACAAACCATTTTGGTTTTGGGTAATATCTAACGAAATGGGAAAAATATAGTTCATCCATTTTGGATTATGTGATTCTCTCTAAGTTGATTCTAGCACTTCAGGTTTGACCAAGTCATCATTAATACTCATCATTTGGAGGGAAATATTAGTTTATGGTAATTAAGAGATGAAGGATGAAACTCTACTTTTTAAGTATATTTTTTTTCTTTTTCTGTGAATAAATTAATTATTAAACTTTAGGGAAGGGTTCTTAAACCAATAATGTGTTATCCTAATGCTTTATGTTTTGTTGAACTGACGATATTTTAAATCTTCACAGATTGATGGCTTTGAGGCCTTCAATTTTACACTTATTTATGATTGATGACCTCAATCACTCCCTATAAATATTTATGTTTTCCCTTCAATTCTGTGTCTATAATTTCCACCAATTCTCTCCTAATCAAGATCATAATTTGGTGGTTACTTTTTCATCTCCCTTTCCCTCTTATTAAGATTAAATTTTATTAACCCAATTTCCGATGTGGGTTTTCCACAAATATATTTTTCTATTTTTAAACTTTTATTTTCAAAGAAGAATTTCATATTGAGAGGACGCAGTTTATTGAAGGAGGGGAGAATGAAACACCCCAAGATTTCATAGCATGTTATTTTCATTAAATTCAATAGTTTGCGCGACACGCAACACCGAGTTCAAGCGCACCACGACTTACCAAATTAGCCGTTCAAAAGCAGTTATGAATAGTATTAATTGGATTTTGAATTTTATATACTCCATATAATATTAAATTATGTATTATGAGTTTCTTAGACATATTATAAGAACAAATTCAATTTTTCAAAGAAAAAATGTATTTTTCAAAAAAATCAATTTTACCAAATTTTAATGGAGAAGCATTTTTAAATACAATATTTGACCATTTTACATATTCAATTTTAAAAAATAAAATTCTTATTTATAATCGGGACATCAAAATTTACTTTGAATGAAATTTTGGTATTTCTCTAATAATATTCATTTTTTAATGAATAGTGAGAAATACTGTATTTTAATTCAAAATTTCCTTTTAATATAATTTACTTTTAAGGTTAGATTATATTTTAAATTTGTTTTTAAGTGTAATTATATTAAATTTTTACCTTTTAATCTAATTTTGGTCATCAGAGTTAATTTCACTTTGAAGTTATACATAAACAAGTGTCAATCTTTTGATAGTTATTGTTTCTTAAAAACACGCTATTTGTTTTAACAATGAGAATAATTTTAAATTAATTAATCCAACTTCTATGTTTTTAATTTTGTAAAATAGACATCATTTTGATTTTGGAATATCAAATATATCTTACACTGAATTTTTGGTATTTTTCTGAAAAACTTCAATTTTTAATGAATAGTGAAACCACTAAGTAGGAGTAAAAAATCCAAATTTTTCATTTAAATGAAATTTTACCTCTTCATTAAATTGAATTTAAAAAATCCATGATAAAAGGTTGTTATTATTATGTAAAATGTGGTTCAATAAGATGAAAATAATTTTTTGTGAATTGTAACTTTTGACTTTTATTTACCGCAGTTAAAGGTAAATAGGGTAATTCAAGGGAAAAAGAATATTATAGTAATAAAAAATTACCTTAACACTATACTAAACTTTTTGGTTGAGTTATGGACAACCACAGGAATCCTTGGGTCTATTTTTGGACCCCATGGAGCCACATATGTATGATAATGACAGATTATTTAAATTAACTTAAAGCAAATGCAAAAATGACGTAAACAAATATATTTTAGTAAATAAATTTTTAAATGGGGTTATATAAGTCATATTTTAGACTATAAATATCAATTATAAATAAAAAAATATTTCTTAAATGATGGATTTTTTTTTATAAATTTTAGACATCAAATAAATTAAATTATTTATGACACAATAATGATGTAGTATTTACCTCATTAATAAATGATTTAAATAAATAAGATTATTAATATTAAAACAATATCGAAAACCTGTCCAATTATTATTGGATGATTTTATTTCAACAATGAGTCATCTTATTTTATACTTTAATTAGTTTTGGACCTTTAGAAACCGAAATATCACTATATAAGAAAATAATATTTTCACACTTTCCTAAAGAGCCCCTCCCCCCTTATAAAAGGACACCACTTCTAACCCATTCCACACACCTCTCAAGCCCCTTGGATCATCCAAACCAATACCAAATAAGCTCTCAAGGTCCCTATATTACATCTGTAATCCTAACCATATGTAGAAGTCACTTCAATAAGTTCTTTTGTTTCAAACCAAAGGAAGTTACCCAAATTAAAGCTATGAGTTTCTCTTAAATTATTTTGTTTTATCGTGTTTTATTTTACTTATCCAACCCCATAAACTCTTTTTATTCCTTTATCTAATAACAAAACCGGTATCTTAAATATATTAGGATGTTGTTATGATAAGGATTCAAACTATACATACACACACGTCCATCTAATTTGTGAAGAACATACTATTTCTGTGGTTGGAAAACTAACGCCTCACGAAACGATGATTGTTCGATTATCTCCTACCGCCTCTCATGGTGGCCATTAAGATGGAACTATATTTATATATGATATAAATTATTTTTATGTTTTCTTTTTTCCTCTGTATTTTCCATTTATATCATACCTTTAGGGTTTCCATTATGGGTAAAATGTGATAATTTCATTTGAGGAAGTGCGGACTACCACCCCCTCAAAGTGATATGACTCGTTAATGAATTGTGTGGGACGTATAAAGTATGAAGTTAATGATATTAAATATAATATTGTACTAAAATTATAATATACCTATGTATAATTATGTTTCAATTACATTAAAATACCAAATATAAATGAAAGTAGCATTCATGCGTACATACGGCTTACCGTCTCCATGAACAGTGCATTTCATTTCTTATCTCCCAATGTTATGTACTATTATAAATACATATATATACTGGATATATAATATATATATGATATATAAATAATTTATATCATTCTGTAGAAAATGTACTTTTGACAACATGGAAAAATTGTAATTATAACAAGTTCATTTTTACTCAAGTTCCGAACATTGATAAAATATCCAATATGAACACAAATAAATAAATAATTGTTATAGAAAGGTAATAAGTGGTATAAAAGGAACAATAAAAATTAAAAAAATTCTTAATAAATTATAAATTAACTTAATTTTATTACTCAAGAAGAACAAGGAACATATAAGACAAGTCAGACTTGAGGTAAGGGGTTTCTTATCTCACTTTTAATTGTGTGAGATTTCCATTGTTCTCCACTTATTTATTTCATGTGGTGTATAGAGTACTGAAATTTGATATATATTATCATTATTATCTTTATATTCATGGTATTCTAGGATTTATTTGGTGGTTATTAACTTTTGGTCATACGACTCAATTGATTGCAATGAAGTAAGGGTTTTTCATCTCACTTTTTATCCCCTTGATATTCATGCTATATTGGCCACTATTTCATTTTGTGTGGTGCATGTACATACCATGATTATATTATTGGTGTAATATAATTTAATTTATGGGTATTTACATCTTAATTGTATTATCCTTCTTTCATGGGGTGTATGTTTCATAAGTTACCAAATCTGTAAGGGAATTTCAAATTTCAATTTCCACTCATTGGGATTTACACATACTTTAATGATTATTTTAATCCAAGATTATATGTTGAATCACTATTTATTATTTATGTAGTAATTTCAAATCCCCTTTGGGTGGAAATACTTTTGACACACATAATTACTCCATTTATAGTTCCTCAAGTCATTGATATGAACTTCATAAGAGTATTCTTAACTCAATTTCCATTCATTGAGTTAAACATCCAAGTCATTGGTGTTGTTTTTACCAGAATATGTGTGAATGTATTCTGATTTATTTACACTGAATATCCAATAATATTGAGTGTATTTATATTTTTCACACATAATTATGTCATTGATTTATCCTAAACCTAAGGATACCATTTTTATAAGGGACTTTATCTCGATTTAAATTCCACTGAGACTTCTTTGTTGTTATGCACCAATTCACTTTTATATGGAGTATATAATATCATTTGACATAGTATGTCATTAAATACTTTATTCTTATGATATTATAAATTTTTGATTATCTCAATTATTTGTATTCAAGCATCTCGCATTTGGTTAGGAACTCTAACAAAAATATAATTTTATATGTTATAAAGATTTATTCTTCTGAATATTTCTCATTAATATCCATGTTATAAAAATTGTTTTAAGTATTTATTTATATGGAAATTAATTTTCTCAAAGTAAAATTACTTTTAAAAGTTTAAAAGTGGTATGGGACACTTTGATTCAAAAATCTATTTTAAACGAATTCTTGATAAATAGTGAGACTTTTAAACGTTTTCAAGAAAAAGGGGGATATTTCTCTCAAATATTTTTGATGATTATTTTCATCTATGTCAATATCCTTAATTATTCTTGATTGAGGTTAATTTATTATAATACCATCTTCCATATTGTATTTAATGAGTTTTGTTTGACTATGGATGTTCTATTTTAATACCACTCATGGTTTGTGGTTAAATTATTGACATTTCGTATGCTAGTTTTAATACGAATGTCTAGAATATGTTTCAATATTTTCATATAAGGAATTAATTGGACTTAGTAAGTGATGGGTGGAGCCCACTATATCTCCTCGATGCATTGGTATGTCTCATGTGACAATTAGACATTAAATTGGCAGAGGCCTTTCCCAATTTTTGATATATGGTTTTGGCTGAGGCTTAATCATTTTTAGAAATCTTAGCGGTGTCCTAGAAAAAATGTTTCAGATTGTCTGGAGTTATGCATTCCATCAATATGAGATTAGATATTGACATTTCATGTGGTTATTTAACTAGTGGAATACCCATGAATATGTTTTATTAGGGAATTATTTACTCATCTCATATTCCTTCCATAAAGTGCTCATATTTATTATTTGTTAAGGCATGTGTTTTCAATTATTCACCATGATTAATGTTTCGGTTATCTTCCACTGTATTTCTTACTCTTATAGAGCATCTGAGCTCACCCCTTTCTCATGTTTCATTTTCCCAGGATATAAAGAAGTTAGTTATGAGTGACTTGCAGAAATAATCTTGGAATCTTGGATGTTTCTAATATAATAAATTAGTGTTGTTTTTATTTTGAAGTTACAATGTTGAACATAAGTATAAATATTGTTTCCAAGACTACTAAACTAATCGGTCCTTCAGGAATTGATTCCTTTTAATCATGCCAATGTATTAAAATAATTCAACGGATTCTTGATTCTAGGGTTGAGGCATTACATTTGGTATTAGAGGAAGTTTAGTACAAACCTTGGGAACTAGATTTAGAAAAACTTTGATTAGAGAAAATTACCCTAAGATAGACTTTGAGGATTAGTATAGAAGAATTTCCTAGAATTTGGTAATGTAGAGATTTTGTGTATTTTCCAAGCAATAAATCCCTGCCTGGATATGAGCAGGTAGAGGCGGCTCTGGCACAGATGTACCTAAGAGTGAAAAATCGGAAAGGAGTTTTGGGCTTGACTTAGGGTATCCTAGTACATGACAACGGGCCTTTCTTCACTCTTGGTTTTGAAACTCCTAGGGGATATGCTTAGGATAATTCACATTTTCCTTACAAACCAATTAGAAGGATTTTAATATAAGATGAGAATAAATAAACTTGGTTAATCCTAATGTGTTTTAGATTAAAAATATAGTGTTATAATATTCTCTAAATGATTTTATGATTCACACTATTCTTTCTTGTGTCAGTCAATGGTTGGATTCCAAGGAAGTCATAGTAATATTGAAGATGATGTACAAGGTGGGCACAATGGTGGAAATGAGTAACGATATGGAATGTTGATAGGTGTAAAATATATTGTGTTCATGCCGAATTAATTTTCTAAAAATATGATCAACAAAACATATATTAACCATCTCCCAGACTCAACAAAGATGAGAAAAGTGGTGAATGATAAGAGATCCAGTAGTGAATACCATGGAGAAAAGAAAGCTCATTTTCCATCATTCAAGAAATGTGGAAGGAGACACCTAGGAAGGTGTCTTAACGGAACAAAGAAATTCTTTATTTGTGGTAAAGAAGGACATAAATTAAAGAATTACCGAGGAAACATTAAGTGTACTATGGAAGAAAATAAACATGGTCCCAAGAATCCATTTACAGTCATTTTCCATAAAGGTAGGGGACCAGTCCATTACCCGAGTGAATGCCCTATTCTATAGGATATCCTCTTGGTCAAGGAGGAAGCTTTGTGGAAATAAATTGATGGGGAAATTTTTAAAAATTATTAGTTCTCTTTGTTGATGGGATTACTTTGGAAGACTTTTCTCTAGTATTAGTAGCCCTATAGTTTGTCATGTGAAAATTATATTTGAGGAAGAACTATCTTTTCTCTTGTGGATATAGTTATAAATAACCATTTGGTTTTATATGATCATTGAGTTTGAGGCAATTATAAGTTATTAAACATTGGGGTGAAAATGTGTGGTATGAGATAACATTTCTGATTAAATTATGTTCTAGTTACATTGAGGAATCTATCTCATTTCTGGGAATATTATAAAATTATATAGTTTTTGAAAAGGGATAACACAAACACCATGTGAAAACCTGTCACGTCGGACAAAGCTGAAGAAATCAAACCCACAACCATAGTGCAATTGGGATTTATCTCTTACCACTGGACTAGGTGAAGTCCCTAGTTAGTGTGAGTAATTATTTTTAGTTAAATGATTTTATTGATCAATAATAAGTTGATTTGGGATCTTATATCTTACCAAATAGAAATCCTTAGAATAGGAAAATGATTTGGTGATTAAGTGATAAATGTTATTTTGGAAGACGTTCTCTCTATTCGAAATACTATATGCCTAAGGAAAATAGAATACTTTTGGATTTCATTTGAAGAGTAATGGTGTTTTTTTACCTATGTTTTTATTATGGATTTATAGCGATTTGGGTTATTTATGGAAATGATTAACCTATCATAGAGAATATGTGATTAGGTTAATTACTTTTAAGTATGTAACTTTAATATTAGTCGATATTATTTGTAGATAAAATTTAACGTGGAATACTATGTAAGAAAATTCTTCTGAGTTTTGGGTTTCAATAATAGTTTTAATTATATTAAAATATTTTATGGACAATTGTTTATTGAATGGTATTTATTGAACATTGGGTTTTGTTGGTTTAATTTTAGAAATTAATATTAGTATTGCTTTCTCAAAAGTATTATCCTTTTGGGATCATCTGATCTTTTACTAACCATTTTGGGTTTGGATAATCTCTAAAGAAAAGGGAAATATATAGTTCATCCATTGTGGATTATGTGATTCTCTATAAGTTGATTTCAACGCTTTAGGTGTGACCAAGTCATCTCTAATACTCATCATTTGGAGTGAAAGATGAGTTTGTGGTAAGAATTAGACGAAGGATGAAACTCTACTTGTCAAATATATTTTTTTTCTTATTCTATGAATAAATTAATTATTAAACATTAGGGAAGTGATCTTAAAACTAAAAAATGTGTTATCCTAATGCATTATGTTTTGTTGAACCGATGATATTTTAAATTGTCACAGATTGATGGATTTGAGGCCCTCAATTTTACACTTATTTGTGATTGATGACATCAATCACTCCCTATAAATATTTACGTTTTCCTCCAATTATGTGTCTCTAATTTCCACCAATGTTCTCTTAATCGAGATCCGAATTTGGTGGTGTCTTTTTCATCTCCATTTTCCTCTTATTAAGACTAAATTATGTTGACCCAATTTCCAATGTGGGTTTTCCAAAAAGGTATTTTTATATTTTTAACCTTTTATTTTCGAAGAAAAATTTCAAATTGCGAGTATGAAATTTATTAAAGTAGGGGAGAATGTAACACCCCAATATTTCATAGTAAGTTATTTTCTTTAAATTTAATAGCTTTCACTACACGCAACACCGATTTTGAGCACCCCACGACTTAACAAACTAGCCGTTCAAAAGCGGTTATGAATAGTATTAACTGTATTTTGAATTTAATATACTCCATATAATTTTACCTTATGTATTATGAGTTTCTTAGACATATTATATAAAGAAATTCAATTTTTCAGATAAAAAATGTATTTTTCAAAAAAAATCAATTTTACTACATTTTAATGGAGAAATTTAATTACAATATTTGAGACTTTTACATTTTCAATTTGACAAAATAAAAATCTTCTTTAGAATTCGGACATCAAAATTTACTTTGAATGTAATTTTGGAAATTTTCTTATAATATTCATTTTTTTATGAATAGTGAGAAATACAGTTTTTTAATTCAAAACTACCATTTAATATAATTTATTTATAAGGTTAGATTATATTTTAAATTGGGTTTTAAGTGTAATTATATTATATTTGTACCCTTTAATCCAATGTTGGTCATTGGAATTAATTTCACTTTAAAATTTTACATAAACTAGTCTGAATATTTTGATAGTTATTGTTTCTTAAAAACACGCTATTTGTTTTGACAATGAGAATTAATTTTAAATTAGTTAATCCAAATTATATGTTTTTAATTTGGTAAAATAGACATAATTTTTGATTTCGGAATATCAAATATTTCTTAGGCTGATGTTTTAGTATTTTTCTGAAAAACTTCAATTTTTGATGAATAGTGAAACCCTAAGTAGTAGTTAAAAATCAGACTTTTTCATTTAAATGAAATTTTACCACTTCTATGAATTGAATTTCAAAAATCTGAGATACATGGTTGTTATTAATAAGTTACATTTTGTTCAATAAGATTAAAATAGTGTTTGGTGAATAGTAATTTTTGAATTTTATTTACCACGGTTAAATGTAAATAGGGCAATTCAAGGTAAAAAGAATATTATAATAATACAAAATTAACTTAAAACATGTCCTAACCTTATTTTATGAGTCATGGCTGACCATGGGTATCCTTGGGTCGACTTTGGGACTTCATGGAGCCACATATGAATGATAATTACACATTATTTTGATTAACTTAAAGTAAAGGCAAAAATGACATAAACAAATATCTTTTAGGAAATCTATTTTTACATGGGGTTATATAACTCATCATTTAGACTATAAATATTAATTTAGAAGATAAAAAATTTTCCTACATTATGTATTTTTTTATAATTTTTAGACACCATATAAATTAATTTATTTGTGATATAATAATGATGTAGTATTTACCACATTAATAAATGATTTAAATAAATAAGATTATTAATATTAAAAAAATATCCAAAACCTATCCAATTATTATTGGATGATTTTATTTCTACCATGAGTCATCTTATCTTCTAATTTAATTAGTTTTGGACCTTTTGAAACCAAATATCACTATTTAATTAAATAATATTTTCACACTTTCCTAAAGAGTCCCTCCTCCCCCTTATAAAAGGACACCACTTCTAACCCATTACACACACCTCTCAAGCCCCTTGGATCATAAAAAACGTTACCAAATAATCTCTAAATATCCCTCTCTTAAACCTAGATGCCATACCTTTGGCAGAATTCACTTCAAGAAGTCCTTTTGGTTCAAACCAAAGGAAGTTACCCAAATTAAAAGTATTAGTTTCTCTTAAATTATTTTGTTCTATTTTGTTTTATTTTACTTATCCAAACCCCAAAAATATTTTTATTGATTTATTTTATAACAATAAATGTATCCTTAATATACCCAACAAGCCCATCCAAAAGTGATGCTTCTGGCTATTTATTAATAAAGGAAAAGAGTACGGAGGAGACGAGCGGGGTAACACAAAGGGACATGCCCTCATCCGTCAAAGCACAAATTTAAAGATCATAATAAGACATATCATTCCTATAATCAGAGTCATCAGAATTTTCCCATTCAGATTGGGACTTACTCTGATTAAGGATCTTAAGAATATCATATTTAAACATACCTGATAGCTTGGATGATCGAGTACACAGAGTGCGAGGTGTATTAGAGTAATCCTTCTTTAGCCTTTACCTCGAGGGAGTAGGAGTGTGATCTACCTCCACATTTCCAGACATGAGTGCATATTTGAATGAATTAGGTCCACCGCTACTCACTGAAACCCCTTCCACCTCCGAGACGTCACCCCACTTCTCAGATATCCTGGAGGAATTCATGAGATTCTGAATCTCTTGATGACAATCAACCTATTGACAAGATTTAAAATCCATCCCAGCGGTCTCATCACGTAGCAAGTATACTCAATATACTAGGATGTTTTTATGAGAATTATTTGAACTACACTTACTCACACCTCCATATAATGGGTGAAGAACATACTATTTCTGTTGTTGGAAAACTAACGCCTCACAAAATGATGATTGCTCAATTATCTCCTACGGCCTCTCATGGTAGCCATTAATATATAACTATATTAATATATGATATATCTTATGTTTATGTTTCCTTTTTTCTTCTCAATTTTACATTTTTATCATACCTTTATGATTTCCATTATGGGTAAAACGCTATAATTTCATTTGAGGAATTGCTGACTACCGCCCCCTCTAAGTGATATGACTCGTTAATGACTTGTGTGGGACATATAATGTATGGAGTTAATGATATTATATATGATATTATAATGTAATTTTAATATACCTACGTAAAATTATGTTTTAATTTCATTAAAATACAAAATAGAAATGAAACTAGCATTCATGCGTACGTACGGCTTACCGTCTCCATGATCGGTGCATTTCATTTCTTATCTCTAAATGTTATGTTCTATTATAAATACATATATATATATATATATATACTGGATATATAATATATATATGATATCTAAATCATGTATATAATTCAAGAGATAATGGACTTTTGTCCCCATGGAAATATTGTAATTGTAACACGTTCATTTTTTACTCATGTTCCGAACATCGATAAAATATCCACTCTGAAGTCAAATAATTAACTATTTTTTATAGAAAGGTAATAAGTGATATACAAGGAATAATAAAATTTAAAAAGTTTCTTAATCATGTATAAATTAACTTATTTTTATTATTCATTAAGAACTAGGAACATACAAGACAAGTCGGACTTGAGGTAAGGGGTTTCTTATCTCACTTTTAATTCTCTAAGATTTCCATTATTCGCCACTTATTTATTTCATGTGGTGTATTGTGTACTGTCATTTGATATATATTTTCATGATTCTCTTTATATTCATGGAATTATTTCATTCATTTTGTGGTTATTAACTTTTTGTCATTGGACAAGATTCATTACAACGAAGTATGGTTTTTTCATCTCACTTTTAATTCCCGTGGGATTCATGCTATATTGGACACTATTTCATTTTGTGTGGTTAATGTACTTCCCATGATTTTATTATTGGTGTAATATAATATAATTTATGGGTATTTAAATTTTCATTTTGTAATCCTTATTTCATGGGGTGTATGTTTTATAAGTTACCAAATCGGTAAGGGAATTTCAAATTTCAATTTCCACTCATTGGGCTTTTTACATACTTCATTGATTATTTTACTCCAAGATTATGTGTGGAATATCTAGTTATTATTTATGTAGTAATTTCCTCTCCCCTTTTTGTGGATATACTTTTTATACCCATAATCACTCCATTGATAATTCCTCAAGTCATTGATATGAACTTGATAACAGTAATCTTAACTCTATTTCAATTCATTGAGTTAAACATCCAAGTAATTGGTGTTGTTTTTACAAGAATATGTGTGAATGTACAATTATTTATTTACACTGAATATCCAATCATATTGAGTGTATTTATATTTTTCACACATAATTTTTTCATTGATTTATCCTTAACATATGGATATAGTTTTTATAATTGACTTTATCTCGACTTACATTCCATTGAGACTTCTTTGTTGTTATGCACCAATTCACTTTTATATGGTGTATATACTATACTTTGACATAGTATATAATGAAATAATTTATTCTCATGATATTATAAAGGTTTTATTATCTCAATTATTTGTATTCATTCTTATCTCATTTGGTTAGGAACTCTAACTAAAATATCATTTTAAATGTTTTAAGGATTTATTCTTCTAAATATTTCTCATTAATGCCCATGTTATAAAAATTGTTTAAAGGATTTATTTATATGGACATTAATTTTATCAAATTAAAATTCCTTTTAAAATTTTCAATGTGGTATGGGACACTTTGATTCAAAAATCTATTTTAAATGGCTTCTTGATAAATAGTGATACTTTTAAACATTTTCATGAAAAGGGGGATATTTCTATCAAATACTTTTGATGATTGTTTTCATCTAGGCCAATATCCTTCATTATTATCGATTGAAGTTAATTTATTATAATATAATCTTCTATAGTGTATTTAATGAGTTATGTTTGACTATGGATGTGGTATTTTAATACCATTCATGGGTTGTGGTTAAATTATTGACATTTCATATGCTAATTTTATTATGAATGTCTAGATTGTGTTTCAATATTTTCATAGGAGGAATGAATTGGACTTAGTAAGTGACGGGAGGAGCCTGCTATAGCTTCTCGATGCATCGGTAGGTCTCATGATATAATTAGACCTAGAATTGGCCGAGGCCTTTCCCAATTTTTGATATATGGTTTTGGCCGAGGCCTTAATCATTTTTAGACGTCTTGGCCGAGGCCTTGACAAAATGTTTTAGAATGTCCGACATTATGCATTCCATCATTATGAGATTAGATATTGATATTTCATATGGTTATTCGACTGGTAGAATACCCATGACTATGTTTTATTATGGCATTATTTACTCAGCTCATATTCCTGCCATAAAGTGCTCAAGTTTATTATTCATTAAGGCACGTGTTTTCAATTTTTCACTATGCCTAATGTTTGTGTTATCTTCCGATGTATTTAATACTCTTACTGAGCATCTGAGCTCACCCCTTTCTCAAGTTTCATTTTCCCAGGATATGAAGAACTTAGTTATGAGTGACTTATAGGAATAATCTTGGAAGTTTGGATGTTTCTACTAGAATAAATTAGTGTTGTTTTTCATTTCAAGTTGTCATGGTTAACTTAAGTATGCATATTCTTTCCAAGACTACTAAACTAATCATTCCTTCGGGACTTGATTCCTTGTAATTATGCCAATGTATGAAAATAATGCACTGGCTCCTGGATTCTAGGGTTGGGGCGTTACATACTACATATGAATTAAACAACATTGGTGGTGTCCTATTGGGTTTATCTCACACCATGTTTGGGCCATCCTTTGGTAATTGAACATATGCTCTAATTTTCAATTGGGCTCTATAATGTGCTCTTTGATGTTTTCCATTATCGAGTAGTTCTGGAAATGGGATCTTGGGAATTGAAGATGGGCATGTATTTTTTTGTCTTAAGGTGTTATATTTATTTATTTATTTACACTTATCAGATTAGTCCTATTTATTTATTAACTGTTTAATTTTTGATTCTAGCATGTCATAACAAGTTTAACCATGGTTATTTACTCATTTATTATTGATTGTCAAATTTTATTATCCAACATTGTTTATTTTCTATATGTACCACGATGTTACCCTATTTATGATGGTATAATATCCACACTAAATCCCCATTATACCATCACTTCTTATTATAATCCACTGGGTACAAAAATGTGCACTTTATGCCATGTAGTGAACCATCTTTGGGCACCATTTCAGTGGTTCCATGTACATGATTTAATAATAATATTTTCAATGTCAGCATGCATTAATCTAGAAAAAGGGGTAAAAGGGTAAAATTTCTACCAATAGCCTACATGATGCCCTATTTGGTGTCACATAGTTTTTATACTTAAATGATTTGATAGATAATTATTAAGTTGATTCTAGAAAAAATATATGATCATGGTAAACAAAATATTAATGGATTTTATTTCAGGAATAAAGGAGAACTTATCTTTTTCAATCATATATTCTTTGAATCTATTTTTATTGATATATATGTTCTATATGTAAATGACTACCATATTTTAGATATTAATTTATTTAGCTATATGCATTTTTTAGTATATGACTTTAAGAGTGAATGATGCTATTTTGAAATAAATGTTAAATTCATATGGAGAGAATTTTTTATCAAATAATTCTAATATTCTTAATCAAATATTTTCATGGAATATTTTGAATAATGTTTTGTATATTTATTTATGTAATGATTTAGTTTGAACTTTGGGTACTAATTTTTAATTTTAGAGACTAATTTTTTTATCTTCATTTGAAGGTTTATTCATTTTTCAAGTTTTTTATATTTTTAAACCATTTTGGTTGTTTTTAATGAGTAATTATAATAGGAATATCATTTTGTCATTTTTTCGATTTATATATTCTATTAAAAGTTTTTTTAGGTCTCTAGACACAAACAATATATCTTTAACACTCATATTTTGGAGTAAAAGAGGATATTATGGTGGATGTTGATTAAAGGATAATACTATACTTGTTATGTAAATATATTTTAGTATATTATTTTTATAGATAGAAATTTAATAATATTGAAATAATAATTTTTACCTATTAACATCATTTTTTATGAAACAATTTTCTTTTTCAGAAAACTTTGGTTTATGGTTTTCTAGTCATTATGTTTCTCAAGATAATTCACAACATTATTATAAACAATATCTATCACATTATATTATTATTTGAACATTAATATTTCCCCAATATCTATATTTTCATATTCAAATTATTTTTTTATTTTTTGAAACCAAGTTGTTTGTTATTTTTTATGACCTTTATACTTTTATTTCTCAGTTTCAAAGAAGCGGTTTTATTTACCCTCTTTTATAATATAAGATATTAAAAAAATGTATTCTAAAATTTAAACCCATTGATTTATATGAACATGTAGAAATAATAATTTATAAAATTGGAGGATAATTTAATATCTTGATATTTAAAAATAAATTCTATGTTTGATGGCATAAAATTTATAAAACACTAAGCACAAATGAACCAATAAATATTATTATTTAAATTTGAATGTCATAACCAAGTTGTTGTATTTGAGGGTGTGTGTTAGATTAACTGAATTAGGATGTATATTCAAAATTCATAATTAATAATTATTTCTTGTTTACCTATTAGGAAATAAGAACTCGATTTTATGTAACGTCATTTGGTTCTTCAAACATAGGTTTTCCTCAGAAATTGTTTTTATTATTTTCTGAAAAAAGATATTATAATTAATTTCTAGATGTTTTTAAAAATTTATTCTGTAATCCTTTTATTAATTTTTAATTCATAATATCAAAATCAACTTATGGTTAATTTTATGGATTTTTAAAAAAAGTTTGATTTTCTAGTGAATATTGAAAAATACTGATTTTTTTGAAAAGTGAATTTTTTTAATGTATTTAAAATTTCAAATTTAATTATGGGGTTTTAAAAAATTAATTAGTGAATTTTGATAAAAAAAAATATATACTTATATAATTTTTAATGACATTTATAATTGAATTTGTCTTGAAAACAGTTTTATAATTAAGAATTATTTTTTCTGAAAAAACTTTTTTCGATGTGTTTTGTGTGCTTAATTTCAAATTAAAAATTTCCAAATTTTTATATTCAATCATAAATACATTATTTTTTAATTGGAATCAAGATTTCAAAATATTTTAACTATTTCACTTTTCCTTACAATCATTATGGATCAAAATCCTAGTAAATTTGTTTCCAGGTTAAATATAAAATATGTTAATTAAGGGTAAAAATAATGTGATATGGAATATAAAGTAAACATAAAACTTAAATTAATTTAATTAGATGATTTTTATTCATCCATAATCATACAAACTTATCATATATGTAAATTTTTCTATTTTCTATGATTTTTACTTTTAAAATATTTCTTATAATCATAATTAAAAATATCATTCTATTTGTTTTATTATCCATAAATTTTTTAAATTGGGATGAAAATATTGTCTATTAGTTTATAAATAGTTATTTCAAATATGAAATATTTTTTTATAAATTTTATTTATTTTTGATTTTACTATTGATATAATTCCCACAAATTATTACTTAACATCCACCCTGTATTTATTCAATAAATTGAAAATTTTAATAATTGATTATATATATATATTAAAAGATATACAATTTGAGTTGTTTGTAAATTCACATTAATATTTTAGATAATTATAACACAAATTATGTTTGTTAATGGTTTATATCAAAATTACAGATATTTATTTATATTTTGAAAGTCAAATGAAATGAATTGTTCCAAAAGTGATATTAAATATATTTTATAATACATTGAATTTATTAAATTATTTAAAATTCCGAAAAAATATAAGTTGAACCACTTTATTGTTATGTTAATTAAAATATCTACCAATGTTCATTTGTGGACAAATTTTCCTTTTATAAAAACTATATTTAGTTTTTGAGAGTAAAAATTTTATTATCGTAGTAATTGTGAAAAATGGTTAACAAAGGTTAAAAAAAATAATGGTGTAAAAAAATCGTATAGACATAACAAAATTTTATTAAAGAAGAATTTTTCAACTCATTATCATCCTATATTATAAATATATCTTTTTGGATTTATGTTACATTAATCACAGATTTATATTATTTTAATACTTCAAGAAATTCCATGGATTCGCATCCCTGCATTATAAAAGGGAACCCCCTCTCCTATTCTATCCCCACATAAAGATACATTTAGTTCTGAGGATACTTTCCCATATACCTTCCTATAATCAATATCATCGTTATTAGGGTCTTGGATGAGGTGAAATATAAACCTTTGAGCGGTAAGGTGTAATGAAAATAATATATTTTCTAAAAAGAGGTATTTCTTTAGACCCATTGTATTAGTTTTTATTCTTCCTCCATATACATTCATTATTATTTAAATAATATGATATATTAAAGTAATTATATACAATTTACATATATTTTATTATTTTCACATAAAAACTTATATCCATCTCATTCTTCTTTTAAATGGGAAATAGAACCAACGTTCATGTGTACAGTGGACTACCACCCCACGAATCGGTATAACTCATTTTCCTTCACCACCTATCATAGATAGATATAATGATAGATTTACTGTATAAATATATCATATTTAAGAAATATTTGGCATTTTGGATAATAAATAAATCATCTTTTTTCCTAACTTTTCAAAAATAGGATATTGATACTGTTGTTTGTGTGTACCTGTGGACTACCACCTCCACGAAGTGGTATGATTCTATTTTCATCCTCACATCACATGGAAGATATATATAAACATATATATATAAATAAAATGGTATTTATGAATTTATTATAATTATTTTATTGTAAAATATCACTTACCTTATTTCTATAATTATCGATGATAATTGGAAATGTCACTCAAGCGTACGTATGACCTGCCGTTTCCATGATTGTGACATAGTTCATCTTTCATAAAAATTTCTCATGGTTTGTTTTAAATATAAATAACTCTATGAAAAATAATTATTTAATGATTATCTATATATATATAATTTAATAATGCACTCATTGACCATATTCAACCTACTAAATTCATTATGGGAAAATCATCTGAATATCACAAAAACATGTTACATGAAGATAAATGATTATGTAAATAAATATAACATGTTAAT
The DNA here is from genome assembly GCA_963277665.1 of Viscum album. Taxonomy (NCBI): domain Eukaryota; kingdom Viridiplantae; phylum Streptophyta; class Magnoliopsida; order Santalales; family Viscaceae; genus Viscum; species Viscum album. The sequence continues at coordinate 984,331,338 of OY728123.1, forward strand.
AAAAAAAATAAAAAAAATGATAAATATGAACTAGTTTTTTAAAAATTATTTAATTAGCATAAGTTTATTACTCAATAATATAAATAAAATATGTGATGAGTTGGACCCCTGGTAAATAAATTTATTTTCAAAATTCCCTTTTAAAGATTCCCTTAAAAATATTTTATATTCCATTTCCATGTTCTTCTAAATGATTCAATAAATTTTTTATTTATACTTAAATGGATTATAAAGCTAATTTTTTAAAGTTATTTAATTTATTTAAAATTATTTAAGAAAAAATCTTTTTTTATTTCTGAAATAGGTAGTTTTACTTAGAACAACATTTTAAATGTTTTATTGGTTTATTTTATATTTTTTTATCCCATGTCTATATTATTAGAATTACATTGTGGATAAATTTATATTTTTAAATAAATTCATTATAAATAACAGTTTATTTCTATTTGAATTTTTTAATGAGGAATCTTTTATCACAATGTCCAATAATTATTTTCAAAATACAAAATTAATGTTTTATTTTATCCTATACAATATAAACAACGTTTCTTACCATTATGAATTTTAATTACATTGATGCTTTCACTATAATTTTCCATGGTTATTTTTAAATGAAATAATTTAAAAAATAAATTTTTCATTTTTCATTATAAATATTTTTCAATATAAATGGATATTTTCACCTCTTTTATTGTGAAAAGGAATGTGTTTTTATTATTGGTTCAAAAGATTTTTTTCATGGTTTTTTGATAAAAATACGACATATAAAATTGTTTTATTCATGATATGTTCCTTCTAAAATTTTTATGATGACGTGCATCTCTTTTATAAAATAATTATTGGTGGTTTCTTTAAAAACAAAGCATGACTGATTAGATTATAAACTGAGGGTTAGTGGGTCTGTTATATCACTTCAATGCATAGAGTAATGATTCTATTCTTCAGATAATTATATTTCATGTTGACTATATTGTTATTCCAATTCCAAGGGTTCCTGTGTGGGTTCTATGAGGATTATTTCTAAAGTAACATTCATGACTTTTCTATGATCACTAATGTGTTTCCATGTAAATAAATTTATTTCAAAAGGTATGATAATGGTATTTTCAAATGGTGGATTGTTTCCTTTTATGGTGAAAATATATGTGTATTATAAAATAATTTCGTGGGTTCTCTTGTTTTCTATAAAAAATACATGTTTATGACTTTTAAATTATGATTTATTATGAAATATTTTGTTAAATTTTTTGGGAAAAAATTATGATTTCTTATGTGTGTGTAATTTTTTTTCCTCAATGTTAATCATTTTATGTAAAAAAGAGTTAATGATTTTATGGATATAAAATATAATGTATGATTTTATATTTATATTTTTCCCCTTACTATACATTTGGTTCTTATCCCATCATCATAAATTTATTTTATAAGGTTTGAGGATTATTAGAACAATTAATAATTTAATAGTTCCATATATGGAAGTTACCTTGAGAGATGTGTGAATATCATTATAAAGAATTTATTTTATGGAAAATGTAGATGTTGTGTCAAAATTTACTTTTTAAATGATTCTTGAAAAATTATCTAAAACACTAAAAATAAAAATTACATTGGTTATGTAAGTGATTCAATATTTTATTTTGATGTTTTTAATTTTTTTAATATAATTGGGTCAATTTATTTGTATCAAAACAAGAAATATAAGGATCTTGTTTTTAACAGTAGGTCCCAAAATTTTTGTTTAGGGATATTATATATGAAATATTGAATGGAACATAATGGTACTTTTTCAAAAAAGAATAAATTTATTATACACCAAGGGTTATAGAAATCTCAAAAATATTATTATTTCTATTAATGTAGGGTTTAAATAAATCTATCTTTGAGATAATAATATAAATATATTCTTTTGTTATTGACTCATAATTTTTGAACTTTTCTCATGTTGTAGTTATTTCTAAGTTGATCATAGATTTATTTATTGGTTTTTTAGAGTTGTAAAAAAACTGAATAAATAAGTATTTGATAAGTTTAAAAATAATATTGTGATAAAGGCATCTCTATGCCATAATTTATTTTTTGAAGAAGATTTTCCACATACATTAGAAAATAAATTTGTAATTTTTTCCTACTACTCCACAATTTTTTACATAAGATTTTGATTTCTAATATCAATGTGAATATCAATGTAAAATGACATAATGGGTAATATTAACTATGTCACTACTCTATAAAGGAATATCATTAGTTGTGAAAAATGTGTTTTGGACGTAAAGAGAAATTCGGAGGTTAAATAAGATGATTTGGATGAATATGTGGTCATTACTAAAATGAAATTATTAAAAAAACAATTCTATGAAATATTATATTGTATGTATTTTATAAAGTACTGGATTTTTTTTGCTGATATTAGACATTTAGTTCCAAAAATAATGCTATAGTTATTTCATAATATTATGTACTGAATTTATAATTCATTATGAGGGTTTAAATATAGAAGATAAGGATATCATGATGAAATTAATAATGTTATGATAATATTAAGATCTATATATATTTTATAATATTTGGTTAAGGATTTTGTGTAATTTAAAATAAGATATTGTTAAAAAAATTAGATATGAGTTGGAAATGTTATTATATAACATTACCATATATTAAGCCCTGATATTTGAGATTCAATTATACATATTGTTTTATTTTAAAAATATAGTTATGGATACATAAAAATTATATATATATATATATATCCAAGATGAAAATGTTCATATTTGAGAGTAGAACAAAGTGGACACGTGATTTGTCAATTAAAAGAACCTATCGATGACGAAAGAATTTTATTCATTCGCTCTCACTCTCATTTTTGTAATTTATTTCATCAAAATAGTGTTCATGAATATATTCCTAAACTTAATAATTTTCATTAATAATAAACTATCTTTTGTGTGATGTAGGATACCTACCACCGATCCCCAAAGATTATCCAATCATAAATACATTGGGAAACTTATAAAATATATTATATTCATGTGTTGATCATTCATTCATTTCATTCTGTTATTATTTAGTATATATTTTTTAATATATTATGTAGTAATAGACATGGTTGTATATGGTTATGTTGAATTTTGTTTAAAAATAATTATTTACCTACTACATAATTTTTTTTATTCTCAACTTTAGTACATCAATCAATTGATCTGCTAGACAAATTAGTTAAGACATTATTTAATAGAAAAATATGAACCATCATATATTGGAACTAATCTCTTACTAATTCAAACTTCCATGTTAGTTTTGTTTTTAAAGAAAATATATATTTTAATTTGGTAGAACTTGGAATGTATATGACTCTCTTCCAATCCATGTCCAAATTCAATCATTGTTACTAGGGAAATGGGTTTTACAATTTTATTTAATAATAGAACATGTAAAAATGGTTTCATTTATATTTTTTATTTTTATTCCATTATGTTATTCTATTCAAATTTAAAAAAAAATCAAATGATTTGTATAGATTAAACCATCACTCAAAAATACATATTTTTTTAGAGGGCATCTTCTTTCATATGGAGAAGATATTGAAATTTTTTTAGCTAATGTATCACTTAACCCTAGTTTTGGAAATGTGGAAGGACAAATGAAAATTAATTCTTTAATACTAACCACCATAAACATAGGATCCTTTGGAAAACCTAGTTAACAATTTGGGTTTTCCTTGTTGTTTTTATGATGGAATATTTAACTTATAATTAAAAAACAATCTAACCAATTAGAAACGGAAGAAATATTGCGTATAATTTTTTTTTTCAAATATTAAATAATATAGATGAACCAAAAATAAAAGATTAATTTTTTTAATTATATACATTTAGATATGGATAATTTTATTTAACCAATAAAAATTATGGAAAATTATGTTTTAAACTCATTTCTCACTCTCGTAAAAAATTATCCTCTCTAATTTTCGATAAATTGGATTGTGGATTTTAAAAACATAGAAATCAGGTATCTATTTTCTATTTAGAAATTTGATTTAGGTTCTTTTGGAACCCATATTATATATTATTTATAATGATAGAATATGAAAACCAATAGAGATTTATAATTCACATGAAGTAATTATGTTTTTTTCAATCTATTTTTACTAAAAGGATAATTGGAATATGACACATATTTCTTTATGATACATGAATTTGAATTATTTAAGAATTAATAAAAAGTGGAAAAATATTGGAAATAAAACTACAACTAGGGATACTTAGGTATAATATTGGGATATAATTTCCATTCATGACATAATGATATGAGTTATGTCACATAGATGAAATTCAAATGATAATATCCTAGAAATTATGTCCCATTTTCTAGATTACATGGTGGTGTGATATGGATTTTGATAGGGATTTATAGTAAAATTTATTTTAAATAATGAAAATATTATTATAAAAATGTTACTCTTTAAGAATAAAATCATAAAAGAAATTGGTATTTCAAATGGTATCTTTTATTATGAGCTTTTAATTTGGAAATAAGATATTTTAAAAGGGTGATTTTAAATGAATGATTTTGAATATGATTTAAATAATGGGTGGGTTCCACTAGAGAAATTTTCTATAGGATATTTTCAAAGTACCTATTGAGAATATGAGTCAACCACTTTGGTTGTATTCCCCTTTCCCATATCAATATTGAGTGATTTTCATGGGTTCTCTCCCATACAATCAAAATGGGTGGAACATGTGGGTTCACAACAACCCTAATATAAAAGTTTGATTATGTAAGGTTTCCTCCAATACCAATTTAAGAGGTGTTATTTTAAAAATAAAAAATATATTTGGGGCCTATTGTTGGTATAGCTGTAGATATATGTGTTCATAGTACATTTTTGAAAAGATCATTTACTTATTTTAAATTAATTATTTTAGGTATTGTGTAGAAAAATGGTTTGGACCATTTTTTATTATGAGAGTGATACCCTAAATGTTATTTTCGTCCTTTTGTCATGTTTTTTATAGATTATTTATATGTAATATCTTGTTATATTCTGATTTTTTCAAGAATATGATTTTAATATATGAAACTAATCCTTATAGGATGGGTATGTTTAACTAGTATAATATATCTACTGATATTCTTGATTATAGGATATTCATGGGACCTTGGGACATTTATCTCATAAATTGTGATAAATTTGTACACTCTTGAGAAACATTAATTTCTTGGTCATAGTCATATGGTACTATGAATATTCTCTATGTAATCACACATGGTTGGGATTAGGATATAGACAGACCATTGGGATGGTGTGAGACACTATTATTGATTTAGTTACATGTTAATTTTTTCACCATTATCATTTGGGTATTTTTTATACTCTTGGTGAGTGAATATCCTTATCAGTTCTTTTATAGGAGTTCCTCATGATTTTCCTTGGTGATGGTGGGGGAGAGAGTGATTTTTATATTTCAATTTATGGATATGGTCATATTGAGGGTATATAGTCACCATGTTGAAATTATCCTTTACATAAATCGAGATGTGTGACTAGGATGTAAGTGGGTTTTATATTTAGTATTATTAATTGTGGAGTGTTGGATTCTATTTAATGATTTTTGATTATAATAGTTTGATATGGAGTAACTAGGATTAAAAAATATTATAAATTATTATAAAATGGTGATACATTTGATAAAAATATAACCCTATGAGGTGTAACATCACGGATAAAATCAAGGTTTGAGGTTTGTCATGGGAAACAATTTTAAATTTACATTAGAGGTTATTTTGCTAATTATTTCCTTATAGATATTATGTAAACACTAGTTTTGTTCCCAAAATTAAGAAGTTGGATGAAATATCATTGTTATCAAGGATCGGGGGAAGATTATTGAGTGTTCTTTGGATGATTATTTAACTAAATGTTATTGAAAAAGCGTGAATGAAGAAACTCAACAACTATTATAAGACATTTACATGTGGGGATATGTGTGTTGATTTTTTTCTACTTAAAAGTATATTCAAATTAATTTTGCACTAAATATTGATATAACATATATAGAATTATAATTTTGATGTCTCTATGATGGATTATGGATAAATCAATTGAGTAATTTCGTACCACAAGTGATTTAAAAGAATTACATCCTTTGGGTACTCACATAGGGTATATCTATAGATTTAGAACACTATTTATAATGATTATATTTATAAAAAATCCAATATAAATTTTTTACAATTATGCTGATATGGGATATAATGTATCAATATTATACATTGGAGTTATATCATTATGCAATGGGAACCATCATATGTAATGAATTATTCTATTGTAAAGACATGAAGGTCCTCTATGTGTAGTCTACTGGATAGATTTGGAGAGGACTAGTGGGACGAAATGACATAGGTAATAATATCTCAGATTGTTATTTCAAATGGTTGGGTGCCATTCTATATTCTTCTAATAATATTTCTCATGTGATTATTTATAAAATGACTTTAATTATTTAGGGAATACATGATAACTCATTCTTATTTTATTTACTCTTTGATAGTTTTTTGTTGTGGTTACTCCTTGTTTTATATATTTTTAGTGATTTACATGATGTGATTTTTTATTACAATGATATTTAGACCTTTTTATTATTGATGTTTGGTGAGATGATAGAATGGTTAGATGTGACTCTAGTGAGTGGTTCATTATTATTACAGTGGTGCATTTAATTAGCCAAGTTTTAGTAAAATATTCTTCCTTGAAGAAATATTTTTCATAATAAATTTATTGACACAGAATAATAAAACCAAATAAATATATATTATTTTATGGTATTTAAAAAATTTTAATCTATAAAAAATGATAATTGAATTAAAAATATATATATTTACAAAAAATATAATGTTTAATTGTAAAATGTACTCAACTAATGCGTCTAAGAAACTATGAAAGTTATTTTTTGAAATTAAATTCTTTTAAATCAAAATATAATTTTATATAAATATTAAATTAAAACTAAATTAATTAGTAATATATAGTAAACATGAACAATAAAAGATAATATATCAAAATTCAATTTCCTATAAAAATTTGATTACCATCTATTTTATAGTATTAATAAAAAATAAAATTTATAATGTTTTAGAAAATAATTTGAAAAAAATAACTACATTTTTTATTTATCATGAAAATATTTGAATAATAATAATTTTTTAGATAATTATATAAAAATTGATTTATAGGTGAGTAATGAAGAATAATTTTTTTACCAATAACATAACATTTATGAAATTATTCATATATAAGTGTCAATTATAAACTATTGAATCCTTTTTCTAAGACCATATAAGTATCTTATAAGAGAGATTGATTTTTTCAATAAAATTTTAAATTAATATTTAAAATTTTGAAATTAAGTCATATTCTTGAAAAAATTGTTTTCAATAGATTATTCATTTAGTATTATTTAATAAGTTTTTATCATTTTAAAAAAATGAAGGAAAAAAATGAAATTTAAATTTGTAAAAAATAATACAGAAATATTATAAAAAGGGATATTTTATATTTTTCTATAGAAATAATTACCTACTTAAAAAATAAGTTACCATGATGATAACCAAAATGGTGAAAATGGATAACTTAAGAGGTAAAGGGACTAACATTATAAAAACATGAATTTAATTGAGTATTTCAAGTTTTATTGACCGTATATCTTCCACGCATCAGTATTTTTTAATATTTGATCCACTTTTCTTGATTGTTACTTCTAATTATTGAAAAAATATTGTATTTAAAAAATGTAATCTCTTTTGACTTATAAAATTTTCACTCCTCTCATATCATCCCCTCAAACAAAAAAACCCAATAATTGGTAAATAATTTACCAATTTATATTTTCAAAACTCATATGCAGCTAAAATAGTTTCCTATCTACTCACAAGACCATCCCTCAAAGGGGTAACTCATTTCAAAAAAGGGATATTCCATGTAGTGAGTAATTTTTTTATAACAACACCATCCTCTTTCAATTTATTTTTGTGCACTTATTCTACCAAAAATTAAATTACACCAATGTAAAACTATATCATCAATACAATTTTTATATATTTTGGTGAGTAATGTTAAGGTATAGACATTAATAACGTTTCTAATTTCTATTATGAATAACAAAAACCTAAAGTGTGTGTGTGTGTGTGTGCAAACTACCCCATCCACAAATAAAAAAGTTTCATTTCTCACTAAAACGTAGCTTTATATTGTCGGGTGATAATTGACTAATGGTTTTATAACCAAAATCACGTTAATATTATAAACACGCCATTGATAGAGAAATTCATTTTATTTCATTTAAGATAATAATGTTAATATATATTGTTATCTAGGGTTCGATCAATAATATAATAATTTTGGAAGTTTATCATTTTCAAGGTGATGTTGACCTGTAATGCAGTCAAATTGAGGATACTATAGAAAATGAGGAAGTAATATCAACAGAGCAGGAAGAGTTCAAGAAGATATTAATCACTATGGGTTTTCCTCACTCTCTTCATACAAAAATTAAGGAGAAATGTTTTGTATGTAAAGACAAAAAGGGTGTGCATTTATTGAATCATAGACAAATTTCAAATTACTCGGGGTGTATGATAATTGTTTTATATTTCATATTTAGAGAAACAAAATCACTTCATTACTAGATTATATTATAGTAATTATAGGGAATTATCCATAAGTTATTTTTTTCAACAAAAATATTGATTTATTTTTAGTATACCTGAGATAGAAATAAGAACCTCTAAATATTTTGGGTAAGGTAAAATTAAAGTAGGTAATCATGGAACGATTAATTTTATGACACATGGTTAGATGAAGTTTATATTTCTTATATGTGATATATATGAGACAAATACCATAGGGTTTACACATGGTATTTGATATGTGTTTTACGTTTGGTATAGGTATAAACCATTCCCACAACTTTCAAACTAATTATATGAGTCCAATTAATATAATATATGATAATAATGTCCCAAATAATGATCCACCCACACTACAATACTTCATGTTAAATGAATTTGAATCTTTTTAATCAATAATAAAACAAATGGTACGTTGAAAAAAAATAAATGCTATAGAAATATCCTACAAAAAATGAATAAGGAAAGAAATTCATGATCAATACCACTTAGGTAGATCATAATAATGAAGTAACACAAGGTATGGTTGATCTCTTTTCTATATTTTATTAATACCATATTTGGTTCCAATTCATTTGTTGAATTTATAGAACACTTGTTTTTAATAATACGAATTCACAAACTCATGTGAGGACATTAAACTATCAATGAAAACCTTTAATGGGACAATGAATTTTTCTAAAAATTATATGCTTGGTTTGATTGATATTTGTTGGAGGATTATTCATATAGATTTAATTCTTTATAATTTGGTTGGATTTAATACAATATTATATATCTGTTATATTTCAATATATATAGAACATATCAATCTTTAGGGTAGTGAATTCTAATTACATATCCCAAATTATCATATAATCATATATCAATATAAGGATGATTATGAACTTCATATGGAAGAAAATTCGATAATATGAGTTATGATACACAAGAATGATGTACATATGAGTCAAATGATCGAGGATGAAGTTAACATTGATAAAATTCCCATTTTATTAGAATACACTAAAGTATTTCTAGATTAACTATTTGGTCTTCCCCAAAATGGTGAAGTTGAGTTTTCAATTGAACTCATTCTTAGATCTAAACTTATGACAAGGAGTATTTTTATAATGGATCCCATTTAATTGGTTGAGTAAAATAACCAACTACAAGTGAATTTAGAAAATGGTTTTATACACCCCTTTGCTTCACCGTGGATGATTGATTCCTCTTAATCGAAAATAAGAAAGGGTTGATGAGTCTCTAGAATGATCATCATTCAGTAAATATAATCATGATCAATAACATGTATCAACTACCTCATATTGTTGATGTATTCTTTAAACTAAAAGGATTTAAATACATCTCAATGATTGATCATTGATATTGATATTATCTTATAATGACTAAAAGGTAGGATATTTCAAAGATAACATTTTGATAAGGTATGGACACTATGAACATATAGTAATTCCCATTAAACATAGGATTAACCCATCATTCTTCACGGATCTAACCAATTAATACTTTAGAGATACCCTTGATCAATGTTTTTTTAACTTTATAGTATATATTATTATATATTAAATGTTTGAGTACGAATAGTATGATCATTGGTGGATTTTGTTAATACCATGAGAAAGGATAAATTGTATGTGATATTTAGCAACAGTGAATTACAGTTCCATAAAGTATCATTATTTTTTCATCAAATCACTTGTAATTAAATATAACTAGATCTATAAATGATGGATGTAATTGAGAAATAAACTAGACTATTCACTATAACTAATATCCACAGTTTTCCTATATTAGTAGATATTAGCTACATTTTTGTGGATAAAATATCATGATAATCAAACTCACTATACAAGTTAACATAGAAGGGAATGATGTTTATTTAAAATGTATAATGGAAATAATGTTTTATGGAACTGAAAATATTTTTCCCCCACTCATGTATACACATTAACGTTCAATGGGGAATTGTTTATAATATACAGTGATGCATCTGTAAGGGTTTGGGTTGTGTCATCATGAAGAATTATAATGCGATTTCTTATGTCTTACACAAATAAAAGACTCATGAGTAAATGTTTCTAACACATAACATAGATATTAAATTAGTGTTATTTACATTAAATATTTAGACAATTATCTCCATGGATATATGTGTCTAATATATACCAATCATAAGATAATGAAATTCAAATTCATATATAATGAATTGAATATTTCAAAATGATATGGTTGAAACAAATTTTTTTATAAATGTTAAATAAATTACCGCCAATGGAAGAACAATGAGGTGATTGATTTTCTATGAAGGAATGTCCATGCTACTCTATTTATTATCTAGACTGAAAAACTCCCCATACTATTGTAATTATAGGGTATTAATCATTAAGTCATAATGGGGGGATATAAATCCTATTTTCCCAACTAACTAGTAAAAATTCCATTCATTTAATGATTATGGAATCCAAAAAAATGATTTAGCACTACATAAAAGGCATTGAATATTTTGGATATCAACATAGATAAGGATATAGTTATATGTTTTGGTACATGGATATATGTCACATGAAAATTAGAACTATATAATGAACATTCAGATAATAAAATTGGATCATCCTTATCTATATATCCAAGATGTATAAATATGTAAAGATATTATAAAAAATATCTGATGGGATAGCATGAAGAGGTATATTTTAGAATACCTTTCAAGATGATTTGTATTCCATCATGTTAAGTATGAATTAAAGAATTCTAATTGTATGTTTAAACCATTACACAATAAATTATAGAAATGGGATAAATCACCTGAGATATCATCAGAGGACTCCCCATATTGTTAAAGACCACAATTCTATCTAGATTATGGTCGATACCCTTATGATTTTTTTGTTTTTTACTTCCATCAATATAGATTAATCAATTAACCAACTGTCCAATATATTCATAATGAAAATTTATAAGCATAAATGAATTACCACTCTCCATTGTATCTGATCAAGATCTATGGATTACCCTGAGGTTTTAGATATGTCTTCACCAAAAATTGGGGATAGAGCCATGTTTTAGTGATTTTTATCATACATATATAGATGGTTAGTTTTAGAGGTCAATTAAATCTCTAGAGGATATATTTTTCTTCTATTTGATGGATTTCCAAGGATATAGGGATCAAAACATCCTTTGGAAGGATTATTTTATTACTATAGTTACAATTTACGAATTCATATGGAACAGTATGAGGCACTCTAAGGGATGATATGTATGACTCCAACAATCTAGAATGAATTTGGAGGAAAAATATGGCAGGTCCTAATATTTTCCATGAAATGAAAATGAATGTTCAAACCATTCATTGGCATATGAAACTGACACAAATTCTAGGAACGAGTTATAAATATAATCGTTGAAATGAACCGGAGATTGAATTTGTTGAAAATGTGTTCCTCATAACATCTCCATGGATGTGGGTTATGATATTTGTCCAGAAAGAGAGGTGGCTCAGTATATTCAACATTTACTTCAAGATCCAAGATTATGTCCAGATCTTAGTCTATCACTTAGCACCCAGTCAACACCTCTCTCAAGTTCATGATGTATTCCATGTTTCAATTTTTATGAAATAAATAACAAATCACTCACATTTAATAATATATGAATTGATACAACTAGAAAATGATGTTTCATATTAATAAAATCATATCGAAAGATTAGATAATAGTGAAGGAGTTGATAAACTAGACCCCAAATATAGTTAATGTTTTTTGAAGAAATCATAAGTCGGAGGAGATGGCCTAGGAACCTATGCATGGGATGATAGAAAATTACCCTCACTTTGTTTCTTGGATATAATAAAATTATATGGGTGGAGTTATTTTTAATGGGGTAGAATGTGATGACCCTAGATTTAGTAAAATATTCCTCCCTAAATTAATATTATTTACTCTAGCCTACTCCCCACAAAAAACTAAAAAAATATTTACTGTAGTAAGGAAACTACATAATTGGACAGTAACACCCCAAGATTCCATGGTACGTTTCCCTTTGAATAATGCAATAGCTTGCATTGTATGCAACATCGAGATTTTAACACACCACGACAAATAAAATTAGCCGTTATAAATAGTAATACACTATTTTTGAAATTTTATAAATTATATATTTCAAAATGGACTTCATTTTTGGATTCTGAATATCGAAATTAGCTTAGGGTGATGTTTTGGTATTTTTCTGAAAACTTCCAATTTTTGAAGAATAGTGGAAAAACACTATGTTATTGGTTAAACCGACTTCTTATTCAAATAATTAGTTATTTTATTTTAATATATTTATTTAAAAATAGATACATAATACCTATATATGTTCAACATAATTCATTGGAGTCATTTTATAATAATTTTAGATATATAAAATTTTATCGAACTTTTTACAGTCTTTTACCCACCTCCTAGGAGCTTTTGAAAATTTGCATAAAACATAATTTTACCGCTTCTGTGAATGGAATTTCAAAACTCCAAGATACACTGTTGAAATAATTAAGTGAAATATGATTCAATAAGATGAAAATATTTTTTGGTGAATAGTAACTTTTAACTTTTATTTACCATTGTTAGTAGTAAATAAGGTAATTAAAGGTAAAATTGATGTTATAATTACCCTAGCGCATGTCATTATTCTATTAGATAAGTTTATTTCAACCAAAAACAACCTTAGTAATAAAATAAGATCCTTTGGGTCCATTTGGATAAGATTACGACATTTATTATAATTTTATTTAAAGAAGAGTTAAAAGTGTTAAATTCAATGTTTAATAACTAAACCATTTTTAATATAGGGTAATAAATAAGATAAATTTGACTATAAATATTCCTTAGAAAGCTAAAACTATTTCATACATAATGGTATTTTATTTATAATTTTTAGACATTAAATAATGTAATTTATTTATGACCAAATGATGATACAGTAATTACCTTATTAATTAAATATTAAAATAATTGATATTATAAATATCCATATAAATGTAAATTGAAATTTATGATGAATTAAAATTATTTCATAGGTTAATATGACAGGTTAGGGTTAATTAGATTTTTTTTGAAAGTGATAAGGTTGTTATGACTTTCATAAAAACAAAATACCAAATAGTCTCAAAATTGACATAAATTAGTTTTTAAAACAAATGCTATATAATTGGTTGATATAATATTCCTAAAAATATAAGTTTCTGCAAAGGGACTTAAATAATATTATATATGTCATTAATGAACCACTTGGGGTTCTCTTGGAATGTTATAGTATGTTTATTAACCAAATAATATAAAAATACAAAGATACATGGAAAATGTCGAACTATTTATCTAAGAGTTAAATCTAAATGATAAGGTTAATATAGCGACCTAAATGTATCTAAAAACTATTTTGAGAGGTTTTATACACATAGACACCTTATACTATAAATAAATTATTTTGGATCCATTATAAACCGAAAATGATTTTATTATAAAAAAATATTTCAAGCTTTTCCAAAAGTGACCCTCACCTCTCTTATAAAAGGGCACTTCCCCTTCTCTTAATTTCACACCTCCAAATCCATTTGGCTCGAAAAAAACCTACCCATATATCCTCCAAAATTTCCTCCCTTCATCCTAGAAGCATTAATTTGGTCAAAAAACCAACCTAAGGAGCCCTTTTTATCAAATAAAAAGAAAGAACCCGAAGAAGAGGTAAATATTTCATCACCGCTTTCATGTTCTTTTCTTCTTCCACTTCCTCTTTCATTATTGTTTCTATTATAAGTTAATAACTCCAGTATCTTCTATATAATATAATGTTATTATAAAAATGGTACAACCATTTTCATTAATCTATCCATCGTATCTAAGAGACATGGTTGACATCAGTAAGTGAAATGTGATTCAACAAGATGAAAATAATTTTTGGTTAATAGTATCTTTTGACTTTTATTTAACATGGTTAAAAGTAAATAGGGTAATTAAAGGTAAAAATGATATTATAATTACCCTAAAACATGTACTAATTCTATTGGATAAGGTTATTTAGACCAAAAACAACCTTTGGAGTAAAATATGATCCTTTAGGTCCACTTGGATTAGATTAAGAAACTTATTATTATTTTGTTTAAAGAAGAGTTAAAAGTGTTAAATTCAATGTTTAATAACTAAACCATTTTTAATAAAGTGTTATACATAAGTTAAATTCGACTGTAAATATTAATTATAAATTTAAAAATATTTCCTACATTATTTCATTTTATTTATAATTTTTAGACATTAAATGATTTAATTTATTTATGACACAATGATGATGCAGTAATTACCATATTAATAAAATATTAAAATAATTAATAGTATAAATATCCCAATAAATTTAAATTGACACTTCTGATAAATTACATTAATTTTCGAGGTTAATGTGACATGTTAGGGTTGATTAGATAATTTTTTTTGAAGTGATATGGTTTTTATGACTTTCACAAAAACTAACACCAAATATTTCCAAAATTGACATAAATTATTTTTTAAAACAAATACTATATTATTGGTTGATATAATATTCCTAAAAACTAAGGTTACACTAAAGGGATTAAATAATATTATATATTTCATTTATGAACCACTTGGGGTTCTCTTGGTATGTTATAGTAAGTTTATTAGCCATATAATATAAAAATACAAAGAGACATGGTAAATGTCAAACTATTTATCTAAGACTTAAATATAAAATATATGGTTAATATAGTGAACTATACCTTTATGAAACCTATTTTTTTAGAGTTTTTCTACCCATACCCACCTTATCCTATAAATAAGTAATTTTTTAGACATTATAAACCGAAAAATATTTTATTATAAAATAATATTTCTAGCTTTTCCAAAAGTGACCCTCACCTCTCTTATAAAAGGGCACATCCCCTTCTCTTAATTTCACACCAACAAAGCCATTTGGCTTAGTCAAAAACTGCCCAAATATCCTCACAAATTTCCTCCCTTTTTCATAAAGTCCTTTCTTTGGTCAGAAAGCTAACCTAAGGATCCCTTTTGATCAAATCAAAAGGAAGAACCCGAAGAAGAGTTAAATATTCCATCACCTATTTGAAGTTCTTTTCTTCTTCCACATCCTATTTCTTTATTGTTTCCATTATAAGATAAGAAATATAGTTTCGTATAGATACTTTGATGTTACTATAAAAATGGTACAACCATTTTCATTAATCTATCCATCATATAAATGACCAAGTCACCATACGTGTGTACGTACGGATTACCGTCTCCACGATGCGATGAGATTCATTTCCACGTTCACCATTAAATGATTATTATAAAAATATATATAATTAATAATTATGTAATATATGACATAATAATTCTACAGGATATATATATATATATTTATGTACTTATATATATATTATTCACTTAGTTATGTTCAATACGATATAAAAACGGAAACAACGTTTATGCGTACGTACGGTCTACCGTCTCCATAAATGGTGTTTTCCATTTCATATATTTGTCTATTAAACATATTTATATTCTAAATATATATGATATATAAATCATTTATTATATTTTTGAAGTATTTAAATCATGATCTAAGTGATACAATCAAGAGGAACAAGTTAAAACACGTACGATAAATAAATCGATTATTACCCGAAAAGTTAATTTAACATGGAAATTATTATTAAATGGGTAGTATGAAGTCATAAATGAATCATGTATGATATAATAAAAATTAATATGGTTCTTTATAATTTAATAACATACTATGGTATTTATATAGGAGGTTAAACATACCCTCGACTAAAAGAAAGTACAAGGTAAGGGTTAATTTCACAATCTCTTTATTATCCAAGGTTGTTTTTATGTAAGTATCAGATAAGAAATATTTATTATACATTTCCATGCTTCATAAAATTGTTTTCAAAGGGATTTTTAAGGGACTTTTTACTAAAACATCATTTTAAATGTTTTAAATATTAATTCTTCTAAACCTTTTTCATTAGTGTCCATGTTTTCAAAATGGTTTTAAGGATTTATTTATATGGAAATGAATGTTTTAAAAGGTTAATTCCATTCATAAGATTAAAAGTGGTATGGGACACTTTGATTCAAAACTATCTTTTAAATGACTTACTTGATATGAATTTTAAACGGTTTCATGAAAAATGGATATTTCCCTAAAAGATTTTTACTGATCATTTTCAACTATGTCAACATACTTTACGGGATATTATTCTTGATCGCGGATGATTTATTATGATAAAAATATTCCATTTTGTATTGAAGTTTTAAGATATGTTTGACTATGGATGTGTAATTTTTATACCATTCATGGTTTATGGAAAATGGTTTGACATTTTTTATGCTAGTTTTAATACGAATGTTTATGTTATGTTTAAATCTTTTCATATGAGGAATGCATTTGATTAGTAAGTGACAGGCGGATCCCACTATAGCTTCTCGGTGCTTCAGTAGGTCTCATGAGACAAACTAGTGTCTTGTCACATGGCCTTGAAAAAATCTTATTTTTAGTCTTGTCATAATGCCTTTACTATGTGGTTATGAAGTCTGGAATTATGCATTCCATCATTATGAAAGTGTCTATTGATATTGAATGAGATTATTCGACTAGTAGAATATCCATACGAATAAGTAAATGGAAGTATTTAATATTATTTTTGACATATTATGCTGATGTTTAAATTTTAAATGATTTTGTTTTAGTCTTACACATTTCCTTAAATGCTTATGCTTATTTATAAATGTTTCCTCTATATTGTTATCCTTACTGAGAATTTGATCCCACCCCTTTTTTTGTTTTATTTTTTCCAGGATGTGAAGCCGTATTTTATGGTTGACCTATAGGGAAAGGATAAGGATAAAAGTGTGTCAAAAAGAGGAAAAAATGTTATTGATCTTTTTATTTCATGATTTATTGTAAATCTTATGAATGTATCTAGTACTTACAAGGATACTAAACTGATCAGTCTTTTGGGACATGATTCCTTATATCATGCCAATGTTATATAATAATGCACTAACTCTGGGTAACTGGGGTCAGGGAATTATAGTTGGTATCAGAGGAAGTTTAGCAATATCCTTGGAAATAGATTTAGATAAACTCTGATTAGAGAACATTACACTAAGATAGTCATTGAGGATTAGTATAGAATAACATCCTAGAATTTTGTTAATGTAGAGATTTTGTGTATTTTCCAGGAAATACATCTCTATCTGGATACGAGCAGATAGAGGTAGCTCTGGCACAAATGTACCTAGGAGTGAAACCCTGAGAAGTAGTTTCGAGCTTGACCCAGGGTATCTTGGTACACGACAACGGGCCATGCTGCACTCTTGGTTACAACACTCCCAGGGGATATGCTTAGGATAATTCACATATTCTTTACAAGACATTACAAAGGATTTAGGAGTAAATACATCCTCAAATAAAACATTTTATGATTATAGAATATATGCACAATCTTTTCAATTTATGTAAATTATTTTATGAGTCTTGAATTATGTATTGTGATTCATAAACTAATCTAGTGCATGCCATTGTTTAGAAATGGTGCCTAATGGAAGGAACTGGTGCTGACCAGCTTATCACCATATTGGGACAACTCACTTAGGTTACGAATAATAACCTTACCCGTATAGATCACCCTGATCCATAATGCAAAGGATCAATGTTATACCGCTTCATGAGGCAATAACCATCAACATTCAATGGAAGTACAAATCCATTAGTAGCTAGGCAATGGATAAATTCCTTAGCAAAAATATTTCATGCTTTGGGGAGTAGCGAAAGGGAAAAAGTTGTCATAGCATTCTATCGCCACATGGGAGATGCAGATCAATGGTGGTCATTGATTCAAAACATAATGGAAGATGATGAAGTATAAAATATGGAATGGAGGGAGTTTAAATAGAATTTCAATGAAAAATATTTTCTTCATGACCATCGAGAGGATATGGAAAGACAATTTCTGAGTCTGAGGAAAAAAAGGATGAGAATGTCACAAAAATATGAGGCTAACTTTACAAGATTAGCAAGGCATGATGCATATTATATATGTAACCCAAGTAGTAAGATTAATCGATTCTTTGATGAGTTGAAACCATTTCTCCAATGAGCATTTTTCTCACAATCCTTCTTATTGTACGAAGATATTGTCTCATGTGATAACAAGATAGAAAAATAATTTTCTAAGTCTTAAGACTTTAAAGAAAAATAGGAGAAGAAGAGATCTACTGAACACTTTGGAAATGGAAATAAGTGGAAGAAAGGAAAATTTGAATATCAATCCCATGGTAAATGTGTAGAGACCCGAAGCCTGACGTACATGAACATTACATTACTATTTTGGAATACTTAGTACATAACAAAAACACACACACAAGGACCGTAATAGTTTAGTGTCTTTAGAAACTCGGAACGTAATCTTCTAATCATGGTGGAAGATCCTCAACATCTCCCATAAAGATCTTCCTTTTTTTCTTACCTAAAACCATTCTTTATATCCTGGGGAAAAGAAAACATAAAAGGGTGAGCTCAAATGCTCAGTAAAGGTAAACAAAAGAAATATCAATCACATCATATTCATAAGAACATATCTTTTGGAAATCTTAACCTACAAAAGAGAACATAATTTCATAACATGGGATAAATCATATTAGTGAAATGTAACCCCAATAACCATAACATAAAACATGAAACTTTGTGGCATACACACATAATCATAGAGAATCATTTCTTGTTAGTCAAGACTCATTTCCAAGAGAATCTTAGTGGACAAAGTCCATTTCTGAACCGAGTCACCCTCGTTTCAGTCCTGTTTCACTGAACTGGTATAACCTACCATTCCAGCCATGTCTATCTCATGAGATATAAAATCTTTACCCAATGCATTGGAGGGAGATATAGGTCCCACCCATCTCATAATTATACCATTCTTATGTGTTCCACAAAATCATAAACCCTACATCATAGCATAAACCATGTAATAAAATTGGGATTCTTAAACATCGTGACATCATAAAACAATTCTTATAGGATAAAGGAATTCATAAAAATAATTCCATCACAACATAATAAAATCAATTTTATAATAGGGATAGAAAAATAAACCTATATTGTCTTTGATGGAAAATAATTTTTATAAAACACTTGAACTCCATTCTTGAGGAAAATATCCTTTCTACTTCAAAAACACTTTTCCTTTCATAACATGTCATACAATTATAAACTAAAAGAAGTTGATTAAAAATAAACTTGAAAACTTGTAAAGAAAGTTTCTTGGAAATAATGTTTTAAAAATCCATTCATGCCGTGTAAGTTAAAAAAACATTCTTCTCGTACTTTTGTCGAAAAGTCAAAAAGTACATCGTACGAAAAACGACAAAAGATTCCTTTCATATTTTTTACTAAAATCTCACCGAAGGGTAAAATTGGATTTAAACAATTGTAGGTGGATGGAAATAATATTACATAGTGAAGAAACATGGATGTGGATGATAAAATAAACCCCAGAAAATTCCAAAGTATAAACAATCTCAGATAAAAATGAGATTGTGATATTTCCCTTACCTTAAGTCCGATTTTCTTCGTAAGTGTCCGAACCTACTCTTTCTGACACGCCTTTTCTTAACCTCCACTTAAAGAACTAAGGATGGTCTTTGAAGAAGACCAGGACCTGTAGTATGATACTAGGGAATTGGAGAAGAGATTTTGGCAGGGGTTGGATGAGCTTGAATGCTCAAATTGGTGTGAGGAGGAGAGGGAGGAGGTGCCCTTTTATAAGGGAGGAGAGGGGCACCTTAGGAAAATCTCAAAATATTATTTTATATTAAAGTAAAATTCGATTTATAATGGTTCCAAAGGGTCTTATTTAAAAGCTAAAGTGGGGATGGGTCGAAATCCTATCATCCAATAGGATTTAGACAAGTTTAGGTCATTATTTTAACCTTATCAAATAGATTTAACTCTATGTTAAATAATTTATCTTTTACCATGTCTTTTTGTTTTCTTACACTATATGGTTAATAAACTTACTATATCAAGCCAAAAGAACCCCAAGTTGTTTATTATTAATATATATAACCTTATCTATGTCATTTTCCCGAACCTTAGATTTTTAGGAATAAAATAACAATTAATAATAAAATATTTGTTTTAAAAACTAATTTATGTCAATTTTGACACTATTTGGTAAATGATTTTTATGAAATTCATAACAGAATGATAAGTTCGAACCAAGTTACTTATATCAACAATAACATGTCATATTAACCTAGAAAATTAATGTATGTAATAAAAAGTCTCAAATTAAATTTATTTTGTCATTTATAACATCAATTATGTTAATATTTTCTTCAAAAGGTAATTACTGCATCATCGTTGTGTCATAAATTAATTAAATTATTTAAGGTCTAAAAATTACAAATAAAATATCATTATGTGGGAAATATTTTTATCTTTCTAATGAATATTTATAGTCGAATTTATCTTATTGTATAACCCTATATTAAAAATGTTTTACTTATTAAACATTGATTTTAACTATTTGAAATCTTCTTTAAATAAATTAATAATAAATGTCCTAATCTAATCCAAGTGGGCTAAAATGGTCATATTTTATTCCTAAGTTTGTTTTTGGTCGAATTACACTTATCCAATAGAATTAGTACATGTTTTATGGTAATAATAATATCATTTCTACCCTTAATTACCCTATTTACTTTTAACTGTGGTAAAAAAAGTCAAAAGTTACTATTCACAAAATATTATTTTCATCCCATTGAACCACATTTTAGTCCTTGATATTAACCATGTCTCTCGGATTTTCGAAATTCCACTCACAGAAGCGGTAAAATTAAGTTTTATGAATGATTCAGTTTTTTAACTACCACTTAGTGGTTTCACTATTCATCAAAAAATGAACGTTTCCAGAAAAGTACAAAAAATTAGGCCTAAGCTATATTTGATATTATGAATTCAAAAATTATGTCTATTTTATCAAATTCAAAACATATCAGTTACATTAACTAAATTAGAAATTAATTCCCGTCATCAAAACAAATAGCATGTTTTTAAGAGATAATAACTACCAAAAGATTGACACTTGTTTATATCTGGTTTAACTGTGAAATTACATCCAATGACCAACATTGTATTAAATTGTAAAAATATATTCTAAATATACTTTAAAACCACCAAAATTAATAATTTATCACTATTAATTTTTTTGATTAAAAAAGTTGTTTTTAATTAAAATTTAGTAATTTTCACTATTCATCAGAATATGAAAGTTATCCAAAAAATACCAAAATTTCACCCTAAGCTAATTTCGATATTCTGAATCCAAAAATGAAGTCCATTTTGAAAAATAAAATTTAAAAAATTTCAAAAAGTGGTTATTACTATTCATAACGGCTAGTTTTAATAATATTTTAATAGCATATCGTTGTTTAGTGAAACTCGGTATTGCGTACTACACACGCTATCGAGAAAGGTCAAGATTGCGTGTAATTCAAGTCAAGTCAAGGATGCGTGTTGTGAAAGATACTTTTGGTGTAGCGTACAACACAAGACATTAATGAAATTAAAAAGAATATTTTTTTTATAAAATCTCGGGCTGTTACATTCTACCCCCCTTAAAATGAATTTCGCCCTCGAAATTCGTCGGGGTTATAAATGGTTTACTACTTTAAAGTATCTTTAATAGAAACCCACATCGTAAAAAGGAATACCAAAACTTGGCTTTAAAAACTAAAGTATGAATGTAATGATTACCCAAATAAACGAATCACTGGGTTTCCACATAGGTGAAAATATGGATTTGGAAGAGAAATCTAACCATCATGTTCTGATGGAGAGTGGTAGAGAACATGGCTATGGAAAAGCCAGCATTCACAAATCCATAAATTTGTGATGATCTAAGGTACCATCTGATTCATCAGATATAAGAGCACTAGGACAGCATTTTTGGTTTTCATGATCTTTTCCCTAAAGTTGATGAAATTGGAATTAGAAGAAATACTTTCGTGACTTTGGTATAGTCTCACCGTTGGTTGTTCATTGGACAATTTCCACTTCATATCTTATAGAAATGAAGTTGAATTTGTCATTCGTGATGTGTTAGCAGATCATGTGATAGAATGATGGGTCATTCCATCTGTCTCAAACAAAAGGTTAGAAATGTTATCAACAAATACATAAGTCCATCTATAGTGAGATTAATGAAATATGGTTCCTAAAATGGACTTATACTTCTTATATCATACTTATTAATATAATAAAACTAGTTTCTACTAAACAGGGACTTCCTGTAGGCCAGTGGTAGGCGATAAAGGCCAGTCGCACTTCGGTTGTCAGTTCGATTCCCACGGCCTTGTCCGACGCGATGGGCTGTCGCCCGTCCTGCAGGTTGTCCTTTTTCTAAAACTACATTACTATAACATTACATAAATAATATCGAAAAAAAATTCTATCCTTAAACAATACTAACTTATGTCCAACATAATCCATTCCAATCTTTAGGCTTATCTAAAATACTTTGGTCCAATCTCATAGTATAAAGAAAATGATCACGTGAATGCCATCATTTATCCCCCATATATCATAAGATATATCTTGTTGGTCAAATTAAAAATATGTGAATACCTTAATCATGTATTCTCTTGAAGAATGAATATCCATTGAACCTTAGTGAAAACATGAATGCAGTTAAAAGTTAACACTTTCCACATACCAAAATCCTCAAAATTCTATATACTCAAACCATGATATCACTTAGTCCTTATATCAATCATGCGCTCATGAAAACTATCAAACATTTAATTTTTTCCTTATCCCTTCATTATGCGCATATCATCTTTTTTCTAAAAATATCTCAATCACTTTCCATGGTTACCGGTACCATAAAATTATTAAAGACCACAATAGACCAATACATAAATATTCCAATACTCAACATTATTTTGGAATCCCATTACATAAACATTTAATTCCTCCACCACATCGTTTTCATATTCAACATCACTAATGGTGATCGCATGTGAATTCCCTTTGTCCTTTGCCTTAAGTGGTTGCTCATGTAGATCATCACTAACCCTTGGATTAGGGCATTTATTGGCATAATGTCCCAACTCCTTGCACTTGAAACATTGAAGTGCAGTAGGTTCATTTTGTGTATCCCTTCATTTGTTTGCATCATTAGACATCTTCTTCCCATCATTGCGGCATTCAAATGCCCGATGACCTTCTTTTCCACATTTGAAACATTTACTTGTCCCTTTAAGACAATCTCCACCATGCTTCTTTCCACACTTTGAGCATAAGGAAACATTCATCTTCTTTTCACCATTATTATGATATTTCTCCTTGAACTCCATCTTTCGTTTCTTATCAAAACTATGAGATGGATAAGTAACACCAACTTCCATTTCTACCTTGATATCACAACGCACAATTTCTTCATAGCTACTGAAGTCTCTTATAGCTAATGCCCTTCAAAGACTTGGTTTTAAGCCACTGAAGAATCGATCAACTTTACTTTCAGGTTGGATAATAAATCCATATGCATACCTTGCATGCCTTGTAAAATTCGCTTTGTATATACCAACAGATTCATCATCCTTTTGCTTTAGTTCAAGAAACTCCTTCTCCAACTTTGTTCGAAGAATACGAGCGAAGTACTTATTGAAAAATAAGTTCTTGAACTCGTCCCATTCCATGGTCTCAATTTCATCTCTTTGCCTCGTATTCTTGATAAGATCCCACCATTGATCAGCCTCACATTCCAAACGATATACAGCTAAGATGAGTTTATCATGTTCAGAACATTGATGAACTGAAAATATCTTTTCAGTGGTATTGATCCATTGTTCAGCAACAAGTGGATCAGAAGACCCACTGAATGAAGGTGGACGTTGCCTCATGAAGGACTCAATAGAATATTCTTCCCTTCTCTGCTCATTTGGAAGTCCAGAATGATTAATAGCTTGTGTAAGTATAGCAATAATATTTTGCACTCCATCTCCCATAACATTTGTTTGTTCAGGAGGATAATCATTGCATTGTCCATTGCATTGATCAACACGGTTCCTTCGGGTTCCAGCCATCGTCTAAAACCCAAAACGAATAGTGTGAGAGGAAAAAATCATGCTAGGTAAAACAACATAATAAAGGGGGAGTACCTTCAATATGTAACATATTAGGTTTCATTCTAAGATCGTTAGCGCAATTCTAGGACTATAACCAATACTTATACTTAACCTTAGGGACATCCCTAGACATACCTTAGAAATATCTCTAGGGACCACTCTAAAGTTCTCGCATCCTAGTTTCCAAAGGTTGACTAAACCTTTCCTCTGATACCAACTGTAGAGACCCGAATCTTGACATACATGAACATTACATTACTGTTGCGGAATACTTAGTACATAACAAAAACACACACACAAGGACCGTAATAGTTTAGTGTCTTTAGAAACTCGGAACGTAATCTTCTAATCGTGGTGAAAGATCCTCAACATCTCCCATAAAGATCTTCCTTTTTTTCTTACCTAAAACCTTTCTTTATATCCTGGTGAAAAGAAAACATAAAAGGGTGAGCTCAAATGCTCAGTAAGGGTAAACAAAAGAAATATCAATCACATCATATTCATAAGAACATATCTTTTGGAAATCTTAACCTGCAAAAGAGATCATAATTTCATAACATGGGATAAATCATAGTAGTGAAATGTAATCCCAATAATCATAACTTAAAACATGAAACTTTGTGTCATACACAAATAATCATAGAGAATCATTTCTTGTTAGTCAAGTCTCATTGCCAAGACAATCTTAGTGGACAAAGTCCATTTCTGAACCGAGTCACCCTCATTTCAGTCATGTTTCACTGAACCGGTATAACCTACCGTTCCAGCCATGTCTATCTCATGAGATATAAAATCTTTACCCAATGCATTGGAGGGAGATATATGTCCCACCCATCTCATAATGATACCATTCTTATGTGTGCCACAAAATCATAAACCATACATCATAGCATAAACCATGTAATAAAAATGGGATTCTTAAACATCGTGACATCATAAAACAATTCATATAGGATAAAGGAATTCATAAAAATAATTCCATCACAACATAATAAAATCAATGTTATAATAGGGATAGAAACAGAACACTATATTGTCTTATATGGAAAATAATTTTGATAAAACACTTGAACTCCATTTTTGAGGAAAATATCATTTCTACTTCAAAAACACTTTTCCTTTCTTAAGATGTCATACAATTATAAACTAAAAGAAGTTGATTAAAAATAAAATTGAAAACTTTTAAAGGAATCTTATTGGAAATAATGTTTTAAAAATCCATTCATGATGTATAAGTTAAAAAAACATTCTTCTCGTACTTTTTTCGGAAAGTCAAAAAGTACCTCGTATGAAAAACGACAAAAGATTCCTTTCATATCTTTTACTAAAATCTCACCGAAGGGTAAAATTGGATTTAAACAATTGTAGGTGGATGGAAATAATATTAAATATTGAAGAAACATGGATTTGGATGATAAAATACACCCCAGTAAATTCCAAAGTATAAAAAATCTCGGATAAAAATGAGATTGTGATATTTCCATTACCTTAAGTCTGATTTGCTTCACAAGTGTCTGAACCTCCTCTTTTTGACGCGCCTTTTCTTAACCTCCACATAAAGAACTAAGGATGGTCTTTGAATAAGACCAGGACCTCTTGGATGATACTAGGGAAGTGGAGAAAAGATTTTGGCAGGGGTTGGCCGAGCTTGAATGCTCAAATTGGTGTGAGGAGGAGAGGGAGGAGGTGCCCTTTTATAAGGGAGGAGTGGGGCACCTTAGGAAAATCTCAAAATATTATTTTATATTAAGGTAAAATTCAGTTTATAATGGTTCCAAAGGGTCTTATTTCGAAGCTAAAGTGGGTATGGGTCGAAAGCCTCTCATCCAATAGGATTTAGACAAGTTTAGGTTATTATTTTAACCTTATCAATTATATTTAACTCTAAGTTAAATAATTTAACTTTTACCGTGTCTTTTTGTTTTCTTACACTATATGGTTAATAAACTTACTATATCAAGCCAAAAGAACCCCAAGTTGTTTATTATTAATATATATAACCTTATCTATGTTATTTGGCTGAACCTTAGATTTTTAGGAATAAAATAACAATTAATAATATAATATTTGTTTTAAAAACTAATTTATGTCAATTTTGACACTATTTGGTAAATGATTTTTATGAAATTCATAACAGAATGATAAGTTCGAACCAAGTTACTTATATCTACAATAACATGTCATATTAACCTAGAAAATTAATGTAAGTCATAAAAAGTCTAAAATTAAATTTATTTGGGCATTTATAACATCAATTATGTTCATATTTTCTTAAAAAGGTAATTACTGCATCATCGTTGTGTCATAAATAAATTACATTATTTAATGTCTAAAATTTTCAAATAAAATATCATTATGTAGGAAATCTTTTTATCTTTCTAATGAATATTTATAGTCTAATTTAGCTTATGTATAACCTTATATTAAGAATGATTTACTTATTAAACATTGATTTTAACTATTTTAACCCTTCTTTAAATAAATTAATAATAAATGTCCTAATCTAATCCAAGTGGACTTAAATGGTCATATTGTATTCCTAAGGTTGGTTTTGGTCGAATTACGCTTATCCAATAGAATTAGGACATGTGTTAGGGTAATAATAATATCATTTTTACCCTTAATTACCCTATTTAATTTTAACCGTGGTAAAAAAAGTCAAAAGTTACTATTCACCAAAATTATTTTCATCTCATTGAACCACATTTTAGTCCTTTATATTAATCGTGTCTCTATGATTTTCGAAATTCAACTCACAGAAGCGGTAAAATTAAGTTTTATGAAAGATTCAGTTTTTTAACTACCACTTAGTGGTTTCACTATTCATCAAAAAATGAACGTTTCTAGAAAAGTACAAAAAAATAGGCCTAAGCTATATTTGATATTATGAATTCAAAAATGATTTCTATTTTATCAAATTCAAAACACATCAGTTACATTAACTAATTTAGAAATTAATTCCTGTCGTCAAAACAAATAGCGTGTTTTTAAGAGATAATAACTACCAAAAGATTGACACTTGTTTATATCTGGTTTAACTGTAAAATTACATCCAATGACCAAAATTGTATTAAATTGTAAAAATATATTCTAAATATACTTTAAAACCACTCAAATTAATAATTTACCACTATTAATTATTTTGATTAAAAAAGTTGTTTTTAATTAAAATTTAATTATTTTCACTATTCATCAGAATATGAAAGTTATCCGAAAAATACCAAAATTTCACCCTAAGCTAATTTCGATATTATGAATCCAAAAATGAATTCCATTTTGGAAAAAAAAAATTTCAAAATTTCAAAAAGTGGTTATTACTATTCATAACGGCTAGTTTTAATAATATTTTTATAGCATATCGTTGTTTAGTGAAACTCGGTATTGCGTACTACACACGCTATCGAGGAAGGTCACGATTGCGTGTAATGCAAGGCAAGTCAAGGATGTGTGTTGTGAAAGCTGCCTTTGGTGTAGCGTACAATACAAGACATTAATTAAATTAAAAAGAATATTTTTTTTTATAAAATCTCGGGCTGTTACAAAATGTGTGAAACAACACTCTGATACTTTCCTGAAGGTAATGAGAGTCTGTTACAAGTGTGGTGAAAATGGCCACCAAGCTCGTGATTTAAATGTGAAGAAAGAGTCTATCAATGTTGAATTCTACAATTATAGAGAAAAGGGGAATTATGAAAATTAATGTCCTAAGCACCAAGGGAACTTACCTCAGAAAAGGCCAAGGGAGAAAGGCCAAGATTATACGATCACTACTACTATGGATGAAGCTCTGAAAGACTTGGTGGAAGGTAATTTATTGGTTTCCTCAAGTTTATCCAATGCTTTATTTGATTCTAGATCATCTCATTGTTTCATATCTTCACAGTTCTCTAAGAAAATTAGATATTTTCAATTTTACTTAACAAGGGAGTTCTCTGTCAAAACACCTAAGGGAAGTATCATCACAACATAGATTTGTGAATCAGTTACCATTATAAATGTTCTTTATCTACAGATATCATCATCATACCCATGATTTAATTTGATATAATCCTTGGAATGGATTGTCTTTTGGACCATGATGTGAAAGTTTTTTGTAAGAAAAATAAGGTTACAATTTTCAGTAATGATAAGTAGTACCTTATATTTAGAGAAAAAACGTCGCCACCTGAATCTTATCTAGATCCGCCCACTATAGATCTACTAAATTCAATTATTGGGAAGGAAGAGAATTAAATAACTATGGGTGAAGAAAATAATGTTCGAATAGAGGGCGTACCTATTGTGCAAGAATATACAAATGTGTTTCCAGAGGATTTACCTAGTCATCCTCTAGATCGAGAAATTGAGTATTCCATTCACTTAATTCCTGGTTCATGGCCCATATCGAAGACCCCTTATAGAATGGACATTATGGAATTAGTGGAACTAAAGAAACAACTATAGGAATTGAGTAATAAGGTATTTATTCTCCCTAGTGTTTCTCATTGGGGATCCCCTGTCCTTTTTGTGAAGAAGAAAGACGGATCTATGAGGTTGTGCATTGACTACCAGGAGATCAATGATATAACAATAAATAAAAAGTATCCCCTACCTCGTATTGATGATTTATTTGACCAACTTCATGAAGAAAAATATTTTTCAAAGAATTACCTTCGATCTGGAAATCATTAGTTGTGTGTGAAGAACGATGACATTTCGAAAACTGCATTTCGAACCATGTATGGGCATTACGAGTTTACAGTAATGCCTTTTGGATTGACTAATGCTCCATCTGCCTGATGAATATAATGAATACAGTTTTCAAGGAATATCATGATGACTTTTTAGTGGTATTTATTGAGGATATCTTTGTATACTCCAAAATCTACGAAGTTCATGAATATCACTTTAGCATTATCCTAAGGACTCATAGAATAAATGAATAATATGGGAAATTTAGAAAGTGTGAATTTTGGATTCATGAGATTTCTTTTCTTGGCCATATTGTCTCTAAGGATAGAATCTATATTGATCTTTCAAAGACCAGGGCAATCCCAGAATGGCCATCACTGATGGGTATAACTGAGGTACACAGTTTTATTGGTTTAGCGGGTTATTATCAGCGTTTTGTCCAGTATTTTTCTTGATTGGAAAACCCATTAACCAAGATCGCACGTAAAGTGGTTAATTTTTTTTTTGGAAAAAAGAGTGTGAAGAATGTTTTGAATAACTAAAGAGAAGATTAGTCAACAATCCTATCGTGACTCTACCATCAGGGAACAATGGGTTTGTTATTTATAGTGATTCTTCAAAGAAATGACTTGTCTGTGTCCTTATACAATATAATAGAGTTATTTATTATGCATCACGATAGCTATAAATTCATGAGAAAAACAATCCCACTCATGATCTTGAGTTAGAAGCTGTAATATTGGCTTTGAAAATATGGAGACACTATATTTATGGTGAAAAATGTGATATTTGTACTGATCACACTATCTTGAAGTATATTTTCTCACAAAAAGAACTCAACATGAGGAAAAGGAGATGGCTTGAACTACTCAAGTATTATGATTACACAATACACTACCACCCGAGGAAGGAAAATAATGTGGTAGATGCTCTGAGCAGAAAGGATCATGGAGTTTTGAACAAGATAATAGTTGAAAGGGATCCTATTTTCATGGATCTAGTAAAAATGGATAAGTGAATAATCGTGAAAGGTGAAACATCAATACTTTTTCAAATGGTATCCAAACCATATTTACTACAAAGGATAAAAGGTTCTATGACTGATGATGAGTAATTTCAAAAGAAAAGTAAAGTTGTGAATGCTGGGAGATTGATCGAATTCATATATGAAGATGGAATTCTGAAATTTGGGAAGAGACTTTGTGTTCCTGATATACCTGATCAAAAAGGGAATTGTTGGATGATTCTCATAGCTCCAATTTCTCTATAAACCCTAGTAGCACTAATATGTATAGAGATTTGAAAGAACATTTTTTGTGGGACAGCATGAAGATGGAGATTTCTGATTTTGTGTCACGATGTATGATTTGTCAACAAGTAAAAGCTGGATGACAACAACCTTGTGGAGTCATGCAACCTCTAATCACACCTGAGTATAAACGGGATGATATTATGATGGAATTTTTCAGGGGATAACCATAAACTCCTAGAATGAATCATGAAATATGGGTCATTGTTGATCATCTTATCATGTCAGCACATTTTCTTGCTATAAGAGAAGATTTACCACTTGAACGTTCAGCAATACTGTATGTTAATTAAGTTTTAATACTTCATGGAGTACCTCTATAGATTGTTTCTGATCGTGATCCCCATTTTACATCAAGATTTTGTAAAAAGTGTTCAGAAAGACTTGGATACTGAACTTCATTTGAGAACTTCCTACCACCCTCAAACCGATGGACAATCAGAGCAAACTAATCAAACCTTATAAGAGATGTTGAGATCTTACCCACTTGACATTCAAGGTATGAGGGATCAATATTTACCTCTGGTATAATTTTCCTATAATAATAGCTTCTATTAATATATTCAGATGGCACCATATGAAGTGTTATATAGAAAAAGATGTCACACACCAACTTTTTGGGATGATGTTGGTGAATGAAAACTCGTAGGACCCAAACTTGTTGAGGAAGTGATGGAAATGGTTAAGGTTATCCAAACCCACATCAAAGCAACTCAAAGGAGGAAAAAGAGATATGCTGGAAACTGAAGGAAGGATTTGGAATTTCTAGTAAGAGATCATGTTTTCATGATGGTGTCTCCATGGAAGGTGTTATAAGTTTTAGTAAGAAGGGTAAATTGAGTCCCAAGTACATCAGACCTTTCAAAATTCTAGAATGAATTGGACTTGTAGCTTATCATTTTGGCAAGGCCTCCAAGTCTCTCCAAAGTTAATTATGAATTTAACATATCACTGTTGAGAAAATACATGCCCGACCCAATGCATATACTCACCTATAAGGAAATTGAATTGGAACTTGATCTGTCTTATTGTGAAGATCCTGTCAAAATTCTTGATACAAGAGAACAAGTGTTGAGAAACCAAATGACTCGTCTGGTGAAAGTTCCATGGAGAAAGCATAATATGGAAGAGGCAACATGGGAACCAGAGGAACATATGATAAAGAACCACCCGAATCTTTTTCTACGGTAGTATTATAGAAATTTCAAGGATAAAATTATTTGAAGGAGGTAAGAATGTAACACCCCAATCTTCCACGATACGTTTCCCTCTGAATAATGCAATATCTTGTATTGTACGCAACTTCAAGATTCTAACACACCGCGACCAATCAAACTAGCCGTTATGAATATAAATACCCACTTTATGAAATTTTACAAACTTTATCTTTCAAAATGGACTTCATTTTTTGATTTGGAATATTGAAATAAGCTTAGGGTGAATTTTTGGTATTTTTCAGAAAACTTTCAATTTTTGATGAATAGTGAAAAACACGTCATTATTGGTTAAAACTAACTTTTTATTTAAATAATAAGTTATTTTATTTTAATTTATTTTAGGTAAAAATAGATACCTAATACATATATATGTTCAACATAAATCATTGGATTCATTTTATAATAAGTTTAGATATATAATATTTTGTTGAACTTTTTACCGTCTCTCACTCACCTCCTAGGAGATTTTGAAAATTTGCATAAAACATAATTTTACTACTTCTGTGAGTTGCATTCCAGAAATTTCAGAGACATGGTTGACATCCGTAAGTGAAATTGGATTCAATAAGATGAAAATAATTTTTGGTGAATAGTATATTTTGACTTTTATTTATCACGGTTAAAAGTAAATAGGGTAATTAAAGGTAAAAATGATATTATAATTACCCTAACACAAGTACTAATTCTATTGGATAAGTGTATTTAGACCAAAAAAACCTTATGAGTAAAATATTATCCTTTAGGTCCACTTTTATTAGATTAAGAAATTTATTATTATTTTATTTAAAGAAGAGTTAAAAGTGTTAAATTCAAAGTTTAATAACTAAACCATTTTTAATAAAGGGTTATACATAAGATAAATTTGACTAAAAATATTAATTAAGAATTTTAAAATTATTTCCTACATAATTGGATTTTATTTATAATTTTTAGACATTAAATGATTTAATTTATTTATGACACAATGATGATGCAATAATTACCTTATTAATAAAATATTAAAATAGTTGATAGTATAAATATAGAAATAAATTATAATTGAGAATTATGATAAATTAAACAAATTTTATAGGTTAATATTACATGTTAGGGTTTATTAGATAATTTTTTTTTGAAGTGATAAGGTTTTTCTGACTTTCACAAAAACAAAAACAAAGTATTTCCAAAATTGACAGAAATTAGTTTTTAAAACAAATACTATATTATTGGTTGATATAATATTCCTAAAAAACTGAGGTTCTACTAAATGGATTAAATAATATTATATATGTAATTAATGAACCACATGGGGTTCTCTTGGTATGTTATAGTAAGTTTATTAACCATATAATATAAAAATACAAAGAGACATGGTAAATGTCAAACTATTTAACTAAGACTTAAATCTAAACGATAAGGTTAATATGGTGACCAATACCTGTATAAAACCTATTTTTGAGATTTTTTCGACCCATACCCACCTTATCCTATAAATAAATAATTTTTAGACATTATAATCTGAAAAATATTTTATTATAAAATAATATTCCTAGCTTTTCCAAAAGTGACCCCCACCTCTCTTATAAAATTGCACATCCTCTTCTCTTTATTTCACACCTCCAAATCCATTTGGCTTAGCCAAAACCTGCCCAAATATCCTCCCAAATATCCTCCCTTTATCATAGAGTCCTTTCTTTGGTCATAAAGTCAACCTAAGAAGCCCTTTTGATCAAATAAAAAGCAAGAACCCAAAGAAGAGGTAAATATTTCATCACCTCTTTCAAGTTCTTTTCTTCTTCCACTTCCTATTTCTTTGTTGTTTCCATTCTAAGATAACAACTGTAGTATCTTCTATATACTTTGATGTTACTATAAAAATGGTACAACCATTTTCATTACAATATCAATCCTATAAATGACAAAGTCGCCATACATGTGTAAGTACGGATTACTGTCTCCACGACTGGATGAGATTCATTTCCACGTTCACCATTCAATGATTATTATAAAAATATATATAATTAATAAGTATGTAATATATGACATAATATTTCTACAGGATATGTATATATATATATACTTACATATATCTTATTTACTTAGTTATGTTCAATACAATTTGAAAACAGAAACAACGTTTATGCGCACGTACTACCTACCATCTCCATAAATGGTGTTTTCCATTTCAAATATATGTCTATTATAAATATTTATATTCTAAATATATATGATATATAAATCATGTTTTATATTCTGGATGTATTTAAATCATGATCTAAGTGATAAAATACAGAGTAACAAGTTAAAACAAGTACCACAAAGAAAGCGATTATTACCCGAAATGAAAATTTAACATAGAAATTATTATTAAATGGGTAGTATAAAGTAATAAATAAATAATTTATGATGTAATAAATATTAATATGGTTATTTTATAATTTAATAAATAATACGGTCTCTGTATAGGGGGTTAAACGTACCCTCGACTAAATTAAAGTAATGGTATGTGTTAATTTCACAATCTCTATATTATCCAAGGTAGTTTTTACGTAATTATATGCTGGGAAATATTTATTATCCATGTCCATATTTCATAAAATTGTTTTCAAAGGGATTATTTAAAAGGTAATTTTTATTAAAACATCATTTTAAATGTTTTAAAGATTTATTCTTCTAAACCTTTCTCATTAATGTCCATGTTTTCAAAATGGTTTTAAGGATTTTTTATATGGTCATGAATGTTTTAAAATGTTAATTAATTTTAAAAGTTTCAAAGTGTTATGGGAAACATTGATTCAAAACTATCTTTTAAATTACTTCCTCTATATTAATTTTAAATTATTTCAGGAAAAAGGGATATTTTTCTCAAATATTTTTACTGATCATTTTCCACTATGTCAACATCCTTTACGGGATATTATTA
This sequence comes from Viscum album, assembly GCA_963277665.1. NCBI lineage: Eukaryota > Viridiplantae > Streptophyta > Magnoliopsida > Santalales > Viscaceae > Viscum > Viscum album. The sequence continues at coordinate 984,366,315 of OY728123.1, forward strand.
TTGATCGAGGTTGATTTATTATTATATAAATCGTTTATTTTTTATTGAAGGTTTTGTGATATGTTTGACTATGGATGTGTTATTTATATACAATTCATGGTTTATGGATGAAGTTTTGACATTTCATATGCTATTTTTAATATGAATGTTTATGTTTTGTTTAAACCTTTTCATATGAGGAATGCATTGGACTTAGTAAGTGATGGGTGGAGCCCGCTATAGCTCCTAGATGAATAGGTAGGTCTCATGAAAAAAACTAATGTCTTGGCACAAGGCCTTGACCAAATCGTTTTTGTAGTCTTGGCATAAGGCCTTGACTATGTGGTCATGAAGTCTAGAATTTTGCATTCCATCATTATGAAAGTGGCTATTGATATTGCATGTGATTATTTTACTAGTAGAATATCCATATGAATAAGTAAATGGAATTCTTTGAATTTATACTTTCCATATTAAGCCTAAGTTTATGTTTAAAAGGCTTTTGTTTTAGTCTTATACATTGCTTTAAATGTTTATTCCTATTTATAAAAGTTTTCACTATATTATTATCCTTATTGAGAATGTGAGCTCATCCATTTCTATGTTTTTTTCTAGGATGTGAAAGAAGTATTTTATGGTTGACCTGAAGGGATATGCTAAGGATATAAGTGTGTTCAAAAGGGGACAAAATGTTATTGATGTTTTTTTTCATGATGTAATGTAAAACTTATAAATGTATCTTGTACTTCCATGTCTACTAAACTGATAGGTCTTTTAGGACATGATTACTTATATCATGCCAATGATATGTAATAATGAACTGAATAGGGGTAACTGGGGTCGGGGCATTACATGGACACTGTAAAAAAATTGGTATCATAATTATTATATATATATATATATATAACAAGACAAAATACCTTTCACTTAAAATATCAACTAATCATGTAAAGCTAAGAAAGTAATATTTTTCATAAAAAAATTACTTCATTACAAGAAAAATGTATTTTGATATGAATAATGTAATAAAACTAGCTTCATGATTAATTTATAGTAAATGATAAGAATAATAGAAAAGTTAACAAAATATGTTTTCCTTTACAATTAGTTCTTCACTATTTTGTATATTATTTGATAAAAAATTAAACTACATATTTTTGGATGATGACATGACAAAATTAACTAAATTGATTTATTTTTTTGGGAAATGTCATCTTCAGATGCATTTTTGGGATATTTCTTAAAAATTGGTTTTTAGTGAATAGTAAAAAATCCACTTTTTACGATTAACATGAATGTTATGAAATTGTTCTTATATAAGTAAGAAATGTAAATTAATAAAAATAATTTTATAAATAAATTGTTATTTTATTGTTTAGATTATAATTTTAACAACATTGGATCAATTTATAGACACATATTTGACATTTTAGAAACTAATTCATATTTTTAGAAAAATGTCGTTTTTATTACATTATATATTTTTTGTTTTAAAAATAATTTTTATCACTTATGAAAATTGGGTCACAAAATGGATGTAAAATTTAGAATTATTATGTGAAAATTATATAATAAAATAATATTTATTTTCTTGGAATAAATTATAAATTACATAGGTAAATAGTAGTTACTATGATGAATCAAAAAATGGTAAAAATGGGTAACCTAAGAGGTAAATGTCCTAACATATTAAAAACACGTTTTAATTTTTTTATTTGTATATTGACTATTAATATTCCCAAATACATTATTTCCCAATTTTTAGTAACATTCCATGAGAGTGTCTTCCCATTGTTAATAAGTTTGGGGTATTTAAAAAAATGACATCCCTTTCACTTATAAAATTGAAATTCTTGTCCTAAATTCCTCTCACCTAAATAGGTTCTTTTCTTCTAAAAATAAAATATGTAAATGGATTATCCCTCTTTGTAAAGAATATAATCCATGTAGTGTATCATTTATTAGTAATTACTGCTTCATCTTTTCTATCTTTTAGGCACATTTATTCTTCCAAAAATTCCAATTCACCATATCAGACTTATAAAATCTATTTCATTTTTATAAATATATTTTATTATAATTATGTTTCAATCAATAACCACATTTCCCTTTTCTAACAAGTAACATGAAAATTTGAATTGTTTCTATGTGCGAACAACTGCCTCATTGAATGAATATGTTTCATTTTTCACTATCCCCATTATGGATGGTTTTAGTTAATATTTTAAGAATATATATGATATAAATAAATATATCACTAAAATGGGGTTTTAATAAAAAAATGTAATTATATTTATAAGGTAATAAATTTATATTAGTAAATCACCCAAAACTAGTTCATCACAATTTATATCTTCTCTAAATGTGGATAAAAAAATTTTATAACAGAATTATGACAATATAGGTATCTATAAAACATAAATTAAGGCACATTTAATGGTTTTTAAATTGTTATATTTGAGATAAAATGGAATATAAACACCATTTTTAAAAACCTCGTTCAATACATTAATGATTATTAACATCAAATACTGAAAAAAGATTATATGAGTCTAATAAATGAAGATAATTATTATTAATGAAGAGTATAAAAGGAAATATATATGAATAGGTCCTTAAATAGTTAAATAAGATGGTTATATTTATTATATCTAAGGTTGATGAAATTTCATAGACTTCAAGTTTAAATGTAAAGTACATGGTAACTCAAAATCCTTTATTTTGATAAAGAGTTTTTTCTTGATCATCTTCTTTCAATGAATTTCCGCATTGAACGATGTTATATTTTTATTTCTAGGGGAAAAGTGTTTTTTTAAATAAGTTTCCCTGAATGGTTTTCTTATCAATTAATTTTTAATACAATTATATTTTTTTTAAAAATTCTCATAATTATTACTTTTTCAATGAGGATGATAAAATATTTTAAAAAATATATTATCACGATTTTGTTTTCATTACCATAAAATTATCTATAACCAATTGGGGTATGTTTTATTCCCACCCTACATTTTATTCTATTATGTCATTATTTTTAGGGATCAATTTCTTTGTATCAAACTATTTAATTCATGGTGTTAGTTTATAGTATTTGTATGTTTTATGAAATCATTTATATTTCAATGTATTCTTTATGAGAAGTTAAATATTTATATTTTAATGTTTAAGAAAACCATTCTATTTCAATGGGTTCTCTATGATAATATGCTGCTTGATTTTATGTGGAATGTAGATATGTGGATGATAACAGTTATGGACCTACATCACCCTCTAATATATTGGTTGATGTTTATATCTTATAAGATAGATAACTATATGCATAATGAGTTTGTTCACATAGAAATTCATATATTGAGTTCTCTCACATATTGAGGTGTGTACATAATGCATTTGACTAGATAGGAATGGGTATAATTTGATTTATAAAAAATTATTTCCTATGCTTAATTATGTTCTAAGTTTCCATGTTGATTATAACGTTATTCTACATTTTCTTGACCTATATCATTTCCCTCAAATCCTCTAAATTAATCATTATACCTTATTTTAAAATTATACGGCACTTTGTTTCTTTATCATATGTTTTATGATTATTGATATGTATTTTTAGTGAAATCATATCTTTCAATACATAAGTAATGATCTGGTTATGATCTTAAATTTGTCTATCATGTTATTTGATTATAAAAAATGGCCATAGGATTCTTTTTATGATATTTATGTATTTATAAATTTCTCATTTATGTTTATGAGTTGAATCTTTATAAAACACTTTTCTAATACATTTTATCTAATCTCAATCCATTCTTATGTTTCCATAACCCATTTTTTGAAAATTAAAATGTCATGTGATATGTGTAAATTATTTTAGAGGTATGTGATGGTAGGGTAGAGTTTATAAATGTTGTAAAATATGATCTTCATATAGCTAATATTCTGAATAGTAAATCTCTGAGTCCTCGGTTTGTGTGACTATTTTTGAGATCTATTATTTAAAAGATAAAATTAATGTATTATTAATGTTTTATTTAGATGCATAACATTATAAGTTCATTATGATTTTATATAATGAGGTGGTGGATACTACGATATACCCCAATAGGATATGAAAACATCTAAACCATTTATTAGAAGAAGGTGGGACCAAGAGATACTTGGGTAGTACTTGTCAATTATATGAGTACATGGGTATTTTGGTTATGATTGTAATGTTTTAATGGATTTGAATTAGTATTAATGTTTGTCATTTTCTATGTCTTGAGTATAACTCATTAGTAAATTATAATAACCATAAAATTATATAAACACACACTTAATTAAATTAACACTATGACTTGTGGTGTGTGGGGGAATATTAATGGGGAATTAGACTCAACCCTTATATTTATACACAACATGGCTATCAATGTACCTTGGTAGAACAAAATTTTTTTATTTAAAAAATAGATATCAACATGGATTATGATTGATGGTTTGAAACAATATTTATTATATAGGATGGTAATTTATCAAGATTTTTTCAACTAGGATATATCAGATTCCACTTAATATTCATTTTCATTTATCCTGATATGTGTTATCTAAGAGGTCATTGTGTTTATTTATTTTTTGTGGCTTGTTTTGTGTAATTTTTCTTCGTCTACTATATTATATTACATGAATATCATATAAACTATTATGAGTTATATAAAATATAGAGGGATCCCCTCTTTTATTTTTATCTTATTTACATAAGTTTTTTTTATAGTTGTTATATGAATATGTCTTACAAAAAAAATTATTTAATTGGGGATGACACATATTTTATATATTTTATTGTGTAATATAAAAAAGACTACATCATGGCCTTTCTAGTAGTCAATAGCTTCTAATATATGGGGAGGCATTTCTAAAGTCATGTAGATACCCATATAAATTATTCTAAAAGTGTTCTAGGTTGGGAATATTATATGTGTGATTTATATAAATTCTTTGTAGAATCAATTTTGAACTTCATATGTCTATTATTTTCAAAATTCTCTTACCAATTAGTCAACATTTTGTGATGGTTACTACTGGTCGAGTATAGAGTTACAAGTACACTTATATAATATCTAATTGGACATTTGTTATTGTTATGATTTATTATTGTTTATTTATAAAAATAAAATTTTATAATAGTTATCATAGTAAAATAATAAAAAAACAAATCATTGATTCAATTTTTACACACTCTTGGGAAACCTACTATTCTCTATCATGGTCAATGTATGATAAATATGCATTTAATTTATTGTTATCATTTTATATATCAATATAAAAAGAGAAGAATTATTTTTTTAATATCTGGATTTAAATTGAGAATAATAAATTGAATAATAAGGGCTAAACACCTCATGCATATCCTGTGTACACTTGTTGTAAGATAAAGGATGCTATTATGATCAATGATACCACCGAAGAGAAAATTGAAATTTGTTTGTTTGATATTTTTGAATAATTTTTTTATTAACATGGATATTTATTTATATAATCAATTTTTATTATATTTTTACATAATATCTTTGAATGATATTTAATGATAACGAAAATCCCATTAATATACTAATATTCCATTTACCTAGATATTTAGATGGGGAACCCTAGTATGGTTCGATGTAAACCAGAATGAAAAAAAAAACAAACAATTTTTTTTGTATATTATATTTATATTTTCCTCAAATATATAGATATTATATTGGGTGGTGGATTTTGTAGAGGATACTAAATAAATGAAATAAGTAGCATAATAAATTTATTAATGATTTTATTCTTGATTCAATGGTTTCTGATGGGTTTCAAATTTAGGGTGCTTATTCATCCTGGTGAGATGAATGTATTTATTGATAAATACTTTACATCCATATTGGAATTATTTTCTATTATTATTTCACTATATCCCACTATCCTAGCTCAAGGGGATGATAAATTTCTTGTTAATTTTAATAAGGATAATTTTATAAGAAAGGATGGTTAAATTAATGTTGGTTGGGGTGACAATAACAGTGTTAAACATGATATTTTTTCCATGAATCAAGAAATATAATTTTACCACTTAAACCAATTTATTTTCATTTTTTTATTTGAAAATTATTTATTTGTTGAAGTATAATTCTGTTAATTTTCATAACATTCATTATTTAATGACAATGAAATAGATGAATACTCAAAAAGAATATTTTATAAAAAGTACATTCATATTAATAATAAACTAAAAAAATAAAAAATATGATAGTTATATTATTCAACTAACTATTTATATTGAATATATATTTAGAAAACAATTGTACAAAAAAATACAATGAGTTTGAAAAATAATAATGGAAAACAATTTTATTTTGATATCTTATGTAAATTAAACTATGATTATATTTATAGTTGATAAATTCGATACAACCAGATATTATTGAGATTGAAGGTGGGTATTCCACAAAAATAACTACTACCACCTCAATCTAGTGAAAATTAATTTATGTAGTAAATTGAAATTTTCATGTTGATATTTATATAATTGAATGTTGTAAATAGGTAATAAATTATTAAGACTATCTTATTTAATTTTATGAAATAAATAAAAAACATTGATTGATAAATATTAAATTTCCAAATGTCTATATGCATAAATATGTAATATATTATTATATAACTATTGATTAGAATTTTGTTTTAAAAAAATTAAATATGTTTTCATAACAAAAAGATGGACATGTTCATCTATACTGTTTATACCCTCTTTAATATCCTCAAATCTTCAATTAGTGTTGTTGATAAGACGATCTTGTAATATATTGAAATGAAAATGTATAACATATTTTAGTATTCGTGTTATTGAAAATTAAAAATTGATTATTCTTGTCTATAAAATATCTATTCCAAGATTCCATGACAATTTTTAAAATTAATTTTCGTCATGACATCTTACAATAATCTGATTTTGACATTAAATAATAACATTTTAGTAGAAATGGTGTTTAATTGGAAGATGTAAATTGTTAATTTTTTTTACGAATGTCCATTTTCTATCACATGATTAACAAATTGGGCTTAATTATTAAGAAATATTTAGTTATATAGTCTTCATTTTCCCAAAAACAAAAATAATATGGTTCCTAGTATATTATTCTTGTCAAATAATATATATATTTTTAGATATTGGAATTTATTTTAATATATATAAATGTTTAAATGTTTTTTGAATAAATTTTCCCATATATATATCAGTGTATGTACAAAATTATTCTGGATAAAATGATTCCAACTTTAATTTTATAAATATTCATATATTTTATCATTTTTTTAATAATAATTTTAATTTTAATGATAGGAAAAAAACTCTTATTAGATATATATTTATTTTTTAAAATAGGTATATAATAATTCATGAAATAATTAATACTATGATTTATGTACAAAAATAAATTGAATTGAGAATACATAAAGTATTATTTTAACCCTTCTTTTCTTGAAAATAGTAAATAATTAAAATTTTGAAATAACAAATCTAACATTTTTTTCCTGTATGAAAATTTTAGAACTATGAATATAGACTAGGCTATTAATTGATCAATTTATATAAGTTTTATCTAGTTTATAAAATTATTTATTCACTTATAGACTATTTTTTACAATAATATCAATTAATACTATAATAATATTTTAAATATAAAAATTTGTGTCGTAAGATCAAAATAAAAAAATATCCTCATATTGGAAAAATGTGTCGGAATATTTTTTTTTCAAATTAATTTATAAGAATAAATCCCATGACACTATTTAAATCAATATTATCTAAATAACTCAAAATGTTGTTTTAATATATAAAATTTTTTAAGGGAAAAAACTGGCATGGCACATGTAATATTCGTAAAGAGAACAAGTTGATTTTATGGTGTAAAAAATATATCATAGGTTAATATATGTCATTTATTAAAAAAACCCACATAAATCAGATAATTGGGTTTTTAAATGTGTCTCAGGGTAATAATTTTATATAAAATGTTTTTTAATGAAACAATTTCACATTAATAAACTGAATTAAGGATCTGAATGCTTTAAAAAATAGGTAGAAACCATGACTGACTATTTTTATAAAAGAATATTAAAAGAGAGAAAAAACAAATAATAATAAAAGGATATTAAAGAAAACATTTTAATTATGTTTTACGTGAATAATCCTTACGTCCATTGAGAGGAATATTTATTTTAGTAATTTCAAAAGAAAAACTATAGATTGATTCCATAGTACCTAAGTTGTATATCATATAATATTATAAAGAAATGTGGTTCCATATTACCATTTATTTCTATAGTAATTCTAACCACACTGTAAGTCTGTTGTGATATAGTGCAAGGTTATTATATATATATGATGATAATGTGATCTATTGTTGGGTCACATCTTAATATAGTAACATGTCTATGTGTACACTACTAAAACTTCATTTTCTGTGTTAGTGGTCAGATTTACTACATTTTTTAATGTTTATATAGTCGGCCAATGTTTTGTTCTAATGTATTTAATGGGCTACTAACAATTGGCCGAAATTCATCTAATGGATTGAGCTATACCATTACAGTACTCATGTTCGATAAATTTTTGCAATAGTAATAAATGATTAATATATGACATGTATGGGGAACCAATTTATCAAAAAATAATCTACTTTTTGTTTGAATTCTTAAATATGTATTTTTTTAATTAAAACTAAATTTGATTTAAAAAACATGATATACAAGCTCAAAAACATGATAATTGTCTCAAATTTATGAGAAAGTAAAAGAAAAATATAATTGATTAATACAAGATATATAGGGAAAAAACGAACCTCAATATGAGATTTGGTTTGGTAATACTGAGTCAAAATATTATTTTAAAATTTTAAATTGTTTTTAATGATTGAATCATGTGTAAGGAACTGAAAAAAAAGAAAATTAGATAGGTCTTACATAAAGGTGTAGGATATTAATCTTTTATGAATATGTGTCTTGTACAAACAAATTGTGTGTCATTCAATATCATGTTATATGAAAATAACCAAAAGAGTGTTTATTAAATTTAAAAGTGATTCTAAAGTTAATAGACATTAATAAAATTATAAATAATAATAATTTAATCATTTTTTAATTTAAAATAGTAAGAAAATGTTTATTAATTAATATTTTACATATACTAACAATACTTGTTTTAAAAGAAGATCTGATTTGTTCCGAAGGACTCAAAATTTAATGTTCATATTTATAAATTTTATAAATGATAAAAATTATAATTTAATCACCAATCTTGGAAAATAATATTTTTTATTTTTGTTAAATAATTGGATTGAGGTCATTAATTAATATTTCGGGATTAGGAACAAACCATGCATCAATATAATGTCTAGTTTGGCCAGAATGTCACAAAATGTTGTTTTTATATTTAATTTAAAATTTAAAATATTCATCACAAGATAAAACTATGAATTAAAGATAACAGTGAAGGGAACTTTTATGAAAATAATAATTTTTTTATATGTGATGTACAATAATACAATTATCAACAATAAAAATTATCATTCTGTCACTATGAGTTAAAATTAAATTTTTATATTAAAATGTGTTTTAAAATTAAAAAAATGTTTCAATGAAACAAATTGAAAAAAAATATCAAAAATATATGAATTTAAAGAAAAATAATAATTTATTAATAATTGATTTATATACTAAAATTTCACTTAAATCCTAAATCCAGTTTTTTTTAGAATGACAAAAGATTAATTTTTCTTATGACAAATGATTTTATTGTTAAAAACATGAGACACACCCTCATAAAAAAGAAAAAAATATTATATTGAATTTAAAGTGATGGTAAATGTTAATTAATTAATATTTCATATGTAGTTACAAAAATTTATTTTAATCCAATTTTTTGTTTGTCCGGAATGACAAAATGTGTCATTTTAAAATTTAAACTCTGTTATAAAATGATTAAAAATGTATTTTCAAATAAAAATAACTGGATTTATCTTTAAAATTTATGAAAATGATGATGGATTGAATTGTAACTTATAGGAATGAACCATGAAACAATTATATGTGTTGTTTTATTGGAAGTCCATATGAGATTTTGGTATTTAAAATGAATTTATAATAGGAAGACCCTGACCCACTAGGGTGTGCTTGGAGACCTATGTCAGGAGCACCACAATTACTCAATCACATTCCCCCATCAATATATAATGATAACTTTTGTATATGTATTTATGTATTTATTAATGGATTGATTTTCCCTCAATCAAGTAATTAACTATATGTGAAAACAAGATGAAATTTTTATTTAAAAAATCACTGTTTATAATTACATTAAAAGTAAACCGACCAATTATAGTGTGGTAATAAGATAAAAATAAATTAATCCTCACATAGAACATCAATCTAGTTGATGATATCCTTTTATGTAAATGGTTCTAATCCCACCTCCAATGCATTGTCTGCCATGACCATATCTACTAAAAGTAATCATAAAAGAAGAAAAAAATAATATAACTAGTTATTTTTATAAATAATGTAACTCTTTCAAGTTTCTCCTAAATGTGAAGTCAATAGCTTACTAGTATAACAAATGGACACATAAAGAAATAAAAAAGTATATAACATAATCTTATATCTGAGATCAAAGTGTATAAACATTTTTTATATCCACCCACTTAGCTAGTTGCGTAATTTCACTTTCAATCAAATCCATACCTCACATAAGTATATAACTTCTCATAAATACCATATACCATTATTTTCATTCCTTTATAATACTTTCTAGTTATTTATCTTACCCAAAAAAATCATTTATAAAAAAAATTTGCATCCTAATATATTTTAAAAAATCATAACACAATAAACATAGTCATAATTTTAACTAAAATAGGTCAAAAAATCATTTCTCATAAATCATAATTAAAACCAAATCCCACAGTTGTTCTAAATCCCCATTTTTTTAATTCAAAAAAATTTATTAAAAAACATTTAACCAATAAATTAAAATTATTTTTATAAACAACCCACACATGGAACCCGACTAACAATACATCAATAAAATAAAAATGAATCACAATCCCATATAGAGTTAATAACCTCCGCCTATTTATATTATGATCATGTGATGATCCTAGAATTATAGATCCAATGTAAGAAATTGTGATCTAATCTTAAAAACCCTAGAAAACAATAAGAGAACCAATTTCATTCATCCATGACTGAAATCCATGATTTAGGGACCTAGATATATTCCAAAATAAAAGATATATCCAAGGATTATGACTAATAAATGGAGGGAAGATATAGATCAAACAACACATTTGATTGTCAATAAAAATCATTAGATTTAATGGGGGAATTGATTGATCCTTTGGAGAAAAGTATTATTTGATAATGGATAATTATTTTTTTTCTCCCATGGACTCCTAGATTCATCTGAAGTATATTTATGGTTCTTAATTAGTACAGTAAGAGGAAATGTTGTAATCAAATAACAAATAATATAATGAAAAAAAATGATATAATCAGTTTGTATGGTTTATCATGATTATGTGCCAAAAATATAGGAACCTACGACCAAAAATCCTAAGGTTCAAGGCTATTCTTCATGGTCACTCTGGAAAGTCCACCAATTATTCAATATCCTCTAACTCAACTGATTAACCTACATGACCCTTTTACATAATCCCTAAGACTATGAAACCTTCCCATTAAATGTTAAATACTTCCCTAAAAAAATTGATAAAATGGAAAAAAAATTATGAAAAAAATGGTGAACTTACCTATCACACCCAAAATATCAAAAGTACCCCTACCATAAAATCATTATTCCCTAAAAAGATCATGGATTAATTCACCATGGGTAAAGATGTTTAATAATCTTGAATTTTTTCTTCTATATCCTAAAATAACTCGTGAATTAATCCATTGTTCAATAACACTTTAACTATTGGAATAATACATCCCCTCATGATGTTATAAAATTTACATAAATCCTCATTGACCCTTATATGATGGTTGTTTCTAGTTTTAAATCCACCACAATATAGAAAGGAATATTATGTAGATTTGGTTGGGAGTTCCTCAATAAATAAATATAACTAGTTGATCACTACAGTATACTTCACTATAAATGTTAATTGGTAGTTTATATATCCAATTCACTAAATAACCTCAATTAGATCCATTTTTCAAGGTTCTAAACACTATTTATTCCTAAGCTATATCTGTTCCAACCATAGTGTCACTTGAAGAAAAAATCAATCCCTGATGGAAAATTCCGACAGTCATCACAGATTATTAATATAAATGTTTTGTACAGTCTAAGTTGTCATACATATTTTTAATAATAACAAAATATAATCCATTCTCTCTTGCACCAATCCTAGGATAAAAAATCAATTTATCCCCCAATTATTCCCAATGGAATGGTAATTGGAATGACTTTCTATACATCACTTGGAATGGAGTGTTCCTAATCAATTCATGATATAAATTGTTATAAGACTCTAAAAACACCTCTAAAACATCAAATTATCTCCCAAAAACTAGAAAAGAAGAATAAATAACATCATCCAATTTCTATATAGTCAATTCCATTTTCCCCTCTATCTGAGGGTCTTATAATGTACTCATCTTTAACTATGTAGTCATTGAATTCTGATACCTTTCCCAAAATATCAATGTAAATCCCATACCATTGTCTAAATTTTTATAATATTGGACTCTATGAATCAAAAACATCTTATCCAAATATAGATTACACTTCTCCTCAACTGATAATGTCCCCAAAATAGGAAAACAATTAGGCTATATTTGCATCACTCTACAATTAACCACAACACCGTATGATTACATAGTGAATTTCAGAATCTAATCATGAAAAAAATATTTAAAGTCTCACACTATAATATTGACATAGATAATGGATACAAAATCCATAAAAGATATTAATTCATAGCATTTACCCACTTACAATTCATGCACAAAGAGACATTGTCATCTATATACCACTTTATCACTACCCACCAGAACATCCATTTATGATCCTAATATATACTCCCTACTCTTTGATTATTTTACTAACAATACATATAGAGTTTGCCCAAAAAATATTTTATCAGACATAAAGGAACCTCCACTATATCCAAAAAACAGCATCAACCACACCATTATTGACTACCCTTCCATTTGCAACCCACCATTTATGGTGTCATTAATCTTATTGAATTTTTTTTAGCCTTTTATCCCTTATTTACATGGTCCAAATTTCAATATGTTATTTGATATGATGTAATATTATTTAACTTCTATCTTCATTGGCTTCTAGATGCGAAATCACTATTAATCGCATCAATTTCCAATTCACCACTTATTCCTTCACTACATAGGATTTCTGACTCAAGGAATACATCATAATATATCTACATACATAGTTCTTAAAAACATTTCAATGTATGTCCCCAATATTCTTTGATCATTTCCACTATATCGGGTTCAAATATCATAAAGAGAATATGTGCCTCAAATTCTTATGATCTAAATACACCATGATCCATTAAATAAAATGGAAATAATTCATATTATTCATGTATTCAATAAATATGCATAAAAAAGTTATTCATTGGATATATTTTCTTATATGGATGTAACTAACATTATCAATATCAAAAAATGATATACACTTCTGTAACAGTAGAACCCAGTCCATCTCTAGATAGATTATAATACAAGGATAACCCTTCATCATATGTAGATAACATTAACAAATAAACAAATGTTATCCACTTATTAAAATATTCTAAATACCCTCAACACTTATTATAACTCAGAAAACATTATTCCTTTATGATTCAACACCACTTCAAATATTATTATTTTATATATTTTTCAAAGATGAATCAATATTATCAAGTCATTATGAAAAATATCAAATCATAAAGATATTATTATCTAATCCCAAAAAAAATTCTTGAACATTATTCATAAATTATAATATACTATTCACATGACTTACATGCCCTCATATCCCATATCCCACACATGAATTTATAAAGCTTCATATCTGACTTTTCTGCCATAACATCACTAGGATATTTTTAAATACTTCATTTGATCCTCATCCAATTTTAACTATTGCTAAATTTTGTATATACAAATATAAAAAATGATTCAAGGTATATATAGGAAATAAAATTCATCAAGGATATAAAAATCTAAACAATTTTAGCAATCAAATACAACATCACCAAATACTCAAATTCTTATACACACTTCTATATACTATCTTTGAATTTTTTTTACTTCCTTCTCCCTCAACTAGTGATATCCTGCTCATTGTCTAATCATCAGAAACCACTTATCTCCTTTAATCAAATAAAATAATTGATTTTTGTATAGAAGAGGTTCTCTATACATCACTATTGATTGATTAAACATTTTATAGTCAATGAATAAAATTTAGTCACCATCAACATTCTTTGAAAATGGAAATAGAACTTCTCATAGATAAACACTTCGACCAAAAAACATGTTCCCACTAAATTATGTTTATAAATCTTTTCCACCATCAAATTTTTTCACATTATGTGATACAATGTCCATTTGATTAAATTCAATAAGATAAATAAAAAAATATAGAATTCCATATCCCTCTACAATAGAATCATAGATAATTATTTTGGGAACAAATAAAAAAATTCCATCCCCACAACATAAAAATGAAATAAAACCCTATATTTTATTGATATAATATCTAAACTGATATGTTAACACAATAAAATCCTATGGTACTTAAAAGTTTTTTTTGCTTGACTAGAACAAATGCTACATTCACTATAAAAAATGTGATCACTCCCATCTCATGAAGTAGACGAATCCTTGCACTCTTAGAATTCTACGTGGTCATTGTGATCCACCGTAGAATACATCCTTATAATGAAATAAAATATATAAATATTTAAAACTAATATGTATGAAAAATTTCATCTAACTATCATAGGTCCTAAAAAACTCTTCTATAACATGATTTAAGGAAACAATTTGATCATCAACTCTTTTAAGACAAGCCCTGATAAGGATTACCAACAATATTTTTCTTTTGGTCATATCCATCTCAATTTGGATTCCCCCAAAAATCATTAATCCATGTGGTGGTTTTAAATTACTAATGACAGCACCTAAAAAGAGAATATCCTAAAATTTCATTGATTCCCATGAATATTAATAGGGTGACATATCCTTGTCCCATTAGGATAGTACTACTTCATTTGTGTCACAATGATACAATTGTATCCACCAATATACTTATACCATTATGAAGATATTATGATTGATAATTTATTTTAGCTTCCTACCTATAGAGAATCATATCACTTTCTCTTCTAACATCTAGAAAAAAAATTTACCTCCCTAAAGCTGGGAATGAAAAGCATTTTTTCCTTTTGCAATAATCATATCTCCCACTATCACCATTTCCTTGTTTTAAACTTTCCAATATAGAGTTAAATCAATAAGGATCACCATTGACCAGATTTAGGTTTAATATTTGTCTCAATACTTTATTCCATGAGTCTATCATTGGATGTCAAATTTGCCACAAAATAGACCAAATCATTAAACAAAGAACAATACTTTAGCAATTCCATGCTCTCTAGTTATTGATCTATGAACAATCAATCATTCATCATATTTTATATGTATAGATAAAACTATTGAATGAATATATATTACAATCTAATCCATTTCATATCCACATCTAGATTTACTTGAACAATAGTCTCCAATATCTTATATATTACTCCATCAAAGATAAAACCATTGAAAACCAGCTTCAATATCTATGGATTATAATGAAATAAAAATATTTTAATAACCCTTCTCATGTGATGATTATCTTATTTCATATTTCCACCCCCCATGAATATAGTAGGATTCTACTTTTGGAACTCCAAATCACTATCCATTTCCTTTGGTCACTCCAAATATATCCCCTTTCCATGTTCATGGATTATCCATATCAATGTTTCCAAGAGTCTAGGAACACACTCCATATTCATAGATTATTCCTCAATGAGATTCTCAACCCACATATTCCTAGACATTTACTCATGAAAAATATCTCGATTTAAAGGTGATGTGTCCTTCTATCATGTATTTTTTCATATCAATTTTCATACATAATGATGGTTTTATTATTAGTATAGTTTATTTTTTTAATAAGTATAAACTATTATTAATTTTCTTTTTAATTTTTACAACAATTATTTTTTGTTGCAATTTATATTTCATTTTTTTGTTTATTTTAATAATTAATAATTTATTTATTTATTATTTTTTTACTTAACATATTTATTTATTAATTTTCCCAATTTTATTATTTTTGTACTTTCATTATTTCATTTTAGGAATTTATAATAAACATTTTCAATTTTTTAATTTAGTCTTACATTTGATTACATTTTAATTTAATTATATTTCAATTTATTAAATCATAATATATATAGTTAATCTCTTTTTTAATTGATTACTATATTTTATTATTTCTATAATTAGTTTAAGTTCATAATTATTTTTCATTTTAATTTATTTTCTAATTTTTTTATTATTTTAATGTAATTCATATTTTTAATTAATTCATTCTTTTGTAACTATTTATTTAAATTTTCTTTCAAATAATCATTTATTTTTCAAATCAGTTTATTAAATTCATTTAATTATTTCAAAAGTAATTAAATTTTAAATTTTTGTTTTTTAATATGTTGTGTGTTATTTATTTATTTCTTGGTAATTTAAAATTTTAATTTATTATATTTAAATTATTTTTTTTTTGTTATTAGATGAATACCAATGTTGCCTGCTGTTTGCACGGCGAGGTAGGGTATCGATCATGAGGAATCTGCATCCACTATCAGGTTCTAGTGAAAACACCCTGCTACCAACATCCCTGACTTCCTACTTTGGAATCCCAACAACTTCCAACTTCCAAATTCAAATGTCACAACAAAACATCCACAACACACCTTGCCCTGACAGTGGTATAGCTCATCTAATATCACCATTCCTCCTGACCCTTCCAACCCATTCCACTAATTTCCCCTATATCAATCGTAAACAAAGGATCTACTAGTATTCCACCAGTATATCATCTACTACAAACACAATCCTTTCACTTTCACAGCACTTGTAACATTACTATTGGTTGAACACATGTATCAAATAGTAAAAAACTATTGCTACCCCTATCCCTGTCACACTAGGAGACTCATCACCATAGTTTGAATAAAGACATTTCTTCCACTCTAAGCACATCATATCATGAGTAAAATTTGAAACAGCAGATACATAAGAAGAAGAAGAAGAAAAAAAATAGTTTCGCTCGATTCCAAAACAGAATAAACACACCATAAATGAACACTGAATCCAATTAATGGGTTTGAAGATTCTAATGTAACATTGTTGATGAATCCCATACCATCACACACCTATCTATGGGTGATCCACATCTCATATTTAGAAATTATGAACTAGAACTCGACCACCAATCTCAAGACTCCCCAAGCCATATGTGTCGTCAACTGCCTGGATCATAACGACACCATCGTGACTACAGTTGATGAGGAAGATGGCCCAAGCATCATGCAACTAAATACACAAGGATGAAGAATATCCACAGTGATGCTCGGGAATCATACATCAATCCCCAAAATCTACTTCTACACTTAACTTCATTTGATACCAGACCACCCCACTAGAGAAGATGATTCGCATAGCACCCCCTCCCCCCACTATTACTTAGTCAAATTCAACCCCTATTAATATATTTAAATTATATACAATAAAATAATTTAGTAATATTAATAGGATAATAAATACATATAAATAAATTTAATTATGTTAATATATATATATCAAATTGTTATATTAGCTATAGGCACATATAATATAAATAT
The DNA here is from genome assembly GCA_963277665.1 of Viscum album. Taxonomy (NCBI): domain Eukaryota; kingdom Viridiplantae; phylum Streptophyta; class Magnoliopsida; order Santalales; family Viscaceae; genus Viscum; species Viscum album. Next base: position 984,384,266 of record OY728123.1, read on the forward strand.
ATTAATTACTACATATTTTTGTTAATAAAATTTTATTTCTATAATAATAATAAGAAATATAATATATTTTTATATATATAAATTTTCTAATAATAATATAATTAAGTGTTTTATATTTAAATATTTTCATATATTTTGGTACTCAATGTCATCAAGGCATAATTTGTAGTTGAAGTGTGTCAGATTTTTTTCTGTGGAAAATGTAAGAATATTATAAGTGAAGAAGTTAGTGGGAAATTATTGAAGTCGGTGATAATTGGTACTCCACTGAAAATGATATTGGAGAAAGGGTTGTTTTTGGAGTCTCAATATTTTCACAAAGATATTACTTAAAGGTGTGGAGCAGTTTCATGGCCCACCACGTCGAGTGATGATACATGTAAGGAACTATTTGTTACTATTACAATTTTTTAATAAGAGGATCTCATTATCCTTTTTATTGAATTCCCATAAATGAGAACCATCTCAATTTATGCTGACAAGAACCCCACCTCCTTTTTCTACCTCTATTTGTTTAACTATTTATATTTTTTTCTATCTTTGAAAATATCATCATTGTGTTTCTATAAGTTTTTAAATAATATTTTATTTTGCTTTTTTATTTTCTTCCTCTATCTATATTATGATCTCAATTTTCTATAAATAGAGAGCCAATTCATGGGGATTGATTTAGGATGTGAGACTCGATGCTTCCCATAGATCCACACTTCCTGATGATTATCACCACATCTTATTTTCAATTAGTTGATTGTGAATACCATTTCTTGTGTGTGATAGAGAACTCTTGTATAATAATATAATTTCACTCTTTAACCTCATTCATTTCCCCCTACCACTATCATTTTTCTCGACTGAGCATCTGAGTTGGGTTTTCTGATATGATGATCTCAGCAATATTATTCTGTCTTATGAGATTTCCTGACCAAGCTGAGTATGTAGAGTGATTCATTTTTTAGTTTGGAGGAATTATGGATTATTAATAAAAATATGTGTTTGATTTCTTGTTGTTTATTTTAAAGAGGAGTGTGACCAGATTCATCGTTCATGCATTGAATGAAATGTGAGTAGATATTTTTCATCAAAGGATCTGTGAATGGTATGTGAGGGTGGATAAACATGGATACAACCTTATTCATATTGACTATCTCTTTTTCATGATTCTATTTCCTCTATTGCCTTCAATTTTATCACTTTACCATCTCACCCATTATGTAACTCCTCGACGTTTCATACTGTTTTCATTTAAAATTTTAATAATATTTAAAAACAAATAAATATTTTTTAGATTTCATGTAGGGTACTCGAAACTACTTCAATAAGAGTGAAACCATGGTTAACCATTCTACTATATATTTGGGGTTTTGTATTTATCTTTGACCATCCTCATGAAAAGGATGGCATAGAATTTTGGCACCATTTATAGGGAAGCAGTAGTTTCCATGGTGACTTTTTCCATATTTAATTAAAAAAACCAAAACATTATAAAAAAAGTGATGAACTCTTAAATTTATTATTCATTTTAATTGTTTGATCGAATTCAAAAGTGTTAGTAGGTTTCTACTGCATTTCAATGATGGTTGAAATAATGAAAAAATCCAGATCTTACTGATGATGAAACAAATTATGATCATGTTATCCTGAAAATGATAAAATAAGTTATGGGTAATATCAAATACATTAAATATGATAATGTATTTATCTTTTAACCCAATACAGTTGATCTTTCTGTAAAAAAATTGAATAAATGATAAAAGGATAAGAATCCAGATATTGGAGCTACCTATTTTTGACTTTGATTTACCCATGAATTCAGGGTGGAAAATCAAGAATCCCATCATGAAGAATGTTTTATGTGATTTAAGGATATGTTATATACATGAATTTATGATTCTAATCAATTCATTATGACTATAATTTCCTGTATTATTATATTATCTATTTTTATTTCATTGACTTATCTCATTATTTTTCACTAATTCAACTAGTTGAGATAGTAAAATGAATCATCTCCTTTTAAATGGATTATTTAAATAATGGTATTGTTTTTTAATAGTGTTTAGATGATGTTGAATGTATCACACTTTCCCAGAAATTATGTACCACATCCCAAGCAAGGATTCCACTCAATTGTACCCCAAGACTAGTTGGCTATGTGGCGACAAATTCATCTCCACAAGTGGTAGAGGATGATGACTCAATGCAAGGGCCTATGGTTTATCTTTGGGGAGGCAATTTCCCCATTAACATATTGTAACAATGTGGAATATCAATATATGTTAATTGTGGATGTATTATAACTATCATAGAATAAATATATTATTGGAAAAGATACCATTCGAAAAATTATATTAGATATGTATAAATATGATGATGCATGTCTCTAAAAAACAACCAAAATAGGTACAAAACATTATAATAAAATTCATGTGTCACAACACAAAAAGGCAAAAGAGTGTTATCCCTAGACAACAACATAAGACTCAGCTTCGTATAATTTTCCCTTACTCATATACACGACACAAAATATACCATCGAATAACAGGTACTTTCCCAAATCCCTACATACATTTATATAGTCTTCTCAGTTTCCCAATGACAGCCTGAATAAGGCACAAGATATAATCCCAGTATGTTACCACCCAATGATCTATAAAAAGTCCTACATTTGAAAAATAATTAGTTAAAGTAGGGTCAAAAGTAAAATAGGTAAGAAGTATGAACATAAGGTGTCCCTAAAATATATTATATGAAACAAGTAATATTGAGTATCCTCATAAGGATCCAGGGAAAACATGTTTCAACATATTAAAAAAAGGAATATAAATGTAAAATAAGGTAAACACCATGACCATTCCATTTACACCATGTCACTTAAAACCCACATAATTACCATAAAACCTGTGGTGTCAGTACATCCACGATCAAGCCATATAACCATACATATTACATTTCCCATGGTCATGTCGTCTAATGAAATGTTTAATAACATGATATGATATATCCAATTGGTATAAGGAAAAGGAATAATCATCACACCCCAATAATATATTCATGGAAACTCAGTAATGTCACAGTTGGAGTTCAAGGATCATCTCGATAGATAATGTCTTAGGCGAGTCCAAAAAAGATAGATACATAGGGTTGAAATATAGTTGGAATACTACAAAATCAAGATCCATGAAGCATACAGGTCCAAGAAATATCATACTATAACACAAGATCCATCAGTGTAGTAACAATGGTGTCTAAATGGAATCAAGACCCTTGGATTATGTACTATGTCATCTATAACCCTTTCAAATACATATATTCCATTCATCAATTCACATTAAATTCATATGATGTGTATACCAACTCATTCAACCATTTATATTCAAAATAAATGAATGAGTATACCCACTCATAATAACATATAACAATTACCATTTAATTAATTCAACATCACATACCGTATGGAAAATGGGCATGAAATCTCCTACTCAAGCAATTCAATTTCTTTTAATTTCCATTTGTCTTCCACTTACTATGAAATCTCTAACCCACACCCATTAGGTGGTTCAATGAAAGATAAAACTCAAGAAAATTCCAAGGCACAACACATGGATTACATTGGTTAGGAAAACAACCTCCAACACCAATCAAGTAAGCTATAGGGAATCCCATGCTGGTTCCAATTTAGTTAATTCAATTTTTCTATTCAATTTTGGGGTCATGCTTAAAATTCTAGTGGGAGGAACAATGGTATATAGGTTAATAAAACAACAAACTAAATTAAAAAACTCATGACCACCTAACGTAGCTCAGTAGTTGTGTTCTAATCGAGTATAAACATCTGTTTTGACTCATATCAGAAGAAAATAGAATAACAGAAGAAGGTCCTGAAATTAATATGTATATTTTTGTACCTAAATATCTTAGATTATTTGATGAAAATTTAATAATGACTATGAAGGAATTTATTAGACATCGATTTTGATCAAATGTCATGTTCGATGCTCGAATATGTGACCGAACAGAGATGATAACTTGATTCCTATTAAAGGATTCAATGTGGATCTCCCAAACAGATCAAGATGTCTGAGGGTTGAAATGGAAAATAAAATTGTATTAAATTATATTTTTAATGTAAAATTGAAAAATTCTCCAAAATTAATAGCTCACATGATTTGGCCACACGATTTTCCAAACCTTGTCCGAAACATGGACCTTTTTTTGTAGGAATGGGAAACCGTATGGTTAGTGTGGACTATTTTACTAATTATTCACAAACCATTTCAAAGATCCTCTATTAAAAGATTGTAGTTTTTTCAGCACCATGCTCTCAAAATTTCAGGTATTTTCCTAGAATTTCATCTGTAACACTCCTATGAACATCCATATACAGTTATATGTAACCATGTGACCATAGATGCATAGTTTCTACCAACCATGAAAAATTCTTGTTTCACCCCAGAAGATGGGTTTCGAGCTTAGAAAACACCTCGAACAACCCCCCCAAACACACACGATCAAATTGGGTATTCACATTAGGCTATAAAAATACTCTTAAATTAAAATAAAATGGATTTTTACCTCATATGAAATCCCAATATCTTACGATCCACTGACATAAATTTATTATTCCCCGAATATTCCTCCCAGGGGTGGTCAATATTCATCTAAAAACAACTCCTGTCACTGAGCATGTTTGTCAGCATCCAAATATAATGACTCACCATTTAAATTCTTGTGAAGCCATAGAACCTATATTAGTGGATCTAAATGGACTCTAATAACCCTCATGCTCCTATCAATAATACAAATCAGATTCTCCTTGAACGATGCAACATCCTGTAAATCCACCAATTAATGCTACAGAATGTGAGATGGGTGGGAATGGAATGGAATAACTGAGATAAGTAAAATATCTCATTCATTTATTGAAAACACTTAGTTAACTTCAAATGATAGGCTACTGGCTTGACTCCTTATATAATCTTGAAAGAAATGTCATATTGCGGGGAAAGCTTACCCCCTCTCTTGATATTACTTTTTCCTATCCTCAATGAGATACATAAAAATACTTGATCTCTAACCTAGAAATCTAGTGGTCTACTATGGTGATTAATATATGATTTCTATCAACATAATGAAGTATCCATCTGCTTTTAAATCCACTTGACAAGATAAAAAGTCTATTACATGGGACGTGGTCCAAGTAAGGCTACCTCACCTACTTCTAACAAGAAGAGGGGTGATTAGTATGTCCTACTGTAAAAATCCCCAAAAAATATATTTTTATAGTCCCCAGATAATTATTATTGTAGGAGAACATGAAAAGTTGTATATTCTCTCCCCGTGATCCCCTTAAGTAAATTTCACATGATTTCAACTTGTCTTCAAGTACATATACCATTCTATCTGATATGCTATCAACATAAGGGTGGCATGTTGTTCTCAAAATCACATGTGTACCTACTTCTCTCTCAAAAATCTATAGGAAATGAGACATAAACCAAGAATCCCTATATAAAATGACAGTTCAATTGAACCTGTGAAGTGTTACTAGACCAATCTCACTAAAGGTATCATTCATTGGTAGGAAATGAGAATCCTTAGTGAGCCTGTCAACAAGAACCCAAATAGAGTCATTTCATAGAGGAAACCTCTATAAATTGGTCACAAAATCCATCAAAAAATCTACCAATTTTTACTAGGAAATTGGTAAATGATGTAAAATCACGGTTGGTCACATGTGTTCCACCTTAACTAGGTGAAAGGTAAAACATTTTGTAACAAAAATGGATAACTCATGATTTATACCTATCCAATAGTATTGATGATTCAAGTCACATAACATCATTGCGACAGTTGGATATATAGCCTATAATGTGTCATGAAACTCCTGCATCATCCCCTCATGTATGTCCTCTTGAACCCAAACGAAACTATGGATATTCAGAACCTCATCTTCACCAATGATGAAACCAGGGGGTGGGTTCTCACCTACAACACTATCACATAAGACTCGGCCCTCAAAATCTGATAGCTGCCTCATCTTCACTCTATCCAGTAAGGTGTAGGTCACAACTAAGGATGAAAGAAAATTATTCTAATGACTTTCATAGACCTCCATTTCCATCTCATAGAACACATCCATAAGCATTCACTCCATGCTACCCTATTGAACTACTTGTATATGAGTACTCTTACATAGTGAATCATCCACCTCATTTACATTACTAGGTGTATAAGAAAGATTGAATTCTAATAATGGAAGGTACTCAATAAATGATGGATGCCTAATATTCATATCATTTTTTTATGTTTTGTACTTGAGTATTTTTTAGTTCGTGTTCAACACAAAATACCCTCTCTATAAATAGTGTGTCCAATAGATAAATGAATGAAAAACCACAACTATATTTTAATCATGTTTCATTTACTTCCACTTGTGTGGACTCACTTGTAATGACCCATATAGGATGAATATATCTCTCTACATCAACATTAATTCAATACTGATACATGATGCACCACAATACAAATTATTACTTATACCTTGCTCTAGAAGAATCAGGATTGGTGATGATGTCAATATTCCTTTAAACTCCAGAAAGGATGTCTCACAAATATCATTGCATACAAACATTACACCCTTCTAATTCAAGACCATCAACAACTCCACTATGAATGAGAATAATAGTATTAATCACATTTAATATCCATATATCCCCAAGTAACTCTATATATATGTGATTTTCATTGGCTACTCCCATCATACTATATCTTTCACCTTATTTGTGTCAATATATACTATTATCTATAAGATAATGTAACTATGAAAGTGAATCATATCCATATATAAGTGGATGTTAGTGAGATTTTCTTTTAACCGATTTCCTCTCATTTTATCTTAGACAATATCAAGATGTTTTTCATGGTCATGTGGATTATGAGAATACACCAAGATATTATCCTTGAAAACCTCCACACTCAAATCTTGAAAAGGATGAAAAACTCATTTAATCAACACCATGAAAATTGTTGGCAAGTTAATGAGACCAAAAGGATTTACCATATACTAATATAGAATATACATGTTATAAAAGGTTTTACATGGTGTTTATGAAGTTCAAACATGTAACTAGTGGTATCTCAACCTCAATTCAATTTTTACGAACCCCTAAGATCCTAGAAGCTAATCAAACATTTCATCTATCTATGATAATGGAAATCAATTATTAAAAGTCAGTTGGTTCAATTTATAGTAAACAATTTATATCCTAATGTTACTCTCATCCTTTTTCCCAAAAATACTGGTGAACACCATAAAAAAGTATTGGGTCAATAAAACCCTTTTCTACCAAATCATCAAGAATCATATTAATCTCCTAAAACTCTGTTGTAGCCATTCTTTAAGGTTGAATTGAATCTATTGAATCTCCTTGAAGAAACATTATGTAGAGATCGACCACACTCTCTCTGGATGAAAAATAGAAAATTGGTCCCTGAAGACATCCCTAAAATGATCAACTAGTAGAGGGAAGCCCTCCAGATACTCTCTAGGATCATCTAGATACAATCTCATGATCTGGACTATCATCCTACCCATTTCATGATGTTGTAGTCTAGTTCAACTTTCTTAGACAACTCATTCTCCCTTGTGAGTATAAAATTATCACTTTTATTATTTGAAACTCACCTGCCCATGATAAAAATCAACATAGTCTTGATAAACTACTTTCCATTCCACCTAAGTATGACATCAAACCTAGTTATCTCGAGGGAAAAGTGATTCGAGATGATGTAAAGCCCACATAAGCTAAGGGGTAACACTACTCACTAACATAAAAACTCTTTTATGATCCCCTATCAATTTTCCTATGTCATTAATCCCATAGAAAATATAACCACAAGACCATGTCTTTACAACACAGGTAAATATATAAAATATGTGATGCGCATGTATCAAAGATAATAGATATAAGAGTGGAGGATACTAATAACATACATATTATTGTTGATACTCTGGAGCCCTGATCCATAGTAGTAGACTATATATATAATATATATCCTTAACTGCTACCCTTTAACAAAACCTCACTACTCGGAGCAGGCCCACTCTGATGTCTTAGTGGAACTAGTGTCTCTATCCCTCAAATACAACCACCACAACCTGGGCCTAATCGGACGTTACTTGTATAACATCCTGTATAATGTAGAGCGGATTAGCTTTATCCCAAACCTAGTGTTAGAGCTGACCCTTTCCACTCACTACTGGATGGAAGGTTCTACATAAATGTTTCATATGTTCAATCCTATTTCAATATCATCAATCGAATGCATATATCACATTGGTTCTTCATGTTACCCTACTCTCCACACTATTTAATGAACACTAAGATGCTATTAAACACATCTTAATTGGTACTCAACTCACAGGAAGCCTCCAAATGGAGCTTCCTGACCAAAGACATTGAAACACTGGGTCGAGACAATGCACGTCTCTTATCCATGCCCCAGCTTCCCTTAGGATCCTATCAGTAATTAGTCCATGATTTACTATCATATTAGTAGATTTCAATGTAAAACATTTGACCTAATATCGAATAGACTATTAGAGACCTTCCTCAAATTAGTACTCCATCAATAACTCATCAACCTGGTACATTGACACAAACTTTTATAGCTCTATAAATCATGCCTTGTAATCCATAATAGTCATTGCACTAGGATTCAGACACATGAACTCACATGCCCACTCTACCCTCAGAGACTCAATGAAAAAGTAGGCACATAGTTTTGTCTTCAAATCCTGCCAAACCATACCACACAATACATCAAACTGGTTTAGAACATCCTATCATCAATTTCTTTCATCCCAAATCTTGAATGTCAGAAGCTTCACTCTCCTCTCAATAGGAGTACATATATGCTTGAAGATCGATACTGTAGTCTCAAACCATTAATCAGTAGCTTGTGTACCGTCATCCCCAGAAAGTGTGGGATGATGATGCTGGTGGATGAAACATATCACCTCAGCTATAGAAATTTCAGGCAACGGTGCTCTCTAAAATGTATACATGATGTGATAAAACCCTATGCAGAACTATTCCTCATCACCTATGTTTTAAAATATAGTTGGCACCATAGCTAAAACTAAAGGAGGATCCACTATTATCCCATGATATACTACCACAGGATAAAGGTTTCCACCACCCTCCTAGCTAATGGTTGTAGGTCATTATGGTGGAATGCCTCTACAATGTGAAACACGCATCTTCTAAATATTTACATCAAATGTAACTAATCAAAAGTGTGTCATATGTAAATATTTTCATATCAATATGTCATAACACAAAGCCTGATCCTAAATCAAGTACTAATAATAGGAAAACTCAGATCATTTACTAGAGACACTGCCTCTTTCCCACTCAAAGTCCAAGTCTAGGCCATGTTCTCTATTGATCACTTCAATTTTACATTTGAATTTTGTTTGCATTGCACATTTTATTTAAACGGATGAACCAAATGGGAAATAACTTTAAAATTCATAAGTTCAAATAATCCTTATGAACAAAAATATTTCTTCCACTAAATCAACAACCTAAAATGTTCTAGTCCATGTGACTCATCATCAATGACTCAACGTGACACAATTAGCTACTCTTTGTGATTGTTGTATTATAGTCTAGAAAACATAGTATTTATTATTGAGAAAAATTTGGGTACCAACCATGATTGTCAATTCCATACACATAATTATATAAGAAATGTAGGTATATATATCACATTGCCCATAAAAATACCATTCAAACAATCAATTCATCCTATAAGGCATGGCATAATCCCTGACATGTGATTTTTAATAGGATCCTAAAATGATGCCTGAGATGGAATAAACTCATCTCATCGGGTTTCTGAAAAATATAACCCATAACCATATTAATAATAATAACACAATTAATCTTCATCACCCAACCATGGAATCTAATCAAATGTAATAGTAAAAATCCAGATAACAAAAATTACCATTTGAGTAATTTTGGATTTTTCCTATAATTTCTTAGCTACACCAATGAAAATATCATTTGAAAATTACAATACCTTCATATACTAGTCTATTTTCAATAAATAGGAAGAAAAACTAGAAAAGAGATGATTTGATACTGCTTTGTAACCACTCATACCCATATACCCCTCAATAGTTCCTTGAGACTGGTTGGCAACATTAACTCAAGTTCATCTCCCAAAAATCCATAGGCTACTGACTAGTAGTGAGGTCCCTGGGTGTGTCCTTGGGTAGACTATTCCGAAATTATCAAAGTGAAAATAAATCAATTATCAATAATAGTTAACAGATGAAGTAGTTTAAAAGTCATACAATAGATAAACTACCAAAATGGATAACAATTCCAAAAGGAATCTCATATATATATATATATATATGATGATAAATTTCTCTATAAAACATCCAAAATTGGTACATAAAAGTGGAATACATTACATGTGTCAAAAAAATATAATGAGATATATCCCCAATAGCATCAAGACCCTGATCTCAGTCATGTTCTACACAACTCCTAATCATGGAATAAAATCAACTATCGAACTATGGGAACATTCCTCGGCCCCTAAATGCATTCATATATTCTTTTCAGGTTCCCAATGGTTTCATGAATTGGGTTAGAGATAAAATCCTAGTATTTAACCACCCATAGTTTAATAAAATGTATTGGATGTGTAATATAACAATCTAAATCATTGTGAAGAGTTAAATATGTAATTAGTATGAAACATAAGTGATCCTGGTATGTATACTTTGAATCTAGTAACATTTTTTATTGTCACTAGGTTCCCCACAAAACATGTCAGAATCTCATTAATCAAGTAAGATACTAGTAAAAGAATGTGAACAAAACAACCATTACATTTACACCATGTAACATAAAACACACTACCGTATCGTATGACCAATGGTTTCATAACAATAACAAATTAGCTATATAAATTTACATATCACATTTCCCATGTATGTGCCATATAATATATTTTATCATACCATGAATATATGAATCTAATGTGTAGAAGACCAATGCATCCACATCGAGTCTCAAATTTATCTTTATGGAAACATGTTAATGGAACTGGTCTAGTCCAATGATAATATCAATAGATCATGTACAAAGAGATTACATTAACCCAAATACCAGGGGAAGAGATTCCATTAAAATCCTACAAAATCAAGATACAAGGAGCATACAAGTCCAAGAAATCTCCTACTACAAATCAAGATCCATGGGTGAAGTGAACATGGCATCTAAATGGAATCAAGATCCCTAGTATACCATCCAAGGCATCAAATAACATTTCAAATATATCAATTGCATTCATAAATTCACATTAAGTTAACATAATCAGTATACCCACTCATGTAACCATTTAGTTTCAAAATAAACCAATGAGTATAACCAATCATATTAGCATATAAAACTTATAATTTAAACAATTAAAAATAATGTACCATATAGAAAATGAAGAAGAAAATTTCTAAATCAAGAAATTCAATTTCATTTAATTTTCATTGGGACTCCTCTAACAAAATAAAGAACTAAGAAACACAAATTTGTTGGTTCAAAAAAGTTCATCACCAAGGTAATTACAAGCCACACCCCATGGGTGGTTTTTTAGGAAACAACCTACGACGTCACTAAAGGATACTAAAGGAACCCCCTATAATGATCCATTTAAATTAATTCGGTTATTCTATTCGATTTTTTGGTTATCACCAAAAAGTCCAGTGGGAAGCACGATGACATCTAGATTAATAAAGAACCAAACAAATCGGAAAATTATAGACCACATACCATGGATAGGTGGTAGAATTCTCATCCAGTATGAACTGCTAATTCAAATCATATAAGAAGAAAAATTAATAATGAATGAGGAACCTAAAATTAGAGTATATTAGCTTTCACCTAAATAGGGTATGTACCAAAAAGACAAATAATGAATGAAAAAATTAATGATTACTCACTGATGTGAATCCAATTGTATGTTTGTTGATTTAATCCAATATTAGAAGGATATAATATCATGATTCCTAGTTTGTCCTTTAATGAGGATTTCTCATATTTCTCAAGATGTCCAATGAATGAAATGAGAAATATAATAAGGTAGAAATTATATTTTTATAGGAAAATTTTTAAAATAACAAAAATTTCAGGGTCACGTGGTTTGGCCTCATGGTTGGACCAAAATTATTTCCAACAATGTTACTTTAACTATATGAAGAGGCACCCAACATGGTTAGTGTACATAGTTTGACTAACCATGTACAAACCAGGAAAATATTTTCTTTAAAAATTCAACTATTTTTTAAACCACTGTGTTCCCCAAATTGGAGTTTTTTTTAACCATACAGTATGTATGACTCCACTATCCATAATAAAATGGTTACAAGTGACTATTCATCATTCCATGCATGGCTTCTACTAACTGTGTGATTTGACTATTTCACCCCAAATTTGGGTTTCAAGTTCTAAAAAATCCAAAAAATCCACAAAGTAAACATGACTAAATCAGGTATTCAAATTTGGTAGTAAACCAAAATCCAAACCAAAATAAAAAGGATATATACCTCATACGAAAAACTATGTGCTTATATTCTCCCCTGATCACTATTCAATCACATTGAGGAACAAACTGTATTATTAAAGGGAGTTCAAATAGTTTCACAAAGTAGTTGATTTTTTATTTTACATAGATTAAATTGAAGGTGAATTAATATTTTTCTAAAATTTTAGGTATTTAGGATTCCATTAAATTTTTTGATTCCAAGTAGAGTCATGATGAACAAGAAGCTGATACTATAGAGAAACTATTAAAACTTCTATTTTTTTAAAAAAAATTCTATGTTTGTAGTATATTTTTCTTAAGAGGAGGTGTTGGAACCATGGATGGCTATCATGTAGGATGTTGAAACATTTATAAATTTTTTTAAATAATTTTTTTATTGAATTGAACAAGAGGTATCGTTGCATCTAAGAGTATCAGTCCCAGAACCAATGAACTCCCATCCTCAAGAGCATGCAGGATGGAAGTACCCATACATATTTTTTCTACCGTCAATAAAAAAGGTACTCCACTACTATGAAGATGGGTTTTGGGGGAACTACACATGTGGTACTTATCAAATAGAAAATATCTGATGTTGGAAATAATCATATCTGAAAATTTCAAGTAATATACCACCACCACCATCAGACTGCACATGGCTCATTTTCTATCTATTTTTGGATAGTTAAACTACAACACCCTAAAGAGAGTTATCCCAATACTAAACTAATTTATTTATAATATTATTTTATTAATAATAGTATTTAATTTATGATGTTTTCTTTTAGGAAATAACTAGTTAGTTTATCCATAATTCACATAACTATAGATAGTCACCCACTAGAAAAATGTAGAACTCTGGCCAAATCATTCTCATTTTCATGGGCAAGTGAATAACATTTGTTTTAGATGATAAAAATCTCTAACTCGTGCATTAATTTCACATCACAATGACCTATAAATTATTAAGACTAATTTAATATGTTTATATATGTAGGGACCTGAACTATGAAGCTAGGGATCTTGTAAAAAGCAATGAAATAGAAGCATTATGTGGCTAAATCCAAAAGAATAAGAAGATTCCACACCCTATGACAAACTGTTATAAAATTTTCAAATTTTAAATATGTGTATTCATATTTCATGCTACTAGTAAATTATTGTGGTGGTGATACCCTTTGATTTTTAAATTTGGTTATTAGATTTCCAGAAACATATTATTTGAAAGATCATATTGAACTTCATTTCATAATATTTTTACCAAATGCGTCATTCTATTGTAATCAAAATATTTTTTTCTCAAATCTGATTTCCTAACATGGTTTCATAGAACAAAATTTAAAAATATTTTGTATGTAATTAATATTAAAATCACAATCCTTTAAAAAATCACTTTTTTCTTAATATTATCAGGGAGTCTTATAGGGGAGTTATATATATATATATTATTTACTAATTTTTTTTGGAAGGGTTAATTTTGAACATTCCTATAACCCATTGAAAATTATTTAACTAATGATGTGCACATATATTTTGAAATAAGTTTTCTCCCAATCTGAGACATAATAATGGGGATTGTTTCTGATGATTTCCATCAAGGAACATATCTCGGAAACCTATTTTAAATTCTCATATGGGGCATTATACCCCACATACCCACTTTCCAAAGGTGGGAGGAATTCATAACGTAATTAGAGATTTATATTTCTTTATCAAAACAAGATGATGGGATTTCAGTCCCTAGTTTTGTTGATTACTCCTTAGAATTCATCACCTACTTTGGGTCTCCCTTATAAATTATGATGTTGTTCATGAAACATGATCACAGTTCCATATCTTTATGGATGATGATTAATTACACTCCTTCTTCCATGAAATTTCATAGGGTCAAGTGAGTGAAGTAACCTTCATTCAAGAGATTAGTCACACTGGGTACTAGTGGTATGTTTGGACACTAAAACATATGTTAGATGTATTCTTCATCATCTGAGGGATTCTCAAGGGTATGGAAACTCAAGGATTACCACACTAATCACATGTTATATTATTCCATTGGAATTTCTTCTGAGGTTTTTATTTTGAGTCCCATGTTTAAGATGGGGTATTCTTTGTGTTTTACATCCCGAGGAGATGTATCGTATTTATTAGAACACAAATGATGTTGTATTAGATTCGTACATCCCTATGAGGGAGCACCTAGAAGTTGGATATACTGGATGGATCATAATTCCCTGTGTGGATGAACTCAAGAATGGCATGTCCAATAAAGTAAAGGCTTCACACCATGAAGTCTGGTATGAACATGAGTGAGGTCAGATCAAAGTAAGTGGGACTAATGAGGGGGAACACCATGGTTTACCCTGAGCCAAGATTGAATGTCACGGAGGCTTCCTACGTACCCTATATAGTCTAAATGGATAAAATACCACATAGTTCATTGACTCGGGGATTACACATGGCTTATGGATCATCGTAAGAGGGACACTCTTGGTTTGAATAATATGAATTTTTTGGGGATTACGTATGGCTAGTTGGCCTGGTGATGCTAGGAGTTGAAATTGTATTAATGGGGATTACACAAGGAAGTATAAAATGTGTATGGTGTGGCCCTATCAGGATGTGGCAGCCTGAGTAAAATCAATATTAAAATGGAGGATGTATTGATGTGGAATGGAATGGATGAGATGGAACCGATGTGAAGATGACGATTTTGGGATTGAACCTCATGGTGGTTTCGTACATATCCTAGTTGGATAGGAATCAATGTCCACGTAGTTCATTGATTTTGGTATAACACATGTCTACAAGCCCATAATAAAATGGGCACTCTAGGTTTAATGAATATGGATTGAGTTGGGATTAAGCACATCTATATTCAACGGTGTTTCTCAGAACAGTATTGGGATTAGTGGAGATTATGCGATGAGATAGACAATGTGGATGGCGTGATCCTGCCAGGATGTTGAGTCCTAGGTAATATCAAGATGGATATGGGGGAAGTAATGATGTGGAATGGAAAGGATTCAATAATTCTAATGTGAAGATGACAGTGTTGGGATTGAACCTTAGGGAGGTATCCAATAGATCCTAGATTACTGGGAATCAAAGTCCATGTTGTTTTAATGGGTGCATGAAAGATAATGCATGGTATGATTCCCAATAAAAATTAGACACATGTTTAAGGATTACGTATGTTAATCCACCCATTTAGACTCAAGGGAGATGTGACCTCTAGGTGGGGCATGATCCTCCAGATATACAGTGGCTCGAGGGAAAGGCCATGATGGGAATGGATGATGTTGGATACTGTAATCCATGATTTTCA
Source organism: Viscum album (assembly GCA_963277665.1). Classification (NCBI taxonomy): domain Eukaryota; kingdom Viridiplantae; phylum Streptophyta; class Magnoliopsida; order Santalales; family Viscaceae; genus Viscum; species Viscum album. The sequence continues at coordinate 984,400,191 of OY728123.1, forward strand.
TCCCGATGAGGAGGGCACAAGGGTTTACTGATGGTTGGGATTGAACATCTGGGAGGATTCTTATGTACACCATTTAGTGGATAGTGATCAAAACCCACATAGTTTTTTGGTATGGGGAATACACATGGCTAACCGGACGGAAAGTTGGAAGCTAGGGATTACTCCAAGATAGACCCAAAAAGAAAGATATCATGGACACTAATAACCTCTATGATAATGTGATCCATGTTTGGAATGATAAAATAAGAGAAACTAGTATAGTAGATGGTCGCATCATGAAAGATGTGTTAGTGAGGTATGTTATGGGGCCTACACATAGAAGCAGCCCCAGGAGATGGAAATTGTAACTTAATAATACAAATACACTTTAATAGGATATAATTAATGCTGAGGAGGATTTAATTTACCTCTTAGAGGGTGAGGATTATTTCAATCATATGGAGATGAGTGGGCATGAAAAATTCTTGAGGTGCGTAACCCCGTGTCCATTAAACAAGGTAAACCTTTTGTTTAACGTCATGTGCTGAGGAAGATGGTGCTTTGAAGTTTATTTTCATGTATATGAAATTTCTAGGGGATCACTCCTAACCCCATTGACAAGCATTACTTATTCCCACCCACACATGAGGAAGGAAAGAAATAAGTAATTTTGGTATGCAATCGGTTGGAGGATTAGTCACTTGATGGGATCGTGATAGCGTAGCTATGTGAAGAAGAAATAGCTATTAGGTTACATATTTGGAGAAACATTAAGAAAATAAAGGAAACATGATAAAAAAATGAGAAAACATTAAATCACAGTGAAAAATCATGGAGTGCCTCACTAGACAGGAGCTTATGAAGCCATGGATCTCCAAGAGGAGCTTCGCGAAGAAAGGGTGCTTCTCCAAGGGAAGGTGAAATGTGATGAAAAGACCCTTTCGAAGTATATATCAGTTTCCATATCATAGATAATATTAAAATAGATCTTTCTGAAGGCTTAATACTTCCCAGATGCCCAATAATCATGAACAATGTCAAACTTCTTAAATGGAATCCCTACCATAATTAGGGGTTTTGAGAAACCAAAAAATTCACGACTTATAATGCTCAGGTACCTTGGGCGATCCATTGTTTTGGTCCACTTCATAGTGCTCGGGAGCTTCACGAAATAACTGAAAAGATGTTAAAATATTGGGGTAATGAGGAATTTGAGGTTGGTTAGCCCAGTATATATATGAAACATGGGTCAAGTTTCTCACAGGGAATGTCGTGAAGAAAAATGACATCGTAGAGTGGCATAGATCTATTGGACTCATGGAGGTACCATCAATGATTCTTGTGATGTCGATGTGTGCATCAATCTCAGAGGGGTACCATTATCTAAATTTTTACATGTGGTGGAAATGGGTCTTCGTGAAGAAGTTTCATGAAACAGACTACTTTGATGAATTTTGGGTCAGTTTGTGTCCAAATTAGCATTAAACATGCCATGAATTTGTCCATGTATATAGTAACATGATTTTCAACACATAAAAATGCATACCCCCTAATAATGGGAACCCCAAATAAAATAGGATCAAATTCTAAGGGTCTATGATCGAAAAAAATGTTTCCTCACAAAACTAGAATGTGAGGTATTTGTGGCATGATGCGCTACAAATATTGGGCAAGAAAAGGACACCGTGAACCTTGATCAAGAAAATGTCCCCATGAATCTCGAGAATGAATGACCTATAAATAACATGTGAGGGGACCATATTCCATATTGGATATCTATGAAGGATTTTATTGATGCTCTCCTTTCATGAAGCTATCTGCCTCATGAATGAATCTACATGAACGGATTACTACATTTCTTTTCTCTTTGAATGATATTTAGAAACAGAGCATCGTGATCCGCTTCTCTTTTTCATGGAATTCCAAGAGCAGTGTTGCTCCAAAATGTTCATTTTCATGATCATGAATCATGACTGATCTTCGTGAATAGGCTTAGAAAATTTCCTATGTCTCTGATCGATGGATGATCTGGAAGATACTTAGGTTGCTTCTTACTGACTCCACCTATAGGGAAGTGATGGAGAATAATATCATATTTGGGGAGTAAGTTTGGAGTCATTTTTATCATGAGTATCTACTAGAATTGTTTTTGAGGGGCCCAGCTATATTTCACAATTATGTAAATGGTTTTCATTGTACGAAGTTATATTGTTGTATGATATCTTCATCTGAGAGGCAAGAATATATGAGATACCCAACTGGTTTAGAGGCACATTGGGGTATTGTTAGTGGTATAGGGATTCTGACAGCCATATCGGGATGGACCATAACCCAATCATAGTGAACTATATTTAGAATCATCAAAACAGCATTGATGTAATTCCATTGGACAGTGAATCATACCAACCGTAGTATAAAAAATCATTATGGAAATGCATGGAAACCCATATAAAGGGTGGATTGATAATTCATATTTACACCAAGGTGGAAATTTCATGGAAGAGTTGGCCTATACATAATTGGTGTATGCATCTCGTATAATGGTAGAGATGGTTTGAAGATGATTAGGATTGTATGAAGTGACATGGGATTAAATTCTACATCTCTCAACCATGGGATGTAATAACGAAGCTTTGGATCCAGTGTTGAAAGGATACTAATAGGTTCCATCTGCATCATGGGGAGGTTATAGTCATCCTATGGAATCTTCTTCAGATTTCTAGAATTTCGATTCTGGAGGGCATGAATGATGATATTTTCCCCACTGAGAAATCCTGGGGTGATGAAGAACAGATAAAACCAGTGGAAATGGAATTTCTAAACCTAGTTTCAGGTTTGAAAAACAACTGGTAGGTGACAAGGGACATCCACTTCATGTAATGGTTTGGTTATTTTCTGATATTTCTTGTGATGAAGCTAGATAATAGAGAAGAAGCACCCAGGAAACTGCCAACAAGGCCCCGCACCTACCCATGGGATTCCATAAAGGTAGGGAAAATAATTATTAGCAGATATTATAGGATATCTGGTGCCAACTATTATTATACAATATTATGAATAACCAGAAACTGATAGTCATGTATCCGATTTCAGTTTTTCACTCACCTATAGATCAATGCATCTAGTGAGTGATGCACATATGGGAATTATGTCAATCACATTCATTATGGTAGTGATGTTGGACACTTGGAAGTGCCTCAATATGGTGATCCTAATGCTGGAAAGGTTGTCGGCTTGTCTGTGAGGGGAAGAATCCAATGCAAGTGTTTGGGCCATTTCATTTTTTTGTACAGTGGGGTTGGAGCGCATATGGGAGGTTATTAATACTTCAATACAATCTCTCCCATTGGGATAAGCTTTAAACTAGAAATATTTAACATTGTGGGGAGTTCTCCAGTCAATATGGATGTGGTTCATGTGCTGAGAAAGATGGGACAAGCATACCGATTCATCTTTCACATATTCCCTCTACCGATAGGGTAATTTATGGAAAATGGTATGGTAAACATATAGAATTAATCTTATCTTTTGGAATTCTATGTTGGAGTGCTAGTTTTGTGGGTGGACTTCAAGATGATATGTGAACTATATACCCCACACTAATTCATAAGTCAATTTAGGTGTGTTCAGAGGCTGACCCAAAGGATGTACATGGGATTATGTCATGAAGACTACCCGTGCTTGATGATGTAGATTTGGGTCATCTTCCCTGGGGAAGATGTAAAGACGTGGAATGAGTTTTCACCATCCACTACAAAATTTGGTCTGATATATGAATAGGCATATAGTAAAGAAGCTTATTATCTAGGATAAATGTTGAAGAAGATGATGATCAGGTCCAGTAAAGGAGTGGTCCCTCCACCTTGAGGCTGAGGTCGAACAGTAGCAAGGGAGCATCGTGAGGTCTGTACTGATTCGCATCATGGTGATGAGGATATAGTGGAAAGGGAATGGGATTAGGTACTATTACATATTATAGGTGAACAGAGAGGAGTTTTAGAACTATATCTGGTGGTCCCATTCGAGTATACCTAGAAGGAAGGGGATCCATCGAGGGGGTTTTGCAGGATATCCCCTCTAGATAATTGGATGAAAATACACCATGTGGAAATTCTTCCAAAAGTTGTCCATCTTGAGTCCTTGAAGAAATATGATACCTGTAGATAGTACCTCAACAATGATTATGTGCGGGATTAGCTAATTAGTAACGTGATCAGCGGGAAGGGATAAGCTTTTATAAAGGTGGATTCAATGCATAGAAGATAGAGGGGAGATAGTTCATGGAGGAAATGGAATACATAGTTCACTCCCAAAGTGCAGCACATTGCATGAAACGTCTACTATTTGTGTTACTCAACATGACTTCCACCCAAGTTCTTTCGGTGGCTCAGTTGAAAAAATGATTCCCCTTTCATGAAAACTCAAATTCATATTTGGGGGTAGATTTCAATGTAGAAAATTGGAAGGGGGATACTGAGGTATTAGACTCAATGGAAGCCTCTTTGGATGAAGGCATAATAGTAGCCTAAGAGGACACTTCCTTGGAAGGGCACAATATGTCCCTTGAGGAATGTGTTGAATCACATCCATGTTCTACGACCTCTCTTCTGTTTTATCTCCCCTCTTAACTAAAGTATATTTTTTAAAAGAGAATCTTTTACTAGAGACCCACCTCCCATGGGTGTGATGATGAAACCAATATATATGGTAAATGTGTAAGGTTTTTCCTCAAATAGGAGGAGATTTTAGGCTTGATGGAGATGAAGATGTTGGAACTTTTGATCCTAAGTCCTCAGATCCCTCTATTATATGAGGGGGAGTATGACCTTGCATACCTAAAATGAAAAGTTGAGGGCATGAGAAAACAACTCTTAACCATTTTATGTTTCATGCTTGATAGAGTAAATTTTTTTTTCTCAATATTATTGAGTTATACGTCCCCAGTTCGAATAGTTCATAGAGTAGAAGTTGTTATAATAGTGAGAATAGATGGAGAAATCAGGGCCCCATTTCTGATAGAAGCATCAATCAATACAGTCCTAGGCATCTAAGTCAACTAGTCAATGGTTTTGATGAGAACTCAATTATGATATCAGGTGATAACACTAGTGGTGTAGAACATGGACTCAGTTGGGGAAACATTATCGAGATAGAATCAAGTAATGAGGATCAACTTGAAGATATGGATCCTGAACCATCACACATGATTCTAGATGAGGAACCTGCCACTAAACTCCTGGATTCCTTTCTAGAATACAAACATTATGATTTAGTAGAGATGGATGAATATGATTCTAATTTGGTTGTGCTCAGTAGGGATACTCGATGATGAGGATGAATGTTAATCAAACACATCATCAAAAAACCTTAGAATCAGTGTGGATAAGATGAATGGGATCAATTCAGCATTAACTGTGTGGTCTATGTGATGTAGTTGCAGATGTGCATGGTATGCAAATGATGACTGTGGACTACGTAACTAAGAAAATATTGGAAGGAAGCCAACATTTGGATGCCTCTTTATTCCAGAAGAAATCAGAAAACATCCATAAGCTCCATGAGGATGAAGATGAAATCTATTAATATGAAGAGAAGATGTACAATCATTCCACATTCATCCCCAATCTGTCATAACTCATTAAATTATTGAGGATCCACATAGTGGAATTTGAGGAGCTGCTAGAAAAGGTGAGCCATCAAGTGGTGATATCCGAGCCTAATATATCCTAATTTAGATCATGGTTAATGAGAATTTCTCTAGGGTTTTTGATGAATAGATGAAGCTCAGGAAGTGGAAGGAGATTGTAGCAGCTACATGCTGAAAAGTGGTGGAGTTGAAGTATTCCATTGAAGGGGAAAATCTATAAGGGTCATGTTTTGGCCGAACATATGAAACATGCTTTCTGGATTTTTTTCCCTTCCTAGGAACAACATTTAGGAGAATATTTGATGCTTATTTCAATTATTGTATCACGATCATATCTATGAAGAAACTAACAACCAATACATACACTCACATGGGTAATGAAAAGTGTTTGAAATAGGGGAAGACCACATAATTATTCACTTTTTATGAGAGTTACATCTTATCATCGAATAATCGGGGTCTACTATCATTGACTGACCTCCCAGAGTGTTCAGGTTGAGATAGGCTATAACAGGAGAATTGGGTTCTTAGAGCATCCAACATTCCTTTCCTAATATTATCCAGTCCATGAATGGGATAATTTTTGTGGTCTTATAATTGATCTAAACAAAAGGGGAATGAAAAGATTGAATCACTATTCCCAAAATTCTATACATAATAATGATGGAATGCTAATATGAGATAATTATTTACCATATATGAAACACAGTATTGATACCGCTAGCCTGACATGGGGTCCAAAAAAAGACATACAAACAATGACCATATTAAAAACATGATACATATCATAGAATGTCATATAAAGTCTTCATAGGCATTGGCCCAAAATGGTAGGTGAGATAAAGTGGCATGGGACCTAACTATTAAGGGGTCCCCTCAAATGTGAAAGAATATTATAATTCGAATAATGTACACAAAAACCATATAATAGGGTTGAGAGAACATTTGTAATGATTCCAATACTATTAGAACTATTCCATTGTGGCTTGGATCACATTAGTGTAGGTCCATTAGTCTGATAAAAGATAATACATATCTTCCAGGGGAGCATTGTCTGAGATTTTGAGCGACAGAGGAAGATGTAAAAAATGTGGCAGATGACCTACACTATGGGATATGAACACTAAGATAAGGACCTAAGATAAACTGTATATTTAAGTTATATAATTGAGGACAACACAGGGACTGAACAATGTCATGTGATCAGGCCATCCTACAATTTAACGTCATTTGATTTGGATGCAACACATAGTTTAAGGTAATACCTCATGGAACTTGACCAATCATTTAATGTCATGTCAAACAGACTATGAAGTCTATTCCTATAATTTTTTCATGGATTGGAGGAGGTGAAGCCGATGTGAATGAGCTAATGGAGGCTTACACACCATACAAAAAAGGGACATATGGGAATGAGGAATATGTGATGCAGTGAGGGATAAAATCTAACATGAATGGAGTCCATGGAGACCCACTGCCACACCACATATCAATGTGAGTCTCATAGTTTAAGGTCATAGAGTTTGGACCTTAATAAGGGATAAAGGTCTGTAAAGGTTAATGAACCCATGGTTGATCGAGAGTCAAAATATCAAGATGAACAGTATATCCCATAAGGATGGGAATCAATCCATATGTAGTTCTTGAACACAATGTAGTTGGAGACCAACACTGGTCTGGGAAGTCCTCTCTAGTGAGGATACTGAAACATCCTGTAAATATCACGGGGCATCCTAAACATACTGAGGGTACGGATGCAGTTTAACACCATGCATTTAGGATGATGTGTTCTTAGTATAAATTCATAGATTTCAGGCCATTATGATACTAGTTTAAAGTCATAGATTTTGGATCATAGGGATTTTGTCTTGGAAAATTGGAAAAGTGTCTCAGTGTCAATACATAACCTATAAGGAGGGGAATCAAGAAACACATAGTTCTGGGATCCCATGCTGTTTAACTTCATGTTGTATGGTTGAATATGGTTCGACATGAAAAGTGGAAATAATGTTGTGGCTAGATCCCTGATCAATGATCTGGCTATCACTACATATCTAATAAGGATGTGAATCATGCCACACATAGTTCTTGAAGAGAAATTTCACTATGCAGGTATGTCCCATGAAAAAGAGAAGAGGTATTAGATATTTCTTATTTTTCCCTTTTTTGATCATCTTGACTATGATGAAATGTATGGGTGTCACTAAAAGTATCAATCCATATACAGGTCTTGATAGGTTTCATGGTGGATGACCAGTTCCAAGGGTGATTCCCTCACAAGTGAGAAAACCATAAGGTTGTGATGTTTTTAATCATTTGGAAAAGACAATGATGTCGCAGTTTAAGGTCATATGATAGGACTGGCCGATGAATTTTAACATTATGGGGTATGGATGATATATTTTTACTTCATGTGGGATGCAGATGTATAGTTTATCATAATATTTCTTAAAATAAATAGATCTTATTTATGGTCATTAAACTCAGACCATAAGGTTTCATAGCTTTGATATGTGGGTAAAACACTACCAAAACCCCAAAACCCATGTGATCCATGTTCATTGTGGGAAAAAAGAGTTATTTCATGATTTAAATATTTTATAGGACAACACAAAAATGGAGAGAAAATTATTGGTGGGGAAGTCCCAATCACACCAACATTCCCACTCAATGCGCATGGACGCACAGAGGAGTAGTGGCCTGAGTAAAAAATAGAATGGGATTGGGAATCCATATAACTATGACATCAAGAGAGAAAGAATTTTACTCATATATGTCCTCAATTTTGAATAATTAATTCATAGAAATATAAATCAAGTCTCTACTAACCACCTGTTTGGTCTTTTAAAAGACCTTAATTTCATCCGCATTATATGTAGCTTTGAGGGTTAGATTTCCTTTAAACTCATCAATAAAAGAAACTCATGTAAAAAGGAAGGGTATAACTAATATTATTGGGAAATTTTCATCACATTAGATATCATGAATTAAAAAATGAATAGGATTCATGAGTTTTCTCACACCAATAAATAATTCATCAACCATTCCATAGGGATGAGTGATTTGCATATCAGCAAGTTGAAGAGAAATAATATTTGATTTCAAATCCATATTTCCTATATTTTTATAAATAGTGTAAGGAAAAAATTTATAATTTATTCTTAATAAATAAAATATTTTAGTTTCCCACTACATTTTATTTGGAATTGAATTACACAACTACTTGGGTCCTATAACTTCGGTGGAATCTATTTCAATAGAAGAACCCTACATTCATCATTGAGATTGTTGGTATCAAATTTCATCCAAAAAATATTCATTCCTAGAATCATCTTGGTAAATATGACATATGATGTAATTTTATCAAATTATTCCAGAAATGGAATGTTGAAAATGAAGGTTAGATCATGTTTTGGAATCTCAGGTAGTTCGCTTCATCACTCTTTTTTACACTTTAATGGATGAGAATAGGAGGTGCATAATTTTTCTAAAACAGTTTCATTTCTCACATTATCCTAAATCCCAACATTATTATTTCCATACATTCCCAATTCAAACTTCATTCTCCTTGGTTTTTTTATTTTATAGGGTTTGGTTCAGAAATCTATTAATTTTGGATGACGTAATTCTAATTCCCAAATTTATAGTTTTTTAGGAATTCCTTTTTTGCATCATTTGTTTCATCATTTTAAAATCATTCCTAATATTACGTTACATGATATTGGGATTGAATTATAGATATATTGGTGGAATCCCTGAAATTATCTCTTGTATTTGGAATTGTAGTGATGTGTAGGTTTCCCTTGTCTGTACCACTTAAGTATCTGGCCATTTGAACTATTTTGATTCTAAACTATGAATCTTTGTTTTGGAACCTTTCCATAATACATTGATATCATCCAAAACCAAATGTAACATCCCATTTAACACACCTTAAGAATTATATTCTTATACTAAATATTGATTTTGGAAATTTTTTTGGTCTTTTTTTGGCAATTTTTGGATGTGATTTTTCTAATTACAACACACTTTTTTTAGAATGGTTCAGGTTTATTTATGCATCCAAAAATGTGTTGGTTTTAAAATGGATCGTTTTATTATACATAACAACCACTAACATAAATAAATTTTTAATTCTCCTTATTCTGGGTAGGGAGATCAATTTTGGGAAATCATCATTGAGTATGACCAGAAATCCCACAATGAATGATCTTATCCCAAATAACTCTGTCCTCAACAATTACATATTGGGGTTTTGATTAAGATATATGGATGAATCTACTTATTTTACTATTTTCATGATACATATAATAAATTTTTAACAAAATAATTGTTTAATGTCAGTAGTATTGGAGTTAGAGAAGTCACCCTCCCAATATTTTCTCAACTAGATTATAGTTGTTAGGTGTGAGGGAATTGTAAAATGTGTTCCAGAGTATATGGGAAGGGAACTCATGATTAGGACCCTGTATAATAATTATTATGATACTATCCTTGGCCTCAGAAAAAACACACCCTCATAATTTAAAATTCATGATATCATAAGCCTTACTTCCATGGCTGTGTTCCTAGGATAATATTTGATGGAAAACGTTTTTAACACCTCACTCCAGGTTTCAAAAATTTCATTATATATGTTATGGAATCAAGACCATACTTTCCCTATAAGTTATAATGAAAACACTATCAAACTTAACTCCTCCTCACTCAAATATCAGAGAGTTACTTTCATGACAAAACCATAAAAATCTATGAGAAAATCTAAGGATCCCTCTACATGTGGACCATTGAAAGAAGAAATCCAAGAGAGATAAGACCATTTTATATCATAATTCCTAGACTTAATTGACAATATTATACAAGAATTATTTCCTTGGATAGTTTCAATATGGAACTCACTATGTAAATATCTATAATGGGAATGAAATAGGCACTATAAAATACTAATTTCTTGATTTCCAACTTTTCATTAATCTGTTTTTCCATATATTACATTTAAATTACATTTTTTCAAAAAATCGAACTATGGTTATGGATTTATAAAATTGGATTCTATTTAGGAAATAAAAGACCTTGGGTGTGTGCAATTTTAATGACTATTTTGATAAATTTTATACAATTTTTATGTTTTGTATTTTTTTAGTTTCTATTTTCTGTTTTTTTAGTTATATATATATATATATATTTGTTTTTTTCCATGTCACACATTCCTTCCCTGACAACAGTGATAATATTTTACATTGAGATTATTTAACTCTCTCATTGTAAATATTTAAAATCTTATACTGGCTGCTAGTATAGTGGTATGGGGGGGTTTAAATTCAATAAGAAAGGATGAATTTGATTGTATCACCAAAACATGAAAAAAATAAAAAGATAAAAAAGGAATTAAGAATCAAGAGAATGTTTGGTTTGAATTGAAAATTGTATATAGATAATGAAAATAAAATAGTAGAGACAAGTAATGGATGAGATTAGTGAGAAGTTATTGTCAGGAATTGATTATGATATTTTATGTTCATACTTTAGTTAATTTTAGTAGAATTATTGTTGAATAAATGGTGTATATCCACTAAGATATTTATTCGATGGATCAACACAACTTTTATTTCATTCTGTAGAATGTTTGTTTTGATCATTACTTGGGAATTGAATTGATCTTAATAGGGAACATAATGTTTCCATTTTCCATTTTATGTATTTTGGGTAAAATTAAAAGGAAATAATATCACTACCATCACTTATCAGTACATTGAATAGTGAAGAAATTATTCTCTTTAATAATGAAAGTGATATCTCTTAGATAGAATTGGACAGATGAAATTTATGAAAGTAAGAGAATAATGTTTTAATAATTTTTTAACATAACAATCAGATCCCCCTATGAAATTTAGTTTCTCATGGTAAATATATATTGTCTAAATGAGATAAAAAAATATCAATAAAATAAAACAGAGGAAAGCGATAATTAATAATGAAGATTATCTTGATGATTTTCTTTATCCTATTTCTTGAAATTGTCTTCCTTTTGTCTGAGTCAGTGGTTCTAATATCTCCTCTCACAAGTGTGATCTTTCCCTTTAATAGTGGATATTATGGTTTGATGGTTATAGAGTTTTCTCCCCTCCCATTTAATGGTTTTTTACCTATTGAACTAGACATTATTGCCTCTATCAAGTGTTTGATCACTGTTAAAAGTTGAAAAATATCCCTCTCTGACTTCCAGGTGTTAGGTCCATCATTTTTTATCCTTATTCAGTAGTTACTTGAGTACATCTCATCCAAAAAACTATTTTTTACCATCAATAATGTTTTACGACAAATACAAAAAATATTAAAAGTTAAATTTTTTAAAACAACAATAATAATAATATTTTTATATGAAATATATAAAAAATAATATAGTAAAATACAAACTAATTAAAATAAAACTACATAGAAAAACTAATTAACTATATATACGTAATAATTTAAAAAATTACATATATATATATATTCATTCATATATATATATATATATATATTCCTTATTATTATTATATAATATATTATATAAAATTATAAATATAAAAAATAAGAAGAAAAGTGGGATGGGTTGCTTATTTTAAAGGAGCAGCGGGCTTGGGCTCTTCGAGGGAGGCGGTGGTGGTTTCTGCGACATCTTAGAGTGTGGCGGCAAGGGGGTCATGTGATTACTATAAGGGTGAGGTATCATCAATGCATTGGTGGGGTTTATCAAATAATATATTCATGATGATTTCTTCAATAGTGTGAATCCTGTGAGGGATTCTTGTTGATTTTTTTAAATTGTTTTTTTTTTGAAAAATAAATATTTTTAAAAATAATCTCCAAAGGAGGAAGTGACGCCGCCACCTTTCGGGGTATGTTGAAAGGTGGACATCCTGTTTCATCCCTTTTTCAAAATAAAAATAAAAATAATAACTTTTGTATTTTAATATTTTTTATTTAAATTTTTATTCCCTTTGGTTTTGATTATATATATATATATAAGAAACATTTTCAACAGAATTTATCTTCTATTTAATTATCCAGTAGTACTTCTATTAGATTAGTTTATATTTTGATAGAAGCTCTCACAGAGGGATCCCTTTTATAAGAGGGATTACCCTTGAAATCATTATGTATTTTTGATGTTGGATTTTGGTTATCCCTTTCCCTTATAGAAGATTCTTCATTTCTGATGAGGGATTTTGTTTCAAGTACATGATTTTGAAATCCTATAAAATATAAATTATAATACCAACATAAATGAAACATAAAACATGGATTAAAATTATATCAAATATTTTGAAATAAAAATAATTTCATAAAATATGTTGATGGAAAATAATTTATAAGATTTAAAGCACATCAAATTGAAACATAAAAATTCATCAATTACATGAATTTGAATGCCTATAAAATATAAACTATACGAATAACATAAATAAAACATAAAACATGGATTAAATATATTTCAAATAGTTGAAAATAATGAAAATCTTCAAAAATGTTGATGAAAAATAGTATATGTGATTTCAAACCCACCTACATGAATCTTAAAAATGTATTAAGTATGTTCCATTGATAGAATATCCAATATAAACTATAATACTAATATAAATGAAACTTAAACCAAGAATTAACCATATAACAAATAGTTAATAATTAATTATTTAATTAGTAATATAATTATAAATTATAAAATTACTAATTCTATATTTATTAATTAGTTAATCAGTAATATAATTATTAATTATTAATTTTTAATTATTAACTATATAATTAATTATTTAATTAGTAACATCATTATTAATTTTATAATAATTAATTAGTAATATAATTTTTAATTTTATAACAATTAATTAGTTATTCCCTAATATAACTATTAATTATAAATTTTTTATTAATAATTATATAATTAATTAGAATATTTTTAATGTCATTAGATGACACAAGGAGGTGGATGGCTATCATTGGGAAGCTCAGCCATCGCCTGGCCATACCCTAGGTAGTGATGGATGTCACACTGGCCTCTCCCCCCTTGCTGGGGGAGGGTCCTCCGCCGCATCTTTCCAGAGCCAAACACATGCCTTTCGTCCCATTCTCCATCCCTGAATTATTACATCCCTTCCCTTTGATTCCCCTTTGCCATAAGGTTCTTGAATGTTTTGAAGGTATCCCACAAGTTTTGATTTCAACTTCGGAATTCACAAATGCAACCTCACTGCTGAATCTAACCATAGTTGTGTGTTTCAAAACTTGTCGTCCAGTGGTGGATTCATTCGATTAGTGGATCTTTGAAGCATGGGGTCTATAGGAAAGGGAAATAGTTGGGCTTCTTGATTCCAGGAACATCATGATCCAATTTTCTTCCGAGGAGGATCTGATTCTCGCATGGTCTAGTGCACCTCGCATATGTGGAGGAGTTAGTTTTCTCTTGTTCAAGTAGTCCTATGATTTACATATAAAGAGGGATTCTTCAAAAATGGTCATATGGGTAAGATTTTTGGAGCTCCCTCTACCTTTTCAAAACTCGTCGATTCTCCGAATGCTTGGTAATTTTGTTGGATGATTCCTTTGTTCAGACAGTAGAATGAAGGCGGTATGCCATCCGATTTCCCCCTCATAATTTTGTTGAAGTTGATGTTACTAAACCACAACTGAGTCTTTTTTATTACTGTGGGTGAGGAGTTATGGTATTGAAAAATGGATGTGTTTTAGTCATCGTTTCAATTCTTCTCGTCCTGTACAAGATTGGGTCATTGTGTGGAGGTTTGCAGATGCAGGGGGTCAAACAGTTTAGGTGTTGGTGACTCGGGGACTAGATATTTAGCTAATGCCTGTGCTTGTAAGACAATAGATGTTGATGGCAGTATATTAGTGGATACTGGCAGAGGTTTAATCTGTAAGGTTAGGAAGGATGTGAGTTTGAGTAACTCGACGGATGCAATGGCCGAGAGGCATGCGGGGGTTTCAGCTTCTAATCCAAAGGTATCTGATATTTTTAACAGACTGAGGAAAGACCTAGATGGTACTTCTGCATGTAATACACTAAGCAGGGTTGATATTGTCCACGTCCGTGATAGCGCTTCTTTGATCAAGGTTCAGTTGGATGTGAATAACATTGCTGCGACTAGGGTGGCATGTAGTGATGAGAAGGCTGATGGAGAGGGGATGACCAATGGTAACTCTTCCCAGCCAATGCAATTTCTTTTTCTGAAGTTTTAAAGGTGGGTAGTGCTGCTGTGTCCAAGGAGGGGCTGTAGGGATTTGTTCAGGAAACGGCTCACCAAACTAATAATGGAAATACAAGGGGTGTTATCCCGGCAACCCAGACTTCGATTCATATATGTCATAGTTTTGAATTTCTTGAAGTGGATGATCCACAATGTTTAGCTGTGATTGATAATAACAGGCAATTTCCATAGGACCGGGGAGAAACTAATGGTTATCAAGTAGTGCATATTCATGGAAAACATGAGGATATCTCGGATAGTGACAAGGAAAATGATAGTGTCATGGGAAGACCTTCCTATAGTGAAATTGTTCTGGGTGGGATTAAGAAGGTGTATGGAAATGAGAAAGTGATGATGGTCCTAGTAAGAAGAAGGTCGAGGATGGACTATTCATATTTGCTGAAGCCAATGTCTACCAGGTCCTCTGTCAAGGAAGGAAAAGTTGCATCTGATGTGAAAAGGGTATGCAATCTTCTATGGAGTTTCTATCTTTGGAGAAATTGTGTCTTCGAAAAAAATATGCCCAGATCCTAAAGCACTATGGAAGCTCAGAGTGGGAATCAACTATTGTGGAATAAGCAATCTATCATGTATGTGGTGACGGGTATGATTCTTATAATCTATAGTTGTCTTTTCTTGTTGTTGTATTTGCTTGCTGTACTTTTTCCCTTATTTTAATAAATGGTAATAGGTCTGCCTTTGACTGAGCTTTTCTAGTGGTAATGTCATTATTAACTATATAACAATGAATTAGTAATATAATTATTAGTAATATAATTATTAACAATATAATATTAAATTACTTAATTAGTAAGATAATTATTAAATATATAATAAATAATTAGTTAATTTGTAATATAATTATTTATTATATAATAATTAATAAGTTAATTAATAATATAATTATTAATTATAAAATATTAAATTAGTTAATTAGTAATATAATTACAAATTATAATTATTCATTATTCATTGTTAATAAATAATTATATAATAATTAATTAGTTAATTAGTAATATATTAATTAATTATATAATCATTAATAAATTATTTAGGAATGTAATTTTTAATTTTAATAATTAATAATTATATTAATAATTAACTAATTATGTATTTTATAATTAATTGTTTATAATTACTAATAAACTAACTAATTATTATAAAATTAATAATAATATTACTAATTAACTAATTAATAATTAATTATTATTAATTACTACTTAATAATTACTATATATATTGAATAAATATATTACCAATTAACTAATTAGTTAATATATAATAAATTTTAATGATTACTATTTAATAATAAAAAATAAATTATAATTTATTATTATATTACTAATTAAATAATTAACAATTATATAATTAATAATTATATTACTAGTTAACTAATAATTTATTATACAATAATTTGTAATAAATACTAATTAATAATTATAATGAGTAATTATAATTTATAATTACATTACTAATTAACTAATTATAAAAAGGGAACCAACTCTATCTTTCTATAAAAATTAACTAATTAACAATTATATTAATAATAATTGCATTACTAATTAAATGATTAATTACTATAAAATTAATGATTTATAATTACTAATTAACTGATAACTAATTACTTAATTAATAATTATATTACTAATTAACTAATTAATTATTATATAATTTATAATTATATTACTAAGTAACTAATTATTTATAATATATTTAATAATTATATTACTAATTAACTAATTAATTATTATATAAATAATTAATAATAATAATTATTTAACTAAAAAATTATTTTATAATTAATAATTATATTATTAATAATTAATACTTAATAATTATAAATAATAATTATAATGAATACTTATAATTAATAATTATAAAGAATAATTATATTACTAACTAAAAAATTAATTATTTTATAATAATTTTTAATAATTACCAATTAATAATAATAATGAATATTAACAATTTATGATTATATTATTAATTAACTAATTAAGTATTATAAAATTAATAATTATATTAATAAAAAAATAATTAATATATCATAATTTGTAATAATTAATAATTATATTTATAATGAATAAATATTATTAATAATTATATTACTAACTAACTATTTAATTTTTATATACTTAATAATTGACTATAAATTGATATTTTTATTTTCCAAACACTTTTGAGGAAAAAGTGAGAAACCAACAAACACTTTTGAGGAAAAGTGGTAAACCATACATGACTTCACAACAAACTTTAAACACCATTGACAATGGGCAACCAAACAACTCATTCAACATACAAAATCAACCACACCATCAGTCAAATTGAAAATCTTCATCAGGAGCTGGAATCACCCAAGAGAAGGCCAAATAAAAATCCATTCCACTGATTCCACATTCAACCAGTATATCCACCAATCCCGAGCCTTCAACACAGTAGAAAAAAACACCAAAACCAGACTTGTGATTAACATATCCTCTAATGCTTAGACAACCACCTGCGAAAGAGTCGTAGAAACATCCAAATCCAAAACCAGAAATGACCCTCCCCCCTCTGAGCCGCTTCGGAGCCGATGCCAATCCACACTGGATGAAAAAGCCAGAAGCACGTCAAAGGCAATGCTGAGCCGTGCCAACACTAGGCCAATATGTCATTGATCCACACCGACGCCAGGCCAAGCTCATGCTGGAGACAACGCCAAAATATGAGACGGAGCCAATAGCCAGAGTCGACGCCATGCGATGCCGACGAATGCCGATCCAGGGGAGATGACGCCGATCCACACCGAGCCATGCCAAAGGAGGGAAGGAGGCAGCTCTGAAGAAAACCCTAGCCCCGCACAGAGAGTGGTAGCTGCCACTCAGAGGCCTCTTTGGTGCATTTTACATTGATCATAAGAAGAATGATTCAATCTATTATATACTTAATAATTATATTACTAATTCACTAATTAATTATTTTATAACTAATTATTTATAATTACTAATTATCTAATTAATTATTATATAATTAATTATTAATAATACTAATTAACTCATTAAATAATTTCCTATATGTTTAATCAATGTTTTAACTTTCAATTATATTGGTCTTATAGTTTATATTTTTTAGTCATTCAAATCCACATACTTGAATCATTTTTATATTTCAATTATGTGGTTTGGAAAGCCTAAAAATTATATTTAATCAATTTTTTTTAATAAATTCAATTTTTCAGCTATTTATTATATGCTTAATCTTTTTTTTAAGTTTCATTTATATTGGTCTTGTAGTTTATATTTT
The DNA here is from genome assembly GCA_963277665.1 of Viscum album. Lineage (NCBI taxonomy): Eukaryota > Viridiplantae > Streptophyta > Magnoliopsida > Santalales > Viscaceae > Viscum > Viscum album. The sequence continues at coordinate 984,418,338 of OY728123.1, forward strand.
ATTGTCTTTCAAAGCCAAATATTTGAAACATTTTTATGTATCAAGTAGGTTATTTTGAAAGATTATAAATTATTTTTTGTCATTATTTTTTAAGAAATTCTATTTATTTTAAAATATTTGTTATTTTTTTTACCCATGATTCAAGTTTCATTTATGTTGGGATTATTTTTTATATTTAATAGGATTTCAAAGTCACATATATGAAACATTTTTACGTTCCAAGTATGTGTCCTTCAAAGCATTTTATTTATTCTCCATCAACATTTTTAACAAAATTCTTTTTATTTTCAACTATTTTTATTATTTTTAATCCATGTTTAATGTTTCATTTATTTTGGTCTTATATTTTATATTTTATATCCTTCCAAAGTCACGTACATGAATCATTTTTATGTTTCAAGTAGGTGTCTTTGAACACTTATAAATTATTTTCAATAATTGTTTATGATTTTTTTTTATTTTCAAGTATTTTTTATATTTGTAATCTATGTTTTAAGTTTTATTTATATTTGTCTTATAGTTTAAATTATATAGGTCTTCAATGTAATGTACATGAAACATAATCCCACATTGGAAATGAAAAATATTCTGCGCAGGAAAGGGAGATCTAGAATCCCACATTAGAAATACAGAATTATTTCCCCAGTAAGCCCTCTTATGAAAGGGAGCCCTAAGTGAGTCCTTCTTTCAAAATATAAATTGTTTTTATGGTAGTACTTATGGATATTAAATATAATATAAAGCCTTCTGAAAAAATTTGATTTATATAAATACATACATATAAACAAAACAAAACAAAATAAAACTAAAATTAAAAAATTAAAAAATATAAAATATAGTATATATTTTTTTGGTGGTTCTGGAAGAAAGGATACACAACTATATTTTATGATTTCTAGATTTTAGGTATATATCAACCTTTAGTTGTGGGGCTATGGTGGTCGGCTCAAGAGTGGGCAGTGGATGTTATCTAGATGTGGTTATTCTTCCATTAAATCCAATTGCGGCCTTGATGAATTTCCCATTCTTATCTAGTGTCACAAAATATGGTTCTTAGTTTAGGTTGGATGTATGTTTAATTTATTAGATATGGAAAAGAAATCAATAATTCTCATTACATTTTCTTTAATACAAGGTGGTTGGGTTTGTGGTTCTTCATAAACAGGCAGACGTGGCTCTCTTGGGATTTCCGATAATGGTGGAGTTGAGCAGTTTATGTATGGTGGTTCCAACATTGAGTGCCTACCACCATTGGGTGGTACCTGGATGAATCATCATTGGGTGAAGGGAAATGATTGAATGGGTGTGTTATCAGTGGAATGGTCATCGAGGTTGCATGATGGAAAAGGCATATGGGGGTATTGGTAGAAGTTGGATTCAAGGGTGGCATGGAGTGGTGGTAGCCGAGGCTATAGGAAGTTATAGTGGTGAGTAGCATAATTATAAGGATGAAGTATGTTTGTGGATGCATTTTTTCTATTTGGGTTAGTGGATTTCGGGAAATGGTTGCAAGATTCAACCATCGGTAGGTGGTCTGAGGAAGAAGTTCTTGTGGTAGGTGTTCTCGTGACTATAGGTGTTCACAGTAGTAGTGATCCAATATCTGCAAGGGTTGGGGATGGTAGTGGTCCAAAAAGAGAAGGTATTTACAGTTAAAAAATTAAATAAACAAGTTATTTAAATAATAAAAAAAACTAAATAATTAAAAAATTACATAAAAAATTACATTTTTATATATATTTTTATAGAAAATAATAACATAATTTAATTTATTTAGATTTAAATAATAAAAAATAAGAAAAATAAAATAAAAATATTATTTTAGAAAATATAGATTTATTTATTAGAAAAAGTGAAAACAAATACTTAATCAAATAATAGAATAAATGAAATAATTTTTATAAAACGCAAAAAAGAATTAAAAAATGAAAGAATTAAAACAATGATAATTAAAACTTATAATTAAAACAAAATAGTATGAATAAAAAATGAAATTTAAAACAAAATTAATTAATTAATAAACTATTCAAAAGGAAAAAAATAAATAATAAAATAAAAATTTTAAAAAATATGTTTTCAACAATTTAATAAAAAAATAAAATGATTGATAATTGTTAATAAAAATATAATATTTCAATAATGAAAATTCAATTAATTATATAAAGTGTGTGGAATTGTGTGATAAAAAAAGAGCCACATTAAATGATATCCTTATTAAACCACCAAATAATAAAGAAAACCACACAACAAACTACATAATAATTATCTCAACAAATGAAAATATATCCAAATCAAATTATGTCAATACTAAATCTATTTATCTCTATCCACCCTATAGTAATTGATTCATAGAATGATTTCACATAATCCATAATAAATAATTTCAAACATTTTATTTTAAAAATTAACCACATTCAAAAACCTTTTAAATCCTCCTTAAAAATTAAAAAAATGATTTTATAAATCCAATAAATTTTTTTTATCCTTACACATGATTATAATGGTGAATTAATGCACAACACATCACAAACCATCATGGTTGAAGATGCATATATGGGGAAAGTAGATCAATATCATATAAGGGACACTTCTAATTATTTACCCAGCTCAAATTACCGAGTAACTAAAGGATAACCATAATGAAGATAGTTGTACCTTTTTTATTGGAATATCATGAATTCTAAACACTCAAGCCTCCATGTGTACTGAATTCTCGAGTATTCACCATCAACACCATGATTTGAAACCATTTTCTGAAAACATCAACCAAAATCATATTCTCTAGGACCTGATTTAAGATAAAAACAAGGTCTCAGAGGCCTTTCCCAATGGCTAAAGGCTGGAGACTGGTGCAAAGGGATGAGCATAATTTTGGTTGAATTATTTTCCCCCAATTAAATAAAAAACAACCAGTGATAATAATGTATATATTATTCATAAACATGTACCATATTAAAATTACATTTGATTCAAACTAACCAAATAATGTCCAAAATAATAATAAAATAGTCTGAATCTTAACATGAGGGGACACCCAAATGGTTAATTCCCATTAAATGTGAATGGTATAGATTTTCCTCTAATTATTATACAAACCCCACCATATCCCTAATAAATGTATCTCCCATGATCTGTTGATAGGTTCATATTGTCATGTGTGGTAAAAACATATATTTCCTATGAAAAATGAAATATAGTGGTTAACCTAGGTTTTTTCTATAGATGATTTCATAACAACCATTTTTTCAGTTAAATTTGAGAATGAAGTAGGGGTAGTTATTGAAATTTTTTGTTTTTTGAAAAGAATGAAATCATTTAATATAATGCTTAAACAATAATGGATTAAAGGATCTGATAGGTTCAAGGTAGGATCAACTTTTTAAATGTTGTCATAGTTGTAAATACCATTATAACACTATTCCTGGTGAATGGAAAATTAATGAATCCTCGATAAAGTTATCAATAACCATTGGTTGAAAAGGGAAATTTAACACACTCTAATGTGGATGGATGTTCATAAAAAATTACCAAAAAAATTAAAGAATGTCACAATTAGGAATATTTGATCCTTAGAAATATATTAATGATTCACTAGTTCCACACATGTTCCAACGATCACTAGACAGTTAAAATTAACTCAATTTTTTCAATCGAGATAAATTTCACTAGGATGATTGTGTTTATAGTTCTTTAACCAAAGATAAAAAAATTGAATGAAACAAATACCCAAAATAAATTATCATTAATTGAATTGGATATCACTAATGATATAAATCATTCAATATAAAAAGTGTTATTTACAATTGAGCACAAGAATCTTACATTACTAAAGTGAGACTCCCACTTCCCCGATAACTCAAACGCATTAACCCTCCATATAAAGTGTAAGAAAGTTGAAAGGGGAAGAAGAAATAATATTGAAACTATGAAAAATCATAGAAAATAAAAAACAATTCATGAGTCTAATACTATATCATATCCCCTCTTGTAACTTCCTCAACAAATTTTACTGTAAGTGAACAATCATATTTATAGGTTTGAGGGGTGGAAAATGTTCCCTCCAAATTCAACCCTCTAAAATCTTGATCCCGTTTAGCAAAATAAATGATATAATATCATGATTATTTCTTAATTGGTCTTTTTCCTCTATATCTTGTTTATTCTCCCATAAAATATCATTATATTGGATAGGATTTAAAAAATTTAGGCTTTAATTAAGGATGAATACATTTTCTATCTGATAATACATCTCAAATTCCTCCACATTGGAGCATGGAATGGATTTATTAATGATAAAATTTCTTCCTGAAATTTAATTTGAAGATGATAATTAGAGTTTTAATTCCAATATAGTTGGAATCGCTTCAATTTATGTTAATTAGGTTGATATATGCATCAGTAACTGGTGAGTGGTCCATTCTGTAGGCCAAAAAAGTTTCATATTGATTGATATTTTTGGAAGGTTTTTTTTAATTGATTCTCAGACCTGAATAAAAACATGAAAACAATAATATAATAAATAAAAAATATTAATAACTCATTTTATATTAAAATTTCAAATGATATACCAAAAATATAGAAGCTCCATAAAACTGAAAAATTTCTAGAATTAAACATGTTTTATAATTGAGCCCAAACTTCTCCAAAAATACTAAAATGAAGCAAATCAGTTTAAGTTGATTAATTGATAGGGATAAAATACGTGAAAAAATAATGAAAAATAATGAAAATATTAACTATATAAATTAACCCTCAATTTGAACATGGACTCCTAGACATGTCAACAACAAAATCAAATCAATGCGAATTCAAACCACATGCTCATGTGATCCACCTATTCTGTATTAGGAAACAAATGATATCAGGGAACATAAAAACCACTATTAAAAAAAACTATATTTATACCATTCAATATTTTTCTTCATCATTTATCATTTCATACACACCCGAATCCTACATCACATGAATTATCTCTCATATCACAAATGTTAATTTTTAGCATGTTTTTCTGATCCAAACCAATTAAAGTGTCACCATAGGCTTGATAAATTACTAAATATCCACCAGAAGTGAGTCATGGCCATTTGATTATCATGGGGACAATAAATATTTTATTTATGTATTCTTATTACTAGGGTTTTTAGGTGAAAAATTATGCGGCCAAATGAGGAGGGATTGGATCTTTTTGAAGAAAAATTTAAACATTCAAATTTTTACTCAAGTATAGTCTACTCCTCACTCCACTTAGTAGAAATCAACTCCATAATTTTTTCAACTCAAGGAATGCTCTCATAATTCATCGTTTTAGGATAAAAATGTTTATTTTTTCAAACATTATATTTCTTGAAAGATCTTGAAAAGGCACAATTTTCTTTTCAGCGTTTGAATCTCTTGGAAGGCCTAACTTCTCTTATCATGAAATCTACAGAAAAGGAAAAAATTTCAACAAGAATATTTTTTTCATCAGTAAACACATATCTTTAGAATTTTATTTCCAATATAATGTTTCACAAAATTATTTATTACAATGGATGATAGCTTCCCCCCACACTTATGTTCAAATTGATCATGCAAATTTCACTTCAAGATAAGGATAGAAAGGGAAATTGTTTTTTTAATGTGGCTGACCTAAATGTTTCTACAAGGATTATATGGGCTACATTGATTAAAGTTTAATGGAATGTCATAATGAAAATTATTCTCATTAAAAGGGGACATTAAAAAAATAAAATGCATTAATCATGTAAAACAAAATTACCTCAAACTATAATGTTTTTCAAGTAATAAATCAAATTATTCTTAAAGAAATGAATGTTTGGATTTCTTAGGAACTTAATTGAATGAAAATTATATGAAAAAAATTGTTCATAATCCTAATGTGAATGTGATTTCAAATATAAATATAGTGAGATCAGGAATGGGATTAAAAAAAGAGTACTTTTCATGAAATTCAAAAATATTTGAACATGAATCAAAATCATTTTTATCATTCATTTATGCTCAGTTTAAAGAAATAAATTGGTGTAAACCTTGAAATGGGTATGAATAATTGTAATTATAATCATATAAGTTTAAACTATAAAAAAATTATTATTTTTTTGAAAAACAAACATTTTTTTAAACCTATCAAAAATAAAAATACTAACCTAAACTGGTAATCTCCCCCACACTTAAATGACGAAGCATATTCATTGTGTTGAACTAGATTTGACTTGTATGAAGATTTGATGTTCAATCAAATAAATAAATAATGTGTAAATGAGAGGTACAACCTGATTAATTTTATTGATATATAGGTTGGAGTAGTGTTTTATCCTCCTCTAGATATATTGGAATGGTCCCATATAATTTCCTCAACCTATGTATATTAACAATGAATAGATCATGCTCTTTGTCCTTTATAATATACCCAACATCAAAAGGATATACGTGATAAAATTTAAATGGACCTTTCCATAAGTAATGAATATTATTTTGAATCATCTTGAATCTTGAGTTATATAAAAACACATGTCTCTAAGATAGAATTATATCGGTTGGATCATCTTATTATGATCCAAAATTGTTATCTCTTTTTAAATCATGTAATTTTAAAATTCATCGCTTCTTATTTCCTCTAGCTTTTTCAACCGCAATCTTCTCTCTTCCCCATAGCATTCGACATCCGAATTTATCTTCCAAACATCCCAATACATATTATAAACCAATTCCATAGGTATGTAATTTGTTTCCCCCTAAACTCATCCTGTATGGAATCATTCCAATTAGGGTTTTATAGGCCTTCTAGTATTCCAACAGTGTTTCCTCAAACCTATGGATCTAATCCATCTGATTTGGATTAACAGTCTTTCCCAAGATTACTTTTATTTCCCTATTTGACACTCCAGATTTAAAATTTCTCTATGGATGATATAGTGTTGATGTTTTATGATGAACCCCATAATTCTTAAGAAAAACCTTTATTCTTCTATTGAAAAATTAAGTCCAATAATAACTTATGATCGATATAGGAACTTAAAGACTATAAAATATGTTATCCCTGACAAAATCACAAACAAAATTAGCATCATAAGTCCAAATGGATTTTTCTTCCTACCTTTTGGATACATAATCAATCAAACGAAATAAATAAGAATTTCCAAATGATATTGGGAAATTACCCATGAAATCTATCTTATAGTCTTCCAAAAGCACACAAAATTTAAGTTGTTGTTATGGCATTTCTTGTCTATTTGAAATGTTTCCAGTAAAATGTTATTTTTTAAATCTTTTACAGAATTCGTGAGAATATTTAAAAAGGATGTACCAATAATGTCTTGATTATAAAACCTTACTTTTTATCATTTGAGGTCCAATTTTTCCTTGAATATTTTAAGTGTTAAAAAACACAAAGATAGAACCAATTACACTATCTGAAAAACATCTTCATATTAATTGGTCATTGCAAATATTCCAAATAAATAGGTCATCCCAAAATGTAATATCAAGTTCCATATTTCTGTTTGAAAATTTGGTGAGAATTAAAATAATATTGGACCTGATATATGACCAAATAATTGACTATGTCATCATACCAAGCCACTTCTCCTTCAATCATGTACAACAACTATCCTCGAAGGTGGTCATTAAATGGTTATTTTTCTAGATTTCCTACTTCAACAATGGTAGGTAGTCTACTTAAATGATCATCCACTCGATTCTCAAATCCCTTATTTTCATTGATTTCTATGTTGAAATCATACATCATTAACATACATATCACTTTCCTTGGTGTATATTTTTCCTTATTCATCAAGAACCTAAGAACTTCATAATTAGTAAACATAGTGAATTTAGTTCCTAGAAAATATGATCTCAATCATTTTATCGAAAAAAACTGCTTAAAACTCATTTTCTTTGATTTTTAAATTTAATTGAGTCATATACAATGTTCATGATGTATAGGAAATTACTTGTGGACTTACCACAATTCTGTGAAAAGGATTACTCCAACTGGTTGGTTTGAAGCATCACAATGAACTTGAAATTCTTATTTTCCAATTTGGTTGCATCATCATGGGTGGTGTAATACATATCATATTCAAATAATTAAATGCTTCCATATATGCACCATTTAAATAAAAATCAGAATCATTCAAAGGAAATCAATAGAGTAAAAAATTAATGTTTTTGAAATCATGGATATACCTCATGTAGAATCCTACATATCCTAAATGGAATCCATTAATATGAAAAATTACCAAAGGGACAAGTAAATGTTGTCCAACATATCTCATTAGGAGCATTGGGTACCATAAAATAACATGAAAATCCATCCAAAAATAAATAATCATTTATCATTAACGATATATCTAACACCTAGTAGGGTATCAGGATATGTTAAATGAAATTTAATTACTTATGGAATATATTCCAAGACATAGCACAAGAATAGATTCAGTATTCACCTTTTATCTAGATAATATTTTGATACATCTATTGTATTAACTACTATACGGGGGATTGGAAGGCTAAAGATGAATCTTGAGAGAGTTTTATTTAAATGAAATTGAACTGATAAAGAACATAAAGATAACAAATGGATAGTTTAGTTGAGAACTTCCAGAATATTGTTTTCATCTACTTCTATTGAATATATTCACTAACTGTTAGGCACCAACAATTGCTCCTTGCCTTCTGGGATTACTCTCACACCATATTTGGGTCATGATTTTTAGCCTAAATAGATTATATGGATGATGGCGAGACAAGGGAAATCACCCTTATACTAGTTATTTATTGCTTCTTAGGAGAAGGAGAGCATGTGACCATGCTGAGACTTGTGATGATTTTGAGTTTTTTTGTTTCTGGACTTGTATAGAATTTGTATCAAATTGAAGTTTATCCTATTTTGGCTACTTTCCTAGAACAATTATCTTGCTTCATTATCGTTTTTATGGTTTGAGAATTGGATATTTATCTACAAGACATCCACTATTTTATTTCAGTTTCATTTTTTTACCACATCCACTATTTTTTAATATTTATTCAGGTGTGTTACACTTTTCCAATGACATAATAGGTCCCCCACTATCACACCCAAGGCCATTGCTGCTAGTTGGCAGCCTCTAGCATTTTTGGAAATTCTATCAAGGCCATGTGGACATCCTTTCTTGACTATCGGTTTAGTGGAAAGCCATGTCAGAACATTACAAAGTGGAATTAGAGGGCTTATTATTTTATTTATCTTACTATATGAAGCTTATAGTCATGGATAGGAAGGAATATGTGTTTGGTAATTAGTTTTTCCCGAGAGTATCTACCCTGTGTATATTGAAAATCCAAATTTCATCGAATTAACTTGTGATATTTATATTTTTAGCTATTAAAGTTCATTAAATTTCACCATTTGGTGACACACATGATTTATGAAATTACTATTAATGAAATTTCATGTTCTATTTTAGTTACAAACTAATGAGATGAGGTTATTCCATCTCATGCATCATTTAAGAACTTATTAGTATCACATGACATGCGTTATGCCATGCCATCTTGGATTCATTAGTTATCACATACTGTTGTGATAGATGATGTGATAGCTATGTCTGCTGTTGTGATAGGTGTATTAGTCTGTGCTATGGTTTGGATTGAATGGATGCCAAAATATGGTTCTAGTGGTGTATTGGCCCTTTTGGACAATAATTTTGGTGGATTATGAATCATTTTGTCTATGTAATTATAATAATATGTTCTACTAGGGTTCCAAACATTGATCTGTGGGGAGTATAGGCCCTCACGGATCAGAATTTGGCATCCCACTATTTTGTTTTCTAGAGTACAAGGGTTTTTTTGGGAAATCAGGAGTTTCTTTCTGAAAACAATAGTATACCTAGTGTGTATTCTAGCCTAACACACTATGCAGTCTTCCTATTCAGGGATAAATGTGTTCTATTTTTTAAAGAGAATAGGATGTGTACCCCATGTACATGCTGGGTAGTCCTTTATTATGTATCCTGCCGTGTGAGGAGAGATCACAGGTTATTGATCATTTAGTAGGACATGCCATGTACTTGGAGTACATGATTTGTATAAGTCCACCGTGTATCTATCCATGTGACTAACGACACGGGTGGAGGAAAATTTTGATGTACACATCATGTCTAGGGTGAACACATCATGTAGTCCAAACCTGAAAGAACCTTGTAGTACAAGCAATGTAGAAGTATCTGAGAAGTAAGGGAAATCCATGTACACATTGTGTCTCTTGGAGAACATGTCGTGTACATGGGGTATTACATGACCATGTGGGGAAGAAGTACATGCCCATGTAGAGTCCAAGAAGAAAAAAATGTGTAAGGAGTTATACACTCCATGTACACTTATTTTTGAAAACCCTTAGTGCTTTTCCTTCCATGTCCCATTTATCACTTTTGAGTGGCAGTCTTATCTTAATTAAAACTTGTGCTAAGGTGCGTGTATTGGAATTTACAAAATAAGGATGCCATGAACACCTTGAGTAGTGTGCCAGGAGAGAGGTAGTGAGAATACATTGGAGGTGGTAGGCCTTGGGCTACCAATGGACCCTCCAGTTGTGCCCGCTCTGGCACCAGCCGTTATACCATACGCAGGTATAGATTCATAGTTCCTAGTCAGTTTTTTGAGGTTCATGCAGACCTTCCAGGGGAAATTCATACTGCCACATCTATGGTTGAACAGACACATATATTCTACCAGAATAATAAGCCTACTTTATTAGTGGATGATGGAACATAAGCTGTCGAACCATGGCTAGAGTCAATTCTAATTATCCTTGAGCAACATGATACGCCTCCGGAAAGGAGGGCCATACTTTCAAATTATATAATATGTGATTCCACCAAAAGGTGGTGTGATTTCATCACATAGAAAAAGCACCATTAGAACATGGAATGCGGAGACTTCCAGAAAGTCTTATAAGAATACTACTCTCCTAAGACACTCAAGGATGATTGATCCCATGATTTCATGAATCTAGAGCATGATACTATGTTAACGATGGACTATTCTTCCATATTTATAGAGCTTCAGTAATTCACACATGTCCTGATGTGTGGAGAGGTGTTTTTAGTGAGGATCTTTGAGGATTTTCTTTGATAAAAAATCTAAGATCAGGTGAATGTTTTTAGGATGCCTTATATATATTCCATTGTGAATCAGGCACTGATTACACAATGAAACCTATGGGAATCTGGGAGTCCGATCCAGGGTGGTTCGACACCGAGATATGGCATTGTCTCGAACGAAATCATGAAGCATCGTATATAGACATCTTGTGGGAATACGACAAGCCAGGATATATTTTATGGTAGCCAAAATCCATTATCTTAGTGACATCGGGGTGGGTCAGCTTAGGGTAGCCAAGCTATGTCACAGGGTCGCAGTACATGTCAGACATATGAAGTGCAACAAACCCACCAAGAGCAGGATCCCAGAACTTCTACAGTCATAGGTACTATTATAGTTTCCTCTGTTTTATCTTCTTCAATTTTTGATACTTTATTTTCTCATAGTTTTATATCTGTACCCATTTTTGGGATCCTTGGGATTTGTGTTTATACATATGAGAATGTTATGATGCTAGAAAATCTGTTAGGGATTAGAACAGAAGGTGTCTGAAAGTACAAAGAGTTCCACCTTTATATTGGTTGATGTCACTTATTTTGGGATCTCTATATCATAGAGATGACAGGGTTTGATTTCATCCTCTGAATGGATTGGCTAGTATATTATCAGGCCGTCATTGACTGCTACCATCTTAGGTTGAGTTTTACAACAATGGATGGTGGTTATTTTATATATAAGGGAGAAAGGGATTTCCGGGTGAGCCATGCTGGACCCAATCATCGTGGTCTAGGCTGGATGATAACCCAGATTATGGTTTTATATATGGATGAGTAGGGAACTTGTCTAATAGATTTTCCTCCAGAGGTTGATCATTTTAAGTATGTTTTCTCAGACGACATCTCATGCTTACCTCTAGTTAGATAGGTGGAGTTAATTGTCAAGCTAGTTCCAGGAGCTGAACTGATATCCATTCCACCTTATTGGATGGCTAGGATGGAGTTTCGAGAGATGAAGAGAAAGTTGGAAGATATAGAAAATAAGGTATTTATCATACCCAATACATCACTTTGGGGTTCACTGGTCCTTTTCTCGAAGAAGGAGGATGATACACTCATACATTGTATGGTCTATCGAAAAATGAACCAGTTGACGGTCAAAAACTGAAATATCTTACCATAGATATATGATATATTTGATCAAAATCAAGGAGATTGAGTGTTCTCAATGTTTGGATTATAGTCAGGATATCACCATGTACATGTTCCACTAGTAGACATACCTCATACATCCTTTCGTAGCAGTTATGGTTTCTATGAGTACTTGGTTATTCCATTTGGTCTCACAAATGTGCCATTAGTTTTCATGGAGAAGATGAACCAAGTGTTCCATCCTTACAATCATTCCTTTCTGGTGGATTTTGTGGGTGATATCTTGGTGTATTCTCACAATCGACACGACAAATCCAAACACCTTTATATTGTTTTGAATACACTGGGATAACATTAGTTATATGATAATATCGCAAAATTTCACTTTTGGAGGGATCATATTCACTTCCTGGGTCACTTCTTCTTAGATACTGGAGTATCAGTAGACCCAGAGAAGGTAAGAGCAGTAGTTATCTGGTAGAATCCCAAGAATGATTTTGAGGTGTGGAGTTTTCAAGGGCTATCTGGGAACTACATGGGTTTTATACATGATGTCTCATGCTTAGAAGCACCATTGACAAGATTGAATAAGAATTGTGTGAAGTTTGAATGGTTAGATTCTTGTGATGAATCCTTTCAAGAGTTCAAGGGATGTTTGAATTCATCCCCAATACTGATATTTACAGTGTTGAGAAAAAATTAAACTATGTCTTGTGATGCCTCAGGTATGGGGTTAGGAGAAGTGCTTATGTAGGGGGTAGATTTATTGCATACAGGTCATGGAGGTTGTGTCCACATGAGAGGAATTACCCGATGCATGATCTCAAGCTAGTTGCAGCTGTACATGAATTGCGATTTTGGAGTAATTATTTTTTGGGATAAAATTTTGGGGTTTACACGGACGACATAAGTCAAAAATACATCTTCACTCAGCATGATTTGAATCCGGTACATCAACAGTGGGTGGAATACCATCAGTAATTTGGCATTGAGATTTCCTATATGATTGAAAATGGTAATGCTGTGGCTGACGCACTGAGTAGGATGACTCAGATATAGGCAGTGCAGAAGGACAGTGGTTAGTGGAAGCTAATATATTTGTTCATTTAGATTAATATGGAGGCATGAAACAATAAAGTACATACTTATCTATCATATTTGGTTGTTAACTTAACTATACTAGACAGAGTGACGATGAGGAAGCTATCATATTACGAAGGCCTAGTTCTACAAGAGAGTGTGGCAGGTGAGGACCCTCCTCCTGTATGGAAGATAGGTGAGGATGATGTTCTGTGTGCCCATGGAAGTGTGTGGGTTCCAGGGGATATATTTGAGGATATAATGCAAGAGTTTAATGTTTCAGCATGATATTTACATACTGGAGTCACCATGATGTACCATAATTGTGTCGTTAGTACAGGTGGCCGGGAATGAAGCGAGAAGTAGCAGGTTTGTTTACGAGGTGTTCCACCAGCAAGCAGGTGAAGGTAGAACATCAGAAACAAGCAGGTTATTTACAATAGTTACCTATCCTAGAGTGAAAGTGGGATGATTTCATGATGGATTTTGTGACTGGGTTATCGAGGTCACCTAGAGGCAACGATGATATGTGGGTTGTAGTGGACATTCTTATTTGGTCACTCACTTTTTGCCGATCAAGGTGAACATTGGTGTTGATGAGATCAAGAATATGTACATTCGAGAGGTGGTACAACTTCATGGGGTTCCTAGATCAGCCTTTTCAGATCGGGACACCCTCTTTATGTCTTGTTTCTGGAAGAGTTTTCAGAGGGCACTGGGTACACAGGTTCTTCTGAGCACACTATACCACCCTCAATCTGATGGTCTATCAGAGCGTACGATAAATGGTCTAAAAAATATGATGCATCATTGGGTCCTAAACATTGGGGGATCTTGGGAGAAGAATATTTTTTTGGTTTACTTTTACTATAATAATATCTTCCAATCTACTATTTAGATGGATTCATATTAGGCTCGGTTTGGTAGTCTATGCTGATCACCCCTGTATTGTTTGGAGGTAGGATATGCAGCTATATTAGGGGCTTGTCTTGTCCATGAGACAATTGAGCAGGTTCACTTGATTCAGAGATGGATGTCTACTGTGCAGTCTCATCATAAATCTAATGTTTATAGACAGAGATAACCTCTTGAAATTGAGGCTAGAGATCAGTTTTTTTATTGGTTGCAACGAGGTTGGGAAACAAGATGATTAGGAGATATGGTATTCTTTCACCGTGATATGTCAGACCATTTGATATTATGGAATGAGTCGGTCCAGTTGCATATTTGTTACAGTTTCCTCAGATGTACTGATCCATGCATGACATCCTCCACATATCTCAGATGCACCGTTATCACTCAGACCCATCTCACGATTTTCAAACTGAGTAGGATGAGATTCATTAATGATGCATCTATTGGAGAGTATCTAATTCGTATATTTGATAAGAGCATAAAGGATCTCTGAGACTGTTCTGTTCCTCTCATATGAGTGCTATGCCTGTATGACCGAGTACATGATGAGACATGGGAGAGGGGAGCCGACATACGGGCTCATTGGCTGGAGTTATTATCAGATAATCCTTCACAACCATTATAAAGGAAATTTGGGGACAATATACTTTAATGGGGGATGTTTGTATGATCCTAGTTCTTCATGAGAGGTATGGGTTTCTTATTTTTGTTTTATAATGAGTTTTTTGAGAAAATAAGGAAAACTAGAAAAATGATAAGTTTTAGTAGAACACATCATGTAATCCAATGAACATGTTGTATTGTCTGGCCAAGTAGGATGGGGAAACATAGCATGTGATTTCTTGGCCAGAAAGAGATGAATGGGCCATTACATGCCATGTATTTCCTATTACACATCGTGTAGTCATGTAGGCAGGTCGATGGGTATGCATAAAGTAGGTCGGTGAAGTTGGTGAACAGTAAAATTATATACCTGCCATGTATATATATTTAGAAGCCATGTACTAATAAATCTCATCTAAAAATGGGAATTATCCTCATTTTATGTTCCTCTTTATAGAGGAGCCTCCGAGTGTAGAAGAAGGAGCTGATATAATGTTTCCTACTCCCGATTTGTCGTCTGAAACCCGATTCATGTACTGTCGGTCTCGTTAAATTCCTCTCGATAAGATATCTCTTCCCCTTGAGATGCTGTTGTTGATTTTTATTCTTGATAATGTTCTTCAAGGATGAATTATTTAGCTATTTTATTAGATATATGCCATTCTAGGTTGATTCAAGGGTCGTCATCAGTTTATATTGATCGTGCATCATTGATGTAGGTGGTATTGTGCCTTTCATTAAATGTCGAGTTGATTATATATGAGAAAATGGTATGAGAACATTTTTGGGAACTGTTTTGCTCTCGAATTGAACCCTTTTGATACCTAATGATGATTTGGTTTTTGATTATATTAAATTATAGCATGTGATTACTGATTGTCTGATTTGAAAACACCCCAAAGGTGTGTTTCTCATGGTTTTCCATTTGGAAAGAACACCTTTGAGGCATGTGAATGCTTTCCCTTTTGGGGTTGATTAGAATGTTATATTGTTATATGAAATTCCCATGTGAGTTTTTATGATTGAAACCATGCAATAGTTTAATTTTCATGAGTTTGCTGCTATGTGAATTGACCACATGAGTTGTTGTTTTTAAATCCAAGTGATAGTTTAATTCACATGTGTTATTTTTGAAATGAAATGATAAATGGTTAAAAGAGGTAATTAGTCTTGGGAGTGCCATAGTCTCGGTTCAAATACATGGTCAGGCTCATTTGACTGATTAAACCATGCTTAATTTGGGTGAACCATTGTCTCAGTTAAAAGGAAATGGATGGATTCAAGAGTTTAATTACTTATGGGTGGTGAGCGAGCCACATTTTTAGTGGTTGTTCTTAATGAGTCTTCTTTGTAAATGCCGAGAAAATTTACGGTCCATTGAGGGATACCTAGGATGAGATCTATTGTCCATTGAACAAATGATTAAATGCTAAAATACTAATATGATTAAATGATAAATGGTTATGTGAGGAGTTAACAATTACTTTGGTATGGGGGGTCGATAGTCCTGGGATGATCCTCAAGGCCATAGTTCACATAATTTTTTAAATGGAATGGAATGACGTATGATGCATCTTCCTAGCCAAACCACATGCTTGGATTCAGTCTTCACGTTTTATCTATACGATCTTCTCAGACATCTCCAGTATTTACTTCTATACGGAGGATTGGCAGGCTATGGCCGAATATCGATATAGTTGTACTTAAATGAAATTGAAATGAAAAAAATAAAAAGAAAAAATGGATAGTTTACACGAGAACTTCCTAATTACTATTTTCATCTACTTCTATTGCATATATTAAATGAATTTTAAGTACAAATCATTAGTGGTTGACTAATGGGATTAGTCTCACTCCTTGTTTGGGTCATGATTTTAGGGCCGAAAATATTATATGGATTCATTTATAGAGAAGGGAAAGCACCCTAATATAGATACATTATTATTTCTTAGGAGGATGAGAAAATGTGACCATATCGAGGATTGCGATGCTTCTTAGATTTATTTCAGTTTCTGTACTTGTATTTTATTTGTATCTAATTATAGTGTATCCTGTTTTGGATTCTTTCCTAGAAAAAATATAAGGATGAATTATCAATTTTTTGGTTTGAAACATGGATATTTATCTCTCTTACTTCCACTATTTTATTTCAGTTTCATGTTTTTTACTGCTTCCGCTATTTTTTAATATTTATTTCATTATGTAACACTCTGACAATGAGGGAAAAGTTTCCTCAGCATCACACCCAAGTCCCTCGCTGCTAGTCCGAAGCCTCTGGCATTTGGGAAATGTGCTTAAGGCAATGTGGCCAACCAGTCTGCCTATAATTGTTTTGGTAAGTCATGTTCAGACATTAAAAATTATATGATTCATAAATAATCATAGTTTATTTAATCATTTAAAACAAGTGTACTAATAGGATAATATTTTTTCAAAATATATAATATTTCTATATCCATTACATCATTTACTAGTTCCATGAAATTAATTGATACTCACTAATAAACACTAAATATGATCATTATTATTCCTGTATAATTATATTAAATTAAATACACCACATTATCATTCATTAAATCATTATATCTTCTTTTTTGGGTCGGTTTAACAACCTACAAGAACAATAAAATGAATTTCTTGTAATGGATGACTATGAAAACTTATTTACTATTATAAAATGATATAAATTAATGACTAAATATTTTTTGGTATTGGAGACATTATATAATTTTATAATGCATTATTCTTGAAAACATAATTCAATCATTAAAAATCACTCAAACATGTTTGTTATCCATTTATTCTTCAAGGAGAAGGTCTAAAAAACCCTTTGAATTTATTTAGATCACCATAAATTATTATTTCATACTAAATATTGTCTTTTTTAAGTTAAATTAATACAGAAACCACTGTTATATAACTAGAAGAAACTATCAAAACTATAAATGCCCAATGTTAGAAATTAGTGGAATCCATATAGGGAATGAATATTTATGATACGTATAAATGAAAAAGGATATGAGTAAGGTTATGAATTATTTTATTTTGATAGAGCTATTTTTAAAACGTGAGGTTATTGTTTTTCATGGAATTCATGAAAATAGGTATGGGTTTTCTGCTTCATGTTCCTCTCATTGAGACATGTTTTGTATTCTTCCCATGATTTCCATTATATAGTGTATATATTATAACTACGAGAGATATTACATAATTAAACTCCTTTATTTATGGTATTTTATTATCTATTGGAATACCAATATTTGAACACATTATGATTCAATTTATATCCAATCCATAAGCGGCTATTTCAATCCCAATTTTCATTTTTTTGGGAATCTTGTTATATTCAACACCTATTTCCATTTTGTATGGAATATAAATTTCCATGTAAGAAATGTTAACATCGTACTCATGAAATTTAATGGGTATAAAATGTATTTTTATCACTCCCATATTCTATTTTGATTCAAGTGTTACCAAATTCATTATAAAAACTGATCATTCCAGGGTGGAAATACCATCTTATGTTTTGGTAAAGTAAAAGAATGTGTATTTTACTAGGAAATTAATCCATATATAGATAATAGAATGAAGATACACATGTGGAAGAGATGCACATAAGGGTAATAAT
Organism: Viscum album; assembly: GCA_963277665.1. Classification (NCBI taxonomy): domain Eukaryota; kingdom Viridiplantae; phylum Streptophyta; class Magnoliopsida; order Santalales; family Viscaceae; genus Viscum; species Viscum album. Next base: position 984,436,800 of record OY728123.1, read on the forward strand.
ATAAAATAGGCGTAGTTTGGTAATGAATCAATTATCAATCTGATTCACAAATGCTTGTCATAAGACAGCACATCTGACTGGACACTCTAGATGGATATGCTATAGAAAATTAACACACTATTTATGAAACATTATGAATAATTTTTCATATAATTTCTTGGGTATCCTACCAATGAGAATAGTTAAATCCAACTACAATCACTTATGGATAACCCAACTCATTAAATGTTCCATAACTACTATATTTCATTAATAAGGGAACATTTTTCTCTAATAAGGCCCATGGTATCTCTGTTGATTAAGGTATATTCTCCTATAAAATCCTAATTAATATATTAAATGAGAATGTATTTGCTTTCATTAATTCCAAATATATGTATTTCCATGTTTTTATTTAGCTGATAGTTTCCTTAGGGAATAGAATGAAATGTCTTGATAGATTTTATAGTCAATGAAATGTGTTTAATAAAGTGATGGTTGGGACCTATAATTATATATCTCCTCGATGCAACGATAGGTCTCATTAAAAAATGAGTTTCATTTTTGTGTATAACACTTTCTGTAAAAGTATAGTGTCATGGAACTGGGCCTAAAAATATTGTATTATTGTTAAAAAATATTCATCTTATTGACATGAGATCAATAATTATTGATATCCATGTTTTAATTTATTGTTTAGGTATAGTATTCCCCCAGTTTTAGTCTATTATGTCATCATGTTGTTAATTTAATATTTCTATTACACATATTCTATGTTTATGGTGTTATTGTTTCTTACACCAAAATGGTTATCTGAGAACACCCTTATTGTTTCCTTTCTAAAGGTACCATGGAGGAGGAATATGTCTAATTTTAAAGGACATGATGGAAGTTAAAATATTCTTCTTGCAATATTTCCATGTTGTATATTATATAAGGATATTTAATATATATATATATATATCTACTATATCATGATTTATAAATTGTTGGATCCTTCCCGAACTATATTAATTTATACCAATATTTTAATCTAACTACATAATATGGGTTTCTAAAGTATGTTAAGAAACATTTTAATTATTAACATAAACATTAACATTATGATGCACTAAAATATTAGTTATTAAAAAAGTTATTATAATTAAATTACATTTTTAATCACCATATTTATTTTATGGAATTAAAATATTTATATTTTCTAAAATTATTAATGATTAATATTATCTTGATGATTTTTTTTTATTTTGAGTTCAATTAACTATTACAATAATCATTCTAATAATCAAAAAAATAGGTTACTATTCCAAATGGTTAGGTTAATATTTATAATATTATTGTTAACATTCTGATGGTTGTATTAATGATCGAATATTAAAATTAATTTATATTTTTGATATTAATTCTCAATTAAAGAGTCACCTCAATTCCTCTAAAGATTCTCTATTGTTTATTACAAAAATACTGATTGGATTACTAATTTTTTCTATTTCTTTATAATGTTGTTTATGACTGTGATAATCCAATGAGAACTACATGATCCACATTTTTTTTCTAATTGTTTTATGTTTTTGTGTGTTTATTTCCCCATTGTACTACCTTCCCTTTTCATATAAATTATTACTATATAAATATAATTTTCCCAATTAATGAAATAATGAATTATATTTTCATGCGTATAAGATTTATTATATAGCTAATTATAAATAAATATTGGAAGGAAATTTCAATATATATTGATATAATTTAGGCTATTACATATATCATATGGGTGGTACTGAGATTTCAAGAATGAGTGGATAATGATTCTAATAAATCCTAATTGGTTTTTATTTGAATATAAATGTTAAAAAAGAAACATCAGTTAATCCCTCAACTCTCATAACCCTCCCCCTAAAATTTTTTCACCATCAACTACCTAATAACATCAAGTGGTATCATAGAAATAAATATTACCTTTGAAGGATCTTATAATAGTAATTGAAAATGTCATGAATATTAATTCTGTAATTATTATTGGTGTTCTGCTTCTATTGTAAATAATTACAACGAATAAAAGAATAAAATTACATGGTATATTCTCTCACTAGGAATGAAGGTTACTAAAATTTCCAATATTGGATTTATAATAGTTTAAAAGGATGATACCAAGAAAAATGATGACAATATAAATATAGATGTTGATGGAAAGGCAATGAATAAAATCAAAATATACCTTTTTGATAATGTTTATACTAAGGTTATGGTATTAAAATATACTAAATTAATTTTTGATATTCTTTAAAATATTTTTTATGAAATTATGAATGTAAACTAAGAAAAAATTCATCTATAGATAGTACAACATGATGATGAGACTATTGTTGATTTTCTTCATAATATTAAATGATATTTTTAGAAATAGAATAGGTTTTAGAGATACATTGAAATATTCCACCATTATTAGGAAAATAATGATAATATTCCCAAAATAGTTTGATATAATTTTTTTGGAATATAGATCATAATTATCAATTTTTTAAATTAAAAATATTATCATTTCACACAGAATGGGAAAGGCTCTTATTTTCAACAAGTGTGCCAATAATAAAAATGATATGGAATTAAAAACAATGAAAATTTCTATAATCAAGGAAAAGAACAAAAATATTACACTATTAAATCATAATACAGATTAATGGGTTAAATCATGTATGAATAACATCCCTTATTTCAAGGGAAATAAGACATGGATATTTTAAATTAAAAGGTAGAATCCTACTAAAATGATTTAGGTATGGTGTAAATAGAAACATTTTAATTGATTTTATATAGAATAAAATTGGGGACTATAATTATGTTGATAAAGAAAAAGGTTTTAGAAAATTAAATTGGGTAAATTATTAGGATAGGTAGTGAAACATATTAAGAGTATGAAAATACTAACAATAAGAAAATGAATAATATTGTTAAGAAATGAAGATGATTATATCTTCACTACAGGATTTCAATTATAAGATGAAAATAGTTATTTGTTTTGATATTTTATGGATCGTGATTATCAAACTAAAAACTCAAACAGTGATGAATAAGGTGAAAAGGATTATAGTTATCATATATTAAAATCTTAATTTGAATTTTTTTCATGGAAAAAAAAATTCCGGAATTTTATCTTACAAGTAAAAAATAATGTTAAAATAAAAAGTTAATTTCAATTTGTGCTTCTAAATATGGAATATTATTTCATTAAACAACTCATTCTTATCAATTTGAGAATTATTAATCATGTATAAATATTGAAACACTTCGATGAAAACTATATTGAACATGAAAAGAAAATTGAGATATATTATTAAAAACTAAATAATACAATGGAATATTTTAAAAATGATGTGTAAAAATAATTTGATTCATCTCATGATACTGAGAGTGTTATAATAAGAATCAGATATAATATTCATGTAAAATTCCCAAAAAATGTAAAAATAATTTAATAAAAATCCAGATTCGAAATAAAAAAATTGGAATACTTGGTTAGAGTTTAATCTTGAAAAATATTTAGTTATATCAAATGTTTTTGAGAATAAAATGATAATTAATAACCCCAAGGAAAAATAAAATAATAATATTGGAATGCTTCAAAATATAAATCATATTTTCTTGGAAAATAGTCATACTATCATGAAATATCATGATTAAAATGAAATTATTGGTGTTGTGGAGTATATAAGAATAAATACTTTTATTTGATCTATCTCCGGGATACAATGGAAGTACTAATCAAGGATGAGTCATCCTAGGAGGAGATAAAATAATAATAATAATAAAAAAATTGATTTAATAAGTACTTCAGGTATAATGAATCAAAAAGGTTCTATTGTCTAGAATTTATATTTGAAATATATCACTAAAAAACTCATAATACTAAATAATTCATGAGTAAATTTCTAGTAAAATCGCATCAAACTATTTTATCTATAAAAATTTAGAAAAAATATAAATTAGTGATGTCACTCAATGTTGAGGTGTCTCTGAAATGTAGAATGATAGTCAACACATGGATACATGATAGAGGCTGCCTATCCCACATGATAGAATATAGTAAAATCATTAATAACATTGAATATAATAATATGGTATTAGTTAATTTTATGAATGGTCTCTCATTATAAATTATAGGAGTTGATAAAATTGATATCGAATCTTAAAAATTAAAATATCAAGATATTATCTTTTTGGATGGGATAAAACAAAATTTAATGAGTCTTAGTTGATTTTTTGATGATGAGAATTTATTTATTTTTGTAAATAATTATCATATCATTATTTACTAAAGTATTGAAGAATATATACTAAATTATATATAAGAAATGATAAATTAATAAATTTTTTTAAGGACTAGTGTTATTTGAGTTCCAATTATATGAATGATCTCTAGCATAAAATACAGGGCCATCTTTTTCAAATTTGTATTAGAAATATCTCAAAGTGATATCTGATGAGATAATTTCATCAATTATATAGAGAAACATATTCCAATTGATGAATATTTCATATAGGTAAAATGGTGGAAGGAAGTCATCAATGGGTGGAAATTCAACTCACTAAGACACATGAATTAATACATTCTAATTTATGTTAGACAATGAGACAGAAATCTAATATATTTAATTAGTTATTTATTAATTTTTTTTTCATTTCACTAGACTTACTAATTAAATGTTAATGAAGAATTATTTTGAGGTAATGGATCTGTTTAAAATAACCAGAATACGAGTTGAGGAAGAGATTGGGGGCATTTTCAAAAATATTATGCATTGAAAATATAAGATAGTTCACCATTTTTGTTTAATCTTATATTTTTACACATTGTATAAACCATCAAAAAATACATCCTTATATAGATTATAAAAATTTCCATTTATAGAGTGAATAAATTAAATCTTGGTTGAAATTAGAAAAACCATGATTATTGAATTTAATTATCAATTGTTTTTGGAGAGAAGCTATTAATAAATATATTCATATATAAAATGGATTTTTTTATTATAAATAAAATATGATTGACATTGAAATGATTAATAAGAATAAGATGAATATGAATTAATTAATTTTTTTTATAAATCCATGATAAATTAATATAATTTATATATATCAATAGTGCAATGATAATTATATAATGTTTCTATAGGATATTTATCCAATGGAAGATTCAATATATGTTTGAATAAAAGATATCATGAACTAATATAATATTTTGATTATAATGTAATTAAAAGTAATCAAAATTTCATTGAGATGTATAATATTGATTTTGATAGTTATGATAAAGATATCATGTAGGGTTTAAAAATTTGAAAAGAAAGATAGACTTTAATAAAATAAAGGTTATATAGATTTTTTCCAAACCTGTGATGATGAGGGTACTATTAAACATGAAAAATTGAATATCATATGTTAATAAAAATATTTATGATGACAATTTAACTATTAATAGAGTCACAAGTTCATACTATAACAAGATATAGGCTTCATAATCAATTATAAATATTTCAAAAAATAGACAGTTAATCTGTTTTTTTATCATAAATTGTGGATAAATTCAATGAATGATGAGCTATATTAGATTGAAAATAATTATAATTGGGATATTATTTTAATACTATAAGGGATGAAAATTATATGATCTAATTTGAGTTTCAAATACATTTTTAATGATAAAGGTAAGATTTCAAGAAACAATGCCAAATTGGTGTTCAATGTCCATTAAAAGGATGAGATAAGGGATTATGAATTAATATTTTCACCTATTGTATATTTTAGAGTAATAATAATATTCTTGGTTGTTAAATCTCACAATAAATACAAGATTTGTCAAATTGATGTGAAGTATAATTTTTTTGAATGAAGACCTTGAAGAAGATGTATTAAATTACCTAGCTGAATGATTTATCACTAAAAATGTTGTAAAATGGTTTTTCGGTTTATTGAGGTACTTTAATGGATTAAAATTGAATACATGATCAATTTATTCCAAACTATATTGCTACATGAATGAAATTAATTTCACTAATATTGAGGTAGCTTGTAATTTTAATGGAACTAAGATGATTAATGATACTATGATTCTCATTTTTTAGGTTCATGATATTTTTTTGTGATATGGAGTATGAATATAAGGAATTTTCAAATAAAGTAAAGAGTAATTTTTATATTTATATGATTAGAGCTATTTCATTCTCTTTGGGATTTTATGTTCTTAAGAAGGATGATTTCATCTTTTTATCTAAAGAGTTATATAATAAATAAATATTTATAAAATATATATTGGACGAATCTAAACCAATATCAACACATATGGATACTAAATAAAATTATATCTAAGATATAAAGGTATAATAGGTCAATACATAATAATTACGAATGTTGAATAGAATTGTATTATATTTAAATACATCAAAAATATCATTTCATTTTAGTGACATTATCAATTGTGTTTCAATGTGATCTAAGGGATTTACAAATTAATTCTAAAAAGATAATATAAAAATACATCATTAAAACACTGATTCATATTCACTTATATAAAAGAGGTAAGGAATGGAATTTGTATCTGTACAATGATCCTAACTAGGTTTGAGACTGTAATGACATAAAATCAATATTTGGAGGTACATTTTTCTTAGGAGACAATTGTGTGAGATTGAATTAGATGATTATTATTTTTAATTATGAACTATATAAGTTGATTATATGGTTATTACAGGTGTATGTACACAATATATTTTAATGGAAGTGAAACTATAAACACTAAAGGTTATGGTTGAGAGGCCATTAAGGATTTATTATATCAAATAAAATGCAATGTATTTATCTAAGAATCCATTTCCTCACTCAGGATATAAACAAATTTATATGAAACCACATTTAATCAAGGCTAATATCACAAATAGTGTTTTTAGTGTTGAAATCACTTATAAATGGAATCATGTTACTAGTTTGTTGACAATGGTAATTATAAGGGATTTATTTGAAAATTTAATTATTGAATTTCCCTCCTACATACAGAATATTATAATTTCCTCACAATCCTTTGGGTTGATTTTTTAAAGGTAGATAATTTTAAGAAACAATGTGATACATATTTGTAGAATCAAAATATGTATTTATAAAAAAATGTGGATTATTTTTTGGGTTAATTATGGGGTGTATATTCAAGATCACAATCCATATATTTCTTATCATTGTGGGATGGAATTATCTCAAAACATTTTTTAATACAAAATTTATATTTTATAAAACCTCCACTATGACCCCACTTTTATGTTAAGACCATATCATTGGATTAGTCACCATCATATAGTCTTATATTATTTCTTTCTAAATGTGTGTATCCTTATAACACCCCAAGTTTTTTTGAATTATTTTTTTGAATTAATTCTACCATTGAGATATTTTTCTTTTCATGTAACAAAGAAAATTGTTTATTGTATAATAAATTACTATGCATGAATTGCATTATAAACAACCCCATGTAAATTTTTCACTACACAAAACCTAAATTTTATGTTGAATACATGAAACACCATGTGCATGTTGAAAATAGGTGTACATTACATGAGATACCAACTTGGTGTACGCAACATGCAACACCAACTTTTACGAAATGTCAATTTGAGGATATAATTATTTAAATAAATACTTACAATATTTGCATTAATATTAGTAATATTAATTGGGATAACTAATTTTAAAATATTTTTTATAGTGGGTTTATATAAATAAAACATATTAAAGATGAAATATATAATTTTTGGTAATGTCCTTATAAAAGTAAAAATATTATCTTCTCAATTGAACTGTAATTAATGAAATTTTGTGTAAAATACAAAAATAAACACATTTATAAATTTAATTGGATAAAATAATATTATTTTTTTTAATTTCTAATGTCAATATTTACTTTAGGATAATTTATAGGGTTTTTCTAATAAATATCATATTTAGAAGAATATTTAAAAATATTAGATCTTATTTCAAAACTACTTTTTCATCTAATTTATTTATATGGTTAAATTATATTTTAAATTTGTTTCAAAATATATTTGGATAATATATTTATTAGATAATCCAATTTATGTAATTTTAATCAATTTCACTTTGAAATTGGTCATAAAAACATAGCAATCTTTTAGATGTTTGGTACATAAAAAACAAGTATTGTCGTCCCGTCAGTGGGATTAAATTAAAATTAATTTATAACACTTTTGTGTTATAATTTGATGAAATGGATTAAATATTTTTAATTATCATGATTTAACAAGTCTAATAATTTCTATTATTTTTTTCCAAAATTATTAGCAAAATTGATTAAAATTAATTTCAACATTTAAGTGAAAACTTAGTTTCATAAAGTACTAAACCAAAAATTTAATACCCAAAATGACATATATACTTATTAAAAACCCATGTTATGGAAATTATTATTTCATGAATTTTAAATTTTTGATTTTTTGGGTTTTTATGGATTTTTAGTTACAAAACATGGTACACCTAACTTTTTTTCAAAAATGTCAAGTGAGTCCTTTCCCATTCTGTTAACAGGCCACCACATCTTTCTCTTCTTAAAACCTCTCAAAAAACATTATATCATTAAAAATATTACCAATACACTTACATATATACCTATATTTTTCATATAATCTCCACCATTGGCTGAAAGCAGTCCAAGGAATCCTTTTGGCACAAACCAAAAGGAGTTACCAGATTAAGGGGTAACGTCTTCTCTCAATCCCATTTATTTTATTTTTTTCTCCAAAAAATACAATATCTTTATTAAATTAATGTAAAAAAAATATCATGTTAAATATTATAGTAATTTTAATGTTTTACCACTACACTTACAAACTCTTCCATCGAATGGGTAACAAACATACTGTTTATGTGTATAGTGAACTACCGCCTCACAAAAGGATGATTGTTCATTTATTCATTACCACATCTAATTGTTGAAATTACAGTGAATATATATACATATATATATATATCATATATTATATTTAGTATGTCTTTAATCTTCTTTATTCATTTTACAAAAAATATCCTTATACCTTCCATTTGATGTAAATGTGATAATTTCTTTTAGGAAGTGTGGACTATCTCCCCCTCCTAGAGATGTTATTCATTTGTACACTATATAGATTATATTAAGGATTTGTTTAGTTAATATATTTTATATATATGATATAAAAACACTAATTTATAATAGTTATATATATATATTATGTTCTTTCTTTCAACATGTCAATTAAATAGAAATAACATTAATGCGTATGTATGACTTACAATCTACATGAATGGTGTATTCCATTTCATAAATATATATTATATGGATTATTATAATACACATATAATGAATATAAATTATATTTAAATCATGGTTTAAATTTGTTACATCATCATATATGTATAAGGACCAATGATATAAAAACTAAGACACATGTGAAAAACAAAATGGATATTACCTGAAGTGAAATGGTAACATAGAATTATTAAAAATAAGCTAATAAAATGCAAAAATCAAAAAACTTTGGTATTATAAGTAAGAATATAGTTGTGATAAATATTTATAATAAAATTATATTTATTATACAAGAGATTTTAATGAGTACGATGAGAGTCACTACATAAAGTAAGGGTATTTCATCTTAATTTTTTATTTCCTTGAGATACACACTTTATTCACCACCCATTTCTTTTGTGTGGTGTGTATAATTCCCAAGGATTTAATCAATGATTCATATTGTTAAATTTATATGTATTTAAATATCCATTATATTCCCTTTATTTCATGGGTATTAAAATTCAAATGTTATCAAATTGGTAAAATTGTTTCTTCTCAATTTTTCTCCGTTGAGACTCATATATTGTTAAGAACCTAAATTAATTATGAGGAGTATATAATTCCATTTTACTTGATATGTCATGAATAATCTCATTTTTATGATATTATAATATTCATTTAATTTCATTTTCCTACATGGAGAGTATGGTCCTTAGTAACACGGTGATAAGAGTTTATTGAAACAATCTCATTGATTTTCATTATTACTCATGTTTAGGATTCCATTGATGAAATATTATAATCCATAACTAAATAACATTAAATAAAATTATTCTCCTCTCGTTATTCATGATATATTCATGTATTTTTACCAAATTTTCTACTCTTTGGTACATTAGTTTTTTTAGGAATGTTTTTTAAGAAATCCTGACTTTACCCTCTCTTGGATCATAAATATATGATCATTAAAAACCATTTTTTCTAAAAAGGATTTAGAAGAGTATTATAAAATTATCCTATAATCATTATATTTAATGTTTTTATTTTTTTTACCAATGTTTGCAGAGGAATATTATTTTCAATTTTTTAACAAGGCATTTCTCTATCCTTTTTACCAAGAAAAAGAATATTCTTTTTTACCACATAATACATGTCAACATTTACCCACCGTCATTTCTTGGATGTTTATTTTTCATTTTGGAAATGTTAATTTTTATTAAAATGTATTTTAACAATAATTCTAATTGAAATTATTTTTCCAAATTATATAAAGAATATTTTATATTTTTTTAAGAAAAAGTTTTTTCAAACTATTTTAATGCCTTATTTATAGGTTTTCAATGTATTTTAAATGAAATGGTTGTCAAACATTTTAAATAATTCCTTATATGATATCAAAGTGATTTCAAATAAAAAGGATTTCAAATTATTTTGAATCAAATTATATATGTTTTCATGGAAAATGGTTTCAAAAATGATTTAAAGTATTATTGATCGGTTCTAAAGGTAATTTATAAGAATTTTTTTTAAATGGTTTTATATATATATAATCCTTTTAAATATAAGAAATGATATTTTACTCATTAATTTTTTTAAATATATTTCAAAATTATTTTCCATATAAGATTAAATCTATTAACGTTAGTAATTGTCTTCTATGAAATGAAATAAAGGTTACATTCATAATATTTCTATGAATGGGTTAATATTAATGACACAATCTTTAAGAAATCAGTTTCTCTTTCACAGGTTATGATTTTGATGAAATAATTTTGAATCATATATCTTTTTTATAGTTTATGATACAAATTTTTTTTCATGGGTTGTTATATAACTATTTATGATTTTGTGGAAAATTTATATGATTTAATTATGATATGTGTGGGACATATATCTTCTTAAAATGCAATGGTTAAGGATTTATATCTCATGTGATTGACATTAATGGAATGAGAAATGTACATAATTAAATATTATAGGGATTAAATGTGAAATAAACTCATTTAAGTAATACAGAGCTAGAATGAGGAGTGAACTCAGTTCAGTAAAACAGTGTTGGCATAAGGAGTGAACTCGGTTTAGTAATGAAATGGTAGAATAGAATCTTTACCCAGTTCAAGAAAGGAAGTTTTCCACTTAGATGTACTTGTTAGTGATTCCTTAACTATTATCGAAATCATTTCATATGCTTTTGTGTTTTCCACAATTCCATGTTTTATTCATATGTTATGTTTTAGTGGATTATGCTATTTTTTTTACATGATTCATGTATTAATAAATGAAAATATCTATTCCATGATTCATGTATATGATATTTTCTATTCTTGGTATGGTATTCTAATTTTCATGATCATGTTCCCATAAAATTATTCTCATGACTATGCTTACCAATCTCCTTTGTTATCATTATTGTGCATTTGAGCTCATCTCTTTCTATGTTTCCTATCCCTGGTTATGAAGATATTATTTTTTATATTTGTGTCTAAAAAGGGTTCTGTTCACGAAGAATATAGTGGGAGATAATGTTTCACATTTTTGTACCAGTTGTAATGTTTCCATATTTCTAGAGGCACAGGACTAGTATGGTCTTTGGGTGTGTGTTTATATAATGTTTTAAGTATTTTGAAAATATTATGTAATGTATATGTATGTAAATAATGGTTCTCTATAGTTGGTATTTGGGAAAATTTCTAGGTATCCTTTAGATGCTAGGATGGTAAAATTTTAGTGAAAATGCTAAGGGCATGTGTAAGGTTATGTTTAAGGTTAAATAAATATCTATGAAATTGTCTTGAAATTTTTGGGGAAGGATATAGTGAGTGGTTTCCTAGAAATACATACCTATTTAGATACTACCAATGGAAGTGGATCTACATCAGATGTACATGTGGGTAATAACTTTGAAAGGTTGTTCCAATCCAGATATGTAAGTCTCAAACTATTCTTCATTTTTTAGTCAGTGGAGGGAACCATAAGAAACTAGATTAATGATGATTGTGATGGATGATTTTATGTTAAGTAGATTGGTGGGATGATCACAATATTGAATGATGTTATGAGCATGAATAATCTATTTTCATGGAACATGATTAACAATGTATACCTTAACAAACTCTAATAATACCCAATGAAGAGAAAGAAGGTGTTCAGTGAGAGTTTAGTTTATTTATACCATGGAGGAAAGAAGATTCGGTTTTCTTTTTTGTCACAAATATGAAAAAATCACCTGTGGGAATGTCTTAGAGGAACAAAAATATTTTTTTACATTTAAAAGGACACAAATAATGTGACTGAAAGGGAAAAATAAAGAGTTTGGCTAATGAAATGGAAGATAATATTGTACAAACTAAGTATTCATTAAAGGTTAAGTGTATTATGTGTGGATTAAATGATCATTATTGAACTCAATATCCCAAGAGGAAAACTACAAAAGGGGATCAGAAAGGTGGTATAAATATTGGTTAAATTTCTAATGATGAAAATATTACATATGAAATATGAATGGAAAGAGGTTTTGTGTAATAGGATGAGGTTTCCTTGGTAATGTAATAAAGAGGAAGTGGAATAATAAATTATTTTATTTATTTATATTCAATAATTATGCTATATGAAGGGTGAAATATATATGGATTGTTCACTTTATTTTTTTTTCTACAGATATATAAGAACATGTTGAATGGTTCTGATGGATTAGTAAAGTTATATAATGGAAAGGTGATTTCAATAGAAAACACATTATTAAGAGAAATAAAACCCTTAATTTTTTCCTTATGTTATGATTTTGTTGTTTGGATAATGTTATATGGGTTATAAATAAGTAAATTGGAAGGTACTAATTACCTTGGAACTAATTAAGGACATTTGAAAATTAGTTCATGTTTTCATGTATGAAGTTTACAAATTCTTTGAATTATGGAATATATCCACTAATCTATATAATAATGAAGTATTCATGTTATCCAAATGGATTTATGGTAATTCATGATATTACCATGTTCTATAGGAATTTACAATGAGAGTATTCACATGTTGTGAATTTGACAACCAAGAACTAAATTGTGATATATGGGGGATTAATGTTATGTTGATTTCTGTACATTCAATCTAATGTTTTGTATTTTCATATATAATAAGGGTTAAATGTTTAAAAATTCATGAGAATTTTATGCTAAATATCAAAGGAAGTATTTATATATTGAGACTGTATTGAAAAAATTAGTTAAAATGTTATTAGGGATTAACATTATTACAATGATATCCATCATATTATGGAAAATATATCAGTATGTTTTTAGAAAAGGAAATCATGCATGTTGGTGACAACCAATCATGTCTTGTGAGGTCATAGGTCTTAAACACATGTCCAATAGACGATAAGGGTTTCACACCTACCACAGGCCTATGTGATGCCCATGTTAATGTGTAATTATTTTTTTGAATAATTATTAATGATGAACTTGTAATGTTACTATTTATTTTTAAAAAATAGTGTATTATCTATGTTGGTTTTGGAGAATATTTGGAGACAAATATTTATACTTTTAATTGTTTTAGGGGATATAAGATATGATAAATGTGTATTTTAGCACTTCAAACATAAATCATAATTTTTGGGCATCCAATTCATGATGTAATGGATGAATTAGAAATATATAAAATCACAAATAAATAATGAAATTTTGTTTATAGTAAAATATCATGTAATTATAATTCCATATATTTTACATCAGTAAAATAATTACTCTTTGATAGGATAATGATAAACATAATTGTTTTGTCCTAATACATTTTTTTAACCTATGGCCTTTTAAAACATTGTATATTTATTATATTTAGGCCCTAAAATTTAATTTTCATAATTCGCTAGTTAGTGATTAATAACCTAAATCACTACCTATAAATATTTACTATTATCCCCCTTATCTTATCACCACTCAAAACCTATGATATACTATGTGGAAACCCCATTATATGTTATGTTGGGTAACTATGGGGGATCTAACTTTCCCTTTTTTATTGAAGACTCGATATCCTTTTTTTATAATGCGGGTTTCTATAAATGAAACATTAAATTATTAAACCATTGATAACATAGATGTATTTTAATTGAATTTTTTTAAGGTTGGTACAATGAGACAACTTGATATTTTTTAAATTATTATTTTTGAATAAATATAACCATTTAAATAATTTTCATTTCACACGACACTAAAATTAGTTTCTTTAATACTAAATCCATATGTTTGGCTTGTGTTATACAAAACACAATGTTAATTGTGCACTATAGATGACATAAATTTTAGCATGAATACATAGAACACTGAGTATAGATTCAGAATTTGTGTATATTACATGAAACACTGACTCGGCATACACAACATGCAACACTGACTTGACATACATTACACGAAACCCAGAGTTTCTACAAAAATTATCTTTATTATTATAATTATTTAAATTATATAATTATAGTATATACATTAAAATTAGTAATATAAATAGTGAAAAATACTTTTCAATTTGTTTTAATGTTTTTAGAAAAATGAAACATATTTATATTGAAATAAATAATTCTTGGTAAAGTCTTTATATGTTTAAAAATACAATTTCTCAAATGAACTTTTTTTAATGACCTTCTATGAAAAATTAAAAAAAATTAGTTTTAGAAAAATGTGGAAATTTAATTTGATAAAATAAACTATATTTTTTAATTTATAATTTTGAAATCATATTGGGGATAATATTTTTGTATTTTTCTATGAAACTCCATTTTGGGTGAATAGTGAAAAATACAAGATCTTAATTTGAAAAAATCTTTTCATATAAATTATTAATAAATTTAAATAACATTTTAAATTGGATTCAATGTTTAATTTGATAATATTTTTTCAGTTATTCCAATTTAAGTCTATTTAATCAATTTAAATTTGAACATGTGTATAAAAACCTATCCAAAGTTTGGACATTTTTACGTTAAATACAAGAAGTGTCATCCCATAAATGAGATTAAATTTAAATCAATATACGCTGCTTATGTGACTAGAATTTGTAAAAATGGATTCAATATTGGTAATAATCGCATTTTTTATTTTTTAATATGTTCAACATTGTTTTTTACCACAATGAATAGTGAAAAGATTAAAATTAATTTCAACGGTTAAAAATCAAATTAGGCTAATAAAGTACTAAACCATAATAGTAAGGCACAAAATGACCTATAAACTTGCACACAACCAATTTTCTGTCCATTAATATTTCATTTACGTTACTTTATGGATCTATAATTTTTTTTACGAATTATTTAGGTAAAAAAGTTAGTACACATCTCTTGTTTTAAGAAAATTCAAGTGTGTCATTTCCCTTACCTCTAAAACGATGCCACATCTTACTCTTCTTCACACTTCTATAACCACATTGTTTTTGCCAATATCAACCCAATATAATTCCCCAAATCCCAAATTTCCTCATTGAATAACCCCCTTTGGAATAAATCAATGAAAGGAATCATTTTGGCACAATCCAAAAGGAGTTACCTGATTAAGAGTCAACGTCTGCTCTCAAGCTCCTTTTTTTAATTTCTTTATCCAAAATTACAACCCCTTAATTCCATTAATGTATCACATAACCAGTATTTTTAATATACTATGATCTTTTTATTATAATTTTTATACATACACTTACACACACCTATATCTTATGGGTAATGAATATACTGTTTACGTGTACGGTGAACTACCACCTCACTAAACGATGATTTGGAATTTTTCCATTACTGCCTCACACAGTGGATATTTTTATGAAACCCCATTTATGTACTTCTAATATTGTATTTATTATGTCCTTATTAATCTATATTAATTTTAAAACACACATATTTTTACTATCTATTTGGTGTAAAAATGATAGTTTTGTTTGAGGAATTGTAGACTACCGCCCCTAAAAGTGATGTGATTCGATCATACACTACAAGGAATGTATTAATGATATATTTAGTGAATATATTTTATATATATTATATCATAAATATACTTTAAAAATTATATATATACATATATTTTCTTATATTTTTTTAACTTTCCTTCATTCAACAAGACAATTAAACAGAAATAATGTTCATGCGTACGTACGTCTTACAGTCTCCATGAACGGTGTATTGCATTTCATACATATATATTTTATGATTTATTATAAAAAAATATACTGAAAATAAATTATATTTAAATCTTGGTTAACATTCTTGAAATCAAGACATAACTACAAGTACTAATGATATAACAAATTAAGACACATGTGAAGAACAAAGAAGATATAACCCAAAGTGAATTCTAAATATTGATTTTTTATCCAGAGGATAATATAAATTCATAATGAAACCCTATATGGTATTAGAAGTAATAATTTGTTTCTTTGATTTATTTATAATAAATTTATATTTTTTATAAAGGGCGCTAGAACAATTACGATGAGAGACAAGACACAAGGTAAGGGGGTTTCTTCTCCCTTTTTATTTTCACGAGATACACTATTTTTCACCACCAATTACTTTTGTTTTGTATGTATAATTAACATGTATGAAATAAATTCTTATTATATTTAATCTTACTAGCATCTAAATATACATTCTAAAACATTATTTCATGGTTTTTATGATTCAAAATTTTATCAGATTGGTAAAATTGTTTTGTCTCAATTTTTGTTCTTTGAGACTCATGTTTTGTTATGAACATAAACAAATTTTGAGGAACGTATAATTAAATTTTAAAATATTTATCCAGAATCTAATATTTATCATTATTTTATATGCTTCATATAATTTATTTTTCTTACTTGTAGTGTATGATCCCATGTTTCCAATTAATAATTGTTTATATAATCTCATCGCTTTTCCCGATTTCTTGTGTTTAGGATTCCATTGATGAAATATTAAAACTTTTATCTCAAGATAATTCATGGATTTTTTTCTATTATAGTTATTAATGATATATTAATGTATAGGTACGTCTTTTATACTCATAGTTATATAATATAATTATGAACGTGTTTTTAAGAAAGAACGACTTTACCCTATCTTTGGTCGTAAATATAACAACCCTTCTTTATATTAAACATGCAAACAAGATTTATTACATAAAATTGAACTTAATACAACTCTGAGTAATGGTAGGTCTAGTGTATTTGGAAATTAAGAACACTACATAACCACATTGAACATAAAACACAACATCTTTATTGAAAAAATTTTTTACACGGCCACTACACTCCATCATATTTTGCATTACATGGGAGAAAATGAGGGCATGCATAAAAAAGGTGAGACATAAATCCTATTAAGGGAGTAAACATGTAATAAAATGAATAATATAATACACACTAAGAAATAGTCATATCAATGGAGAACAAGATAAACATGAACATAAAGGCACGATATAACGTGATTATCATAACATGGAAATCTGACAACAACATTTATCATGATATTAGAATTAGCCAAGGCTCATTTCACATAGATCATGAGTAAACCCCCATTTAATTTGTTTTATAAAGAGTAAAACCTCATTGCACTTGATCTATTGTGATACTAATCTTTACCCAATTCATTGGAGAGCTATCAGGGTGTACCCTTCTTAATCATTTAATTTCACACATAAGGGTGCCGCATGGATTATATAACATATATTCATTAAACATCTTCATTTTTTCCATGCTAAAGGAATTTTGAATTGATACATGATACACTATAATCAATAGGTAAATGTGTATAAAGGTTAATACCCTTAATAGGGAAATGGTCTTGATATTCCCAACACAATGACTTTGTCTTGGAAAATCACAATGTAATTTCGGCCGCATAATGGCATGACTTAAGAATTAATAAAAATGGTTGAGGATATATAAATTGTTTAATCATCATATTTAAATTAAATTTAATGTAATCGCGTCATGTATAAACATGTCCCATCATATGTAACATAATTTGGATTCATAATACAAAAGAATTTATTGAATGTAAATGAGGAGAGATGAATCCCTTAAAGAATTTTAGCATCATAACAGATGTACATTGGAGGAATTAATGAAAGATAAAGGGGTCTCTAATAATTAACACATAAGGATGTATGTATGTGTGAGGTGATAAATCATACCCCAACATATTTAATTGAAAAATGGGTAATGGAACATAAGTAAATGTGGAAAAATGAGAGAGAAGAAATAACTTACTTGAAAGTGTGATCCAAATGGCTTGGGAGAGGCTTGAGAGAGTATTATTGGGAGAATGGGGCTCAATGGGATGATTCTATAGAGAGTAGGGCAAGGGTTGGTCGAGAACCAAATGGTTTGTGTGAAGAGGAAAGATATTTTGAGTGGGTTAATATAGGAAAGGCGAGGGAATTCTTTATTACATAGGTTTTTGACACTACATATTAAACTAATCAAAACCACTAACCAAAACATGGTTTTTACCAATTGTTTTTGTGAAAGGGGAGTGGAAAAAATTAATTTATAAGGCCAATGTATAATCTTTTTAATATACTAGGCTTGGTTATGTGGAGGTGAGTCACGCTCTTAAGGAAATCATTTTAAAATGTTAAAATGTTTTATAAGTCTTGGAGGGCCCACTAAGGCATCCTAAAATTAATTAAACAATTATAAAATCAATAAATATTAAATTGAAACATATATTGTGTTAATATCCCTTTTATATTATTTTATTATGTAAATATTGGGTCATTATGATGTCATAAAACACATTATATATTTAAAAAATATTTAATTTTTACCCAAAAATTCAAATGTCTTAGAAAATTAAGAAGTCTTCACTATTATATAATTTCAACATACTAATTCAAAAAACAATATTCATTTTATCTAAATAATTTTCAAAATATGTGAATTTTCTCTTTTAAAATAAAAATATAAATTTATTGAAAATCTATGGGTATTGACAAAAATAGCTTTCAAACCTTAATAAAAATTACAATTGTAATCCTAACAATTACATGATAATTTGTATTTTAAAAAACTTAATTTAGTTATAATATTTTTATTAAAATAATATTTAATTCAAAATCCATTAATTCAACGTATTTGATTTCTTAATTGAAGTCAAATATTAACAATAAATACAATTTTTGCTTCAAAACCCATTTAAAAAATAAAGGTAATAAAATGAATGTATATTGCTTATAATATAAAAAAATAATGCACATATCATAGAGGTAGGGTCTTGTTACATAACTGCTTACAACGACCACATAAAACCTATGGGCAAGGTGTGTGATGGTGACAGAAGTTTGGTGGAGGCTTAGATAACATCGCTCGGGTGGTAATCTATTTTAACTTCCACTTCTCCCATAGGTGGTTCCATTCAGGATTAACATGTTTAAACTCTACATATACTTGGTTAAGAGATAATCCAAGTGACACTACCTCCTTTTTGATATGTGAATAATGGTCTTCATATAGAGAAATTTTCCTAGATGAGACCATCACATTCTTTATCTGAGTAAATTGGATTTGTTAAAGCCCTATATTTATACTAATCATGTGATCACTGTTCAATGGATATATTAGAAAAGGTAAAAATTCATAATGGAATTTTGAAATCCAAAAACATCAAACCAAGGAAGTGAATATGTTTTACATAACTATTTTACATAATAAGACATTTAGTAAGGTTAGGATGAATTTACATTAATAAAAGTTTGGGTCGTTACATTTTCCCCCTTAAGAAATTTCACCCTCAATTTTTTTTACATTCTATGACATAAACAGTTGTGGGTAATTTTACTTCATTTCCTTGATGAAATCATAATTCTTTTCTATTAGAATTTACTTCATGTACAAGGGGTTCATGTATCACAATGGTACCTTAATATATTTTCAATATAATCTACTTCCATTTCCCAAAAACACATCAAGTGACTTGTTTTATATCAATGGAAGAATAGATAAGTCATTAAAAATATATTTCTTATATATAACATTGAAAAATAGTTTTGAACTTGTTTTTTATAAAAATGTATTACTGATTCATCATAAAATATTTCAAAATATGGATTTAGTAAATTAGTTTTTGTATTACTCAAAATATATAAGTATTTAATTTGATACATATAATCTTCTCAGAGTTCCTCCTGAAAATCTTGAAAATCTTTTAGTTCTTCATAATTTTCAAATAAAGAGAAGAATTTGAAAAGACCCAGATGGTACTTCCCACACATATCATGGAAAGACTTTTTGGACTACAATATTCCCCAATATACTGTACATGATCCTTGAATGAATCGAGCAATGGTAGATGTATCAGATCCCTCATAAAGTTGGTTGTAGGTAACATGGATATTTGAAAATGTTTAAATTTCATATGAGCATGAATTAAGAATAATCTTTCAAAGAAGGTCACTTGGAAGAGACAAGAGTGTTTTTTCTAATCTTCCTCCTTCCATATTATAACTAAGAAAAGGGAATACAATTAGGGGTTTTGAATACATATAAATTGAGAATAAAAATGAAACTTTGAATATAAAAGGATAAACTTGTAATGGGTAAGTATATCCAAACTTTTGTCTCTTAGGATTAAATCTTTGTTATTCTTGATCTATTTCATAAATTATATTCTTATGTGATTTTTTTATTCCCTTAATAATTATTTGTAATAAAAACATGAATTTACCATAGAATATCTACTGGTTGTTTCATAACCAAGTTGTAACGAGGCCAGTTTTCATTCACCAATTCCCATTTGAGTCTGGCTCAAAGTGGTATTTTTGAGTTTTACCCCTAGATAAAACTATGTTAGAGCCACCTATACTTGTTTATATCCAAACATGGATGTATTTTCATGATTAACCACTTTCCCAGTAATCACCAAAATATAGGTATTTTTTATTTTACATTGTCTTATCCATAATTCTTTTAGTAGGGTTTTCTAATATTAATCTAAAAAATAACTACACCAATCATCTGATACCAACTATAACAACCATGCTCTTTATTACACAGTTAAACATGATTTATTACATAAAATTTCACTTAAGGAAACTCCTCGGATTGATATGTCATGTGCCTTGGGAAATTAGGAACATTGCATAATAACATAGAACATAAAAAAGAACATCTTTATAGAAAACTTATTTTACATGACCACAACATTCCTTCGTACTTAACATTGCATGGGATAAACTGAGGAAATTCATAAGAAAAGGGTGATATATAAAGATAAGTAATGGATTAAACAAAGAATAACATGAAGAATACAGTACATTATAGGAAATAGGCATATCAACAGAACACAAGAGAAACATGAACATTAAGGCATTATATTGCATGATTATCATAACATGGAAATGTGGAAACAAAATTTAATATGATATTAACATGATACAAGGAAAATTTCACATGTTTCATGAGTAAACCCTCATTTAAGATTAATTATAATGAGTAAACCATCATTGAAGTTCATGTATCATGATACAAATCCTTACCCAATGAATTAGAGCGCTATCAGGGCGTACCCTTCTTGATCATTTAATTTCCTGCCTAAGTGTTCCACGTTGATCATATAACATGGATTAATTAAACATCATCCTTTATTCTATGATAATGGAATGTGGAATTGATACATGACAATCTATAATATATAAGTAAATTATCATAATGGTTAATACCCTTTATAGAGAAATGGCCATGGTATTCTACATATTGACATTGGTTTTGAAAACTATGTTGCAATTTCGGCAGCATAATGACGTGACATACAAAATCATAAAAAAACATTTATGAGAGATAATTTGGTGTATCATCATATGTAAATGAAATGGATATTAAGTGGTTCATATAGAAACATGTCCCAACATATGTAATGTAATTTAGATTCATAATAAAAAATAAATTCTTGAATGTAAATGAGGAGAGTGGAATCCCTTATGGAATTTCAGTAAAGTATTAGGTGTACATGGGAGGCATTAATGAGAGAGAAAAGGGTCTATCACTAATAAAAATTATGTAGGTAAGTATTTTGTATGTGATAAATCATACCCCAACATTTTTAATTGAAAAAAATGGTATAGAATCCTTAATAAACTTAGACAAAAATGAGAGAGGTAGAAATCCCTTACTTGGAGTGTGATCCCAAAGGATTGGGAGATGCTTGAGGGAGACTTCTTGGGAGCTTGGGGCTCCTTGGGAGGTGTAACTCCCCGGTTCTAGAAGCCACCTAGAGGCGCCCCGTACCTGGTTCGTAACATGGCCTCAAAGGCATTTCCCCAAATTCCAGAGGCTTCTGACATGTAGTGAGGGTCTTGGGTGTGATTGTTGGGAAACTATGCCCTCATTGGAAAATTACACAGCGAAAGTAAAAAAATCAAACAATAGAGGAATTAGTAATATCCAACAACAGTAAACAGCGGAAAAATAAACAATAAACAACTAGAGAACACACATATATATATGAAATGATGCATGATACATATGTCTAGGAAAGCATCCAAACAAGTCACAATGCTGAATACAATACTAAGCCAAAGTACAAAAGAAAAATAGATAAACAACTCCTCAGCATCACAAGCCTTGTATTGTTCCCATGCTCTCCTGCTCCAATGCAAGTCATGTACCTAAAGTCGAAGGGCGCTTTCCCTTGTTTATACCTTCACCAATATAATCAGTTTGGGCCCAAAAGAATGACCCAAACAGGGTGTGAGACTAAAACCCAGTAGGAAACCACCCGAAGATCTGAACCTAAAAGTCAGTGAGCATATGGCAGGTAATAGTACAGTAAGCAGTAAACAGTAAGCAGTAAATAGAATGATACACAACAGTGAACAATCCACAGATCAACAAGCACCAGTAAAGCAAACAGCTAACCACAAACATGAATCTCTCTAGGAATTACTCACAACCATCCCATCTGATCTAATCCAATAAGTAAAAACAACCCTTTGGGCAGTACACTCAGCCTAACCCCTCTGGTTTGGTCATAAGAAATTATAAGACACTATGAGGAAGCACGCTCAGTCAATTCCCCTTATAGACTAAGGTAGTCAGGGACTCTCTCAGGAAGATCACGCGGTCTAATCCCCTTATAGCCCCAAGGTCTAGAGACTCTTTGAGAAAGCTCACTCAGTCAATTCCTATTATAGCCACAGGTCTATCATAGACTCTCTGAGGAAGCTCCCTCAGTCAATTCCTCTTATAGCCTGGAATGGTTTAAGGAAATTCAAACAAAACACAGACTCTTCGAGGAAGCTCACTCAGTCTACCCCCGTATAGTATATAAAGCTCAAGACTCTCTGAGGAAGCTCACTCGGTCCATCCTCCTATAGTATATAATATCCAAGACTCTCTGGGAAGCTCACTCGGCCTATCCCCTATGGTCTATAATGTCCAAGACTCTCTAAGGAAGCTCACCTGGTATATCCTCTTATAGTCTATAACACCAGGTTCTCATGACCCCATGCCAGTCAGTGCATAATAATTCTATAATTCCAAAGTAACCCTACATAGCTACTTGGCTAACTAGTCTACAACATAACAAGTACGTCAGGAAACAATGCTCTATCCTACGGTCACAAGGCATGGAAAACAGGTATAACGGCCAAATAATGAACAAGACAAAAAGGTCATAAATAGAACAAGGAATGGGAAAAACATACAAGAATAAAAATTATCCTCATACATAACCAAATTACCTCTACACAGGCATACAAGAAAGGCAGGAAACCAACAGGGGAAAACAGTAAACATGAAATACCCCGTTCAATGGTATTGGTGGAAATTGCACATAAACTCAAAGACATTTAAAAGGAATGGCACAAACCACGTTCCTTGATGATAGGAGATTGATATACTTGAACCACGAGGTTCGAATATCCTTATAATATCGTAGATCTATGAAAATATATAAAATGTTCAACCCAGGATAACTTGTAAAAGAGGAGGAATTGGAAAATGATGATCTAGGAGAAGGAAGAGCTTACCGCTGCGGTCCCAACGCAATCGAAATCGATTGATTTGGAGAACAGACGGAGGCTCGAGGGCTCAGAGGAGGTTTGAAACCGTACGTGACACTCTCGGTTGAAGAAGCTGGAGAAGAAGCATGTCCTGGCGATTAGACTTGACCCCGGTCCATTTAATGAAAAAAAGAGAAGCACACGACATGTACTTTTGGAGTACACAGCGTGTACAAGGCTTTTCCGTACTCCACTTTAAGCAGCCTCCACATCACACCTACATGGTCGTGTGTGTAGCCCGGACATGGCCAGCACACGGCCGCACGCGACAAGGGAGTACACGGCATGTACTTATAAAGTACATGACATGTACTTCAAAAATTTCCATAAGATCCTCTTTTCTGAAAAAACCCTACAAAAAGGAAAAACATGCTTGAAAAGAAGTTTTGGGTTCTTACAAACATCCCCCCTTAATGAAATGTGTCCCCGAATTTTTCTAGCAAGGTGTAGAAGAAGAAACCCCGAACTGATATGGCCACTACAATCATACATCGACCTCCCTCTCCCAAATCCTATCCTGTACTCGCCTGTGCTGACATAGCACCCGTACCAGAGGAACAGATCGTCCATGGAGAACCTTCGTACTGCGATCGACAATCTGGATAGGATACTCATCAAACGATGCATCTATTTCGAGCTCAACCTCTTCAGGCTGAAAGACATGATATGGGTATGAAAAGTAACATCAGTTCTAGGAAATGTGGAAGACGTCATGCCAAGCCCGGTACCTCTGAGGTAACTGAAACCGATAGGAAACAGGCCCAAATCTCTCCAACACCTCGAACGACCCGACGTACCTTGGAGAAATCTTACCATGTATCTGAATACTTTTGTATCCCAACCTCGGTACGACATGCATAAAAACCTGATCCCCAACCTCAAACTCTAGAGGCCATCTCCTCTGATCAACATAAGACTTCTATCGAGACAGTTCTATATCCATCCTCTTCCAAATCTACTCTATCTGCTCTGAGGTCTCCTGAAGAAGACGAGGTCCCATCAAAGCTGCCTCTCCTGCCTCCAGCCAGCATAAAGGTGATCGGAATGGCCTACCGTACAAAGCCTCGTAAGGTTCCATCTGGATAGTCACTTGAAAACTTTTGTTGTAGGAAAACTCCACAAGAGGTATATATTTCTCCCAAGAACCTCTAAAATCCAGGATGCATGCTCAGAG
This sequence comes from Viscum album, assembly GCA_963277665.1. NCBI lineage: Eukaryota > Viridiplantae > Streptophyta > Magnoliopsida > Santalales > Viscaceae > Viscum > Viscum album. The sequence goes on from OY728123.1 coordinate 984,462,283, forward strand.
CATATCCACAAGCACCTGAATCATTCACTCAAACTGGACATCTATCTGGGGATAGTATGTTGTACTCAAAAGTATGTGTGTACTCAAAGCCTTCTAAAGTCCCTGCTAGAACCGAGAAGAAAAACGTGCATCTCTGTCTGAAACAATGGAGTGTGGAACTCCATGTAGACGTACAATCTCTCGAATGTACAACCGTCCCAGCTCATCAACACTGAAGGTCTCCTTGATCGGTAAGAAGTGAGAAAACTTCGTAATCCTATCAATGACAACCCAAAAAACATCATTCCCTTGAGGTGACCTCAGCAAACCAGTCACGAAGTCCATCGTGACATCGTTCTACTTCCAATCTGGAATAGATAATTGTTGTAAAAGACCTGCTAGTCACTGATTCTCTACTTTCACCTGCTGACAAGTGGAAAACCTCATGACAAAACCAGAAACATCTCTCTTCATACCTAGCCACCAATACTGACGGTGTAGATCACAATACATCATGGTGATTCCAGGATGAACTTCCCAAACTGAGGAATGAAAGTCTTGCATCATCTCCTCGCATATGTCTGTTGGCACCGACACATGTCCCTAGAAACACAAGATCTCATCCTCGCCTACTGTCCATCCAGGAAGAGGGGTCCTTCCTAACACACTCTTTTGCAAGACTAGGCCTTACGATTCTAATATCTGCCTCATCTATACCTGATAAATAAGTGTAGAGGTAAGTGCTACAGAAGATAGAATGGTCTACCCCTGTCTGTCATGCATCTCCATAAGAGAATAGAGCCATACGTTTCCACTCACTGTTGGCCTCCTAAACATCCTGTTTCTGAGTTATCCTACTCAATTCACCAGCCACTGTGTTGCCCTTACTAGGTGTATAGGCATGCTCAAAGTCAAAGGACTGGAGATACTCGACCCACCTGCACTGTCTCAGATTCAGATCACGCTTAGTGAAGATGTACTTGAGACTCTTGTGGTCTATAAACAACACAAAGTGCTCTCCCAGAAGATAATGTCTCTATCATCTTAAGGTATGAACAACTGCTACCAACTCCATATCGTCTGTTAGGTTGTTTCTCTTATATGACCTCAACTGCCTAGACCCGTACACAAAGACTCCATCTCCCTACATAAGTACAGCTCCCAGCCTGATACTTCAAGAATCAAAATACATGGTATAGCTCTTGCCCGGCTCTGGAAAGACTAGTATAGGTGATGACGTCAACCTCCCTTGAAACTCCTGAAAGGATGACTCACAAGAATCTGAACCTAAGAACTTTTCCCCATTCTTGGTCAGACCTGTCAGTGGTTCTGCTAGGCGTGAAAAGTCATGTATAAAGCGTTTGTAGTATCCATCCAGTCCTAAGAAACTATGCACCTCCAAGAAGTTCTTCGACTGCTCCAAGGAAACTATTGCTCTAACTTTCTCTGGGTCTACTGATACTCCTATCTCTAAGATAACATGACCCAAGAGGTGAATTTGATCCATCCAAAAGTGGAATTTAAAGATCTTAGAATATAAATGATGCTCTCTTAGTGTACTTAGAATGATCTAATTATGGGTAGCATGGTCATGTCGAGTGTGAGAGTACACCAAGATATCATCCACGAAAACCACCACGACGGAATCTAAGTATGGATGGAACACTCGGTTCATCAGTTCCATGAAAACGACAGGCAAGTTCATGAGGCCGAAGGGCATAACCATATACTCTTATATACCATACCTACTCCTGAAGGCTGTAAGAGGAATATCAGATTGTCTAACACGCATGTGATGATAACCAGATCTCAAATAAATCTTAGAAAACACTCTGCCTCCTCAAAGCTGATCAAAGAGATCATCAACCCTCGATAAGGGATATCAGTTCTTTACCGTCAACTAGTTTATCTTCCGATAATCCACACAAATCCTGAGGGTGCATTCTTCCTTCTTTGCAAATAGGATGGGCGAACCCCAAGGAGAAGTACTGGGTCAGATGAAACCCTTTTCCTGAAACTCCTCCTACTTCTTCTTGATCTACTATAACTCAGGTATAGCTATACTATAAGGAGGAATGGACATCAGTGCCGCTCCTGGAATGAGCTCAATAAAAAGGTCTACCTCACGCTCTAGAGGAAAATCTGAAAGTTTCTCTAGAAAGACATCCTTGAAACGATCTACCACTGGAGGAAAGTCTAACTGTGAAGTTCTCTGGTCATCCAGATAAATACTAGAGATCTGGGCTATAACTCCTACTAGCCCATGATTCTCGAGTCCCGCTCGACTCACCTGGACATCCCACTCACCTCTATGAAGAGAGGATCCTCCCTCTGGTGATATGAAACTCACCCTACGGTGATAACATTCGACGACTGCCTGAAAGGGAACTAACATGTCCATTCTGAGAATGAAATCATAGCTCATCATTTCTAGGATATAGAGGTCCCATAATAAGTGACACCCTGCAACCTCAAGAGGGAACTCTCTGCGCTAATGTACCCTAACCGCTCTAGTCCCCAACGGTGTGTCTAGAGTCAAAGTATCGGTAGAGGAAAAGATGTAGAGCCCAAGGCTCTCTATAATAGTAATAGAGATAAACCTATGTGTAGCACCATTATCGAAAAGAGATGAAGATACAACTGAGGCTACTCAGATCGTACCTCGAACTGTAGAAGGTCCGAGATCCTGCTCTTGATGGGTCTACTCCACAGCGAAAGTCTGGACTGTACCGCGGCCCTGCGACCCTGGATGACCCCTCTAAGATGATCCACTCTGCTGTCACTGGTAACCTGGTGACTGACCACCACGACTGTGACCTCCACCTTGGCTCACATGACCAGAAGAAATCCAGTTCCCAGACTGGTGAGAAACCGGCGATGCATCTCTTGAATGTTGGGTCATAGAAGAACCCCTACCACCAGCTGTAGGTGAGAAGATCTGACAAAAACGCTGAAGGTGGCCCACCTTGCCGCAAGATCGGCACTCCATCAGGTCTCTCCTGTACTAAGGTCTAGTATTCCCACTTCTCCTACATTGGTAGCACACCACCTGGCTACCAGAAGATGCATCCTGCCTACTCATATCTCCTCCGAAGGTCTAAATGAACCTTATAAAACACTCTCGGAACTGTGCATCAACACCTGTATCCGGAAAGATGGCTAGTGCCAAGACTGGAACGACAAGATGAAATCTCGGTGGCATGACTCTCCAAGTTCAACGCACACCTTAGATCAAGATTATCAAGGACTGAAAACAAAGAGTACAATACGATAACATGAGAAATAAACATCCATGTTTTACAAAACATGACTACACGACATGTATAAAATCTACATGACGTGTTCTTTGAGGTCATTCACATGGGCGTGTACTTCTGCCACAACTGGTCGTGTAACACCCCAACCACACGGCGTGTTGTCCCCACACATGGTGTGTACTTGAACTCTATTCCCCTTCCTGAGTCTCCTTACACGGCTAACCTACACAGTCCTATTAATCCTAGAGTACATGGAGTGTTAACGATGGACACAACATGTACTAGACTGGGTTTCAACAACCCATGTTGTTAGTTACACGGCTGGCTACACGGTTCACTCTAGAGGGCGTGCTCCCCGAGAACACAGCATGTACTTGAAGGTTTTCCCCGACCCGTGTTGTTTGTGACACATCCGGGTACTTAGGTTATAGGGAACGACGTGAGATAATTGGACACGACATGTATATTTGATGTTTCATCCATCTGTGTCATTAGACATGGGTAGACACACGGTCACTACAACACAGCGTGTATGTACTATACAAGGCATGTTCCTGAAATTTTTTTCAAAACGCCGTGTTTCTACCCACATAGTCAGTGACATGGTTTAAAAAACTACATGACATGTATTAATAAATTACATGTTGTGTATTCTGGGTTTTTCTGGGCAGTAGCTTAGAAACTGCTCCTAAGACCAGAAAACACAGAAAAACAAGAGTTAAGGGGAAAAATTCCCATTTGTGAGGGACCATACTCCCCGTGAATCAATTTTTGGCATCTTAAACAAGTTATAAACAAGGTAAACACACAATGATTTACCAAATTACTGTCCATGAGGGCCCATAACACCTCAAGAACCAAATTTGGGTGTCCATCTAAGCAATGTACTATACAAAAAAATTATTTATCAAATAGTAGTGATTCTATCAAAGAATCTATCACTACAGCATTCATAATCTACACAATGTCTATCAAAACAACATGAAATCGCTAATTAATCCTAGATGGCATGGAAAGAATGCATGGAATTTGATTTATAACAAGTGCCTATATGATGCATGAGATGGTATACCCTCATCACATCGGGTTGCGATAGAAATAGAACCACAATAATAACAACAGTAACAGCACAAAGAATGTGAATCACCCAACTGTGAAATCAAATCAATTCTAAAAGTTCAAAACAGTAAAACTAAAATAAATGAGGTAGTATGACTTTTCCCAGTACACGTGTTACCTACTCCTGAGCACAACTTATTACCAAGTACCTATTTTTTCATATCCCTAGCTATAGGCTCCAAACAGTAAGTCAAGAGAAAATAATTCATATGATACCACTTTATAATGCACAAGTTCTAGAATCCACCCAGAGGTGCCCCATACCCAGTTGGTCACATGGCCTCAAGCGCATTTCCCTAAATGCCAGAGGCTGCCGAATAGTATTGAGGGACTTGGGTGTGATAGTGGGGAAACTATGCTCTCATTGGCAGAGTACACAGCCGAAGTAAACAACTCATACAATAGCGGAAGCAGTAATATCCAACAACAGTAAACAACAGAAAACTAAACAATAAACAACTAGATCAGAAACATATATATGAAATGATGCATGATACATATGTCTAAGAAAGCAGCCAAAAAAGTCACAATGTTGAATACAGTACTAAGCCAAAGTAAAAAAAACATATAAGAAACTCCTCAGCATTAAAATCCTTGGCTTGGTCCCATGCTCTTTTGCTCCAATGCAAGTCAAGTACCTGAAGTCGAAGGGCGCTTGTCCGTGTCTATACCTTCAACAATATAATCTGTTAGGGCCCAAAAGCATGACCCAAACAGGTTGTGAGACTAAATACCAGTAGGAAACCACTAGAAGATCTGTTCCTAATAGTCAGTGAGCATATGGCAGGTTATAGTACAGTAAGCAGTAAACGATAAGCAGTAAACAACATGATACACAATAGTAAACAATCCACAGATCAACAAGCAACAGTGAAGAAAACAGCTAACCACAAACCGGAATCCCTCTGGGAAGTACTCACAACCATCCCCTCTGGTCCTATCCAAGAAGTACCAACAACAATATGGGCAGTACACTCAGCCTAACCCCTCTGGTTTGGTCATACGAAATTATAAGACTCTGTAAGGAAGCACACTCAGTCAATTCCCCTTATAGTCTAAGGTAGTCAGGGACTCTCTGAGGAAGATCACGCGGTCTAATCCCCTTATAGACCCAAGGTCTAGAGACTCTCTAAGGAAGCACACTCGGTAAATTCCTCTTATAGCCTCAGGTCTATCATAGACTCTCTAAGCAAACTCACTCAGTCAATTCCTCCTATAGCCTGGAATGGTTTAAGGAAATTCAAACAAAACACAGACTCTCTGAGGAAGCTCACTCGGTCTACCCTCATATAGTCTATAAAGCTCAAGACTCTCTATGGAAGCTCACTAGGTCCATACTCTTGTAGTCTATAATATCCAAGACTCTCTGGGAAGCTCACTCGGTCTATCCTCTATGGTCTATAATGTCCAAGACTCTCTGAGGAATCTCACTCGGTCTATCCCCTTATAGTCTATAGCACCAGGTTGTCACGACCTCATGCTAGTCAGTGCATAATATTGCTATAAGGACAAAGTAAACCTATATAGCTAATTGGATAACCATTTTACAACATAACTAGCATGTCAGGAAACAACACTCCATGCTACGGTCACATGGCATGGAAAACAGGTATAACGGCCAATGGCTAAACAAGACCAAATGTTCGTAAATAGAACAAGGCATGGGAAAAACATCAAACCATAAAAATTATCCTCATAAATAACCAAATTACCTCTACACAAGCATACAATCAAGTCAGGAAAACAACAGGGGAAAAATAGTAAACACACAATACCCCATTCAAGGGTATGGGTGAAATTTCACATAAAATGAAATACTTTGAACAGAAAGGCACAAAACACCTACCTTGATGCTAGGAGATAAATATACTTCAACCACGAGGTTTGAATCTCCTTATAACATCTTAGATCTATGAAAACACACAAATGTTCAACCCACGATAACTTTAAAAATAAAAGGAAATGGAAAACAAAGCTCTAAGAGAAGGAAGAACTTACTGTTGCAGTCCCAACACAATCGATGGTGGTCGATTCAGAGAACGGAAAGAGGCTCAGGGGCTCGGAGGAGGTTTGCGGCCGTATAGGATGCTCTTGTTCAAAAAATCTGGAGAAGAAACCTGTCTTGGCAATTAGACACGACCCTGGTTCGTTTAATAAAAAAAGAAAGTACACGATGTGTACTTTTGGAGTACATGGTGTGTACTAGGATTTTCCGTAATCCGATTTATACGACCTCCATATCTTCCATACATGCACGTGTGTGTGGCCCAGACATGGCTAGCACACGGCCTCGTGCGGCAAGGGAGTACACGGCGTGTACTTCAAAAAATTCTAGAAACTCCTCTTTTCTCAAATACTCCAAAAAAAAAAGAAAAAAACATACCTGAAAAGAAGGTACGGGTTCTTGCAGGAGTATTATAGATAGATTAGGTCATGGGTTGGTCGAGTTCTAAATGGTTTGAGTGAATACGAATGGGAGTATGAGTGGATTTATAAAGGAATGGAGAGGTAATTATTTATTATTTAGGTTTTTGACACTAAACATTAAACTAATAAAAACCACAAACCAACCCATGGTTTTTTACCGTGGTTTTTGAAAAATGGAAGTGGAAATAATTATTTTATAAGGTCAATGTCCCAATATATTAAAATATTAGGCTTACTTATATGAAGGTTAGTCACACTCTCAAGGAAATCATTTTAAATTGTTAAAATGTTTTATATGTCTTGGAGGGTCCACTAAGGTGTCATAAAATCAATAAAACAAATCTAAAATCGAATTATTTTAAAGGTAAAATATATATTGTCCGAATATACATTTTATTGTATTTTATTACATCACTATTGGGTCATTATGATGTCAAAAAATGCATTATTTGTTTAAATGAATTTAATTTTTACCCAAAAATTTGACTCTCAGAAAATTATGAAAAATTAACTGTTGGATAATTACAACATCCTAATTCCAAAAATAATATTCATTTTATCTATAAAATTTCCTAAAAAGTTGAATATTTACTTTTAAAATTAAAATTATAATTTATTGAAAAATCATGGGTTTTGACCAAAACAGCTTTCAAACCTTAATCAAAATTACAATTTTAATCCTAAAAGTTACATGATAATTTATATTTAATAAAAATTAATTTGTTAATAATATTTTATTAAAATTTTATTTAATTAAAAAATCTAGTAATTCATCAAAATATATTTCTTAATTGAAGATAAAATTTAACTAGAAATACAATTTGTGCTTTAAAAACCATTTACAAAGTAAAAATAATAAAACAAATATATATTGTTTATTATATAAAAAATAATTCACATAATCATAGTGCTAGGGTCTTGTTACCTAATCCATTATAACAACCTCATATGACCAATGGGTACGTTGTGCAATTGTGACAGACTCGTGGGGGAGGATCAGATAACATCACTCGGGTGGTAATCTATAGTAACATCCAATTCTCCCATAGGCGGTTCTATTAATGATTAAAGTGTTAAATCTCATCTTGGAATTTTTCAAAAGAGAAGCCGAGTGACACTAACTCTTTTCTGATCTCTGAAAAATGGGCTTAATATGGAGAAATTATATTGGATGAGGCCATCAATTCCTTTTTCTGAGTTAATCGGATATGTTAAAGCCATATATTTATACTAATCATTTGACCTTTGTTCAATGTATATATTAGAAATGGTAAAAATTATTAACGGTATTTTGAAATAAAAAAACATAAAACCAATGAAGTGAATATGTTTCACATAACCCTTTTACACAATAAGATGTTTAATTAGATCAAGAGGACTTTTCTTTATAATAGTTTGGGTCATTACAAAAAAACAATATTCCATCAAAATAATGTTTTCTAATATGGGGTTTCATGAATATTATACAATTCTACTATAACATTTAAAATAACTTTTTACAATTTTATTGTTTTACTAATGTTTTCAAATGAATATTCTAGTAATTTTCCAAATAAGTAATTTTTATACCCTTTTTTCCATTCAAAAGGAACGTTCTTTTTACCATGCACGGATTGTATAGATTTACCTATCTCCGTTTCATTGAAACATTCTTTTAATTTTTAAAAGGTTAATTTTAATGAATTTTTTTAAAAGTAATCTTCAAGCAATACAATTTTCAATATTTTAAATCTTATTTTATAAGTTTTCAAGAAAGTGTTTTTCAATATATTTTAAATCCTTATTTATAAGACTTCAATGTATTTTCAACGAAATGAATTTCAAAACATTTTCGATAATATTCCATATGTTATCAATTAATAAATTTTTAAAAAGTTTTTCAACAATTTTTTATATTTTTTGACGATATTTTCAAAGAAAAATTTTTTCAATATATTTTGAAGCTTATTTTATAAGTTATCAATGAAAATGTTTTTTAAAATAATTTAAATTATTCGTTTTAATTTTTCAATTGATTTTCTAATAAAATTAATTTAATTTTTTTTGTATAAAAAATACTTTTTCAAACAAGAAAGGATATTTTCATCAAGAATTTTTTTTAAATTATTTTAAAATTAATTACCATCCATGATAGTATTTTTTGATGTTACCCATTACATTCTATGATGTTATCAAAAGGATATAATCATGTTGTTTCTATGAACTGTTTATTCTTAATGTCATTATCTTTATGATATACAGTTCTCTTTCATGGGTTATACTTTTTGATAAAATGATTATGAAACATATATCCTTTTCTACATGTTATGATATGTCTACATGATTATGCTACCCATTTCATTTCATGGGTTATTATATAATTTTTTTATGATTTTTTGGAACATCAATGTATTATTTAATTATGATATTGGTGGGACCTATATATCCATACAATGAATTAGGTAAAGATTTATATCTTATGAGATATACATGGATGGAATGAGAAATGAACCAGGTTCATTAATACATGGATGAAATGAGTAGTGGACTTAGTTTAGAAATACAGGGCTAGAATAAGCATTAAGCTCAATTCCATAATACAGGACTGAAACAGTGTGTGAACCAGGTCCAGTAAAAGAATTTTCCCACTAAGATAGCATTTTTAGTGATGTATTGACTACTATGGAAATAAATATATATGATTATGTGTTTTCAATAATTCCATGTTTTATTCGTATGTTATGTTTTCTTGGATTATGTTCTTTATTTCCTTATGATTCATGTCTTATAAAATTCCATGATTTATGCTAATATTCATTTATATGATCTTTGGTATGCAGGGTATGATATTATTTTTCATGATCACGTTTTTATACCCTTATTCTCATGACTATTCTTACATAACTCCCATTTTTACCCTTACTATGCATTTGATCTAACCCCTTTTTCTTTTATTTCAAAGGGTATGAAGAAATTCATTATTTTTTATGTTTCTATGAAGGGTACAAGTCTTGAAGAACCTGGTGGGAGATAATGTACCATATTTTTTACCAGTGTTTATATTTCCATGTTTCAAAAGGCACTAGACAATAATAGTCTTTATGTGTCTATACGTATAATGTTTTAAGTATTAAGAAAATATCTGTAATTTTTATTTATGAAAATTGAGGGTCTCTATAATCCTTATACCACCATTGGGGATGTTTTAGCCTCTATGATCAAAATGAGATTATGGAATGTCATTTCATTCTTCCATGTATCATTTATGGAGTTATTCACTTAGTTTAGTTATCTCTTTCATATCTACGACATGATTTTGATTCTCATTACCAATTCGATCTTCAACTGGAAACCATTTAATTACATCCCTTTCTATTATAATAAGGAAACCACAATATGGTTGAGCTAATTAATGCATATAAATTATTCAAATATGAATTTATCATCCTAAAAAGAGTATAAGGGAATGTTATTATATTAAATAAAGAATATATATTTCCAAAAATAGGGGATACAAATTTTATTGATGGGATGTTTACTGTCATTTAATAAGACATCCTAGGCTCATCACATAAGGTTTACCTTTCTTATTGCATAAGTAAGGTCATGTTAGTCACATGGGTTATCTGATGCTCATCATCCCATGAATCATATCATCATTTCATATGCCTTTTTAGACTTATCCACTAAGGAATCTCATTTTTTTCATACATGGTATGAATATTAGTCATGTCTACAAAGTAGACAATGGAATGTACCTATGCTTGTCACATAATCTTTTTATGCTTAGCGTGTGAGGTCATGGTTTAATGATTATGGTGATTCTCATGGTTTAATGTCATATGGGGAGTTTTCATGGTTTAGAGTGAATTGGGTCACTCTTATTGTTTAACGTTTGTTGTGGGATTATCACGGTTTATATTCTAACACGGTACACTCATTTTTTAATTTCTAATGGTGAAACTCAATGTTAAAAATCCAGTTGGGAAACTCACATTTTAAATTCCATTGGGGATGCTCACAGTTTAAAGTAAAATGGGGATTGTAATAATTCTATTTAAAATAGGTATTCTGATGCCTTATAGTTTAATATGTATTCTCAGTGTTTAAATTTAAATTAAGAAACTACCCATGAACTCTCTTCACATATTGGGTTAATCAAGTGTTATCATTTGGTGGGGATGACATGAGGTTTGGTGATAGGTTTTACAAACTCGAATAAGATGATCTTGATTTAGAAATACCATGTCACAAGGAGGGTATGAAATGGTAAAGTTGTTGAGATTTACCCTCAATGTATTTTCCTACATATCCTATAGGAAAATAAAAATCAAAACCAATGTAAAACATGTTCCCAGTTTAAGGTCATCTGATATGACTATACCATAGAATTTACTATCATTCAGCAAGGATGCCTAGTGTCAGGGAAGGAGAAATAACATGGGATAGTATAGGGATTATGTTGTTCACTATAAAATTGAAGGGGCCACCTAATTTATTCCATATGTTTCTTCATATTGAAATTACATGGGGTATCTAGGACTTGACACATAGGGTTTCATATTCTCATTACATTGGGTAAGATGTTGTTTAAATTACCATTTTCACTTTATATTGAAAATATTAAATGGAAAATATACAAATTGTATAGAGGATTAATATTCATATATGTGGATCAAAAAAGCAGTTTCCATTTGGTTCTCCCAAATGGATCTCACACAATGTCTCTCATGCATGCCTAAATACTTGTGTAGGTATAACCTCATGGTTCTAACCTATTCATTATAACCATAATATTCAATTATGCATAGAAAATCCCTCACATAGGTTACACCTATATAAAGACATATATGAGAGACCTAAATGAACCCATCCTTCATATATGGTCCCATTATTTCCAATAAATAGGACCTTGGGGATCCTCATTTCTAACGTATTAAAGACGAAGAGTTTTCCCAAATCTCTGATCGCCCATGTTCTATTCTCAACTCCCATAAACATTTACATAGACTAGTAAGCCTACTAATGAATAGGTAACTATTAATAGCTAGGATATTTGATCACCAAAATGGTCTAGGAGCACTGAAGGATAATGCGAGTAACCTCCATTAGTTCAAAGATAGAAGGAAGAAGGATCATTTAATGGATCGAACCATGAATGAAATCCATCCAATAGTTAGTGAGGAGATCCTTGGAGATAAGATGTTGGGATATCTTAGGTATAGTTTCTTATGTGTTTCTTCACCCAAGGTGCCAGCTTTGAATAGCGGCGGTGTGTCCCTATTGAGATCCCAGCAAATGTCTAGAGGTACAACCTTAGTAACATCATACATACTTGCATAGGCGTCATCTGGTAAAATCCATCTCACCAGGGAATTAACTGTGTGAGGTAATTTCCATCACGAGGAAATTCATCAGTGAGGTCACAATAATAATTCGCAGGTCTCACCTAGGTGAGGTCATCCCATGATTCTCATGTCATAACTAAGTGAAGTCAATGATACATGCCCAAATTATCAATAGGGAAAACCCATCCAAATCACCATGGTATCTCCTATCTGATGTAACTTTTAATCCATCTATCATATCATTAATAATAGGGAACCACTTTTTTTGGGACCCCAACCTAAGGGTAAAAAATCCAAACCCCCACAAAATCCCATGGATATGTGTGGTCGAAGCATATGATAGGTCAACATTTCCCCTCGATCATAAATTCACATGGTAAATGGTGTCACCCCACATTTACCCTAACTTATAGCTAGGTCTCTCATTGTATCAATTATACATTATTATGGTAATAAAGATCCCATATCTCAAGATAGTGGAATCAGATCCTGCATCAACATTTATCTGGGTATGTTAATTGAAATGTGAGGATAATTTGGTTGTATCTATATTGATACAAAAACATTTACCATGTGTTTTGAGAATAAAATAGGAGATATGATGATCAAATATCTATCATTCTTCTTGAATTCCCCTCCATGACATCACCCGTATTACTAATGAATGACAATCAAGGTTATCCCTTGCAAATCTCTCTTAGATTAAGCCCCTATTATTTCTTATGGGACATTCTCCCACCTTCCATACCATCAACCTCATTCACGCATGGATGAAGTAGATTGTTTAAAATTCAATATCAGAAACATCCTATTGTTTTTCACATAGATCATGAATTATGTTGTATGAGAAGTTAGAGGTGATAATTTCACTAAAATGGTCAAATATCGTCATACATGCCTCCCACTAGGTGAAATCCCCAAAAACAAGTTAACATCCTCTCAATAGACCACATTACTCATGATTCAAAACCTCAAAGGTTCATATTCCCAATTAATCATGAAATTAGGCATCGTTGATAGGTATAATCCCCGTCACTTTTGAACTATGTGGGATTTGATTCCTAACCAATTGGGATATATAGGAGGAATCCATGACATTCAAACCCAACACCCCAAACACACCCAAATATTATTCAAGAAATATTACCAATATGGTGATACTATAATAGAAGGCCGATATTAATTCTATATTCCACCATAAATGTCCTTATTAGGACATATTACTAGTAGGTTCATATCTAACATGGGATTATATATTATTTATCTTTCCCCCGAGGGTATTAATTATATGTTCCACACCACCATTTACTTGGAATCTTAACCCTATGAATCATTTATACATGACAATTAACCCCATGGTCTTTTCATTGTGACATAACCTTGAAAGGATTTATATGTCTGGTTATATTGAACAAAAATACATGGGTTATGATTCCTCTAACAAGGATATATATGAAACCCCCATAATGTTATTGATACACATACGAAAACAACTCCCACCTCCCTCGATGATGTTAAATTGCAAATAATATAACTGTGTTTTTTAAAACTTGCATAAAAAACTGAATGTAACCTAGATAAAGAACCTCGAATAATACATATGGATCCATCTATAGAGAACCTTATATACTCATAGATAGTTACATTGATGTAGAGCATCAGATACATATAGATGGGATTCTATCAAATCATGTCTATAAGTGATTGTTATTATATAGGGTTAATAGGTTCTATGTTTGGAATTTGAAAAGGGAATAAAAAATATGCTTAAATAATTAATATATTCCATAATTAATTAATAATTTATATTCAAATGGAATGATGATCCCAACCTCCCATAGTATCAAAAAATGTGAGTTCTTATGAGTCTTTGGGGAAATTCTATAAAGACCTAATGCATTTAAAAAATAATCCCATAAGATATGATGGATGTGAGAGCCATCTACTTTTTCTAATTCCAAGAAGAAACCTCATTGGAAACTAACTAGAAATGAAAGCGCATGTGAAACAAAAATGGTGCACCTGAAGTGAAAATTTTCAATAACCTAATTAACTATGAATCCCACATTTTAGGACCTTTTAAATCATATGAAACAAAAACATTAAAAGCACGGATCTTTTATAAAATCAATTTCACATACATTAAATAATTATTTCATTAATTTGATGACTTTTATATATTTTTTCATTTATAATTCATAAAATCAAACAATAATTATAATAAATTTAGTGGAATCTAACCAATTTGGATGAATTTATGCATAAAATGTGGTGTATGATGGATCCTTGCCTAAAAAGAGGACATTGTTTCCAATGAAACATCTTTGAAATCATGTTTTGTACTCACAAATTCTAGAGTACCACCTCAATGGAACTATCCTGACCTTGTAGGACAAACATGTATCCATACAAAATAAGTATCCCCACTAATCATACACATATAAATGGATGGAACATAAAAGATAGATGACATGCATCACCATCACAAGCTGTTTTGCGAGCACTTCCTCATATTACAACAAAATATTCATCCCTTTTCAAATGTAAGAAGAACATGTGGTTAACGATCAAATAATCTCAATAGCACATGTGTTTTCATGAATGGAACCTACTCAAAAATACCTCCACCGACACTGTATATCATCTAGACCTTAATACAATGACAATGTCACCCTGTAGGCTCATACTTAGTTTATACAGACTTGATCATCCATCAAATCCTCAAAGGGTAGAAATCAAAGAACTACGAATAAGCCCACATTCATATTCCTTTTAGATAATCCCTAAAAAATACACATTAGAAACCTATTAGTAGGCTCAAATATGTGGTCACAGAAATCAATCCTTCAAACACAATTCGATAGCAACAAGATAAACCTACAGGAACACCCTAGTAGCATATGAGTAGAACCCCCCGTGTCCCTTTCCTCACACATGAATATTATTGGTATATTACAGAAATAAATCAAGGATATGAGAAGGGATATTTACCTAATCCAAACATTTAAAGAGAATTTATTTCCATTTATTCTAAATAAGTCACTCAATATATCATGGAAATTCAATATATATATGTAGTAGTCCCTTACCACATTGTAAAAACCTAATAGGGCATAATGATTGTAGTAGAAGTGGATCAGAATCAAGAATACAGTCATTCCTAAATAATAGATGTTTCCCATCAGCATAATACGTTGTTTACTCAGGAGAGAACATAAATCTTTTATTCTATTCACGAGTGTTTCCAAAAAATACCATGATAAAAGGACAATTGGGGTGATAATATATCTTCATTCCAATGAGAGTTCATCAGTCTAATTTAGTTTACAATTTTTTGTATGTATATATACCTTCAATAATTTGGAAATATTGTAGAAAAATCCTTGAATAAGCACAAGAGACACATAAAGATACTCGTATGTAAGAAATTTATTGTCTCTATCATGAGACTCTAATATCCCAAATGAGAGTACCCAAAAAGATGTCTCACCAAGGGCATATAATAACTAGGAGAATGTAGACAATCATGATATACATCAGGCTAAAATTCATTAGACTATAAAAAATATATTGTTGATAGCCCATTATCATTTTGATCCTTTCTCAAATTATAGATGTAGTAGTCATTGTTAAGTAGGTCATCTTCACAACATTTCTACAATAAAATATATACGTCCTCCTAGATTATCTTCCATGAACATCATAATTGGGGCTATAAAATTAGCAATAATGAGAATACATCTCTTAGTGAGTATAATGAAAACCCTCATCAGGAATAAAAGGTCTAAAAGAAATAATTTCATCCATATTCCATAATTTTCCTTCAAAGTAATCTCTAAGATAAACATCACAAGATTTTTCCCTATTTTCAGTTGTTAAACAATGATAGGATCCCTCCCAAACATGGAATTATATGTGAAGGTCCTCCCCAAACCAATATTTCTTTTTGATAGTATGTTCATCATTTTACAGAATCAATTATATGAAGCATGACATATCATGTGGAACTTAAGAATATGAGTTCACTCATGCCAAATTCATTTTCATTGAAAAGTGATATTCTTTACCAAACAACATATAGTACAAGGAAACTGATACCCCTGAACCACACATGGATCATATTTCCTCGAATATAATTGATGGGATTCCTTATAACCCCACTAATTATAGTATGGTAGACTGGAAGAACCTTCTTCATCCAGATCAGGAAGACGAATCATAAAAATAAGATAATGAAAACATAATTCTTATGAGGAATTGATTTTGTTTAAAAAATATACCTATCATTTTTTGGACCTTATACAATCCTCTATATTAATTTCTAGAAGAATTATCATAAGAATGCATTTATGAAATTCATTTGAACTCATGGCATACTCTTTATCACCTAAGGGATAAATTACTTCCAAATGATTGATATTATGGTCATATAAATTTGGTCAAATGCTTACTCAATAAAACTAACATAGATTCCCTTCTATATATATGAAGCCAAAAACTAGGGAAATTAGAAGAGGGTCACCAATATGAAAGTCTTAATGCATTAAGAAATAAATTCTTGTTGATCCTAAATTCCCTATATGGTGTCTCGATAAGGGGATGGAATGATCATGGAGCATTTCTTTCTAACACGTTCCATAATCAGTATAGCCAACCAGAACTGACATCCGGAAATATCATAGTTTCCCATCAACTATTATAAGAAAACTGGTCCCAAAAATATAAAATGATAAGTATGAAGAATCCCCAAAAACAATATCTGAAGTGTTAGTCCCTATGAGAGTTATCAATTGAAGTAATATTGAATGAGTCTCAAATAACGTTGATTCAGATTCTTATTTAAGGATGATAATCACAACAATAATTCCTTCAAAAACAAGTAGCTTATGTGAAGACCATATGACTAAACAATCTCATTCTCAAAAAAATATCCATATCATCAGTATATTACTCATGTTATTCATAGTCATTGATATGTAGGACCATCCATAACCCATAGGTTGTGGGAATTTTAAAATAAAATCATTCCCACAATGGCTAAAAATAGGTTTCGAAATGTTGGAGTAGTGGAATAGGGAAAAACCCAACCCATTGGGATGGGTGAATGTTATCTCATTATCCACCCCAACGGAGTTCAGAATTATCCTTATTAGGAGGAGTGAAAAAAAGAAAAAACTTCTTAGTTTTTTCCATTTCCCATCCCTATATACTCGATTAGAACATGCATGATGAAACTGTCAAGGGATTCCCATAGGGTCATGCTTTTCAAGACGACTATAAGTGGATCACTAAAGTAGACAATGATTCCTCACAGTGGGTTAAAACAATATTGATCTATTATGGGTATAACCACCACAAAATATCACAGTTCATTAAGTATATATTCTTGGATAAAACAATCGTCCTTTTATTCCAATGATAATGTTACATTGGTTAGGAATTACGAATTGGTGATTTTCATTAGTATAGTTATCAGGGAACATGGCGGAACTTGGTGGGATGAGGATTTAATACTTTTTATCATCTCAGTGATTATACTTGTATTGTATAATGATCTCATCCCCCATAAAAGTCTAATGATCACATGTATATATAATAAAAACAAAAAAACACTGAATAAATTCCATGCCCAAAATAAATTGCACTCAACTGTAGGTCATACAAGATGACAGTTTCAAGATTGATCCATGTCTTAAACCATATAGATCATCCAAACACACCTCAAGAATCAATTTTGTCATTTTTAATTAAATTTCAGATGACAATGTTGAGCTCCGATGAATCCTTCGATTTCACGACGATCAACTCGATATCATAAATTCCAGCTACTAAAGGAGTTATTGAATGAATCACTCATATATTGACATTATATCTATATAAATTAGTTTAATAAAGAGTCTCTCATTTATTCTTAACGAACATTAGATGTAACTTAGTCCCTCTTAGACTTATATAGTGGGAACCTTAATTATCAGGAAAGGCTCCTCCCCTATAAATAAAACAACCACAAAATAAGAAATTAATTTTTTTTAAAGAAGAACAACATGCATAAGAAATAGTATTTATATTTCATCACATGAATGTAATACATGTAATATATATTAAATATATTATTTTATAAAACCCAAGTCATTAATATTAAACATAATTAATGAAATATTAATCAAACATTGAATATTAAAAATAATATTCATTTGTATTATGATATTATTATATTAAATTAATACACCATGAGTAATTTTAAAAAATAAATTCATATTATTATTATACAATCAAATGATAGTGAATTAATTAATTAAATGGTGATTGATTACTTAAACAACTCTAGATACCCTAGGGTGGGGATCACCATGTCATATATATCTATTCACAAGAATATGGAAGATTCTTGAATATGAAATTGTGTGTTATACTCTAGGACCATATGTCGATAGTAGTGAATATAATTAATAGGCTAATATATGGGTCTAGAAACCCATCATTTCCACTAATGAGATACAAATAGTCATATCAATGACAACCATCCAACCAACATGCAATGCATAAAATAATATCTTAATTTTTAGAAATCACATAATGAAGGATGCACACATATGACATCATCCATTCATGATATATTATTTTTTATCATACTATATAAAAATTACTATGATTACCTTGGTCAAAGATTTATGAAGTTACTACCATGTTAATCATCTAGGCATAACATATTACTACCTCTACTCCCAAGAGATAAAATTCTATATTAATCATTCAACCAATTCAATACCACCAATGACATGACCAAAATAAACTACCTCTCCATCAATACATTTCCATAGATATTTTCATACATCAATGTACCTGATCAAATTGAACATGTGGATACCAATCTCATGTTAGGAGACTAATAAACATGTGTGTAGATAGTAACATCAAATTACCCCAAAAACATGTGGTGTTATTATTATTGGGACATACCTCATTATCTCAACTTCTAGATACCATAATTGTTCTAACAAAATGATAGTATGTCTCAATTATTATGATCTTCCAACACCTAATTTACTAATATCAACTATTTCCTTTCAAAATGATATATCTAGACTATAAAAAATATGTTTATGATTAATGTCACCGTATCTCATGGTTCTTATTATATCTTGGAAATTATTATAAATTTTTTTAAAAAAATAATAATAAATGGAAATTAGGATTTAAATATTGGATGAAGATATATCTATTTTACTATGGTATGTCTTAAGAATGTTAAACTCAATACATCTATGATATGGTAATCGATAAGTACTGTTTAGTTTCCTCTAGGGAACCAACGATTACCTCACTCCCACATGCCCAGAGAAAA
The DNA here is from genome assembly GCA_963277665.1 of Viscum album. Classification (NCBI taxonomy): domain Eukaryota; kingdom Viridiplantae; phylum Streptophyta; class Magnoliopsida; order Santalales; family Viscaceae; genus Viscum; species Viscum album. The sequence continues at coordinate 984,481,737 of OY728123.1, forward strand.
CATGTTTATGATCATTTTTATCTGTCACATGATTAAAATAATGTTTCTACTGAGTTTGGGCTCTAATTTCTTGTCCTTCTACCTCTCTACTATGTGACAATTTAGCTAAGTGCTACCTCACCTCCTTGAGTAATAAGCACCAAGAGATGTATTTCTAGAGTGTATTCCTTTTTTTCACTGTAATAATTTTCCATATTGGGTATCACTAGTAATAGAATTATCATAATGATAATACTTTAAATACATGGTGTGATTCGAAGAACATAAAAATATATTTGTATTATAAACTGCCTCTTTAGATTTTATAGAAACTACAACACACATTGTATATTTAGACATGACTACTAATACATAGAATGATATAATCTTTACCATTATCAAAGATTAAAATGATATTACACTACAATGATAAAAATAATACATGTGTGTGTCCCCTCAATACAAGTATTACTTCTTCTCCATGTAGCAGGTACGTACCTTTTGTACTAACTAATGAAAATTGGATAGCTCTGACTGCTTACGATGCATTTCTTTATGATATAAATGATATTTCCTACTATGAAGTTTATTTTTTCAATATCAATATATAGTACATAACACAGAATATTTTATTGATTTAGAAAAGGGGGTTTTTAATTCAACTCGTCACATTAATATCTACATATGTCCCACACATTTATTCTTGTAGATACTTATTCCTTATGATAATGGTAACAATCCAATAATGAAATGTTTTAAATTTTATTTTTCAATACCATGTTAGTATATATACTTTTACTTGATCATGGAAACCTTATGATATAACTCAGTAGATAACATCCCATAAATATTTGGTTTCTAATTTAAGAAAATATATTTCAATATGCATTCATCATAGAGTTTACAAAAATTAATACCAGTAGTTGTTTTAAATAATATACCTAACATATTTAAATGGATTGTAGTGGCCCTCCCAATAACCATTGGTAGAAACATGGAAAAAATTCATTCCAAATCAATATTCTATGATATTTTTAATTAATATAATCCTGAACTATATTTAAGTAACCTCTACCCCTTAATGGAATTCTATGGTGTCTCCATCCCTATCCGGCTATGTTGTATATACACCATCCAAGATTGGTTCTAATGAAATCCAATACCCAATAAAAATGATCATATAATGAATCCATTACAAGTAAAAATCTAATAATTTTATTCATAATGAATTGGTATTACAAATCATGCTTTATTTGAAACACACTTTTGTTGGAACCAAGGTTGTTCTTTGCTGAAAATGCAGTATGGTTTGTGTTTGTTGTCAATCCTCTAATTGATTGTTAGTGATATTTCAAAGAATGAGATCATAAAGTTCAAGACATGTGTAGTATTGTAGGTTTCTTCATTTCCAAATGTTTTCCAAATTCTTGGGGTCCAATATTTTTAGAATCTAAAGCATTTAAAAAAGTGGGTTTCCTTGAATATATCACGAAAATATAGAAAAGGAATGAGTTTCACATAGATGGAATTCATGAAGTATGTTTTACGAAGATAAGATGATTGTGATGGTGTGTTATGTGATTATGATAATTTGAGCATTGGGGTAGAAAGAATGGTTGATAGAAGGCATTTTGAGTAGCGAATTGTGGCAGCATGAAGAGATTTAATGGAGAGATATGCGGTTATGACAAGCTTTGAGAATGGGGAATATTCATGGATCTTTGCGAAGTGAGATATTCCATGAATAAATTTTTGACCGATCCATGAATCATATCGGATGAAGCGGAGCTCTGTGTTTGACCGCTCCTATAAACAAGTGGCCACCCACTCTTCATTCCACATGAACTTGAGATAGAAAATCCAGAGTCACTCTTCTTTTGTGAAGCAACAGTTTCTCCAAAGAACCGGTTATTTATGAAATCTCATTCTCTGACTAAAGATTACATTCGTATTGAATTATTTTAATGCATCTAAGTATTGAGTGATTCACCAAGAGGAGATGTTCCATATTCTCTCAGTGAGCTTCGCGAAGTAATGTGTTCTGCAAAGTTAGTGTGCTTTGTGATGATAGTGTGTTCCATAGAGGAAAATGAGCTTTGTAAAGGTGTTTTCTCTGCGATGTCTCGTACTCTATAAAGGGTTGGGATCTGGGAAGTAGTGAGATACTTTGAATTAGTGTGCTCTACAGAGGTGTGTGCTATGTTAAGGGTTGAGATTCATTAAGGGGGATAACAAAAGATTATATTGAATATCATGTTTCAGTGGACAAGGAATTCAGTTTGAATCTACAGAGGTTGTGGATGCATGAAGTGTCTCAAGCTGAGTGGAGAAAAAGACTTCAATGAAATTCTATTAAAGAGAAATTCATGTCTATAAATTAACTGAGTCTTCTCCAAAGGCAGGGATCTAGGGGGAGTCAATGGAAGTGTTCCATGGGAAGCATTGAGCTATACCTAAACCATTTTAAAGGAAGTGATCCTATAATAGAGTGACTATGATATATTGAATATTTTGGGTTTTTGGTATGACCAACACACTATCGGCATATTCTCCTTGGACGTATCCCTTTTTGGTGAACCAAGTAAAATTGTTATACCCTCTCTTTTTATGTATTTTTTCAACAGTTTTAACGGGTTCCTACCAACATGGGAACAAGATCATTCAGTTTAATGGAAACATTTGACACCCTAATTCACCCCTCCCCTCATAATTTGTTATGCGGTTCTTCATGTGGTATTATATGGTAAAGGTTGCTGGTGTAAAATCTGCATTTTTCTATCATAGAGAATTCAATCAATGTCAGGGGAGTTCCCCTCTTCGATGGATGTAATTTTCAGATTTGGATTAACAGAATGAGATCCCTTCCGATATCTCTTGGAATGGACATCCTCTTTTATAATGTTCATGTAATTCATGTTACTAATCCAATATGACAGTCTTTAATTGATACAAATGGGAAAATTCATGATACATATGCTAAAGCGCAGAACACTATCATCAAATATCTTTATTATTATATCTATTTAAAGGTGATGAGATTCACAACAAAAAATTATTTGTGGTAAAAACATGAAAATATTTACGAAATTGATAATACAGTAAAGAAGGTGAAACTACAACTCTTTCACCATAGGTTTGAAAATCTTATGATGCATCTTGATGAGAAAGTGGATTCCTTCTCCAATCGAATTATTGATGTTGCATGAGAAATTCTTGGTCTAGGAAAAGAAATAAAAGACATTGATATTGTAAAGAAAAAATTAAGAATATTTCCATACCTTTACAATGTAAAGGTGTCATCCCTAGAGGAAAGGGATCATTCCAAACCTTCCCTTGATGATCTTCTGAGTACCCTGGTGGTATATGAGATGAGATTCATTCCAAAAGATTCTACGACTCATGAATGTAAGGATATGGAATTCAAAGACACTAAAAAAATGAAAATCACAATAGATAATGGTGATAAAGATAATTTGAAACAAAAATTCATTCTCTCATTTCTGGGAATCCCAATAGGGGAAAAGGAAAATTAAAAGGTAAGTTACCCGAGGCTTCTTTTTTCGTTGTGGTAAAGATGGGCACATTTCCTCTCAGTGCTCAAGAATGTTTGATGATGAAGAGAGATTTTCTGAAAATTTCATGAATCCTTAGAAAAGCTTTTTCAAATAGTGGGAAATAAAATATTTAAATAAAATATAGAAGAAGTGTTTCTTTTTGTGAAGTGGAAGATGATTATAATGATTTTTTTAAGAATAATAACCATAATTTAAATTGTAAAACATGCCTATATTTTTTCTAACATTGAAATATCTGAACCATAAACATATAGAGCTAGAGATAATCTAATGAACACTAATTATAATCCCAATTTGAAACATAAATATTATTTTGGTAATATTGAGAATAAATATAAGAGATGCAATAAGTAGAATTAAATGGTGTAAGAATCATTAGAATATGTAGATCATCATGAAGCTGAAATTGAATGACAGGAAGAATCAGGGAAGGTACAATCATCAATCCTTGAAATTGTAGATGATGTAGTGGTACTAAAGCTCAGAATAGAAGAATAGGCTACGGTCATCAATGATCATTCCTCAAGAATAGAGGGGAAGTCTAAAACTGTCAAGGGACTTTAAGAAGAATTTGTTACACTTAAGAGTAAATTCAAAACTAAATAAAATTAAAGAAAACAATGAAAATACTATTTAGAAAGTTCTCAAATGTTGAGATACTAGATGGATAAAAATATGGATCTGATAGATATGAAATTATTTTGATTAATGAAAGACATGGTTTCATAGGAAACAGAGGAATCAATTGTGATGTAGAAACATCAAATGTAATATGTAAAGTGGATCAGAATAAAGGCATATTGAATGTTGATCATCTTGAAAACCCACTATAAGTGCTGAAAAAGAGACCCTTTTATCAAACTGAAATAAGAACTAAATATTAGCATTGAGTTTTCTGAAATGACATGTAGTCAATCTATTTTATTGGGGAAAAGGAATGCGGAGAAAGAGAAGTGAGAAGATATTTCCACTCATGAAGTGTTAGTTATATGGATATTTGGGTCATAACATGTCATATTTCATAGAGGTAAGGAGCTATATTATTGGGGGAGATCTAGGAGTTCAGTATAGAAGAAAAAAATCATATACCACATCATATAATATAAATAGTCTATATGGATATGAATTTTATTGTTTTGTCATTGGCCATAAAGTTTTACATTTCTGAAAGAGGAATGATAGGAGCTATTACTAGGAAAATAAGAGACAAGTGAATACTCACCAACTAGGTTGTGTTTCAATATCAAATATTGTTTCTTTTTTTTTTGAAGAAGAGTATGAATATGAAGAACCCGTGTACTTTGGAGAGAGAATTGAAAATCTATTAGTGTCATGCACTCAATCCCTTATCGCATCGAAATAAAAGAATAAAATTGAGAAATCTAACCTTGCGTAAGTATCCATAAAATATAAAATGTAAAAAAACATTAATTCATTATAGTGGATGTTCATTCCACATGATATGAAATGATTTCTTCTTTAATGAATTTCAAGAAAAGGGTCTATGGAATTGTGAGGTTCTGTAATGATGGTGCATTAATGATAAAAGTATTTTGTAGTACTGAGATATCTAATGGATAGCTAAAGATAATTGAAGTCCTTTATACAAATGGTCTATGACACAATCTCCTTGTTGTGAGTCAACTCTATAACTCATGAATAATAATGAATTTCAATAAAAATGGTTTAACTATAAAGGGAAATATAGGTAATTATCTCATTAAAGGAAGTATAAAAAATGGAATGTTATTTCTAGTTGAGAGTAAAGAGAATATTTTTTATCTAACAATTGAAGAAGAAAATAACCTGTGACATTAGATATGGGGGGAAATTAATCTCCAAGACATGGAAGAGTTATCTAAGATAAAGATAGTCATGGATATCCCCAAAATGAAGCATGAATAGGAAGAGGCTTGTGATGCTTGCATACGTTGAAAGATGGTCAATAATCCTTTTAGGGAATGAAGAAAATATCATCAAACATTCTTAACCTCAATCATATAAACGTATGTGGCCCGATAAATGTTTCCAGAATGCATAGAGAATGTTATATCATCCTTTTCATATATTATTAAAGTATAATTACATTAGTGATTTTTATACATAGGAAAATAAAAGTGGTTGATTGCATGAAAATTTATCATCAAATCATTAAAAATGATACTGGACATAAAATTAATGTTCAGTGATCTGACTATGGAAAGGAATAAATTTCTATTGAGTTTTTAAATTACCTGGAGAAACATGGAATTTGGCATGATGTGGATGCTATGAGATCTCTATAGAAAAATGGATTAGTTGAGCACAAGAATTGACACATGAACTATAAGTCTAGGACTATGCTAATTGAGAATTGTATCTCTCTCCATTACTGGAAAGATGCTATTGAAGAAAAAATGCACATTCAAAATCAAATGGGGCTTTATATGAGTGAGACGAAGAAGCAATATGAATTTTGGCATGGAAGGAATCTTTCCAAAAAATATTGTCTTCTTTTTTGATGTAATTTTTTTCATCTGAAACAAAGAATAAAATCAAGGGAAGTATGGTGAAACTACAGATGAAAGAATATTTCTTTGATATCCCATGAACTGCAACTCTTAAAAGTGATTCAATAAGTTCTTGAGAAATATTTTGGAAATTTGTGATGTTATGATCATAGAAGAGAAACCCAAAAATTCTTAAAGTAATTACTATGCTAATGTTATTGATGGTGAGGATGAATGTTAACATGTAACAAATAAAAATATAAATGTAGTGGAAGGTGTAATACTCTTAAGAGTCACATCACGATGTTGTCTTGGAAGTGGAATCAAAAGAGTAAACTACGGCTAAAGATAACTCAACTAAACCACACAGGAGAAATTAAAGAGAATCGATTGATCAACGCAACATTATTGGGGAAAGGAATGCCCCAACAAATACAAGGAGACAAAGGAGTAAAGCACAATATTCATTCTTATCAGTTTTGGACCCTTCCGGATTTGAAGAGGCAGGAAATGATAAGTCATGGTTGAAATACCTGAATAATGATTTAGTTCATATTGACAAGAATCATACATGTAAAATGTTATTAGTAATAATTGGATCTTTAAGACACAATTTGATGAGAATGTAAATGTGATCCAAAATACGGTTCGACTTGTATGCAAGGGATATTCATAGATTGAAGGGTTCTACTTTGAGGAAACATTTGCTTATGTGTCTAGACTGGAGTCAACCAGGATATTTATTTCTATGGAAATACCAAGAGGGTATAAAGTGTATCAAATTGATGTCAATGCTACATTCTTAAATGGTGTTCTTTTAGAAGAAGTATATATTGAAAAACAAATGATTTTCATTCTTTTGAATGATGAAATGAAGGTATGATGATAAAATAAAGCACTCTATGGATTGAAGGAGGCACCATGAGTGTAGTACCCTCGACTAGATTCTTATCTGAAAAAGCATGATTTCAAAAGTGGAGGATTGGATCACAATGTCTTTGTGAATAATTCTCAAAAGAATCAGTTCGAGGTATTTGTATATGTTGATGACGTTTTTCTGTCGAAGCAGGCTGGGATTAGTGGAAAAATTTTCCAATCACGTGAAATAAGAATTTGAAATGTCAATGATTGGTGAACTCACATAATTATTATGGATTTAGGTGATTCAGATGAAGGATTACACATTCGTTTCTTAGGAAAATTATTCAAAAGATCTACTGAATAAATTTAATATACAAGTTTAAAAAACACTAGATACTACTATTACAGTTGTAAAAAAACTGAAAATCTTGAGGATGAGATGTCTGTGGATCCCACAATTTATAAGAGGGTCATTGGAAACTTAAATTACCCCAAAAATACATGACCAAATATTATCTTTGCAAAAATATTATATGCCCACATTTAGAGTAATCCGAAAGAAGAACATATGTTGGTAGTGAAAATAATCATGTGGTATATTCAAGTTACTCAAAATTATGTGTTCAACATTGTTATAGGGAGAGAGAGTCAACTCTTGAAATTTTGGATGCTGACTGGTCTGGAGTTGTTGGGGAAAGAATATCCACTAGTATAGAAGAATTCTATATTGGGAAGAAATGTATGGGCTTGTCGAGAAAGAAACATGGAATTACTTCACTTAATATGGATTATGGGTAATATATCTCTACTACTAAGGTGTGAACACAATTAAATTGGATTGAATACAAACTAACTGACAAAGGTGATTAGGTGAAACAACCAATTCTGATTTATTATGATAACAAGAGAAAAATTTATCTTATAAAAAATCCTATTCAGCAACTCATACGAAACATATTGAAATCCGATATAACTTAATCAAGGAAAATTTTGAACAAGGCATGAAAAAAATGGACCATGTGGGAACCAATGAGAAAGTGGAAGACATTATGACTAATCCACTATTAGAGTTTTTGTTTGAGAAACATTGGTTGATCCTCGGTGTTCAACCACCTCCTAGTGCATGAAGAAGACGCAGATATTCCCATCTCCCTAATTTTTTAACTGTTATAATTTTTTTGTGGAAGTGATTCATATTTATGGGAGAGATATGATATTGGTGGTGCATATTATGATATGTACAATGTTAAAATACTGATCATTGGGTCAATATACAATGGGGGGATAAATGGATAAATTCATTATGCTAATGTTGAGGATGAAATTATTTTATGGTTACTAGTTATTTTCATGAGAATGGAGAATTTTAATTGAGGTAATGTGAAGGGTGAAAATAATATGGTGTCATGAAAAAATAGATATAGAATTAATTTGATCACATGTGAACAAAAATCATGTCTTACCTCTTTTTTCTATAATAAACATTGATCAAACATACTTTGAGTGTTGGATGATTTGATTCTTCCATTTTAGGATTTGATTGTGGCCAGTGCTTTAATGAATTTATCGTCCGATTTATAGCAAACCTAAAGGAAAGATTGTTGGAACAAATGTTGGACTTTATTGGGAATAGATTACGGTTTTTTAATCCTCTAATGGACGATCAGGTAGATTGCAAGGAAGGGGATCATATAGTTTATTCCATAAGTAGTATTTAAGGTGACATATTTTCCGAGTGTTTGTCAAATTTTTGGGGTCTAAAATTAGGATAAATGGAAATAATTGTGGAAAGTGGGTTTTCTTGAAGATATCATGAAAATATAAATAAGAAATGAGTTTTATAGATATTTGACTCATTATGTGTGTTTCAATGAGACATGAATATTGTGATGGTGTGCTCTATGATTACAAGAATTTGAGCATTGCAGCAATGCTAAGGTTTGATGGATTGATTTGTGAGTAGAGAATTGTGGCGGTGTGAAGAGATTTGAGGGAGATAACTAAGGTGAAAATTATATTTGGGAACATGAAATATTCATAGATATTTTTGAAGGGATATGTGCCACAAATACGTTTTTTACTGATCTGGAAATCGCATTGGAAGAAGCAGAGATCCATGTTCAACCACACCTATAAATAAGATACCATGCCTATCTATTTTGCACGAACATGAGAGAGAAAATATAGAGTCACCCTGATTTCCAAAAAAGGGTCCTCCATGGAACCAATGGTCTATGAATGCTCGTGCTTTTCAAAAATACAACTTTGGTCCTGAATGAAGCCAATGCTTTTAAGTATTGAGTGCTTTGCAAAGATGGGATGTTTCACATTAGATCTGTGATCTTTGAAAAGTAAGGTGTTCCATGAAGGCAGTGTGATTCATGACCACAGTGGGTTCAGTAGTGGGAGTTATGCTTTGTGAAGGGGTTTTCTCTAAAAAGGCCCAAGATCTACGAAGGGTTGAGATTTTCTAACAGTGATCTCCGCAAAGCAGTGTGATCTGTGAAGGTGTGTTATATGCGAAGGGTTCTGTTATACAAAGCGTTGAGCTTCTTGAAGGGGGTTCACAATATACTATATTGAAATTCTAGTTTAAGTGGACAAGGATTTTAGTGTGAAGCTACACAGGTCATTGATATGACTTCAATGCCATTTTATTGAAGAGTCCTTCTAGTTGACAAACTGAGTGACGATTCTCCAAAGGCAATGACCTAGGGGGAGTTAATGGATGTGTACCATGGGAAGAAATGATCATTGCCTAAACCATTTTAAAGGTAGTGATCCTAGAATAGAGTGACTGTGACCAAACATTTTAATCCATATCTAGTGAAGATTAGTAATTTTTTCTACGACTGACACACTTTCATTGTATGCTACTTGGACATATCCCTTTGTACTGAACCAAGTAAAATGTTTGTGCCCTCTATTTTCATGAATTTTTTTTCTTGTTTAATAGGTTCCTACCAATGTGGGAACAAGATCCATTAGTTTAAAAGAAATAATTGACACCCTGATTCACTCCTCCCTTCACAGGGTGTTCTGGGGACCTTCAACTTGTACCATGCATTTATCATTTAAATTTAATCAACACCTTAGTTTTAAAAATAATAGTCCCCCAATACATATATACATGGGATACATTTTTTAATAATAATTTATCTTTCCAATCTATCCTAATTTCCATATAATTATTACTTTTTAAAAATTATTATTATCAATGAATTATGTATAACCAGTTGTGGTGAATATAAAATAATCACCCTGGTATTAGAATTCTTACACAATATGTTTCTCTAAAAGATTATCTTTCCACACGAACTTTTGGAACTCATTCTTATTCCCACTATTTTTGCATCTTTTTTATTGACTAATCCCATTTCAACATTGATCCCTCCATGTAAAATAGAGATAAGAACCCTTATATAGAAATATATTCTGTTAATTTGACTATCATTTTTTCCATTAGAGGTATTTACATAATAATATAACAAAAAAATTTAATAAGTAATATAGAATCCCATACTGTTTCTTTAAACGCGCAGTCGATTGTCGCATATCGACTGGTCAAAGTTTCAGTGCTCTGCTAATGTGTATTGCAGCACTCGGGTCGAATCCTCAGCAATGATAATTTGTGATTGTCATTTTTTTAGTTGATTGTATTTTGATTAGAGGGGTTTGTTTGAAGAGCTTAATTGAAATGATTGATTGACTATAATTGATTTAACAAATTGATAATTATTGGGGTGAGTTCATTATTAGGGAGTTAAGCTTGTGATATCCTTGAGCATTGCTTTATATTGCATTTAAATTAACACCCACTTCACAAGTTGACGTCAATTAGAATTCCTAAGTGTTAAAAATTTAATCCAAGCCTTAACTTAACTAGGATTATAAACTCAATCAGTACTTGTTTATGGTAGTGTATTTATGGTTCCAATAATCCATGGAAACCACATGCTAAACAAAATATTTCATTAATCCATGACATATTAAGTCCAACATACACAATGTTAAATTAATGAATACTAATCGAGTAAATACTCTCAATCACTTAACATCCCAAAATTTTGACTCACCCCAATGAGATATTTACTCATCCATTTGGGTGTTTAATATTCTGGTTATAATAATTATGATGATAAATTAAAAATAGAATAAAAACAAAGGGATTAGAAAAGAGTGGTACGTCGAACACACACACAAGAACAATGATGATAACTAAAAACAGATTTTTGATTGAATGAGGAAGAAAAATAAGGGAAGGAGATTTAAGTGAATTTAAAATATTTTAAGAACATTAATATTAAAATACAGAAGCTGGAGGAGAATAAGATATATTAAAGAAGAAACTTTCATTAAAACAGAATTACAAAAGAAAGGACTTACAAAATTACAAAAATGAAGAACACAAAAGTAAGTGAAAAAAAAGAGAGGAGGAACGGTCTCTCAAGTAAAAAGTGAATATTTAAGGTCCTACCAAGACTTTGGAAAGGCTTTGGTCGTGCCAATATGTTTTCCTCTCTTCTGAAATGCCAACCCCTTGGAAGGAGAGGAGAGGGATGTATTTATAGCCCAAGGAGTGGACTGTTTGCATTCCAAATCTGTCACTCCACTTGACCCGCATATTTACCAATATAGAAAGCTGATTCACGAGCTTGTGTCTTATTCATAAATGTATATATGGATGTCTTATGTCTACCCTAAAAATATTATGGTCATTGGACTTTTTTATCCAAAGTTATTGCTATTTCATTAAACAAAGCTAAACTGTCCATTTCTATCCATGATTTTTCAATGAATGAAATGTGAATGGATTTTTGAATAGTACGATGCCATCAAATCCGGATAGTTTCTTCAAAAAAGTTGGCTGCCTATATCTCCTCTTTCACACGGAAAATTATCAGCTCAAATGTATTTCTAGATATGGATAAAAGTCCACATTTGTGTGATGATTTTAATTCCCAGACAGAATGGTGGGATGGACTTCATAGAATCATTTAGGCCACCTTTTGAAGACTTTGGGCCTTGAAATTTTTATCCAAGATGACACATATTGTACCCAGATTTATGGTGGAGAAGAAACCATTTTGGACTTCTGTATTGAGCCCAGTAAATCAATCTTCATGGCTGGTCCAGTTTGTTCACAGATTCACTGGGACTTATTATGTGGTACATATGAACCTTCAAATGGCAGAATTGGCACATGATACCTTATAATTAAATGTTTTAAATTGAAATAGGAATCCTAAAAAACAAAAACCATGAAATTTGGATCAGTATAGTAATAGTTATAGATAATACATTAAACTGACTCAAATCTGGATTTATTCAAATAGTGCTCAAAATTATATTTAATATTAAAATATGAATATTACACACAAATTATGCACTTGTCATATAAAATCAGTAAAGTGAGTTAGTAAAATTTAATGAATAAATGAATAACATCAAATCCCCCAAACTTAGAATTGTTCATGTCCTCATGTGCAACAAATATAAAAAACATGACAAAATCATTTTCACTCAACAACAAATATTAAAATTTTATTTTTTTACCAATCAGGGGAGGTTCAAACCATTCCACTCATCCATATTGAATTCCACCACAAATTGTTACAGAAAGAATGTTCCAAAAACAATTCATTTTTCATGCTCAAAGTTAGAAATAGAAAATGTGGGCACTCAAAACTTACTCCACTCAAGATGATAAAATTAATTTATGGAGCTTCACTCATTCACCAACCAAAATTGAACATCTTAGAGTTTGAAAGAGATCTCAGATTCCATTCTCCATTATAAAGTTCACAATAATCAAGAGGAATTTTTAGGGGTTTTTTCTGTGGCTATGGGATGGTAGGATTATAATGTCCAAAAGGGTTGAAATAGGGGCTAAAACACTAACATGGATAAAAAAATGCACAATTTTTTTGAAACTGAAACATGGAAGAAAATGGAAACACATTTTTAAAAAGGTAAAAATGAAGCATGACACAAAAGTGGAAGAAAATATTAAGGGTATGAGATGATGGAATATTTACAAAACACAAAGCTTCTCCCAATAACATAATGTTCCTTTTTCTGTTCATTTTTTTTTGTATTTTTTCGAAAGTTGAACTTGAAATTGATCTCACACTAATCACTGAACCCATGTTTGATCTCCTCACGACACTAATTGTAATAGTTATAACAAGATCAAAGGTTGAGGAAGAGTGATTTTTGATCTAACCAAGACAGAACCCATTCTTTGCATTTTTTTGTTTTTGATTTTTTTGAACACTTTTCAATAATATTTGTAGAAAATGACGTCAAGATGAGTCCATTACAAAAAACTCACTAAATTATGACCTCTCCCCCACATTAAAATGGATGCTTGCCCTCAAGCATATGACAACACGTTGAAAATCAAGAAAAGGATACCCAAAATGAAATCCATCCTCCCCACACTTAAATTTCAAGAAATTATGCAATGTAAATCCATGTAGATGTTGGGTGGGACAAGGTATTGGGTTTGTAATGCAGCTATCAAAGAAAAGGTTTACATAGGCTTGAAGGGGCTTTCAAAATGAGGATTAATGTAGGGTAATGGGAGGGTATTTGGCCATTTTGATTCTCATGAGGTTAAAAAAATGACTCTATCATATTAATGCACACCAAACTAGAGAATTCAGCTCGAAGGTCCACAAACTCAAGACTCACAAATGGGGTTGAAAAACACACATTTTGAAAAGATGGTCATAGGTGACCTTGGCATGAAAGCTAATGATGTTCCTCACGGTAGGGGTAAATCATTTTCCAAATCAAAAATTGGGCATTCAACATTTATTGTTCTTGACAAAAAATGTTTTATCCAAAGTCATGATGAAAATGCTAAAATTTTGAGATGAAAACATGTCTTTCGATTCCCCAAAAAGGTTCGACAAAATTTGAAAATTTAATGGTGAGTAATTATGACTCTCTCTTTTTTACCTTTTGTATTTTACTATTTTTTCTAGTGTTTTTTTTAAATACATAGTCACACAAAATAGAACGATAAAAAAAAGGGTTCGATGAAGAAAGTGGTAAAAAAATGAAAGAGAGAGGAAGAAGAAGAAATATAGAGAGAGGAAGATAGAGAGAGAGTTGAAGGGAAAGAGGTGCCCCTGGTTTGGATTTGATGGGTCTTCATCCAGTGGTGGTTCTATTGAAGTGGATGGGGATTCGATGGAAGTCGACGCGGTTCCCGGATTGTGAGACCTCTCATGGTGATGCTTTAACTGATGTTAGTTAACCGTGAATGTCCTTTTGGAAGAGGGGTCTTGGACTTTCACTGCACCAAATGGGTAAACATTAGTAATAAAAAAAGGACCTTCCCGACGAGAATTAAGCTTAACTGGGTGAAGTCGGAATCGATAATTGAAGAGCATTACCTTTTCACCATCATGAAATACCTTTCTCAGGATGTTTCTGTCATGGAGTACCATAGCCTCTTCTTTGTATAGATTGGAATTCTCATAGGATTCAAGTCGAAGCTCCTCCAGTTCAGCCAATTGCAACAATCTTTCTTCACCAAATTTTTCACAATCAAAAATACAGGTTTTCATAGCCCAAAAAGACTTATATTGGATTTCAAATGGTAAGTGACACACTTTACCAAAAACTAGCCTAAAAGGAGACATCCCAATTGGTGTTTTATAGGCAGTTCGATAAACCCAAAGTGTTTCACCATGTCTTTCAGGCCAATCTTTTCTGGTGGGTTTTACAATTCTCTCAAGAACTCTTTTCACTTCTCTATTAGAATGTTCTGCCATTCCATTTGTTTGGGGGTGATATGTAGTTGAAGATTTATGTACAACCCCATTCTTTTTCAAAAGAGATTCCATGGTTCTATTACAAAAATGGGTTCCTAAGTCACTGATCAAGGAACATGGTGTGCCAAATCTTTGGAAGATGTGGGTCTTTAGGAACTCACTAACAGTATGAGCATCATCCTTCCTAGTGGGTTTGGCCTCAACCCACCTTGAAACATAATCGACCGCAAGAAGACTGTATGAGAATCCATTTGAAGGGGGAAATGGTCCCATGAAATCAATACCCCAAAAATTGAAGATTTCACAAAAGATTAAGGGATTTTGGGGCATTTAATTTCTTTTGGAGATTATGCCAAACTTTTGGAATGTGGGACATGATTGACAGAACTCATGTGAGTCCTTGAAGAGGGAAGGATAGAGGAATCCAGAGTCTAGGACCATTTGGGAGGTCCTTTTTGGTCCAAAGTGGCCACCTCCGGGAAGTGAGTGACAGCATTCTAAGATGGAAGAACGCTCATTTTCTTCAACACATCTCTTAAATACCATGTCAGCCCCAATTTTCCAAAGTTTATTTTCTTCCCAAAAATAGTATTTTGAATCACTTTTCAACTTTATTTTTTGTTCTTTTGAAAACTTTTCAGGAAAAACTCCAGAAACCAAATAATTTACAATTGGGGCATACCATGGTAATTTTGGAGTGAGAGACGAAAGGTTCTCAATGGGGAATTCAGGATCAATTATTTCTGAATGAGAAGAATTGGAAATTCTACTCAAGTGATCAGCCACATAGTTTTCTTTTCCAGTTCTATCTTTGATTTCAAGGTCAATCTCTTGGAGAATTAGGATCCATCTTCTTAGCCTCGGTTTGGAATCACTTTTCTTAAGTAAGAACTTAATAGCAGAATGGTCTGTGAAGATGATTATTTTGGCACCTAAGAGATAGGGATGAAATTTATCTAAGGCATAAACCACATATAAATGTTCCTTTTCAGTCACAGTGTAGTGATATTGAGTTTCATCCAATTTTTTTGAGGCATAATAGATGACATGAGGAATTTTTTCTCTTCTCTGACCAAGAAAAGCCCCAACAGCTCTATCAGAAGCATCACACATCAATTCAAAGGGTAAGGACCAATCTGGGGGTTGGATTATCGGGGTAGAGTTAAGAGCAGTTTTGAGTTCAATGAAGGCTCTCTTTCAAAACTCATCAAAATGGAAAGAGACATCATTTTGGAGAAAACAAGTGAGTGGGAGATAAATTTTACTAATGTTATGGATGAATCGACGATAGAAACCAGCATGACCGAGGAATGATCGGATGTCTCGAATAGAAGTGGGTTGAGGAAGTGATTGGATCACTTCAATTTTGGTAGGATCAACTTCAATACCATCTTTTGAAACTATGTGCCCTAGAACAATCCCATTAGCAACCATGAAGTGACATTTTTCAAAATTTAACACAAGGTTACACTTGACACACTTTTGAAGGACTATAGAGAGTGAATGAAAGCATGACTCAAATGACTCTCCATAAATGGTAAATTCATCCATGAAGACTTCCATGCAGTGTTCTATGAATTCTGAAATGATACTCATCATACACCTCTGGAATGTTGCAGGAGCATTACAAAGGCCAAAAGGCATTCCTTTATATGCATATGTTCCAAAGGGGCATGTTAAAGTAGTCTTTTCTTGGTCTTGAGGTGAGATTGGGATTTGAAGAAAGCCAGTGTATCCATCAAGAAAGCAATAGTGTGACTTTCCAGCCAATATTTCTAGCATTTGATCAAGGAATGGAAGAGGGTAGTGATCTTTTGGGGTTTCAACAATCAATTTCCTATAGTCGATGCACACACGTCATTTGTTCTTCACTTGAGTTGTGACTACCTCTCTATATTCATTTGTGACAACAGTTATCCCACCCTTCTTAGGTACAACTTGAATTGGACTAACCCATTCACTATCAGAAATTGGGTAGATAATACCATCTTGAGGAAGCTTGGTGATCTCTTCCCTAACTACCTCAAGTATGAGTGGATTGAGTCTTCTTTGGGGTTGTCTAACTAGTTTGGATGTCTCCGCCAGATGGATGTGATGTATGCAAAGGGCAGGGTTGATTCCTGGTATTTCATCTAGGGTCCAACCTAAGGCTTTTTTGATTTCCTATAACACTTGAACAAGTTTGGACTCATCGGTTTCAGTAAGTGTGGTAGTGATAATTACAGTATATGAGTGATCATGGAAGAGGAATGCATATTTCAGGTGTGCAGGAAGAGGTTTCAAATATGTCTCATCTTTCACTTTTGGGATAGACAAATCAGGAATAGAAGAAGGGACTTCAGTTGCTTCAGATTCATTTTCCTTAATACTGTCCAAGGTGGAGCAGTAGAGATCAGAATTGATGTGAAATTCAAGAGAGTTTTCAAGTTCCTCTAGATTGATGGAGTCTATGAATGAAAGGTCCACACCAACTTCACCATTTATGACTTGGTTAATCCTCGTGCAGATTTCACAACATCATATCTCTTCAGAACAGGATGAACATGATGTAATGGGGTTCAATTGACTCTTAGAAGTGTCCTTGGAAGCATGGATTGAGAATACAGAGTGATCCTCAAATGGGTATCGCATGGCTTGGAAAATGTTGAATTTGACCAGTTGGTCACCGAACTCCATGGATAAGATGCCAGAATGGACATCAATCTTGGTTCACGCAGTCATGAGGAATGGTCTTCCAAGAATTAGGGGAGATCGAGAAGAGTTCACCTCACCATCCATGTTAAGGACATAGAAATCAGAAGGGAAGATAAGATCATTGACTCGGACAAGGAAATCCTCAATTATTCCCTCAGGACTGGTTGTGATTTGATTGGATAACTGAATGACAACACCCATTGGGTGCAAGGGACCTAGAGCAAGGTTAGAGAAAATGGATTTGGGCATGACATTAATTGAGGCTCCTAAGTCTATGAGTGCATCATCAAAGTAAGAACGTTCAATTTGGAATGGAACAGTAAAGGTCCTTGGATATTTGAAATTTATGGGAATAGACTACTGGGTGGAAACATTTTCGAAGGTCCTAAGTTGCCTCTTATGGGTACACAACTCCTTGAGAAACTTGGAATACTTAGGAATTTTTTTTATGGCATCTAAGTGGGGAATGTTGACTTCAAGGCGTCTAAACATGTCGAGCATTTCATGATCAGGTTCAAAGGACTTCATTTGTTTAGAAAGAGATTGTGGAAAAGGAATTGGATTCCTAAGTGGAATGGAAGGAGGTGAGGGAATGGATTCAGGTTCTTTTTCAAGTTTCTTTTTCTTTTCATTTTCTAGGTCAACATTCAAAGGAGAGTTTGAGGATTTATCTTGAGGCACAACAATTTTCTTTCCCGATCTAAGTGAAATTGCACTTACATTACCCTTGGGGTTGGGTAATGTTTGAGCTGAGAGTTGGGAAGAATTTGATTGTTGTTGCTGGCTCAGGTGGGATGCAAGTTGACCTATTTGAGTTTCAATGATTTTAAGGCTAGAACGGGTGAAGGAGGCAAGATCTTCCACAGCACTTTCCCATGGTTTCTTGGAAGAAGAGGCTTGTCCCAGATTGGGATTACCTTGATTTTGGTTCTTGGGAAAGCGATTGTATTGGGTTGGGAATTGGGAAGGCTCATTCGGATAGTGGAATCTAGGAGGAGGATTGTTCCTTTGAGGTTGAGGAATAAAAGGATAAGGTTGATGGAAGTTACCACCACCTTGACCATATTGGAATTGGTTTGGGTTTTGAGGATGGAATTGAGGGGGGTGAGAGACGATATTACCATACCTCAAGCCTGGGTTAAAGGCAGAAGATAAAGGCTCAGAGTGAGGTTCGTTGATGTTTCTGACAAACTGACCTGATTGTTGAGGGTTGGGGTTCCGCTGAGAATATGCTGCATTGAGATCCATTAGTCTGGATGAATCGAATTGATCCTCTTGAAGTTGTGGACATGTGTCTGTTGGATCAGCTGGGGAGCTACATATTCCACAATTCTTTATTGGTCTAGGAAATAGTGATTGTGGAGAAGATGAGGTTGGGGCTTTGGTAGCCACCGCTAGTTGACGCACAAGACCTGTAAGTTCACTCATCCACTCAATCATCATGTTAGGCTCTATGGATTGATTATCTTAGGATTTTTTGACTTGAGCATGTGCTCGAGTATGGAATTGTTGTGTGTTTGCAGCCATGTTACTTATGAGATCTCTTGCAGCTACTGGAGTTTTTTCAACAAGAGCACCACCATTTGCGACATCAATGAGGGTTCTCTCCATAGACAATAACCCCCCATAGAATTATTGGATCAAGAGTTGGTCAGGTATTTGGTGGTGTGGGTAGGTTGCCACAAGTTTTTTGAACCTCTCCCAGTACTCATGGAGTGATTCATTTGGGAATTGATGGATACCACTTATTTCCTTTCAGATGGAAGCGGTACGAGAAGCAGGAAAGAATTTTTCTAGAAAGAGACACTTCATGTCATTCCATGTAGTCATGGAACCAGGAGGGAGGTATTAGAGCCATGACTTTCCAGAGTCAGCTAGGGAGAAAGGGAATGCTCGGAGTTTGATTTGTTCTTCAGAATCCCCTTGAGGCTTCATGGTAGAGCACACTACTTGGAACTCTTTAAGGTGGAGATGTGGATACTCACCGACTAGCCCGTGGAAATGAGGGAGAAGATTAATCAAACCCGATTTGAGTTCAACGTCAGCCTCTATATTTGGATATTGAATACCAAGAGGTTGGTAATTCATATCAGGGGTAGCGAGTTCTTTTAGGGTTTGTTCCCTAGGATTGTCCATTTCAATTTCAACTGGTCGGAAGAGGACTGATTCTTGAATTATTTGAGTATCTCTTATGTTCCTCCTAAGTTGGCGAAGTGTTCGCTCATTTTCAGGGTCAAACAAATCTGAGGGATTGTTTGGGAGGCTACGGGGCATTCATAGATATTTTGAAAGAAATAGGAAGATGTGTTTTTCTTTGTATTTTTTTTTCAGTTTATGATTTTTAAGAGGAAGACGGGTTTTTCTTTGTGTTTTTTTTCAATTGTTTTTTAAAATTTTGTTTTTTTTTTGGTTTTTTTGACAATAACCAGAAACTAATGACTACTTAAAGAACCATCCCCGGCAACAACACCATTTTAAATGCATTTTCGATTGTCGCCTATCGACCGGTCAAAGTTCCGGTGCTCTGCTAATGTGTATAGCAGCACTCGGGTCGAATCCTCGGCGATGATACTTTGTAATAGTCATTTTTTTAGTTGATTGTATTTTGATTAGGGGGGTTTGTTTGTAGAGCTTAATTGAAATTATTTATTGACTATAATTGATTTAAAAAATTGATAATGATTAGGGTGAGTTCATAATTAGGGAGTTATGCTTGTGATATCCTTGAGCTTTGCTTTATATTGCATTTAAATTAACACACACTTCACAAGTTGACGTCGATTAGAATTCCTAAGTGTTAAAGCTTTAATCCAAGCCTTAACTTAACTAGGATTACAAACTCAATCAGTACTTGTATATGGTAGTGTATTTATGGTTCCAATAATCCATATAAACCACATGCTAAACAAAATATTTCATTAATCCATGACATATTAAGTCCAACATACACAATGTTAAATTAACGAATACTCATCGAGAAAATACTCTAAATCACTTAACATCCTTGAATTTTGACTCACCCCAATGAGATATTTACTCATCCATTTGGGTGTTTAATATTCTAGTTATAATAATTATGATGATAAATTAAGAATAGAAGAAAAATAAAGGGATTAGAAAAGAGTGGTACGTCGAACACACACACACGAACAATGATGATAATTAAAAATAGATTTTTGATTGAATGAGGAAGAAAAATAAGTGAATGATATTTAACTGAATTTAAACTATTTTAAGAACATTAATATTAAAATACATAAGGTGGAGTATAATAATATATATTGAAGAAGAAACTTTCATTAAAACAGAATTACAAAAGAAAGGACTTACAAAATTACAAAAATGAAGAACACAAAAGTAAGTGAAAACAGAGAGGAGGAAAGGTCCCTCAAGTGAAAAATTGAGTATGTAAGGTCCTCCCAAGCCTTTGGTAAGGCTTTGGTCTTTCCAATATGTTCTCCTATCTTCTGAAATGCCAACCCCTTGGAAGGAGAGGAGAGGGATGTATTTATAGCCCAAGGAGTGGACTGTTTGCATTCCAAATCTGTCTCTCCACTTGACCCGCATATTTACCAATATATAAAGCTGCATCACGAGCTGGTTTATTATTCATAAATTTATATATGGATTTCTTCTGTCTACCCTCAAAATATTGCGTTCATTGGACTTTTTTAGCCAATGTTATGGCTATTTCATTAAACAAAGCTAAACTGTCCATTTCTATCCATGACTTTTCAATGGTTGAAATGTGAATGGATTTTTGAATAGTAAGATGCCATCAAATCTGGAGAGTTTATTCAACAACGTTTGCCACCTATATCTCCTATTTCACACCGAAACTTCTCAGATCAAATTGATTTCTTGATAAAGAGAAAAGTCCACATTTGTGTGCTGATTTTAATTCCCAGCCAGAATGGTGGGCTGGACTTCATAGAATCATTTGGGCCACTTTTTGAAGACTTTGGGCCTTGAACATTTTATCCAAGATGAAACATATTGTCCCCCGAATTATGGTGGATAATAAACTGTTTTGGACTTCTGTATTGAGCCCAGTAAATCAATCTTCAAGGCTGGTCTAGTTTGTTCAAATATTCATTGGGCCTTATTGTGTGGTACATATGAACCTTCAAAGGCAGAATTGGCACTTGATCCCTTCTAATGAAATGTACTAAATTGAAATAGGAATCCTACAAAACAAAAACAATGAAATTTGGATCAGTATAGTAATATTTATAGATAATACATTAAACTGACTCAAATATGGGTTTATTCAAATAGTGCTCAAAATTATATTTAATATTAAAATATGAATATTACACACAAATTATGAACATTTCATATAAAATCAGTAAAGGGGGTTAGTAAAATTTAATTAATAAATGAATAACATCATTTCTTAATTATTTTTTTATATATCCTTATCAAACACTTAACATTGAAACACATGTCCCTATGAAAAACTGATCTACATCGTAAAATAACTCATATGATATCCATTAGTAATAATAATTGAGATTTTATTATGGGAAAAAATAATTATTTTCGATGCATACTTTAAAATAGATATTTTTTCTAATGTACATATATTTCATCATTGACGATTCTTTTATACACAACATGTCACTAATCTATATATGGAAATGAGAATTTTGGAATTACATCATTCTAAATTTTACTAGAAAAGTTTCATGTAGTAATATTCATAAATCATCCTTATTAGAATCATTTATTTGTTATGGATTAGGTAATGTGAATTTTGGAAATTATTCATACTAAGATAAATGGTGGATGAATGCTTGATCAAGATATTCATCAGAACATGAGCCAAAATTAACTCATATCGTCTAACCATGAATATACCACACTTCACTTTCACAATCCATAAACACTTAAATTAATCTTATTAATAATATTTACCTCCTGATTACATTGGGAATTTTTCATTCTCTCTTACTGAACTTGTTCATAATTAATTGTATCATGCCATTAATTGAAATATTTCTTTGTTAAAAAATAAGTATATAAGTGTTTCAATAATACTGAAGGTCTTTAACTCTAGTGTTTCTAAACCCATACTAGTTATATCCGTGAAAACTACTTAGTTTCTCATGATAAAGTAGTATCATGTCAAAACTCGGTATATAAATCATATATTTTATATTCATCAAGTATTTATAATGATTCATATAATATTAAACTATTTTTTTAATTAAACACAAAAAAACAATAAATCTTGGACTAGAATAATTTCTCCTTCTTTCTAATGAAAACATTAGTTAAATTTTTTAGATATACTCAATAAAATATCTATGAGAACAATTTTAATTGAAATTATAAGTTTTTGTATTCATAATACTAACTTAGGAACCAGCCTTTCTTAGAAACTTTGAGAACACACCTTACTTATTGTGGCATTTTTATTACATAATTAGATTCATTATATCAATTAACATATTTTATTAGAATATTTTATTCAATAACAAATAATTATGATAGAAATATGACTTATAATTGATGAATATACATAATTAAGAATTGTTTAATTGTTTCTTTAATCCAGTTTACATAATTTCACTTTCAATAGTGTTCACAAAATGTGAAGAAATTTACTTTTTTAATACCACGTGTATTTGATAGAAATTTCAAAGTTTACTTTGTTTTCTACCATTCCATTATCAATTTCAGCTTGTCTTAAATCTTTTTATCCCTAAGAAATAACTATTAAATATGTATTTTAATCCATATTTTCTTGGAGAACATTTACCTAAATGGAAATGAGGAATATTCTTGATTGTGTTGGTTTCTATGATACTAAAAAATAATGGAGTTAGTAGGGGAAAATTATATGAGAAGGAGATCCATTAAAGTATCACGATCCATATTTTAATTTACACATACCCAGTGAAATTATTAACTATTCCAATATATGGTTCTCATTATCCTCACAATATTTTTAAAGATGAGAATACATGTAATATCATTCAAATCCATGTGTAGTATCTATAAAAAATATAAAATACTGATGCTAGAATTATAAAAAAACCGTCGTATATGTAATACATCACTCCACATTAAGAATTATTAACACCATCACTTCTAGACAAGGATTGACAAGAATTGGGAACACCAATACCTTGAATATCTGATCTCACAATACTTTTCTTAGGAACCTGTACTACACTGTGGAAACATATTCCAGTTTTCAATTTTTTTTTCATTATTATCACAATGTACATGGGTAAATAATTTCAATTTTTTTATTAAAATTAAATATCATGTACAAGTAATTTCATCTTGAATACTTATTAAACATTACTGATTAATATATCATTTAATGTATCCCACTATTTTATAAAACTCAAGAATTATTCTATAATATAATTGGAATAATTCGTCCATTGATTATTTGAGTGGAAAGGATACTTGAAACCTCTTCTCATTGTGTACAAGATATGTCTATGCCAATTCTAAGGGAGTTTAGGGTAAGAGTTTGATAGACCAAAGAAATTAACTCTAATCTCCTTTATATGTTGAGTGAAGTCCCACATTCTAAAATCATGAACATGATATAAAAAATCATGCTTATAGAGTTGCAACAAGATACATATTAATACTCTATTCCATCCAAATTTAGTTAATTTCCTACCATCATTCTCAAAATAACTCTGTAGTAGTTTGTGGTGCCCTTAAATATGGATAATGAGAAACCTAAACACTGAGTTGGATTCAAAATTAAACAATATAAGTAGTTTATGACTTAATATTTTAATGATGGTTTTTATATTTTTATGAATTAATATAATTTTTTTTATTAATATGTTAATGTAATGTTTTCACTCTCAAAAAATCAAATTAATAGAAAAAAAGAAACCATTCATTATGAATTTTATTATTATTTATTTTATGATTTACATGATTTTATTAAAAATCATAAAATAGTAAAAAAAAATGCATAAAGAAAATAACAAAACCTGACTAGTCCTAAGAATAAACTATTGGATGATCCATTTAAACTTAATGGATGAACCATAACATTGGAGAATCATTCCTAAGTCCTCTCATGAATCATTTTTAAACTCATACCCCATCTATTGTGTCCACTTATAATTTAATTTAACCTCAACATAACATGGTCCAGGACTTACAACAAAAAAATTTAGTACAAAAATAATCACACGTAGGTGAGGGTGTCATAATAGTGAAATAAATAGATAACTAAATTTTATATGGGAACCCATTCCCTTATACATATTTTATAATAAAAACGGATAACTTTCATACCATTGAATTTAAAAAATTAAATACACTCAACGTACAAAATTAATAAACATATTTGATAAATAAATAAAAACATACATAAAAGGTCAGCCAATTGATTACAACTAACCTACAAGTAACATAATGAGATATAAAATTAAATAGTCATAAATTTTATTCGTGTTGGTTTTAAAATAAAATAAATTATTTTTTATTCAAATAATTTTTTATATTTTTTATGAAATTTTTTCCATTAATAATATATTTTTTATTTAAAAAATTAAATTTATTTATACTATTTAAATTTAATATTATTGTAATATTTTCGAATATTAAAATATTATAATTTTAAAAAAATAATTTTTAATTAATTTCTTATTATAATAAAATAAAATTAATCTTTTAAATTACTTTGGATTAAATAAAATTTACTCAGGCCTTGAACCCCCCATGCCCATTGCGAATTGGGTTGTATCCTAGAAGGATTTTGTAGGGAAAGTCAATCCCTGTGCAGGGTTTCTCTGGATCGAGCGGGACCACCTAGTCCTTCTTTGGGTTAGTATAACCCTCCATGGACCATTAAAGGGTAAATTGGTTAAAACTGGATATGAGGAGGTTGTGCTAGTGTGCTCACCTCAAGGTAAGGGGGTATCCATCTTGAAAATGGTTGAGGGTAGCGATAGTCTATATCCAAGATGGTGATGATGCGTAGTGGATATAGGTGAAACGGTGGTAGTGGGAGGTGGTGAGACAGTGATCCCATGATGGGCAGTGATCAGTTTATTCTAGCAGTGGAATTAGTTGGATCCAGCTTCAAGGGTGGTGGTGCTTAGGGACCAGAAAATGGTAGGAATTCACAATGGTGGAGGTCCCTCACATCGATGAAAGTGATTTGAATGGTTTTGTCTTGAAGGAGGAGGAAGGAGGGGTTTACTGTCCCAAGTAATGTGGTGGGTACACAAGGGAGGGATGAAGCTGGTGCTTGATGAGATCAACAGGGTGACGACATGCCACCGAAGGATTCTACAACTTAGATGTGGCCATAAACAAAGGTACTACATGATTTGGGACATGAAACTAATAGTTGGTGTCCACTAATTTTAATTCATTCGAAACAATTATGTTTTTTCCAAAAGTAAATCAACCATTGACCCCATTAGAAAAAAATAATTTATGTAATATCACTTTTGATATTATTTTTTGTATTGGTTTTCCCCAGTTGTGTGTAAAACTAATTGGTTGGTTGAATTATAGCATGTGAAGAAATACTATTCCACTCTTCGATGTCCTTTTGGAACCTGGATGGAATAGAAATATTACTAAAATTAAATCAACCAATACCTTTTTGTATAATTATCATATATTCAGAGATATAGTTTTACAATTTTAATACAAAAAATAACAATTTTTTATCTATCAATATTTTTTTCCAGATATATGTATCTCCGATATATGAGATTAGACCAAAGCATAGATGGATCCATTTGGAATGTTGTCACATCCTATACCTAAATTTAATTCAAAATATTTTTTTTAGCTTAGTCACTTTACAAGACCGCTCTGATCCCAATTTTATATACCAGTGTGCATAGTTGAAGATGGTCAGCTGGGGATTTAAAAAACGATTTCACCAATGTGAAAAAACATGTCATCAATGGCTATCTAAGCCTCAATATATGTTCTTCGGTCTCTTATTAATGTAATAATCTATGGAAATAATATAGAAAAAATACCTTGTTCAAAACAAATCATGATCGACAGTAGCTCATCATTGGTGACCATTACATTAAGGATCCAAATACTACACCATATAGATCATCCACACACACTCAGTGAATCTTCATTACTGCAATTAATCAAATTCTAGGTGTTACCATAGAGATTTGATGAATCCTTTAGAATCATGAAAAGCACCCCAATCTCATGCCCCCAGTATATTGAAAGCATTCATGAATCGATCGATTGAAGGGAAGAACTATCTGTCATGAATGTGGTTGGAGATATAGTATATCATTATATTGGAATGAATTCATGGAATTTTTTCTCACTCTTACTTATATTATTGGAGACTAAAAAACCAGGAAAGGTAACCCCTATAAAATAAAAATGTACTAAATAATAAATAAATAAATATTTATATTGAACTAACTGCATCATACATTTTATTTATATATTATCACATACATGTAATATAAATTTAATATATAAGGTGATAAAACCTGAGTCATTAACTCATCAAATAATTATCTCAGTACTAAACTGACCTTAAATATTAAAAAAATTTTCTTTCATACAATTTTTTTTGTATTCAATTTTGACCACCTGAATAATTTAAATAATAAAATTCAATCCAAGTATTATATACTCAAATAATAAGATTTTTTTATTCATTGGTGATCAATTACATTGAAATCTATAAAACCCCCTTGGTGTGTCACACCATGTCAAGTATACATGTTCAATAGGAGAGGGAATATTCTTGAATATGGTATTTCATGTTACCCTATAGGCCCTTATCTCGATAATAGTGAATAATTTTCACAGACCAAGAGTAGAGTCAAGAAAAACATCAAGGGAACTAAAGATATATGGAATAGTCAAAGAAACAAAAACCATCCAACATCCCCATACTGTGTAATATAGTCTCTATTTCCTTATATATTTCATAAATACGGATGGAAACCTATAACATTGTCCTATATTGCTTTATTGATTTTTGATCATACTATATTTTTTTGTCCACTAAATACCTTGGAAGATGACTTATAAATTTAATAACATCCTAATTTACTAGTGTGAAGATATTAATTATTTAACTCAAAATATAAAACTTCATATTGATCATATAACCAATGTCATACCACCAATGAAACACCCAATGAAATCTTTATATCCCCATTATCATGATTTTTTCCTTGCATAAAAGTATGAAATCAAATTTAACACATTTATAATGATCACAAACTTGTATTCTCAATCACATGTTTGTGGATAGGAAGATAATATGACATGAAAAACATATGGTGTTACTATTAGAGGGTTCATCCCCATGATATCTTATACGAGAAATCACCAAGTCCGATCTTCATGAGAAAAAGTATGAATTCTTATATATCCCCAAAAACAAGTAGCCAGAAATCAACTATTTCATGATAGTATGATGTATCTAGATCATATAATATATGATTACTATTAATGTCATAGTATCTTAGGGTTATCATTATGTCCTCATAACTGAAATTAAAATTTTATATGAAAAATAATATGGGAAATTACAATTTATAGAGTGGATGTAGAAATATGTACACTATTATGGTAAGTGTGTTTTCTGTATAACTCTATGTACCAATTATATGGTAAACAATGATTATTGTTTATATATGTATAGGTAACACACTATTACAATAATTAGAAACACCCCTTGAGGATGTTGATGAACATGATGCCGATATAGGGAAAAATAATGAGGGGTTTTCCCATTTGAATATGGAATATAAGGAAATGTCAAGAGAAGGTGTGTGTACTAGGAACTATAGTCCTGGTAAAAATTTGGGGACTCCCCCAAATGAGCCACTACTACCTCTTATGAGAGAATATTCAAAAGGAAAGGGAAACAGTGTGTATGTACCTCACTTGCATCCAAAAGAGGGTGAACTTATCATACTTGATGAACGATATGTTCAATATGAGGATGTTATGAAAGAGTTATGAAATATCATTACAACACAACTCTTATGAAACATACTTTTGGATATGTTATTCGGGATGAGCCTTATCTCATTCACCCAAATGATGTAACTCATCAATGATAATTCATTACCACAACCGATATAGATTTAAAAAATTATCTCAAAGTTGGGTATAAGAAAATTATATTTATATAGAACCCATGATAGTGATATATCAATTCATACCTTCATTAGTGAAAAACTAGAGAAATGTATGATGTATCCTCACAAGTTATCCCATGTAGGTTACCAACCAAGAGTATATGAAGAACCATCATATTGGGATAATACTGTTACTCCCCATGATTATAATCCTCCCAAATTTATTATTCCTTGAAATGTCATCAACAATATTGAACTAGATGTTTAATTGAATTCTATGAAAGTACAACATGAACCAGTACAAATAGAAAGTACTCCATACCCTAAATGGTTGTATCAAAAATTTCCCCCACCATAATTTTGGAATCCAACATTTCCAACATTCAATGGATCAGGGGATCTAAAAGAGAATCTCATAAAATTTGGGTCTTAGTGTAGTCCCATTATTGTAAATCTAAAAAACCATGAGCCATCCAAGCTCAGGTGTTTCGTGTAGACATTATTGGTACATGCCTTCATCTGGTGCACTACTTTACCTATTAGATCAATCAAGGTGTTGGAATATATTTTCCTAGAATTACTATATCAATTCATATCAATTATTTTGAAAATAAAATTCTTCAACCTATTAAGTATTATATAGTGATTGAATGAGATTCTATCATATTTTAATATTAGGGGGAAGGGTTTGAATTACTCTATATACCAATAAGTCTACAAAGGGAACATGTTGATTATTTTTATCGAAAACCTTCATGACAAGATATGAAAACATTTTATCCTGCCAATGTATTTGGTTAGGTTATCAGACCTGGATTCAGTTTCATAATGTTTGGATAATTCAATTTTTTACCAGATCTATGTACAAACCAACACAAGTAACACATGGAAATAGAATGAGAAGAGTGGAAGCCACAACATTAACATTATAATGTCCACTACGCAAACTACATCTCTAAATCTAACCCAACCTCATATGGAACCTCCACATGAATGGTAATATCAGTAACAATACCCCATTCAAAATAAGATAAGGGAAGCTAAACACCTTAAATTTGAAGATGAGAAGAACTAATTGAATTCCTTAAAAGATATCCAAGTTATATGTTACTTTATATCATCAATGAAAAACCACCTACCTGAATTTACATAGCCTAAGAGTCCTAATCATGATGGTATCGATGGTTTTCTAAATTATTTCTCCAATCACAAAAATTGTGGATCATACCATTTATGATTATTTGTTTCTTAAATACATGTTTTAAAATATGGTTTCCTTATGTAATGTAAATGATTTTAAACTACTATAAAAAGTTTCATGTGTTTCATTTACCAATAAATAAGTAGAAGGTGAATGTAATGATGTTATGATATTGAGAATATAGATGTTCAATTATTGGATAAAAATTAAATCAATAAATTGGACACATGATATCCTCTAGGCATAGATAAATGAACCAAATACAATATCAGTTTAATATAATATAATACAAACAAACCCATCGTCACTGAATTCATCCATAAGTTAATCATTTAAGAAACAAATTCGTTGAAAAAAACAAATCAGGTACTAGAGGATGAGACCAAACAGATACCAAATCTAGTCCTGCATCTCTTATATTTCATACCTATCACACAAAGGGGAAGGGCACTGCCCACAAAACAGTATTGTGGGAATTGTCTAGCCATGAGGAATCCTGCTGAAATGGAGAATTAATCCTTGGATCTATTGAAAAAATTAACTTAATGGATCTCTTCTCTAATGATATGCATGTTTATAAACATGAGTTCCTTATTCCAATGTGTGGAACCATAGGTAGAAGATGTAGGAGCAATGGAGGTTAGGAAAGACATATTAGTGTAAAAACCCAATCTTACTGTCACATCCCTAATAGTGTTTTTTATGCCACCAATAATCATGGAATATTCCTTCGATGAACATAGAGAAAATAGGTAAGAATACCCATATTAACTATGAATATCCCAAACTCGATCATTTTAGATGGTTAAATGGAAAAGATGCTA
This sequence comes from Viscum album, assembly GCA_963277665.1. NCBI lineage: Eukaryota > Viridiplantae > Streptophyta > Magnoliopsida > Santalales > Viscaceae > Viscum > Viscum album. The sequence continues at coordinate 984,512,234 of OY728123.1, forward strand.
TAATATCTTCATCTTATGAATGTAGGAATGCCTAGCTAACCTAATAAAATAGTGAAAAAGTTCCCTCAACATCTACTCAACCACCTGAATCAACTACCATAGGAATTTCAAATTTTTAGAATCCTTATAGGGAATATCTCCCAAGAGTAATACATCGATTTTTGAAAAAAAAACAATATATTGAGATATTGAACCATATTTCCCGAGAAACTTACAATTTTGGATTATCTTATTATGTTAAAGGAACTCCAAGAAACACTTGTAGATGCCATACTAATCCCTCATGAGATAGAAGATGATTTCACTAAAACAGAGCTATACTATACAGAGATGTACCCTACATAATACCAGGTGGATATCTATATTATAAAATAGGACATGGATGTAGGTATAAAAGGACACATCAGGATCTCATATGTGTTTGTAAGGCTAGATTAATTTGATATGCAATAATATTTCATTAAAAATGCACTGGGAGGGAGTCTCATTTTTGTCCAACCACCTCTCTAGTTGGTCTAAAATGATACTAACATATCTCCCTCTCTTATGAAACATCTAGGGTATTACAAAAAAGAACAATATCCCTTGTTATGATCAAGCTCAAAACTCAATTTCAAGTCCTATTTTCCAACTATTAATTTTAGGTTATCTGGAACGATACAGGTTTCAATTTTCTAGGAAGTTCATAGTTTCATAAACATATGGGAATCCATTCATCATATCACCAATATCTCAAGAACTATGTTAATGGTTAAATTTAGATACTATACAGTGAAAAATATATATTTCAATCTTGTGAGGGTCAATGCCTTGATGTAATGGTTTATTAAAGTGAAGGGATGTAACATATGGATAATGACGTTTCTCATGATACAACCCAAATGTTATCGAAACGACCATGAAAAACTAATCAATAAGATCAATGATGAGTTTATTCTTCCCATCTGTCAAACTGATAATGTTTGTTCATAATTGGAAACATACTCATAAACCCTCGTGAAATTATAAATTTCAGTAAGACCTAGTAATACTAATGTGGTCAATGAACCTACATTCATCAGCGATGTTTTGGGTGGGGATTCCCTCGCTTTATCCCGAAGAATTTAGTAGACCCTAACCACCTCAGCTGCATGAAAATGAATAATCAAATCAATAATGGAGGATAGATATATTTATTAATCCATATATAATAATACATATATTTATGATAACAAGGATGATTCCCCTTAATCAAAAATCCATCCATATATAGGCATGGAGGATGAGAAATAAGACCGATATGAAGTGGATGAGGACAACACAGAAAATCATGCAACATTCTGTGATAGTGTCTCTCCCAAAGGTGATGAACTCTTATAGGTAAATATAAGCACATATGAATACCCCAAACCTATGATGATTTGAGTAGTTATTCACATGGAATAAAAATATGTATAATCATTTATTTTATTGTATCATTATGATTTATTCACATAGAATTAGAAAAATATTCTATGTCTCGATCTTGATGTGGATGCCCATTATCTGGGTTAGCCTAAAGATCCCCATGACTACAAGAAGGAAGCTTAGAGAACACCTCCAACTCATGTCGCCAAAGTTGAATCCAAATATGGTAAGATAATAAAATTCAACATTATTGAGGAATTAAACAAACTGAAATGAATCTCCAATATGGTCCCAAAAAAAATAGGAAAATCAGAGATTTCATTGATTTATGATATCTAAACCAGCATATTCTAATAGTCAACTTATCGGTTCCATTTAGAGAACTAATAATTAATGTAATATCTAGATACAAATTTATCACCATCATAGATGCTTACTCAGGTTATAAAAAAATATGAATGTACCCAAATGATTAATAATACACTTCCTTCACTAAACCCCAAGGGGTATATAGATATAGGGTAATAATCTTATGACTAGTAAATTTTGGAGCTATATACCAACATTCTAGGCCCCATATATTTAAAAACATTCTAAAAAGGTATGATGTGCAATATGTTGATGATATGGTGGTGATATCATGAAAACTTTTAGTCTATCTATTTTTCATTGAGATGGTCTTTAAAAATCAGTGAAAATATAGTTTAAAAATGAACCCCTAAAATTTTCATTCACTTTACCCTAGGGAATGTTCCTAAGATTCATAGTACGCCATAATGTAATTTAATTCGATCCAAATAATTGAAAATGATTTCTTTTACATGTTACCTCTTCAAAACCATAAATATATGAGATGGCTATAGGGATTATTGTCCTACATTTGATGAATTATATAAAACATTGATGGAAAATGTTTTCTTATCACCATGTTGAGTAAAAAAGGGATCACATAATAGATCAACATATAACATGAATAAATTTATAATCTCATCAAATATATTTTGATTCCATTAGTGTTGATTCCACCTGTCATAGGAAATCAAAAAATCTTATATGTCACAGCTTTTGAAGAATCAGTGTTTATTACTCCCAAAAAAAATAATGGTGTTAGAATTAAATATTGTATCTACTATCTTAATCAACCCATGATTGATAATAATATTTGTTAGTCAGATGTCAGGATGAGGTTTCTGTCATTAATCTTTTCATTTTAAAATGGAGGAACTACTTGTCGCATAGTGATGCTCATTTGGTCTCTTGAAATGACCCTCTAATATGAATCCTCAACTTCCCTATATTGATTGGGAACCTAACTAAGTGGGAATTCATCCAATAATAGTTTGAAATCTGTTTCATACCTCAAAATGGAATTAAGGGGAGAGATTTGGAATATTTACTCCAAGCGGGTCCTTCTTTAGAATAAGTACCTATGAATACCGAGTAATTAGATAAAGAAATAATATCTATCCATGATACCCTTATATCATGGGAGATGTATTTTGTTTTGTATCCATATTCCCAAAATAAAAAATTAAGGAAGAACCCACTCTTAATAATGCGAGTTTGGGAGTCAACCTTATCTCTCCATTAACGTAAGTTATGAATTATTCATTCTTATTATCAGAATCATGCACCAACAATGTGGTACAACACTAATCCCTCTTTCCAAGTTTATAAATCATGGTGAAAATACTATTTACACCTCAGAATTGAAATTTTGACAATGAGTTAGTAATCAAGTTGGTCAACTATGATTATTCTAGTAGGATAGAATAGACGATCCCCTTAATTGGCTATGTCCCAGTATTTAGGGATGAGTTCTCTTCAGGGCCAATGTAGACTGATATCCTGCGCACAAAGAATGCTCAAGAAAATTAACTCGAAAATAAAACTATATCTTTGGTAGATCCATATTGAGATGAAATAGACATCATTATTTCACATCAAGGAATTGTATCGTAGTTTGTTAAAGGTATCATTAAAGAGATAAATAATTTCCATTCTACACCAAAATAAAAAAAATTGCAAATCATTGGATGAGTTAAATCATTGAGTATATATAAATTGGGATTATTTAATTGGATAGAGATATTAAAAAAACATCTGATAGTCAATAGTTAATTTTACCATTTGTGATAGTCTGGGTCAACAGAATATCCTCTATAAATGATGATTTGACACAATCCTCATCAAAAGCATTGAAATAGAGGATACTATCTCCATTATGAAAGTTTTATAAATATATTCCTATGCTTTCAATCAGTTAGAAACCAAAAATTCTCACCAAATCCTAAGGAACAAATATTTCTACAATTCAAATATGCATGATTGTACAAATTCCACCAAAACATTTCATACCTATCATGTGAATGCCAATTGAATCTATAAACCCTTGGAGTTTTTCCACACCACCAAATTAACCTAGTCATTCACAGTATGGGGATTGGATATTGTGGGAAAGTCCCCTCCCTCTATATCTAAGAAATTTAAATATATACTCACCTCAACTAAATTATTCTCAGAATATGTTAAAGAAATACCTTACAAAGAAGTTCGGAAAAAAATATTTACCAATTTCTTGAATTCCAACATCTTCACTAGATATGGTGTCCCCAATACAATATGGATATACAACAAAATCGTTATTTTTTCAACTAAATTGAAAATTTTATATCATGAATATAACATTATTTCTAACTATTCATCCCACTATCATGAAATATTAATTTGATAGAAAATGATTTTATGAAAACCCAATCGAACATAGTCTTGAACATAGTAGACAAGAAAATAAATCCGTGTTAGAAAATATTTTACATTCCTTATGGTCCTACGATACCAAAACATGTAATACAATGATGGAAACATTATTTTCACTAGATTATGGGAAATATGCGGGTTTCCCTTCAAAGTACAATATCCTAAATTGCATATAACCATTTGCAATTAGTGGTCCAAATATGATAGGCCCCATAATCATTTATATGAATTGGAGTGACTATATGAAAAATGATAGAATTCCTTCCATCACTTATTGGTTCACCAAATCCAATTATATATATTTCAACAAGAATGTTTTCCTTTATTCATTCATACAAGGGGAACCCACGTTAGACCACAACCCCCTAGTAATACCTTGGAAGAAACCTCTAATGCTCGAAAAAAAAAATGAGAATAAATTTTTTCTATCAATATGGTCAATTTTAATATAACAAATCCATTAATCACCATGGATGGGGAGTATACCAAACCCCTACCAATGAAAGATTTCAAAACAAAATATTACCAGTGTTTAAAGACAAGTCATGCAAGTCATATGAAAAAAACTACAAGACACCAATCGTCCCTAATTTGGGATTCCAAAGTGTATAGAGTGGTCCATGTTGTATGAACTAAATCTATAGACACCATTTTCCTCACTGAAATATGCTAAACTACATGGTGGGTTTCTTTTCACTTGATCCACAATGGAAATAATTATACCGCCATAGTAACAAAACAATAATGTTTATGAAAAAGTCTTGAATCCATGATGATTATATGTAGTCTTACCCCCTCCACCAAGAATAATATTCCCAGGGAAATAGGCCTTGGAAGCCTTATTCGATGAGCATGGGATGCCTCTTATGATATGATTTCCTTAACACCCATGTAGATTTTAACACATAAGAACACCATACATTTCTTCTAATATTTATATGTAACACTTGTCCTTACCACATGATGTTAAACTACACGGAATTTGAAAAAAAACATACAACATGATTCATGTTTTCCGGGGAAAAAAGAGATACCTTCACCTTCTACCCCATACCCAACAAAAAATTCAGAATCCATTGTACACTAGAGTTTTACTCTATGTCATTCATTCAGGTCAGATCCCTCTTTACCAGCTAACGAATCCCCTCCACACTCACTAGTGTTAGCCTAACATATTTTTTAATGTTATTTGAATCACCTCCAAATGATAAAGGAATCCCTCAATAATCCTTGTTTCTCATGCCGAGAATAAAACACTTTGGTTTAGAATCTTTAAAAGGGTCCTCCTTACATGGTAATGTCACTTAATTATATGTGAAAAACAAAATTAAACTAAGTTCACATCATTAAAAAAGTGCATTTATATGATCTAAAAACACATACTCTTTCTTATCACCGTTGAAATAAACATCCTTGTTGTATGACACTAGACTAATGGGAAATATCCATGCTATAAGATGCTAAATTGTATGGTTTATGTCCTTATCATATAACATAAAACTATGTGTCATTACGGGTCTTGCCTGAGAGGACAACCATTATTTGTGTTAGTTTTTCATTGCACCTTGACTCAAGAAATATATGTGGTTTGATTATCACATTTGATATGAATTGTAGTGAATAAATGATTAAATTGGTCCCAAAAACACAATAATGATCCTCCTTGCAGATAGACCACTACTATATAGGGAACATTATCTATAAATATGTTTAGCTTGATTCATATTGATAAACGGTACACAACGATACCCCATTAAAACATTATGGGTCCAACGTCAAAATAAAAATTCCCCCATCATTTTGTATGGGTTAGAACTTTGTAGAGAGTTTTCCATCACAAAACAACATATGCCTTGATTCATGTTTTAATGTGATATATAGTGATTCCAAGATTATCCAACCTAGGCCGAGCAGTAAAAAATACCCCCACACACCCACCCATACATGAAACTGACCCACACTTAATAGTCCAATATAGGGTTTGATTTGATTAGTGCAGCCATATTCAACAACAAAATACCCCTCCCATAATATAGAACATACTTGTTTAGGGAATCATTCACTAATAACTACATGCACAACCATAGATCAGTGCATTGATAGCTCTGGCCTTTATCAGCGCTAGCTAAAAGTACTGATAAATTTACACGTTATCAACGCAATTATTAGCACTGATAAATGTTTATAATAAAAAATATTAATAATTTATATAAAATTATTATATTTATATTAATAAATAATTTTTATTTATAAAATTTAAACAATAAAACCGATGTTTATAATTAATATTTTTTAAAAATTCAAATATATATATAATTTTATAAAAAATTATTTATAAGTTTATAAATATATATTTAAATGATTATATGATTATAATAAATTTTATTATATAACAAATATATTTATTACATTTATAATTATATATAAATAATTTTATATAATTAAATTTTAAATATATATTATTATAAATATAATTATAAGTATATGTATATATTTAAATAAATATATGTTTCTGATGAAATTGTTCAATAAATATATTGATGCGTGAGTATAATTGATGTTCATATGTTATGTATTGACCATGAATTAATGTTCATTTATACATTACACCGTTATTATAATTATTCATGTCATCCTTATGTGCTGACTTGTTCTTTATTATCTATATACTTATTATGTATTTGATTCATTAATTTTACAACCATTAATCTATTCTCATAAATAAAAAAATCATAAAATATATTTAAATAGTAAATATATTTATTATATTTATAATTATAAATTTTTAATTATATATAATAAATTTTTAAATATATTAATTTATAATTATATTTATAAATATACATATAAATATATATTTAAATATATATTAAATTAAAATATATACATCAATTATAATTTTATAAATATAAGTATATAAATATATTTATAATTATATAAAAATATTTATAAAAATATTTACCAACAGTTATAATTATAAATATATTAATATATATAAATAGTTATAAAATAATAATAAATATATTTACTATAATTATAATGTTACAAATATATATAATTAAATAAATATATTTATATGTATATGAAAATATTTTAAATTAAATACAAATATTTATAAATATATTTCTATATAAATATAGATATATTTAAATAACTATAAAATTAAAATGAAAAAATAAGTTATTTATGAATATAAAATGATTAATATAATAAATAAATTTTTTATAATGTTTTAATTATTTTACTATATATATATAATTATAACTAGAAAAATATATATATTTACTAATATTTTTAATTATAAATAAATATATATTTATTAATATATATAATTAGAAATAAATATAAATTTAATGAAATAATTATAACAATGTAAACAATATATTTATTATTCCTATATTGTTATAAATATATATAATTAAATAAATATGTAAAATAATTTATCAATAAATACAAATATTTATAAATATAACTATAAATATAATTATAAATAAATAGTGATATATTTAATTAATTATTAAATAATAATAAATATATTAATTATATATAATAATAAAATTATTAATATAGTGAATACAGTGTTTATAGTTTTATTATAATTTAAATAAATAAATCCATATATTTATAAGTATAACTATAAATATATATTTATTATAATTTTCTAATTATAAATGAATATATATTTGTTTATACCAATAATTGTGTATATATATAAATTGTTATAAAATTATAATAAAAGTATTTATTATAATTATAATATAAAAATATATATATTTAAATATATATATTTATAAATATATAAAAATATTTATAATTGTAATTCTATATAAATATAGATATATTTATATAATTTTAAAATTATAATAAATTTACTATTTTTTTAATAAAAAGGAGTTGGGGTTTGCTTTAGTGGTTGAGGACCGAGTATTGCCCCAGTTTGGGAGACATTTGGGGTTCAATTTCCAGGAGGCACATATTATGTGTGGGTGAGGTGCAGGCACTATGTGGAACTGATGATCCCTTTTCCACAGTGGGGTAGGGACTCATAGTGATTGGTCGACTGATTATGGTGTTGGGGGACTGTGATGGCGCTACAGATGGTGGTTGATGGCTGGAGGGCACTTTAGCAGGGCTGGTGATGGTGTTGTGGGTTTGGTGGGGTGTGGTCCCTGAGTGTTGTGGCAATCCAGTGGAGATGACGTTTCGAACAGTTTTTATCGGCGATGGAGGTTGGCGTGCGAGGCAGGACTATGCAGCGGGTCTCGACAGGAAACGTTGCAGCAGGTCTCAGGCGGTGGGCCTCGATGGGACTATAAATGGTCCGTGACTCTTTGGAGGATGCGACAGGAGTCATGATAAAATATTGGTGGTGTGTGCTAGATGAATAAAAAAATAAATCTGTATTCAAGTTGTTATTAGATGGGTCTTGGGATCATTAATTATATATACATATTATATATAATTATAAATATATTAATTATATATAATAAATATATTAATTATGTATACATATTATATATAATTATAAATATAATAAATATATTTATTGTAATTTATAATAATAAATCAATATTTATTTATTTATAATATTGACACTCAAAATATTCATGAGAACAGGAAAATCTTCTCTTAACAAATTTATTAGAAAATAAAAGGTAATAGAAAAATGAAATAAAGATGGACAAGGTGAGACAATGGCAATCCCTCTTCCATGAGGGAATAACTTTTTAACTAGTACATTTAAAATTATTACTTGATTTTATAAATGAACCCTAACAGTTGTCTTCTTCTCTTACACACTATAAGGTATCATGGAAGCTTACCTCTACCACCACCAACCCCTCCCCTCCTACCGACCCCTCCTCTTCCCTCAATCCATCCTTTGCCTCCATGAATCTCTCCTCCCCCACCGTAAATACCCCCTCCATTGCGAACCCTGCCTCCTCCACGAACCCATCGTCGGATGCACACCCAACTTCACCGTGAACACATACCTCCACCACCAAACCCCACCTCCATCGTGAACCCCTCCATCACAAACCCACCTCAATTGTAAACCCCTCTACAGCATCTGCCATCACGGCCACCTACCCTGAATTTGGTACTACCAAACCCTACTTCTACCATCATACCTACAAATCTATGGTATGTCGTTATTTGATTTTTAATTCTTAGATAATGAAAGAATAATTATAGGATTTTAGTGTTCAAAATCATTTTTTGTATGAATTATATCTTTGGTTTGACTCATTAATGTGAGACATTGGTTTTTTGATTGGTAATGTGTTTGATTTGTTTTTGGTCATAATATATAAATTTTTTACAATTTTATATTTATAGTAATCTATGAATTTGATGTTATTAAAATTTACGAATTTAGATTGATCCAAATGTCAGAACATGTATGGATAAGGTTGTTTGGTATATTAGAAACATTATAGGGATTGTTTTAGGTGAAAAGTATCGTGATTGACATTATAATGGACAGATTCTGGTGAGTTATTTGGATAAAATTCAAAATCTTCAATGAATAAGTAATACAAAATACTCATGAGTTGTAACTTGTAGTGATAGTGAGATATGTGTTTGGGTTTTGATTAACATGGTGATTATTGATTTGGGATTAATCGAGACATTTTCTATGTATGGTTTTCTAATATATATTTTTAATTTATCATGTTTAATTATGGGTGTTGATGTGTGGGTTGAAGCTTCAATGGATGGTATATCATGTTCACATGATAATTTTATAAATTTGATTCATTGATTAAAGGTGTTGGGATTTTATAAAGACATCATGGGAATATTTAGGTAGGGAAGTGTGAATTTTAGAGACTAGAGTTATAGTATAATGGTCAGACCTTTATAGTACCCTCTTCTTTGGTCTCATACATGCTACTTGAATTTCCTCCTCGATGAGGACATTAATGGTGAGCCGATTGTGGTGAGTTAGAATTGCAAAAATATTCTACTGCCATGATTCCCTTAATTTTTCAACATATATTATCTCCTTAGGTCTTTGGTTGGTACCTCATAATAGTTGATTCATGATATTTTATTTGTTATTTTATCTTATAATTTTTTCCTGGTAAATTATATTTTCATTATAATATATATATATATATATATATATATTTGTATTTACTCAACCACATGTAATAAAATTATTCTCATTATTTTTCATAAATCTAGGATTTTTAAAATTTTCATACAAAATGAATTTTATAAAATCATCGATGATATCCTACTAGTGACTTTTTTCACACTATACATATACATATTGGTTCATATATATACTTAGTTGTATATGATATAGGTAAATTGAAATTGTAACACTTTTATTGTGGCGTTCTATAGTCACTTGTTAATTAAATAATGATAATGGGGTGAAGAGGTCACCATAGGGAATAAAGAGACAATAATCATTATATGTTATTTTAAGATATTTACAATTAAGCAACTCTATTGAAAATAAATTTATATTTGATTTACCTTTAAAGTTTGGACCATGTGTAAACCATTTATAACTTTATATTTTGTAAATTTTGGTAATTGTTTTCTATGATTCCTTTATAATGTTCATCTATTGGGATTTATGTCTTTGTGAAAATGCCTTTGTAGATCTTTGAAAATGATTCTAGTGTTTTTAAATGATTCTTAAAAAAAATATTTCTTGATCATACCATTTTCAGCTTTTAAATGATTTAAGAGGATTTAAACACTTGACATAGACTTAGTCTACATGCCAAATGTTTGACTACTCACCCGATTGACATTCATAAAGGGTTGTGAATGTTTTGAATGCATATTTAGTGTTGTATTCATATTAACAAGCGGTGCATGATGTTTTGAATAAGAATTTATAAAATATAGAGGGTTTTAGCTCATTTCAATTGATTAAGAATTTTCAGTCATGAAATTTCTTTGAATTATTTAATAAATGATTTATCGTTTTGCGAAAGTGTTCCTAAAATTTATTTTATTATTTTAAAAATAGTGTGTTATTTTAAAGAGTAATTTTTGTAAATGGTTGGGATTTAATGGGATTTCAAGTGTGATTTTATAAATTGTTTTTAAAGGGAATATAAATGTTGTTTTTCCACAATCATATATATTTATATTTTAACAGATTAAGGAAAGTGATTACAGTTTTTATGGAAGACATGTAGGTTTATAATAACACAATGTAACGGGAACATCAATAACTATATCCAACCAATAGGATATCAATCATGAACTCACAACCCAAAAAGTTGATTTAATGATTAAACCTATAACAACTCCTATACCTAATTTACATCCAACATCACCTATGTGGTTTAAATTAGGGGATTCCTATACAATTACGTATTCTTTTTGGTTTAGTGTTAGATTCTATAAGGATGAGTCTTTGGAAAAAATGCAATAATAACCATCATTAAAATGTTGAGTACCCCTTATTTGAAAGGCCCATTTTTTGTTTTTTGTTTGTAAAATATTAATATTACTAAATCAAAAATGATGGTTATGAATAATGAATTAATGGATGCCTATCATCTAAAAAAGTGTTTGAATATGGAGTGAAATAATTAATCATGTTTGTAAAAGATCAGGAATATGACCTATTGACAAATCCATTTTTCTATTTACAATGTTATTATTCAAAACTAGTTAGTCCATAGGATTTAGATCAATAGTTGATATATTATGGAATAGATTTAAAATATAAATGTTGGAATAAACATGGGGAAAAAATTAATGTAGCTAGTGGACAAGATATCACTACATTTCATGGGTCATATAATATGTTTAGTTATGTGGAAATTGAATAAAACATATAGATGATGTGATTACAGATGTGAATTATGATGAAGATCGTATTAAGGAAAAGACATGAAAAAATAAATAACTTCATGATTTCACAAAATTGTTTAAGAATGTAATGATTTTTTGTGAAGATTCCATCGTATGTTGGCTGCACTAAATATACAACATTGTATGCCATACATAATCTATTTAATTTGAAAGAAGGAAATGGATGGAGTGATGAATGTTTTACAAAACTAATATCTCTTTTAAATGACATGATCCCATAAGATAATGAGATATCTATCCAAACACTCGAAGCCAAATGAATGATACCTTCGACGGGTTTGATCTATGAATGAGTACAAACCTATTGAAATGACTATATACAATTTATCAAGGAGCATAAATTGCTTATAGAATACACAAAATAATGGTTCTTCTTGATATAAGAAATTTAAATCTATTACCATTGATGTTTTATGATACTTTCAAATCATTATAATGTTTATGTACCTATATGGAAGTGAGGATACTCTAAGAAAATTGACATGGCACACAGTTACCAGAATGAAATATGGTAATCTTTCGTCTTATATTATGTACAGAAGGAGTGGATTCTTTTGGTTTTCAAACCGTAACTCACATTACATGACCAGTTATGCTGGTAAATTATAACATACCATTGTGGATTTTCATGAATCGAAAATAGGTCTTTTTAATTATGTTTTTAACAAGACCAAAACAACCAGGTAATGATTCTGATATTTATTTGGCTCCATTGATCAAGGATTTGAAATTAATGTGCTATTTAGGTGTTACATTTTATGATGCCTATATAAATTATGTATTCACATTCAGATCCATGTTGTACGAGATGATAAATAACTTTCCTCCTTATGGAAATTTGTTATGATATGTCACACAAGAAATTCAAGGGTTCCCCATTTGATAACATGATACAAATTCAATTAGGTTTAAACTATTATCGAAATATGTGTTTCTAGGACATTGTAGATTTTTACCCCAATGAGATGATTACCAATCATTGAAGACATAATTTGATGGATTTTCAAAAGAATATACAACACCATCTCCACTAACATGTTATAAATTTTTTGAGAAATTATAGGATGTGGTTACTACTTTTAGTAAGATATTTTCAAATAACCTTATAGAAATCAGATGGAAAAATAGATTTGTTTTTTTGAATTACCATGCTAGAATTGTCTATACGTGATACATTTTCATGATGTTATGAATATTGATAATAATGTATGTGTTAGTTTCATTGGCACATTACTAACTTTACATACAAAATAATAGATAAAATTAAATCTAGGTTGGACATTGTTGACATGGGAATATGTGAAGAGTTGTTTCTAGTAAAGGGTGAAAACAAACATTTATTCCTCTTGGAGATTACACTTTTTATAGGTAGGAGAGATATCAGTTTTGAAACATCGTGAATGAAATAATGGTTCTAAAGGGGTATTCATCAAATATAAAAAACAGTGTATCAATGAACTATTTAATGTTTAACGGTATGAAATCACAGGACTACCATGTTTTTATGAAAAATCTAATTTATATAGCTTTAAATTGAATTTTTTTCAACAATGTCTATCATAAATTAACCATGATCACTTTCATCTTCAAATCAATACGTAGTAAAGTTTTAGTCTTGACTAAATTACCGAATATGGAAAAGGAAATTTCCTCCATAATACGTGTATTGGAAATATTCTTCTCTCCAACGTTCTTTGTATGATGGTTCATTTTATAGTTCACTTGGTGAGGGATATTCGACTATGTGATTCTATAAAAAATAGATGGATGTTCCCCATTTGATGATATATGATTATTTTGAAATGGTATGTCAAAATTAGGGGGTGGTCAGGGGGCTGTATTACGAAGTGATATATTTTTTAAGAAGACATTGAATTATTTACTAACTAACCTTATGGTGTGGAAAGCCTTGGTCTAATGAAATCTAGTCAAATTAGGTGGCATGTTGTTGAAGTAATTTATGTAAGTGATGTTTTCACAACCAATATTACAGATCAAGAGTATGTATTACTTTACATTTTTCCTAAAAGTTCGCATGATTTCCTATATGTTGAAACCCACAATGAAATTCATAGTAAGTTGAATCCATCGTGGGATGAAAGATGGATATCGAATACAAATAATAAATAGTTTATATCATGGTTTCAAGAACATATTTTTATGAATTCATAGGATAATATGGATTCAATTTCATAAAGGCTTTGATGGGGAGGTAGAGGACAATGTGTACATATATTATCTTACAAATTTTTAAATAATTAAAAGGTATACGTTCAATAAAAATTAACATGATGAAAACAATACCATGAAATACAGTGGAGTTAAACATATGGATTAAGGGATTCTTGTTTCTTATACGATGGACTGAAATCCAATTTATGAGAATATGTCATACATTGGATTCATCAAAAAAATATGAGAGTTTAATTAATAAACAATCCAATTGCCAATTTTCAATCCATGTGGGTTGATAACTGGAGTGTGATTAAAACATATGAATTGGCATTCATGATTTTGATTTCAGTAAGGAATGGTATAAATAATAACTATTTGTAATGGAATCATAGGCATCACATGTATTTTATCATCTTGATATGACTATCCAAAAGTGGTCATTTGTTTTCTTATCAAACAAACCCTCTAAAGAGTCAGATAAAAATTCATATGACAATTACCCTTTAATAAGGATTTTGAAATCATTTCTTATCGGTCCCAATATATACTATGTTTTCTATGTTAGAAGATACCACAATAAAGGGATTTGGATAGTCAATTGAGGGGTCAAATCACTTCAACCATTAAGAAAAGGGAGTTCAATAATCGAGTTATAGATTTTTTTTAATATAAATAAAGTTATCTCATGTTATTATTCAATAATTTCAGGGTTAATGTACTCTAAATTAAATATTAATCCACTTATGTACATAATGACTTCCACACACTCTTGTCCTCCCAAACCTGTGGAAAAACATGTTGCTAAATGTATAGCTTCTCCTAGCGAAGAGGTATAATAAAAATATGAACATGCTAATGCTACCACCCAAGAAGAACATATAGAAGATGTTGAATGTGAGGAAATGATAGAAGAAAAAGGACCGATCATGAAAAGAACTAGATCAACATAGTTTGATGATTCTTGAACAAATCATTATGGTGAAAACCAAAGGCATAAAATATAAGGTAAGATGGAATGCATGGGGCCAGAATGATAGCCCCAATAAGAACACATTCAATATTTACATTGGAATCATCATTTTCCATTGTGTGATGATTGATGTAGATTAATCACACCATGATGTGCTTGAGCATAAGACCCTGATATGGAAAGATATTATGATAAAGTTATTATATTATTTCATTATTTTACTAAGAAATAAAATAATGAAATATTTATTTACACATAAACATCCCTAATAGAGTTAATTTATAGTAGATGAATCCCATAAGAAATATGTTATATTGATTTCTTGATGGATTCAAAAAGGCTTTCACACACTTATACTAAAAAATCATCTTAAATATGCTGAAGAAAAAATAAAACAAAACCTACCTATTATCTATGCACACTTGATAACACAAGAAGTGCAGGATGCATTTACTAGTCGTTGTGCTGATGTGTATTCTCATGTTATTGTTGATTGTAATACATTATTGTATGATAAATTTATTCATCACTTTGATTCAAAAAATTTTAATTATGAAATAGAAGCTGAGTGTATTAAATAAGGAATAGGAAAGAAATCATATGTACCCCTTCTATAAATCAACGATGAGGTATGCTTTACTTGAAAAAAATTGGTATGTATTTTAAAATTATCACAATAAATTTATGTGACATTACACAACATAATAAATATTTTCCTTTTTATATATATATATATATTGATGAATTAAAATACAAATCCAGTTTCATGCCATTCTATGTGCTATGGAAGGAGTCACTTGTAAATAAATATTGGATTTTAATAGATGAAAACACTAAAAATGTGTAAGAAACATGTGTATGTATGACATAATAAAAAAATTTCTTTAATTAGCTATTACATAACAATAGTTACTACGTTTCCTATATTTTCTATCTGACATAATAATTGCAATAGGAAACATATATACCAGATGAACAAACACTATCAGTGCCCTTAAAGTACCCAAAAAAACATGGCTACATTAGATGTCATGGTTTTGGGGTGACACGCAGAATATATTTTGAGAAAAAAAAGAGGAGGATCAAGGTGAAGAAATTAAAAATATGAGATAAATAATAGATACCCTTGATGAACATTATGAATGGAAAAGAGTGAATCTAGAAACTTTTATTCGAGAAAGAAAATATTTGAAAAAAAACACTTGATCAACCATTTACTGATGATCCCCAGCACCCCAAACTGGTTTGAGGCAATCCATTCCCCTCAAAGAGAAGTCTTGGACCTTATAATTAATATTCTAATATATGTTTTGGTGATATGTGAATCAGATATAAGATGGTACCTTTCATGTAATGATATTATAGAGGGTGACAATGACTATGAGTTATATCTATATACACCCAGTCATCGCCTTGTAGTGAGGGATACAATGTACAATATCCAAAATGACATTTTAAACTGCATAACACTTTAAAAATTTCTTATGATAGTTTCTATTAGCATATCCCATGAGTCAAGAAATTAGCAACCTGTTAAATGAAAGACTGACTCAAAACCATCTAAAGTATCAACCAACTGATCCAATGATTTACCAAAAAAACCTTTAACCCACACATTTTATATCTGTATTTACTATCATTGATGGTTCATGTTGATAAAATGTTAAAAAAGTGTTGTAATCACATAGTTAATTTTGATGAAAATTTATACATAGAGAAAATTCAAGGTATCATTGTTGTTGACATTATAAGTGAAATCCTTGACAATGATTGTCTCAATGCCTCATTTTTAAATGTATACATGAGTTAAGTTTTCATGATTTTATTTTCCAAAAGTTTATATATTGTTTTAATTATGACTAAATACATTTAATATTTTGGTCTTGTGTGTATATATCCAAAACAAATTGGAGGGATCTTCCCAGGAAAAAAATTGGACTCATCAGTACCCTCATCTCCTCTTTAGAACAACCAACTATAGAATAAAAATATTTTATGAGATAGTGGTAGGCCTAGTCAAATTTTATAAAATAAAACATTCATATGATAAAATATTTATAATATAAATGATGTAGGGGTAAAGTACTCAATTTAATTATATAAAATATATTTTCAATTAATTCATTACTTATTACTTTTTTAGGAACCATTGGATGCTTATTATGGTCAATTTGGATACTCCAAATATTTATTATATTGATTCAATGCATGGATATCAAAACAATTGGACACACATAGTGGAGTTTATTAATTTTTAATATAGTACATTGAACATTTTTGATCTAAAAATCAAGTTATGTAATTTATATTATTTTTTAATGATGATTCTATTTTGATTAGGAGGTATATCAATATCCTGAAAACCCATGAATGGGGTCAGGGGATAATCAGGAGGATCATGAAAAGATAAAAATTAATATTATATTTTAAATATTACATTTAAAATATTTATTAATTATTTGAGAAATTATATTTTTTCAATACTACTACGACAGTCGAAAAGACTTATATTCACAAGATGATATATATTTTCATATAAATGATAGGGGAGATACATGATGGAATAATGTAAACCAATATCATGGAGATGGAATTCCATATAAGTAGTGGATTGTTTTATATTAATGTCTAATTTTATTATTTTTAATATTACTCAAAAAAGAATTCCTTTTCTTATACATGTGGATTTCTTTATTCTAGTGGGGGAGGAATTTTAGAGGCCCCTGATGCTCATGAGAGTTTGGGATTCAAGGCTGAAACTCATAATTCAATTAAAAGGAAATGGTTTTTAATATAATATGTTTTCCATCATAATATTATATGTTATCTACTATATTAAAAAAAATATAAATTAATTTTTTGACTAATTAATTTAAAAAGTTTCACTCACTGAAAATTGAGAAAACATGATCAGATTACCATGATAATTTTTTGATAGTGAATCATAAGTCATTGATGATATGTATGAGTGATTCTCATTTCAAATTGATACTCAATTTTACAATTTTGAATCAAAATTCATGTTTCCCGTTTGAAAATACATTTTTTGTAAAAAAACAATACTTGCATCCTCAATACCAATCAAACACATTCATATTCTTTTAATACTTTAAGACTATTATATGTATGTCATTTTGGACGTGTAGAAATCAACTACACCACAATATGATGCACAATGTGGCAGGTATAACTCAAAGTGTATCTTTTTATGTACAATTGAAAATAATTCTAGTGAAATTAAAATGGTACTTACTGAAAACCATGAAAACAAATTCATATTGTTTTAATATTTTTTTAAAACGATCCATGATTCATTTATGAGGAATATGAGTCATCTTCACCTCAATACAATGGACAATGTGACCAATATGACTCCATGTGTGTCTGTTTATTTAAAGTAGACATTAATTTATTTAAAAAAGAACAAGTGACATATTAAAATCAAGAAAACATATTCATATTATTTTTATAGATTATTAAAATGATCTATTAGTCATTTGTGATTGTAGGAATCAACCACGACTCAATCTGATGCATAGTATGACTAGTAATACTCAAAGTGTCCATTATTAGTTTAAAATCGACATTTTAGTTCAAAACATGTCCCTAAATGGGACCACAGAAAACACACTCTGATTTTCATGATATTTTATTAAAGTTAGTCATAAATTAGTTGTGACTTGTATGTACTAGTTTCATGTAAAATTGATGCATGATGTGACCTCTATGACTCAATATTCGTGTTTCTAGTTTGAAATAATATTTTAATAAAAAACATAACTCACATAATGATAATTAAAAAAATAATTTTAATTGTTTTGATGCATTAAAACAATGGTCTAGAACTCATTTTTATGTGTAAGAGTTAACTACACCTTAATATGATTCATAGCGTGGATGGTATAACTCAATGTGTCTCTTTTTATTTAAAATTGACAAGAATTTTAGTAAATAGTACAAGTGGAATATTAAAAACTGAGAAAATGCATTAGGATTGTTTTGATATTTTTTGAAACTAATCCATGCATAATTGTTTACATGTCAGAGTCAACCTCACCTAAATACGATTCATGGTGTGACTGGTATGACTCCTAGTGTGTCTTTTTATTTTAAATTTACATTAATTTAATAAAAAAGAACAAGGGTCAAACTAAAAACTATGAAATCACATTCAAATTGTTTTGATACACAAGTAAAACAATACAAGATTCGTTTTCAATATGTAGGAATAAACCACACCTCAATCTAAAGCACAATGCGACTGATATTACTCAAATTATTAGTTATTAGTTTAAAATTGATATTTTACTTCAAAATGTGTCCCTAATTGAAAAACAAGAAAATACATTGTGATTGTCTTGATAATCTAATATAGCTCATATAAGTCATTTGTGATGTGTACGAATCAATCTCATATCATGCTGATGCATGATGTGACCATTATGATTCAAAATGCATGTGTCCCGTTTGAAATGATATTTTAATAAAAAACACAAATACATACTAAAAACCTAGAAAAAACATTCAGATTTTTTTTCTAATTTTTTTTAAAATATCAATAATCCTTTTTTGACATTTATTAATCAACCAAAAATAAATATTATCCATTATAAGGTCTGTATAACTCAAAATTTTCTCTTTATATTTAAAATTATAATTAAATTTTTAAAAAAGAACTAGTGGTGTACTAAAAATAGGGAAAATGCATTTGTATTATTTTGATATTTTAGTATAATGATTCGGGAGTCATTTTTTATGTGTTGAAGTCAAACTAACCTTTATAAGACACATTGTGTTATTGGTATGACCCAATGTGTGACTTTTTATTTAAAATTGACATTAATTTATGTAAAATGAACAATTGGAATATTATGAAATGGACTAGTGCATTAATATTGTTTTTATATTTTAAGAAGAAAATCAGTTAGTAATTTTTTATATTCATGAATCAACCAATCCTCAATCAGATGAAAGGGGTGAATGGTATGACTGAATGTTTTCGTTATCTTTTTAAAATTGGCATTTAAGTTAAAAATGTGTCCCTCACTGAAAATCAATCATTCATTCTCCAACTGTATTTATAATTTATGAATGTGATTAATAATTCATTTTTGATGATTATGAAGTAGTGACACATCAAACCAATTAATGATGAAACCAATAAATCTCAAAATTTTTGTTTCTAGTTTGAAATGTCATTTTAATAAAAAACACAATGGGCATATTTAAAACTATGAAAACACATTCAGATTGTTTTGATAATTTAGTACAAATCTCAAAAAGTTGTTTTCTTTGTGTAGGAATAAATATAACCTTCATATGATACAATGTGTAACTGGTACACCCCCACGAGTCTAGTTATTTTAATATATAAATTAATTTCTGTAAAAAGAACTTGTGATAATATAAAAACAGAGAAAACACTTTCGAATTGTTTTTTTGTTTTAGGAAAATGATCCCTAACAAATTTGTGTTGTGTATGAATCATCCAAAACTCAATATGACTCATGGTTTGACATGTATGACTCTGAGTGTATCTTTTTATTTAAAATTGATGTTAATTTAAATAAATAGAACAAGTGACTTAACGAAAACCAAGCGTACACGTTCGAATTATTTAGAAACATGTAGTAAGTGATCCATGAATCATTTTTGATGTCTAAGAATCAACCACATCTCAATATTATTGACGATGTGACCAGTAGGACTCAATATATCCATTATTAGCTTAAAATTGACATTTTATTTCAAAAAATGTCTCTCACTAAAAACCAAGAAAACTCACTCTGGTTAATTTGATTATTTAGGAAAATGATTCATAAGTCATTTGCGAAATCTATGAAGTAGTCTTATATCAAACTGATACATTATTGGACTAGTATGACTCAAAATGATTGTTTCCAATTTGAAATGATATTTTAGGAAAAAAAACACAATTGACATACTAAAAACTAAGAAAACACATTTGGATTGTTCTGATACATGAGAACAATGATTCAACTATAATTATGTACAAGTATAAAAGATCTTATCTTTGATCTAATGCATGGTGTGTCAGGTATTACTCCAAATGTTTCATTATTTAAAGTTGACATTAAAATTAGTAAAATATCTAAGGTCATACTCAAGACCAATAAAATACATTTGGATATTTTTTATATTTTAGGAAAATTATTAATAACTCATTTGTGACATGTTGCAATCAACCTCACCTTAATATGAAACACGGTGAAACCAGTATCACTCAAAATGTGTCTTTTATTAAATATTGGGTTCTTGTTATAATATTCCTTCTTATTATTGTTTAATTTATTTCATTATAGCATTACTATCATAATATTTATTTTTCATATATAGGAAGAATCGTTTACTTGGGTAGAGATGATTTGTCTAACAATTGATACCATGGGTCGACATTTCTTAGAGGGGATAAGAGGCATCAAAAGATGAAATATTGATGTTTTTAAATTATTGGTGGATAATTTTAAATTTTATTATATAAAACATTTGTTTAATTTATTATAGTGGTGTTTTTTATACATACTAGGGGAAGAACGTTTTGTATTTATGATGTTAATTAAATGTATATAGAATTTTTTGAAATTACAGGATTTTTCAAGCTACGCTGTAGTATTAATAGAATATTGCATCTAGATAGAAATTTATCAAATATATTTTTAGTACTGATAAAGGGTACCTTAATCAGTTCTAAAATAGTGCTGATTAAGGACTATATTTTTCAGCTCTATGATTGACATTTATTTTTTAGTGCTATTAAAATCATTTTTTTATGTTAAGGATATTATTTTTATTAGTTGTGTGGATTTATTCTTATTAGTGAAGGATATGTTGTGATACCCAAATATCATAGCCTTGGTCTAGCCTCAATTTTATCTTTTATTACAAGTGATTCTAAGCTCTATAAGGAACACTCTACCCATTCTGAGTTGATTCTAGCTAAAATTTACTGTTCATACTCTGGCACATTCTTTCATAAAAAATAATATAATGATCCTATCTTAACTTACATAGACATTACATCACTTTTTTTAATACTTCAAACATAATACAAAAAGACAAAAAAATACCATATTAGTCTACTTCCTTTTGAAACAAGGAACACAAATCTTATGACATAATGAAATCTCATCAATTTTTCCCACAAATATCATTCACCTCAGTATTTCTACTCTAAAACATTTTTTCTTATCCTGGGGTATGGAAACACAAGAAATGTGTGAGATCAAATTCACATTAAGGGTAAATAAAGGAAATGTGTAAGAATATCAAGAACAAAAGGTTATGAGAAGATGATCATGATCATTAGATGACAATACCCTATATATCACAAATCATACAAATAAATCATTCATAAATACATTATGATCATAAGACAAGAATTAAAATTAAATTAATAACATTAAACATCAAAGAATAATATAAGAATAATACAAGGAATTTTTGAAGACAAATAAGAATATAAAAAACCATATGCCAGGGCGACCTACAAAGGTCTTTGTGAGATTTGAATCATGGGTAAATAACCAATGTACATGAAACTAGATTGGGATTCCCTCTCATGTACCCTCTTTTTTCGGTCATGGGATGTAACTATATGTGCCCTCTTCTTTTTGGATTCAGATTTCCTCCTATGTAAACACTTGTTTCTGGCCTTAGATATCCTCTTGTCTACCCTCGTTTTTTAGGCCTGGGATGTCCTCCCATGTACCATGTAGATTCAGGCGTGGGATATCTTCATTTGTCCCATATTCTTTCATTCCTTGGATGTCATCCCATGTAACCTCTAGTTTTAGGTTTTGGATTCCCTCCCATGTACCCTTTGATCTCATAAAAGATTTATCATTACCCAACACATTGGTTGGAGATATAGGTCCCACCTATCTCATACTGAAATCATAAATTAATGTTCCACAAGATCCTTAAAAATCAAATCACAACCCATTAAATAAATATCCATCAAAAACAGAGAGTTATTTAAAAACCTATGTAAAAATATACCGTTTTCATAATAATTTCATCAAAATAATAACCCATGAAAGGGAAACGGATTGTATGAACTTACAACCCGAGAAAGATAAAATATTTTCATAAAGACCATAACATTATGAAAAATGATTTTTGAGAAATAATATTAATGGAACCCTTATATCTCTTCCTAGAAAATATTGAGTAAAATGAATGGAGTTCATATTAAATGGAAATTAATTTTGAAATATATTTTACGAAAATATTTCTCAAGTAAAATGTAATTTTTTCTTCTAAATAATATTTTTAATGCATAAAACCATTTTAAAATCACTTTCTTATAATATATCTAGAAAATTTATGATGAATACTTGAAATCATTTAGAAAAACCTTTCCTCGGAAGAATATCAAATAGGCATAAATAAAATTTTAAACATGTTCTCTAAAAATTCTTTGAAAGCATTTATATAAAAAATGAAAACTTTTCAGAAAATATTTCATTACAAATACATTGAGAAATCATAAATAAATCTTGATAATTTTGTGAAAAACATTTATTTGATAATAATTTGAAAATATATAAAGAGAACATGAAATCATTTCAAAACCCATTTCTTTAAAAATACTTATAAAACAT
The DNA here is from genome assembly GCA_963277665.1 of Viscum album. NCBI lineage: Eukaryota > Viridiplantae > Streptophyta > Magnoliopsida > Santalales > Viscaceae > Viscum > Viscum album. The sequence continues at coordinate 984,536,003 of OY728123.1, forward strand.
ATAAAAAATCTTTTAAATTTTTGGAAAACCTTTTTATGTTAGAAAAATGAAATAATCTTTAACACAATTTTGAAAACTATTTCCCCTGAAAACATATAAAAGAAGCTTTAAAAAAATTTTGAAAAAGGTTTTTGTCGAAAACATATGAAACAAGATTCAGAAAATTTGAAAAACAATTTTCGTTCAAAAAATTTTTATGGTTTATAAATAATTCTTGATAATGATTTGAAAACCATTTTTGAAAACATGGTTTTGAAAGAACACAGATTTCTGACAGAAGAGAGTGTACAGTAAGGAATTTTGAAAAATAGTTTCATAATTATATTATGTACCAATGTGTTAAATAATGGTAAAAATACATGATTATTTTATTAATAATAATAGTTGAATTAAATTTATTTTTTTGAATGATAGATTATAATATTTCATCAAATGAAGCCCAAATATTAAAAATCTGGAAAAGAATTGTGATTATTTCAATAGACTTTTTAAAATCTTTAACATTGGATCACACTCTCCATGAAAGAAAAAAATATAAAGATTAAAATTTTATGAAAATAATGAGATTTATTATGTAACATATAAAATATAATTATATGCACTTCAAAAATAATTTTGGTTCATAACACAACATGAGTCTCAATGAAGGAAAATTGAGACATAACTATTTTTCTAATTTTTTAACATTTGAAAAATAATACCCATGACATAAATATCATATAATGGATGTGAAAATATTCATAAATTTAATTATAATAATTATTTAATATTTAATTTAGAAGTATACACTACAAATAGAAGGAATTGGTGGTTAACAAATCATGCTTCTCACAGAAATAAATAGTGAGAAAAAATTCCCTTACCTTGTGTCTTGACTCTCATCGTACATCTACAAACCTCTAGTATAATAAATATAAATTTGTTATACATGTTTCATAAATCCATATTATTATATCTATTACCTTATATGGTTTTATTATGCCCTTATATTACCCACATGTTAACAATCCTATGTTATGTTATCACTTCATTTAATATTTATTTTGTTCTTTTCACATGTATTAATTGGTTTTATATTTGATCCTTATACTTATATAATGATTTATAGAATGTAAATAATGAAATAAATATAATTTATATTCATTATATTTGTGTTATAATAATCTATAAAATATGTAAGTATGAAATTAAAAACACCATTCATGGAGATGGAAAGCAATTCGAATGAACAAACGTTGTTTCAGTTTTTATTATTGTATTAAAAGAAAGAAGGTAAATGAAATTTGTGTTTATATATGAATATATATATATATAATTATTATAGTATAATTATTATATCATATATATCATATATTTTTAGTAAACCCATCCTTAATATATTCCATGTAGTGTGTGAATGAGTCACATTGCTTTGAAAGGGCGGTAGTCCACACTTTCTCAAATTAAATTATAAAATTTACACCCATATGAAAGTATAAATATATGTGTTGGAAAATTATTAAATAATATATAAGACATAATAAATATAATATAAAATATATATAAACCAAATTTTCATCATAATTATCCCCATGATAGGCGGTATGAAAAAATGAGCAATCATCATTTTGTGAGGCGGTAGTTCATGGTACACATAAATAGTGTGATCATTACCCATTATATGAATGTTTGGGTAAGTTTTGGTTTAACCCTTAGTATAAAACATACTACTATATTGAAGTTTATTATTTTTATAAAATCATCAAATAAAGTGAGTGGATGGGGTTTATAAGGAAGATAAACTAAAGGATCTTGAGAGAATTTGTGACCTCTTAATCGGGTAAGTTCTTTGGGTTTGTGGAAAAAGGATTACATGGATTGTTTATGCTGAAGGGGAAGATTCTAAGATTATTTTAGGGATTTTATAAATTTTATTGATTATATATTTTTCTATCCTAAGGGGTTTTAGAGTTGTATTATAGTGTGAGAGGTGGAGGCCTTTTATAGGGAAGGGGAAGGGAAACATGGCATTTTTTATGTTAGGTGTACCCATGTTTGTACCAAACAAAAGTCACACTAAACAAAAAAAGCTCAATAATTGAAGGTCCATGGACTAATAATTTCCATCAAATGGGTTTTTGACATGTTTTTATGTCTTTTTGTGACTTAAATTGACAGTTTAGTATTTTTTAAACAAATGTTTCTCTTGATCATTATAATTAGATTTATTCATTTTCAATAATGTTTTTAGAAAAAAAAGAAATTAAAAATTATTAAAAATTATAATTTATGAAAATTACAAATATAGAATCCAATTTTCCAATTTATTATATTAGAAGTGGAAGAAATTTATTTAAAAATATTTCTACTGATCAGACCACATTGCGGGATTTTAAAGTAAAATTATCGAAGAGTTTGATATTTTTTTATACCCAATTTAAAATTGAAATTGATTCCAATGGACTATATTGGATTAATTTTTAAAATTATTATATAATTAAATATTACAATAAATTTCATATATTATTTAATCTTATTATTGAATTATATGAAATAGTTATTTTTAAATAAAATTTATAATTTCTAACTATTCATTAAAAATGAAAGCTTTTTGAAAAATACCAAAAAAGTATCATAACCTAATTTTTATGTTTCTCATTAAAAGGTGAGGTTTATATTGATATATTAAATCCTTAAATGTTAAAAAACTGGTTTAAAATTGGTTTTACATTAGAAGGTGGTAAAACAACAATTATAAAAATATATATTTTGATGCATAAAATCATGTTTGTTCTTATCTTATGCCTATCAATAAAATTGGATTATTATTTCCTACAGAAATGTGACGTATTTGGGAAAATAATAATTTCTAAATGATTTAAATGATATTTTTCATTGAATCAGAAACATCGAATGGTATTGTATCCATAGGGACCTTATTTCCAGAGGCAGACACTCAATAGGGATTTTAACATATACTTCTTAAGAACTCACTTTGGTTGAGAGGATTGGAGGTCAAGATCATCACACCATTTTGGTGGGATGTATTTCCTTCTTAAAGACTCTCTTATATATTTAAGATACATTCATGAATCCTTCATTAATTCCTATGTATGATGTGGTTCTTCCCACATTATAAACAAACCATTAGCATATATAGAATTCATAATCATATATATGTTTGTGATGTTTTTAATCAATGGGGATATCTTTTTTTTATTTGAGGTTCTACATTGGTGGTATCCTTTAACAAACCATATAGATATTCTTTGTTCATTATTATAACGATTCTGGTTTTCTATCAACATAGTAGGGTGCTCATGAGAATATTGACATTTAGGTAGACTAATGTCACTCTAGAGTTTATCATCATCTAGGGAGATAGGAATTATTTGATGTATTGATCAAACCCATGTATGGGATTCCAATGTATCCTTGGGAAATGAATTAGAACCCACATATTTCAGTTCTACTTGATGGGGAACATCATACCTTTTAAGGTCATCTAATGAGGACCCCACTATACAGTTTGATGTAATGTGGAAAGGAAATCTATGCGGAAGGTTCATAGTAAATGTTTAGTGTTGGACTAATGTTGAAAAAGCCTAAGGATCATGGAAGGGATTTTAGTTTCCATGTTTAATTAGATTATACTGGAGTTGCGGCGCAAAAGATTAGGTGGGTTTAGAATGTTGTGTTTGAACCTCAAGGAGGCATCCAACAAATCCTATTTGGTTTGGAATCAAATCCCATAGAGGTCATTAGTTAGGACCCATGACTATGGAGGAACTCAAGGGTATATATCATAGGGGGGTATGGAATACTGAGATGATAGGTTTGGGATTACTCCTAAGAAGGATATCCCCTATGAAGGTACCATAATGGATGTTTTCTCTTAATGTTATTTGAGGGTATAACTCTGGGTATACTCTTGAGAAAGATACTCTGATTAAGGGGATTGTGATTGGGGGTTATTTCTAAGGAGGATTCCCATTTAGCATGGGCCCTGAGTGGGCATCCAAGATATCCTAGTTAATAGGAATTAGAGTTCTCATAGTTTAGTCCAGTTTGGGGAATACACCTAGGAGGATGCCCATTGAGGGGTAATGATTTAACAATTAATGAATGAGATGATACCGATCTATGGCATTGAGAAGGATTCCTATGTATCATAGTTATGCTAGGAGACAATGTTGTCATAGTTAATTCTATTTTGGCTGGATTGTTTGGATTTCATGATCATCACTAACCTCTATTACCACACAAGTCATGTTCGATTTGAGATACAATTGAATGTATAACATTTTACAAACCGCATGATTTTCCTCTGTTTATATTGGTAGTGGTTAGGATTATGACTAAAGTGGCCAGAGCTATGGAAGAAGAGGAGAAGGAAGATGATGGAAGTGGGTAGAGGGCTCGAATCAAAGAGTAGATCATACAAGAGGAAAAATATTTAATCTATTGAATTTATAAAAAATCCAATATAGAAAAGGCATTATTTGATGATGGGTACATCCCTCCAAAGGAATCCTAGAATCATCCCATGTCCAATTATTGTTCCTAAATAAGCTAATGGGATTATAATTATGTTTTTAAATGTAATGTCATCTAATGTGGTATTCATTGTACAGTCACGCTACATAGTTATTTGGGACCATGCACTGATCATATAGTCACTATTTTCTACTAACCCTCGACAACACGGAAGCTCCACATAGTAACCCTTAACATTGAAACAATAAATCACCTTCCAATATCATTCCTAAGTATCCTATATAATAATTCTACATATTATCTGAGAGTGTGTACCCCAATATAAAAATTTTCACTGCTTCCTGAAAAACATTAAAAAATAAAAATACATAAAAATAAATGGTGGACTTACATATTTTATTCAGTATGTAAGATATAAAAATGAATAAAAATGTCAGTACCTTTAAAATAATCTATTTTCTACTTACTGATTTATGAAAATTAATTTTCATGTAACTTTAACATGTATCAGTAAACCAGACATCAATCTGACATATGTTTTGATTTAAATGTCTAAATCATCATTTTTATAACTAAAAGTTATTAAATAAACTATTTATAAGGATATATTCATATAAAAAGATGTAGGGTTGTCATCAAAATTTCTAATAAAAATTCTAAATAGATTATTGATGTGTAGTTGTAAAATATGCATTAATGTAACTTTTGGATATTTTGGAATGATCAAAAGTACATTCTAATAAATAAAACTCATTTAAAAATCTAATTAAAATTATCTATAGCTATAAAATGAACTGTACTAGTCTTAAAATTTTATTAAATTGATTATATACCAAATTATGATGAGTCAGAATGACTTAATCAATAATCCAATGCCTCATTTGATCAAAATGTTAATTCTCTTAAAATTTAAATTCATTTATAAAACTATATAAAATGATCCATACCAAGATAATGAATGAGGAGTATCTTCATAATTTAGGAAAATTGATTCTGGGATTACTTGTAAAAGACATGTATGATATTTAAATCAATTCAATGTATATTTTAATCAAAATTACACAAAATATATTTTTATAAATTAAATTAGTTTAAAACATCTATTTTTACACAAACAAATGAAGTATAGAATTTATTTATTTATTCATGAAAACATAGGATAATAATTATTAATTAGTTCATGTACCAAAAAAATAAATATTATAATTTTATTAATGGTTCTAATATTTTTTGATAATATTATACATAACATGAAAATGAAATTAAAATTTTATATTTTTGGTTTATAATAAAATGAATGATTATTTTAATATCATTGAAGGTAGTATATTATTATAATTTATTAATTACATATATAAATGACTGAATATATCATGATGGAATTATTTCCAACATTAATAGAATCTTTTCATAACCATAATAAAATATTTATTTTACAATTGTACGAGAATGGTTTAGTAACAACAACTATATATAAGATATTTCAATGACTTTTAGTGAACCATGGATATTTCATCAATTTACAAAATAATTAACTTTAGGGTCTGGTTTTCTTCCCTAAAATCGGTCATGTTCTCTATGATTTGGGACAATATGTATCTTGTTATGTATATTATTATAATTAATTTTTCATACACTTATGTTTTATGTATAGAATATTTATGATTATTGGTTGAAAACCCTCTTGAATATATTTATTTCTAGGTTATCTAATATTAATGATCTTGAAATTAGATAAAAATGATATATTAACTATGGTATGAGTGGGAAAACCTATATATAGATACAATCAATCACTCAAGGGGTATATGTTAGTGAAAATGTATTCAGATTTACCAACATAACGTGCACTTAATTGATTTTAATATATGTGAAATTAGTGTTAATTGAGTGAGAATTAGTTATAAATCATTCAATATATGTTTGTAAATTAACACTCATACTTATAAGGTTTCATACTTTGAACCTTACCAAGATTAATTTGGAAATTTATATTAATTAATTGTAATTAGGTGTAATGAAAATAAAAATTCGTTATTTTATTAACCACAATAGGAAATTCCCACTCATTTGATGGGTTATGAAATCGAGGCCCATAATGAAGTTCTGAAAAAGTAAGTGCATGTACACTACCAGATAAGTACATGTGAGATAATAATACAATATTTGGTAAACACATAAATTAATAAAAAATATAAAATATTAAAATTACTGGTGTCTAATTATTTGAAATATTATATTAATTTTCAAAAGTAATACAATACTCCTTTTCGTATTTCATTTATGTTCTATTGTTTTTGGATTGACTTCTGGTGTTTGAAGTGGGTTTTAGATAGAAAGGGGACTGGGGTGTATCCTAATATTTTTCAATAACTTTGGTCATGATTCTATATCATTATGAGATACAGGTGGTCAAATTAAAAGATGGTGAGGCCCACTTGCTAACCTGTGTAAGTTTGACACAAGGGGTTCCCTATAAGAATCTTATCAATGTACCAATGGAAGCCCATCAACATGATGGTTGGGTATCCAAAGGAACAAAAATTATTCTAGAAACACCATAAAGCTAGATGTCTGATCCATAGAGTCTAAAATTCTACAAAATCTACCCATCATCTATGGAAATCCACTTTCTCACTATTGGAAGTGTTCTTGTTCAATGATGCAGGGGTAGTTTGGTATATCTGCTACTATAGATGACTGCTGTAATTATAAATTTATACCCATTAGACCTAATTTTATTCATCCAACTTTGATATTCTCTATGGGGTTCCCATTATTTCTCAATGAACTTATTTGTTTTATTGAAGAACTGATAAAATCCTTAGACATAACTTGTTTAGTGGAAGTCTAAATCAAAAATTGATCTTCTTCTAATTCTAATTATCCCTTCTTCTCTCTATGGATATACTTTTTAAATAATTTAAATTATTGGTTTCAGGATTTCAATGTTGTTATTTATAAATCCATTTTGGAATTTAGGGGTCTTCATTGGATATATAATTGTCATGGTGTGTTGATCATTAATTATGGTGGTATGTGATCATTTCGGGTTTTCTTCATTCCTGAAAATGTTATGATAGAGATTTTGGATTGGAAATTCATGTTTTTTGACTCTTTGAATTCCTAATATACCTAGATCCTCTTATATAATTGTTTATGTTGTTAATGTTTAATTACATGCGTTTTTGGTAGGTATTTTGATGACCATGTTTTTGGTGAAGAACCTTTTTTCCTTGTTTCCTAAATTGATTTCTAACATTTGATAGAGGAATAATTTTTTTTATGAAATATGGATGTTAAAAAATATTATTTTGAAAATGGAATTTTCCCTTTAGTTTTTCTCAATTAATAGTATAAAAATATTATTTATGTTTTCAATGATGTAATACCTTTGAATGAAAGGGTTTTTGAAAACCCAAATGGGATTGATGATGAGGTAGGGATCCATCCTTGTGGATATACTCTTTCAAACAGAACTCGTTTTGGTAGGGTAATGTATGCAATAGGTTTCCTATTTTTTGTAAAGGATACATTACAAATATCATTTTCTTACCCCATAGCCATATTAATATAGGGTAATTTGAACACTAAGTGGTATTTTGATCCTGATAATGGAATGAGAATCCTTTTTGACCTAGAATGATTTATACACATGGTATTTTTTCTCTATTGGATATCATTTAAATTATTTATTGGAATGTGTCCTATAATTATTTAAAACCCTGGTTGTTGTTATGAATCATTTAATAGTAAAAATGGGTTCTTTATCATTGTTTAATGTTAAAGTGTTTCTCATTCCTTATTTTTAATTAAACTTATCTCTATGGGATTATTTTATTAAATTTTCATATGAAACACCTGTTGGGATACTACTAGGATCTTTTTATCACACACAACAAGCATATTTAGGTTTCTCTAGATCTTGTAATATATTATATAGGTTATGAAAAGTCACAATAGGGAGGTTAAAGGTTTTTTTCCCGAGAGAGGTGTGAGAGTTTTAAGGTGATAATATATCATATGTTATATTTTTTCACTTTTTGAGTAATTTGGTTATTTTTTATATTGGAACATGTTTTTATTAATGATTTTATGTATATTATAATATCATATATATAGTAAAAATATCATATTCCTTATATTTAACCCTTATGTACTAGTTCCTCATAGATAAATATTTCCCAAAGGTTGTTATTGACACCTACGATCATGTCTCTCATCCATAGGTACTGAGAACAACCTTCAGGCTTGTTGATTTCTAATGTGAGATATGGATCATTTTAAAATACTGTAGGGTTCTCGAAAAATTGGTATGAAATGGTGATTTATCTATTTCCAATGTCATTATTCATTTTTTATTTCGTATTCGACATTATAGGAGAACATGGGAGAATAAGGTGTAGCTTGTGAGTCTGTTCCTATACGGATCTCATCATGATAAACCTTATGTTACCATGGGTTTTTTTAGCAATGTCTATTTTGGAATGTGATGTGTTTTAATCAGATTTTTTTTCAAATCTCATGATCATTCAATTTGTTTTATATATTCTAAACTAGAATTGTTTCATATATCATTATATTCTTATGAAACTATTTCAATTGATGTGTACTACCATTCCTTCAAAGAGTTTTACAGAAATTACATTGGTGGGTTCTGTCAATGGACAATGTTAGGTGAAATCCCCCATAGATAATAATAATAATAATGAAATAGTGGTGAACATGTTATGAGATATGGACCCACTATTTTATATTCTCCCAATTAAAGATAGAGAGGAATAACCATAGGATTTAGGCTACAAAAATTATTCACCAGAAGGTACTCTATTTATAGTGTAATATTGATCCTCTAGAGGAGGATGATAGGTTGGTAAATGTCAAGAGACCTTATAAATTTATGGAGAATCCTCAATCAATCGTGGTAATTTTTTTCTTCTTCATGATGTATGTTACAAATAGTAGGTAGTTGGATAATTTTTTATAGTCTAACAAACATGAGGTCTTTGTGTGATAGTACACCAAGACCATTTCCTACAAGAAGTTATACCTAAAATCTATGAAAATTTATAAATAAAATTTGTCTCTCAATATCTGAAATTAGATTAGTATGTGATAAAATATGATATTTTCTTAGAAGAGATCCCTAGGTTTTCATATGATCTAATATATAGTGAGATGATTAAGGATCAATGGTTTCAAATGGTTATTTAAGATTATATTAGGTGAAAAGTATATTTGTTAAACCTGTGAAGCTATAATAAAGTCATTAATTGGGACTTAATAAAATAACTTGACCTTTAAGGTAATAAATGATGGAGTTTTGTTTCTTTTACCTCATGTGGAAGCCATTTTTTAAAATTAAAAAAAATAAATATTCTAGAATTAAATTTAAAATCAAACTGGAAAACACAATACAAAATGATTTTTCAAAAAAATACCTTTTTAAATATTAAATGTTTTTATACATAATTCAAGTATAAAATAAATTCCAAAAAACATAATTTTATTATCTGCAAAAATTAATGAAATTATAAAACAAATAAATGAATAATTTTACTTTTTCAATAAATTAAATGAAAATATTTTTTTCAAAATAAATCAATATTTTTTAGTATTCATTAAAAATAATTATTTTAATAAACTAGTAATAAATTCCTCAAATTATAAATTTGACATGAATAATTCAAAAATGAGTTAATTTTTTAAAGTAAATTATCATTAATTTTTTAATAAAATTTATAATATTTACTCATAAATATAAAGAAACCCCATTTTTTAAGAAAACATTTTTTGAAGAATAAAATTTCATTATTAAAAATGAAGATATTATTTATAAAAAATTAATTAATACATTATTGATGATTTGGACCATTATATATGAATTTCGTAACATTTTTCTTAATATTCATTCCATCTAATTTATTTACTATTATATAATGTGCACATTTAAAATATAATAATTCATTGTTCTTTTAAGAATGATGTTGTGTATATTTTATGCTATTGAAGAAAGTTTTTATTTTCAAAAAATAGCGATATATTACATACCTCATTAAAAAATTTCGAACACTAAATTTTAATTGAGGCTAAAAAACTATGATTTGGATACTCAGAATATCTTTGATGAAAACAAACATCATAATAAACAGTCAATAGAACTTCAAAATCAAAATAGAGAAATAGAATTATTAACATAATCAATAATAACACATAGTTGGCTTCTAATTAAGTGAATATAAGCGGGAGGTGAAAACATAAATAATAAATAAATACCTAACTTCAATGGATTGTTATAAATTCATAGGAAACATTTTCATGCTAATGTTAACCATCAAAAATCATAAATCTATTATTGTATAAAAGTCTATTGTTTTCACACTAAAAAAGGTGAACCGATCATGTTTTTTTTTCAAAATACTTTTCCAAAATTTTATGAATTATTTTAATTACATGAATAATAACATAAATAAATTTACTTACTTTATAACTATAATTTCATCAATTAATCTATTCACACCAAAATATCATCTTTTTCTTCAAACAATGATTATTCATGATGAATTATTTATAACTACAGAATTATAATCAGCCTATATGGATCAAAAAAATCCAAAAGATAAATAAACATTATTCCTAAAATATTTTGGGAATTATAGAAACCAAGATGGTTAGCCTAAGGTAAATCAATTTACCAATATAATAATTATTTATATAATTAAAAAATACATTATTCATAGAAATGTAACAATAATACACCAAATTCAGTACAAGTGATTCAAAAAAAAACTATCCTTACTATTAATAAAAAATATTCCTGACTTATACTAAAACCCAATAATAAGATTTATTTGATCGCGTATTCTTCCATGATAAATTTTACATTTATATTCTAAAATAACATCAATCACGCTTAATATTTAATAATAAAAAATCTAATTTCCCAAATCACATAATCTCCATGATACTCTAGTCATTTCAATAAATAACCTGAATCAACATAATTGATAATAAAATCATATATTCATCCAAAATATAATTCAACCACTATTTATCAAATAAAATCACATTTTATTATGTATTCTATATTCCTATAATGATCCTCAAAATTATAATGACCTTCTTCTGAAATAACAATAATCACATAATCAACCAATCAATTTATAATCCCATGGATAACTATATAGTAAAATATATGTCCAAAAAATAACATTACCTATGTATTTCATATAATTTATATAATGAAAACAATGTTAAAGTAACCCAGACATCACGTAGGACAGTGGTTGTTGATACACCATTCTTACCCTTCATATATGGGTTGAATCCTCACTTCCTTGTCGGGTGTGATTTTTTTTCACCATAAACATGGGTTGTTCACTTCTAAAAATATATTACCTATAAAATTAAAAGAAAATTTGAAAAAATCCTAAAAAATAACATTAATATATTCAATATTGATGATTTTTCTGTCCCCAATGGTTATATCATATATTAGTTTTTTCATACCAAAAAATAAGAACCCATAAATACCTCAAATTAAAATATCATATAAATCCTAAAGGATATCTATATCTTTGAAATTATTTCCATTAATTTAAAATATCATTCTTCTCTAAATATCATGTTCACATGATAAACATAGGGTTTACATATACCTTATAAAATTTTCCAAACTCAATAAAAGACTCTTAATGTACTCCCATCATCAAATGAGTATTAATTATTTTAATCATATGATCATACATAAATCAACCACTACATCATAAATCTTAAATGTCATTATCTTAAAAATTAAAAGTTATTAGTAATACCTTAACCTTTCTTACCTATTTTATTCTTTATATTGTATTCCTTTAATAAAAAAATATGAATATTATTCTGAGAATAGAAAAACAAAAATCATATTCAAAAAAATAATCCCTACCAGTAATATGTTATTTTAATTTTAATCATCATAAACCATAATTGAATTAGGTAATGAGAATAATTTATATGTACTATCTATAAGATACCATTAAATTTCGTTCCTTTTAGGTCATACATTTCTATAATCATGATTCTCCACACATATAGAACATTAAATTGATACCTCGGGGAGAACATATTTACCCTTCACAATGTTAATTAAAATATTTCTTTTTTTTCTTGAATTATTATTTTTTATGACCTCCTTTAACACATATAAAACAATTTACCATTATTTTAATCCAATTTCCTATGTAATTATTTCCACATTCTTTACACATAGATATTTGAATACACTTACCTTTATTATCATTATTACCTAAACATGCACAAGGATTCATTTTACTTGTATTGGATGTATTAAAAATACCTCCTTAGTTCATGATGTTAATTTTTACAAATTATATCATGTTAATAATAACAAAAATATGTTCACCTAAAAATCTCATTACATTCGGCTTCTCATTAAGACAAGAACTTCATTTTTTCCTTCATGTCCATTTTTTTACTTTTGTTCATTTGAGATCTATCTATTTACTAATACCAAAAAATTCTTATCATAAAATATCAATAAAATCATAATAAGTCATATTATAATGTTGGTAAACACAAATATTTCCATACTCATTTTATCTCAAACTCTTTTGATGTTTCCAAAATAAATATTTTTCTCCCTAATATACTAAACATTGTGGTTATAAATACTTATAACATGTTCTCAAATAAATTACTAATATCTAAATTTATCTAAACCATTATCTAATACCAACTATAATGAACCAATCATAAACATTACAAATTCTATATAATTTAAAATATAATTCACTTTCGTACATTCTCAATTAACTTTTATGTCAATAGTTTGGAGAATTTGATATAATTGTTACATAAAAAACCATATTATACAAATTGGAAACATCTGATCAGTATTCATTTTCAAAAATTTAAAATCATCAAAATGAAAATTGGATTATTTTCAGGAAAAATCATCATGATGTATATTTTTCTTCATCCTTTAATTTACCAATCCTTAAAACCCTTTTGAAAATAATTTTAACAAAATGGGATGCATAAAAAATTATCAGCAAGGGACATTTGAATAAAGAATCTGTTAGTCTAGAGAAAAACATGAAACCTATAAAAAAATTTCCTAAGAAAATATTTTTATTGTAATGGAGCATAATTTTTTATTTTAAAATTTTCATTGTCTAAACTTTTGAAATAAAATTATTTCTATGATTACTCATTAAAATGAATTGAAATGGAATCTAGGTTCATTATGACATTATCTTCTTAAAAACCTTACAGACACCTTACAATTAGAATAACCATACATCTATCTTCCAATAAAATTCTCATGAAAACGTAATAATTACATAATGAATTGTATTTTTATTGAGGCTCACCCATTGTATATTCAATAATAGGATCTCCCATTTCTATCTAGGAACACAAATCATAAAAAGATATATTGGACTCACACATGAACTGTAATAGGGATCAACCCTTTCTAAATAATTACTAATGAACATATCATAAATTAAACCAATGAAAAAATTAAACCTATGTTCAAAACAATTTTAAATTTCAAAATAACCTTTCTTATTAAAACATCATTTTCAATAACATAATAACTAGAAAAAGGAATGATGGGTTTTCTTTAAATAAAACCTGAATGATTTTAAATGAATAAAAAATTCAAGTAATGGTTACGGTGGTGGGACATGTCACATTCATTATATACATTAAAATAGAAAATTTGGTTTTAACTTTTTGTAATTAAATTAAACATTCCAATAAAATATTCCTTTTGACAAACTTTGATAGAATTTTAAACATAATCATTTATTAAAATTTAAAATCTACACAAATAATAAAGATACAATTTTATTAGAAAATAACTATGGAAACATATAAAATAAAAAAAACCAATAATTTAGGCATCATGATGGGGGGAAATTACATTCATGTAGTATATATTAAAACATACATTCCTTTTAAACTTTATCAAAAGAGTTTAAATTGGTTCTTTAAATGGGGAATTTTAAATAAAAGTCCCATACATCAAGTCGGACTCATTGTACAATATTATTCTTCTAGAATAATTTTTTTTCTACATTTCTAAAAAACCTTATTTATTTTCCCATTTTTTATTTAATACCTAGTTATATACAATTACACAATCAGTTAAATTCATGTTGGGAAATTTGATGATATTTGGATCATATGTCATAAATGACATCAAGAGGATGAATATGGTCTAAGATTTCATTATTCATTCAGTTATATGAAAAATTTAAATACAGTTATGAGAAATGAAGTATGTTACAGTCAAAGAGATGGTATGCCATATATATATGCATGAGAAACATTTATATTTTTAAGAATCAATATAAAATAGTCGGTATGAATTATTTTAAATTTAAATAATTATCATAATATCATAGATATCATATTAATAATATAAATTTAATATTATATATCATATATGTTATGTGGTGATTAAACATTAATCTCATCACTTAATAGAAGTGGTGGTCCACACGTATGCACGAACAAATTTATTATTTTTCATTGAATAGAAAGGTATGAAGTTAAACGATATATTATCTTTTCATATTGATAAGTATTTCATAAATATCAAATGTTAAAATAAATTATATCATTAAACTTCATCCATGATATGTGGTGATGAAAAATGAATTATCTCCGTTCCTGTGGGGGTAGTCTATCGTACACAGAAATAATGGTATCTTTTCACATTTGATAGAAGAGGATATGGATATAGGTTATGATATTAAAATAATAACAGCTCGATATATTTGTGTTACGATTTTTTATTTTATAATGGTTTAAAGGAATTTTAATGTGGTGGAAGAAGAAATAAAATAGAAAGTAATAATGAAAAAGGATATATATTCTTCGATAAAACTTTTTTTCTAACCACTTAAGACAACTATGGATGGTTTTTACCTACAAATGATCAATATAATTAGTTTAGGGATCATAGGAATGGATTTTTATATCTATTGGATGATCAAAATTGGATTTTTAGCGTCAATAAATGTGAATAATTGTTCCCATTTTATAAGAGAGTAGAGAGGAACTCTTGGAATTCCCTAAAATATGTAATTAATATAAATCATTTATGTATTAACATGGAAGAAAACTAGTTTATTTATAATATATGATGAATATGGATCTAAATAAACTCATTGAATAATCTTTGGACATCTTTTGTTCACATTTTTAACTTTATCACAGGGTTTTACCCCCTTGTTATATTCTTTCACTCTTATCGAGGCAACAAGGATTTTAACACCTTTAGGGTTAATATAGTTGCTATAAAAAGAAAAATAGACTGTAAATGGGCCATGGTTGATATTATAAACCTTGTGATAATTAAATTCTTAAATTTAATATTTTATAGAATTTTATATCATTAAATTAATTATTAAATATTATAATATATCATTAATGTAAATTTTTAGATTTTTTCATTACATTGATATTAAAAACATCAATACAAAATCATAAATTTGAACCAAATATTTTAATACATATTTTACTTGTTATGGTAATCTATAATATTCATATATCATAATAATTATATTAAATTATATTATTTTTAATTTTTTTAATGAAATTTATTTGATTTCTCCATTAATTTAATAATTACTTCCTCTTTATTGTGTACATATTTAAGGAAATTATTTATTCACTATAAAATATAAATAAATTATAATTTTAAATATGAATAATTTATCTTTAAAATTATTATTTATAACTCGACATGTCTTCAGGTTCTCCCTATTTAAAAATAATATAGTTAAAAAAACAGGGGTGCGATATTTGGGGCTTTTATTTATATAAAATATTATAAATGTTATAATCACTCCCAAATGGAATAAAGGACATATAACTTAATATATTATGAGTATGGATGAAATGTATTCCTAAAATAATCACAGGGAATATATTATGGTCATTTTAAAACCCTTATCATTTAATTTTTAATATTAATTATCTAATTTACCATTTATCTTGGTTAAAAAATAATTTATGTCAATATTCATATTAACCCAAAATAAAAGGGTCATATTTATAAAATTTGGACACATTGATTATAAATACAGATTATATTTTTAAGAATACAAAACACATAACTTTTAGAATTTTAACTTAAAATGAAACTGAAAAAACTTGATGAAAACAATTTTTCGTATAAATGACCTTTTTAAATATAAAATGTTTTCCTACTAAATTCATGTATAATTTCTATTTCAAAAAAATAATTTTATTATAAAAAATTACTAATGAAATTTTAAAAATAATATAAAATAAAATTTTACTCTGTAAATACATTAAAATTGAATATGGTTTTCAATAAAAATAAATATTTATAAATGTTAATTAAAAATAAATAAATTTATAAAATTATCAACAATTAATCCTTATATAATATCGAAATTCCAAACTTGGAAATTCTAAAAAACAACTACATTTATTTTAAAATTTCCAAAAACTAATTTTAAAACTTATTAACATTTAGAAACCCCATTTTTTATGAAAACATATTTTTTAGAATAAAATGTCTTTAATAAAAATAACGGTATTATTTAAAATACATCAATTAATACATTATAAATGTGTATGAAATTTTTATTTATATTTAATAATGCGGTTAATACTATTTGATCCCACTAATTTAATGACTTGGTTATAAATGTCACATTTTAAATAATAATAATTCATTATTACTTTAAGCTAAGTGTTTTATATCTTATATGCAATCAAACATATTCATTATTCTTTAAAATTATATTGATATAATATTATTACATTTAACTCATCCTAAACCAATTAGGGAGCCCCATTTGTTTTCTCAATAATAACAATGGGACTCTTCAATTATGAAATTATTATCTTAATCTAAATCAAGTGATTTCAATGAAAAATTATCCCATTCATTTCATTGATTATGTTTTTATATAAATAAATGGGGAATCATTATTTTATAAAATAGATCATTAGTTTAGATATCAAAAAACTAGAATCAAGGAATTAGATACTCAGAATACCATCATCAAGAAGAAAGTATATCAATTTTGACTACCTAATAATATTATTTGAGCAAAAATATTCACTATATTTATTTATAGATTTCTCAAAATAGATCATCCCTGTGTTTCATGCTAAAATTGTCATAGTGGTCATGGATGAAATCATTGTACACTTAGAGGACATGTAAGATCATCTGCATCACCTGAGTTGTGTTTTGAATATTCTAAGAGAGCATTGTATTTATATATAATTATCAAAGCAGCAATTCTGTATCCCAGAATTTATGTTCTTGGGACATGTTATCTCGCAACATGGTATCACTATTGATCCTGAAAAGGTTACTACTATAATTCAATGGTAGGAATCATATAATGTTTTTAATATACATTGTTTACTATTTTATCATGATATTATGGGGGAATTTGTAAATAATTTCACAAATATTTCTTCTCCTTGGACCACTATCACCCAAAAGGGGTGAAGTTACCATGTGATTCTAATTGTCAGAAATATTTTGATAAATTTAATTGGAGTAATAATTTAATAGATTCATACATTTCCATAGGATGTTTATAACAATGTGAACTACTATGATTCTTTTGAAAAATGTTTGTGTTATGTATTTATTTGAGGAAATCATGTAGTGTATAATGGATTATATCAGCTTCAACCTCAAGAGACTAATTACCCCAGTTATGATTTCGATCTTTTGGGGTTTTTCTATTACCTCAAAAGTTTGAATAAATGTATTTTTTTGTGAAGGATTACTATTTTCATTTACTATAAAATTTTGGGTTACGTATATTCTCAAAATTACATACACCTCTTGTAGAGACATTAAATCAAATAATTATAGTAATTGGACATAGAAATTTCCTACACATAAGGAAAAGGTACTATTGGGGATGATTCTATTAGAAAGAAGATACATTATTAGGCTATGAAGTAAAAAGATGAGGATTTAATCTTGATGTGAATTTTATTAGATGATCTTGGGAGTTGGGGAAGACGAGTTTGATAAGGTTTTGTTAATTGATTATGTGATATCCTCTCCAATTTGAGTCATTAATTAACATAAAATATTAGATGATGTGTTCTAGAGGATTATGGATTCTATATATGGAGAGGAGAACATCAGTGGTTGGTCTCCTTCCATGGAGGTTATACTTTGTTTTAGTATAAAATATGTTTTCTTGTC
Source organism: Viscum album (assembly GCA_963277665.1). Lineage (NCBI taxonomy): Eukaryota > Viridiplantae > Streptophyta > Magnoliopsida > Santalales > Viscaceae > Viscum > Viscum album. The sequence continues at coordinate 984,554,709 of OY728123.1, forward strand.
ATCTGTAAGATAGTTCATTTTGTTATATTTTTAAAATTATTAGTGGTATTTCTACCCTATAACCACAATGACATTCAATGAAATATAATGTCATTTGTGCGAGCCTAACATGAAAGAGTATATAGATGACATTGTATCTTTTTGTTAACATTCCAACAAATAAATTATTAACACTAGAAGCCTTCAATATTTTTTCATCCTATTCCCATGGAAACATATAAGTGGAATGAAATTTTAATTGATCTCGTTATTGGATTACCTTGGACTCCTTAAGTTAATAATTCTATTTGGTGCGTGATCTATTAGTTGAAAAAGAGTCTCATTTCATACTGATCAATGAAACCAATAATGTGGGGGGCCTAGTTATGTAGTGCAAGCAATAGATTTTAAGGTTTAAGGGATTCATATGGGAATTTTTTCAAATATGCTTCCTTGTTTTAGATCATGGTTTATGAACACTCTATATGATGAAATGGGTAAATAGTTCAAGTTTATATTAAGACATAATTATCATAAAGATGGGTAGAGAGAAATGAAAAATCATATTCTAGATGGTTTTCAATGCTTTTGTGTCTTAAAATTTGGAGGTTCCTACGATATCCACTTCTGTCTAGTTGGGTTTTCATATAATAATATTCACTAGTTATGCATCAAAAAGAACCATTTGAGTACATATATGGTCGACATTATAGATATATTATTTATGATACGAGGTTGGAGAATATTCTATCGTTGGAATGATTTTAGGTTAAGATATTAGAGAAAAATATAGTTGGTTGATCAGTGATTGGCGTGGGATCAGAGTTAGTAAAAATTATATATAGATCAATGTTGTTTTAATTTGGTTTTTTTGGTTGGTGATCAAGTTTTTTCAAATGTCTCTTCCACTTGTTTCACTAGAGGATTAAAAAATAGGGAAATGTCACTCCTAGGTATTTGGGACCTTTTAAGAACATGGAGAATCCTGATAAGGGGGCTTATAACTCGGATTTACAATGAAAATTATCTTTGATGCCTAATGTGTTCCTTTTATATAAACTAAAAAAGTATCAACAAGACCCATATGATGTTCTATATCAGGAAACCCTCAATGAGGAACCTCATTTTTCTATGATTGAATAACCTATTTGTTTTTTTGAATATCAAGTATTGATTCTATGTGAGAAGTTGATACCATTAGTTTGAGTATTGTGGAAGCATGTTTTTAATTTTCATAAGAAACAGACACGTGTCTTTAATGAGGGGGAGTAGATTCAATTATTTGAAGGCCAAAATTCAATGAAATAGCAATTTAGGGTAAGAAAGAAATATAGTGTGGAGAATTTTAACTTCTTGTTTATGTTTTAATGAACTACTCTACTCTTGTTAGTATTTATTTTCACTTTTGTTCCTTATAGATTTTCTCATAGTGTTTACAGTGGGTGTTATTTGAAAAATGGGTACGAGGAATCCTCATAGTATTGTATATGTTTTGACATGATCATATATCTAGTCCACTAGTTGTATGGTTGGTTCCCTATCTGAATACTACTGATTGTTTGATGGGGGTTTTAGAGGTGCAAGATTTTGTTCTGCACCACATAGCAATCACTAGGCTAGGTTGTAGAATCTATAATTCTACAGATTCCACTATCTAGCCAGTTCAATTATTTTGGGATGACAATGTATGAGGAATTTTGTTAATTTTAATTCTTTAAATATAAATTTTTAAATATTAGTTTATAACCTTTGATCCTAATTTGATTTGTTGATTTTAGAGACTCTAGTAGGGTTCTCTTGGAGCTCTCAACTCAAATCCTGGGTGGATCAAATAAATAATCAAAGTGTTATACTTCTCTTAGTGAGTTTATAATTATTTCAATCATGGATCTTGTAATTTTTTAAATTCTTATTCTATATTTGTATGGATCATCTTCATCGATGATGGGAATTTTTGATGTCTGTATTCTAATTTTTTTTCTTATAGATCCATTGTGGAATTGAAATGTCTCTATTAGGGATTCAGTCCTCCTAGTGTGTAGATTAGTAATTGTGTTTTTACATGATCCTTTTGTTTTTTCATCATTATATAACACATAAACATGGATATTTATTATTGGGAATTCATGTTCTAGGATTCCTTCTCAATTCGAAATAACCTTATCTTGTTTTGGCTCATTTATGGCAATGAGATATTTTTAATCCATGTGTGTCAAGGTAGGTTGATTTCATGATTCGAGTTTTTGATATGAACCTTTATTGATTTATTTTCTAAATTTATTTCTAAATACGACTAAAGTTATGTTATTTTTTTGGGTGAAAATGGTTGTTTTGGAAACATTTTTGAAAATGGTATCTCTCATTTATTTTTTTATAGAAATTTGTTATAAAACATAATATAAATGGTTTAAAATATAAAATTCCCTTAAATTATATGGTTTTATAAATCTCGAATGTGATGTATAATGGGTTAATAATCCATCCATATGGATGAAATCTATTACCCTAGAACTATTTTTATAGGGTAATGTATGATCTAGGTTTCCCTTGTTGTGGAATAGAGCTTCTCTTGGGAGTATATGTTTACCCAATATAGTTTTTCATCTAGGGTAATGTTTAAACCCTGTGGCATACCGATGTTGATAATGAAATAAAGAGCCTCATTGAATGGAATTGTTTATACACATAGTATTTTTATCTCTATTGGATACCTTTGAAATGGTTTAATGGTGTGTGTATTGAAATAATTTAAAACACAGTTATTGTATTGCTTTGTTAAATTGATAAAATGAGTTATTTATCCATGTTATATTTTTATTTTTATTCCATTAATTGATTTAAATTTTCTATGCATAATTAGTTTATTCTATAAAGTACTATTATGAAACACTTGGTGGGTTCCTACTAGGTTATTTTTCTCACACAGTATATACACGTTTCAGTGTATGTTGATGTCATTATATCATATGAATATAAGGTAAATTCACCACATGGAGGTTGTGAGTTTGTTCATTAGTAGGGTGTGAGATTCAAGGGGTGACATTATGTCACCTGGGGTTTTCATTCACTATTTTGAGTAATTATATTTTTCCATATGTTGAAACTTTTTTTACATGTTGATTATATCAATATTATGTTGTCATGGTATTTGAATACTAATATATTTTATATATTCATTGCTTCTTTTAATGTTTAATTTGAAAACATTATTCTAAAATTATGTTCATAATTCTTAGGCTCTTATTTCTAGCCATGGGGATAAGAAACACCCATCGATTCATGTTGTGAAGTAACTTAGGTTCCGAATTGATGGAAAATCATGGTTGGTTCATTACATTATTCATCACTATGTTAGGGAAAAGTAGATTCTTTAATGAACATGTAGTTTTTTGGATCAGGACAAACCCCTATAAAATTTGGGTATCTATGATTTCTTTCAAGATACTATTCTTAATTTATGATTATGAATGGGATTTATAATTATTTAAAATTTAAAAAAGGTCCACTAGGGCCACACATAAATAATTATAATTGGGATTTCTAAACTATGATAATTAGTACAGATATATACATATATATATATATATATACTCAAATAGAATTTCTGTCACATGAACTTGAATTTTTTTATTATGTAATTACTGTAGTGTTGTAATATAAATAATTAGTTACAGAATTATATAAATAAAATCACACCGCTAAATGGAATTTGAGATTTGGATTTTATTAATTGATTCCCAAGGCCGATTACATGTTAAAAATTCTTAAACCCACCTATATTGACTATTTAAGAACCCCTTTTTATATATCTGTACATTTTGGAGTCTTATTAATGAACCTCCCATGGTTGTTTGTTTCTTAATCAAATTTTAGAGGCTCTTTAATGCTCAAAATGACCATTTAAGGCTATTTTTTGAACCTCATTTTGTGTGATAAGAATTTAAAAATATTTGATCCTATTTAATGCCTATATTTATATAATTATAATGAAGAAGGGGTGAAATATTCATATTAATGGAGAGAAATAAAATATAGAGTTTAGTGATCACTATTGTTCTCCATCAAAGAGAGTTGCCTATTTTTTCTCTTCTAAGAGGTTCACTTGTGATTTTTTCATTCTCACTTTTACAATTTTTCGTTGGGTGTTACTATTATCACATGGATTGAAATATAATCCCAGCATGTCATTAGAAATTAATTTTATCAGTATATATTTTAAGTGACTTGAATTCATTAATCCATTTTTTATTAAAATATTCCAAACCATTAAAAAATGTATTTTTTTAATTATTTTATTATCATGTATTTCATTTACTTGTTATCATCATTGATTGTTTTCTTATTTAAATTTTTATTGATGGTTTATAGGGTCATTAAAACCATGAACCTCTATCAAAGATATGGTTAATGATTTAACTTATTCACAGTGACTCTCAGATAAGAATTGTAAAGAAGCATGGATCTCCACCTAGAATCATCATTATTGATGAAAAAAATTTGATAGAAAAAAAAATGGGGAAATAATTTTATTGGACTGGTTCAAATGTATTTCACATAGTACATGTTCATTTGAAGGATGTTATCCCCCATTAGTTATATCTGAGAAAAGGATAATGCTTAATCAATAATGATATTTATGTATGAACATGTGACAAAGTAGAACTCCCCACCAAATAGGTATATTGTTAATGTAATAATGTTAATAACCCATGGATTTAGGTAAATATAATTCCCTAATAGGTTCATAAAACATTCACATTCAAAATTTTCATTTAATGAAAAATCCCACTAATCCTAGAGTAATATCAGATCCACACTCGATTAATAAAAAACTAATAAAATTAAAATATTAATATTAAAGATGAATTTATGTTATGTAAAATTCATTGAATAATCTCATGAATCATTGATTGAATGTTTTATATTTTGATCACTCTACTAATGATAATTCTAGGTAGAGGGTTTTATCTGATCCCATGTGTGAAATATCACATTCCCTATGCTTTGGCCCACTGAACCCCATAAGAAATATAGATTTTTTACATTATACTAAAATCAATGTGGTGACATAGAATTATTATATATGAGGTGATTAAAGCCTTCAATATTTTTTGTGGTACTAAATAAAATGAATTATCTATATTATTTATTTGGTATGCATTTAATTCATTGAAAAATGTATAAGATATAAAATTCCTGAATTATTATTAATAAAATAATATGGGTTATGTGTGTGATGTATAAAATTTTAATGGTGTGAGTATATATAAAAACGTTTAATAAATATAAAAGTGTTATATTCCTTCCATTAAGCTTCACACTTTTCAAGACCGTTATTGATCAATTACATGGGTCATTCAAATATGGGAATACAAAATCTATTTTATCTTAGGAGAAAATGTAAATAGTTATCCTAATATGAATATTGGTTGATATATGAATAGGAAATTGTTGGAGTTGAAATATTTACAACATAGGGAGAAAACCCTAGGACACATTCGAGCTAAACTAGATATCAAAAGGTCCCTAAATCCCTCCAAACCATGCCAATGGGTTCCTTCATGAATCCATCGAAAAGGATAGACCATCTCGGTGGGGACTGTCTCTGCGATCATCTTTGTGGCATGACTGACACTCGGTGGGTCAAACACCTACCAATGGAGCGGTCCTCTCCCTAGTGTCATTGGCCTCCATGACATGCCCCACACAACCACTTCAGCGATTCTCTCTGCAGCATCTTGCCCCCTATGTGCGGCCAATGCATTCTGATAGAGCCTATCCTCTCTGCGGTGTCACCACTCTCTGCGATGAGTTCATTGACCCTCACCAACCTATGTTTCCTTTAAATAGCGATATCACCCCCCTCTCAAACCATTTGTACTCATCCCTTTCAACTTTTGAGCTTCTGTTTCAGAAATACCATTGTGAAACCAACTGATGGATCACCAAAGGTACATGAACTCTATGATATGTACCTATTTCTATTCTTCATAGCCTCCACCTATGATGGAAATTACCTTCACGAAGGCATATGATGTTTGTAAAGAAGGAGGCCCCATTGGGGTTCGCAAGGTTTCACGAAGTGTTAAGACTTCGCGAAGCACTCTCTAAAGAAAGAGTTGTGTGTTTTGGAGAATATCTAATTCATTGAAGGTTCCCCTATGTGAAGAAATTGTCCTTCATGAAGACCCCTTCCATCACCAAGGATTCCCTCTTCTCGAAGAACCCATGATTCGTGAATACCGCTTCCATCACAAAGTGCCTCTTTTCAATATCTTCTGCATTGCACACCCTCTGTCCATGTGGCCTTAGAGGATTTTACAAAGTTATTTCAAAGTCCCTCGAGTAGTGATTCATATTTTATTAATTTCCCTCATACGTCTTCTCATAGGTATGATAACAACTATTTCATAATTTTATATCAATGATAATGTGATCCCCTAGATGGATAAATTCATTACCCCATCTCTGTATGACATTGCTGGTGCCTTCCCTTCACCAAGGGTTGATGTGTACTGGTTATGTAAGTCCTAGAGGTGAGGAGTGACTCCTCATCATCCAAGATATAATACATTAAACTGAAAAGAAATTTTTCCTTCAAAAAAAGACATTATACTATGATGGCCTCATATGTGGTAGGTCCAAGAGTATCAGATAGGGAGGGGCATGGGATCCCTCCTGCTCTCTCTTTACCTCAGAGGTTTTCCACCATTCACACCTCAGGTAGTCTCCATGTAATCCCTAACACCCTATCATGGGGTATTTCATATACGATGGTCATATCCTCCTCATACATCTGGAAACCATCCAATCTCATCGGGCCTCCATCTTGTTGTAGGTACCAATATCCATCTCCCTAGGCCGCTAACCACACGTAAGCCCCACTCCATTCCTCACATACACACCATTTACGCCATGATTGTCAGATCATTGTTGCTGATTATTTCTCACACCGAGCATGAATCTTGTGGTTGTAGAGTAAGAATCAACCATGAAACCCTCTTTAGGCCACCTTAGTGTGTATTCCCCATCCCAAAAAACTAAACTACAAAGAATTTTATATTTTCATGTCCCTGGAATGATAAATAGGAAATATCTATGAGGTTCTATCCCATCACCCCATCGGTCTTGACCACTCCACGTCAGTTTACCCTCATCCTGCGTGACATTAAACTATATTCCTCTATCATCCCACATGACATTAGGATATATGCTTTCAAACTACATGAGTTTTTATCCTTGTCTCCTTGGACATGGTATGTAGGAAGCCACCCTGAGGTTCAATCCCGAACAGTGCTAAACATCGGTGTCCCCTTTGTTGGGACACACATCCATAGTCTTTCACTTAGTGGTTTTAGGAGAAATCCTAGGAATCTAACCATGCATAAGACCCATGCTAAATTCTCTATCCTCAAAATAAAAGTGTCCCTCTTGTGATGGGATGCTAAACATGTGTAAGAACCCTCATGTCGCTGGGTCAATGTCTTTTGTGTACACCCTGATTCTATTCCACATCTTGAAATATGAGGACTTTGATTTCCTACCGCAAGGATATATAGGAAGCCTCTTTGAAGTTCAAGACCATCTCCCATGCCTTATGTTGATCTCTCCCTTGAACCTTTGGGTTTTGGGAAGGCCATTCCTTAACCCGAGGGTTTTACTTTCTTTGGGTCCCATCCATGTGTCCATTCTCACGAGCCACCTACTTAGGAAACTCATTACCCATCGATCTACGTGGACTATTATTCTCACCCACTGAGATATGTAGGAATCCTCCCTAACGTTCAATCCCAAAACCACCATCATATTTTTCACCAAAATGCATGGAATTTGATCTTTTCTCATTACAAGAATGGTATGAAGGAAACCTCTCTTAGGTTTAAGCCCATCACCCATCGGTATCGACCACTTCACATCAGTTTACCCTCTTCCTGCATTATGCTAAACATTATTCTTTAAAAATATGTGACTTTTCATCCCTATATCCTAGGAAAAGTTATATTGGAATCATCCTAAAGGATCAATCCCATACACTATTAATATTCAGTGTCCCATTGGTTGGGACCCTCATCCTGGGTTCATCCCTTAGTTTCATTAGACCAGCTACCTGGAAGCTAACCATAAATAAGCACCAAACTTAATTCACTATCCTCCAACCAATATTTTACCTCTTAATATGGGATGTTAACCATCTATAAGACCTTCCATGTCACTGGGTTTCTATCCTTTGTGCACAACCTGATTCTATTACCCATCCAAAACTACATGGAATTTGATTACCTACCACAGGGATAAGTAGGAAGCCTCATTGAGGTTCAAGATCATCATCCATGTCCCATCCTAGTCTTTTTCGTTATCCATTGTGTTTTAGGATGTTTATGACATAACCTGGGGGTTCTACTTCCTTCAGGTACCATTCATGCATTCATTCTCATGAGATGCCTCCTTAGGTGACTCATCGCCGATTGAACTACATGGACATTGATTCCGAAAAACGAGTATACATATAAATCCTCTATGAGGTTAAATCACAACACCACCATCATCTTCATGTTTGTTCCATCCCATTCATCTCATACACAACATCAAGTCCCCCATCATCCATCCTGGTTTTACCCGGTCTGCCACATCCCAGTAAGATCAGGTCATCCACTTCTCCCTCACTCCTAATAGTATCCAAGATGCTAACCACATGTAAGCCCCATCATTTCTTCAAGTTTTTTTAAATTGTGTACACCCCAATCCCCTGATTCACCCTCTAAAACTAAGTGGATCTTTATCCATGTCTTCTATAAAGGGTACATAGGAGGCCACTATGAGGTTCAATCCAAGCACATGGTAAACCATGGTGTACCCTTTTTCTGGAACCAATCATCCTCAAATACGTTCTCATGGGGGGTATTGATCCACCCATCTATTAAGCATCCCTGGTGCTCTGTCCTAGGGATGTACCCATCCTATCCACTGCCATTAGTGTTATGATCAGTCAGATCCATCTCAGTTAGACGTTAAAATCACATAATACCTCATTTAAATCATGGTAAGATAAGAAAAACAATGGATACATTCCTATATAATATAATTACACACACTCAACATGGGATACCTTGCACTTCTGCACCCTTTAGAAGCCCATTAATAAGTTGAATAAATCCAGGTGTACCAGTGTTTCATTGTCCAGACACTCCAACAATGTCCAACATGACTACAACCCTAACCGAAGGTTGCTACCATAACATGACCCCTGGGAATGTCCAAAAAAATAATTTCAGTTAACCAGAATTCAAAATGATGTGGAACTATGAATGAGATTTATGAACAATGTCTTAAATATTTGAGGGATCCCCAAACTAGGCATCAAATTCTGAGGATTTATTGACAGAATAAGAAACTAACATCAATTAATCCCATCTTGATCAAGGAAAAAATTTCCTTGAATAAGAAACTAATTCCATCCATCAATGGAAAGAGGGAATTCAGTGCGATAACCAGCACGTTGCCACATGATGATGTCTTCCACAAAAAAATCATCAGAAACAAAATGGTGAAACAAACCTAAATCCTCTCTTCAATATATAGATTAGTAACATTCGAATAATCTGTAGGTAAGTGTGTCATCAGATCCATATATCCAGAACTAGGTCCCATCCAGAAAGTAGTGGGCCTGGTGTGAAACTCATCAATGTTTGGTGTAGTTAGTTGTTGGGAATTCCGGTCTGCAATGTTGTCTGCGTGGATCTTTCTATCCAGCCATGGAAGACTGATCGATGATGGGGAACTGTGCTTCACTTTGCTATTTTCTATACTAATGAATGAATTTTCCTTTTTTGAAGGACCCATGATCATGCTATACGAAACAGACCATCTCCATAATGTAGATACATGGGAAGGGGAAATATGAATGCAGTAATTACCCATTACTTTATCTTCTCTGTGATGGCTCCCATTCCCACAGCTATTGGGTGCCCACACCCCATATCACCCTATGAATTTATATATAGTAGGGTGATTGATACAATTTTTATATGATATTAAAAGGAAGGACTCATCCTGATGAGGACATGACCCTCCAAGACATGGAGGCATCAATTCCGCATCAACGCAGCCACCCCCAAGTGCTATGCAGGGAGCTGCTTCTCCCCACCATGACCTTTAACACATTTAGGAGACTATCGACGGAGTTCTCCAATGACTTAATTCATTACGCTGATGATTTAAGGGATTTACGTGTCCACCTATCCATGAAATCAAAAATGGAGCCTCCAATGGGGCTCCCACCCGACCGCATCTATGTCTCTGGCTAGTCCTACTGAATAGAGAGTAGGTGGTACATCTCCTTGCATAGTTGGACCTTGTTCGGATGACCCATTGTCAAAACCAGGTGAAAGATCAGAAGTATTCCCTATAGGGGTCATCATCATCTTTGGAGTCAGTGGATTGAGCCAACACGAGCACAAGCTATCAGCCCCTTGACATCATTGGGTAGGGGAACCTCCTGGTTACGAAGTAGAAGAATTTGCAAGCCTAAACAAAGATGATACTCCTTTCACCCTATGACTTGGTTGAGCTACCTCCCCATATTACTAGTCCAAGCATCATCCATTGTAGGATAGCCTATGATGGTGACATTTAGTACACCCCCTTGCCACTATCATCTCCCCAAGTGGAGGCCCTCACCGTATTTTTGTCATCTGGAAGAATGTTTTTCCCTGTGCCTCCAAATCTTAGGTATGGAAATTTTCCTCACATATCAAGTTCTCAATGTGAGGGTCTTCCTTGCGCTGTCACCTAAAAGCATTGAAGCCCTCCCCATGTGGTCATCGATTCTGGTAGAGGTCCCCCCTATTTCAACAATCACAAAAGTGGAGGACCTCAATGCTTTATCAATGGATAACAAATAGGCCCTTATCGTGTTTAATATAATCAGTATGAAGTCTCTCTTCATAGTGCTTCTACTAGGGCCGACTGACGAGAATATCCTCCATGCACTATAGACAGCCACCATGGAGGTCCTCCCCATGGGTCTACCCACTATAGTGGATGCCCTCCATGCACCATCACTATAAAACACTGAGGCCATCCCTGTGTTTCATTCATCATTTTCATAGGTTCCCCTCGCACCCCAACTCATTAGAGTTGATATCCCCCCATGTCACCAATAATCAATATGAAGTCCCTCATCATATCCCATCCCGTGCGGGCGGAAGTCCTCCCCACTCTACCACCAATCTGCATGGGGTAAATCCCCATTTCATAAACCTACCTTATCCTTAAGAACCATCCCATAGCAGGAGGGTGAGTCAGTTCCACCAAAGGAAGAATCTTGAGATTCTTTAAACTGGAATAAAAACTGTCCACTTTTCATAGTCTGTGGTAGAGTGTGATTCAATGATGAAACCCTCCCCTTGATCTTCTTTGTTGGGTGTTGGGTTTGGAACAAGGTGTATAATCCTCATCCTTATGGAATGATAGGTCCACTATATCCTTTCATACCTTCGAAGATACATAAATGAGGAAGAAGATTTCCCCTTTCCAAGGCCTAGACATGATATCCTTCTTATCGTTAATAGGATCATTATCTATCTCGACAAGATATCATAGAGATCTTTTCAGGGGACTAATACCAGATGAGAAGCAACATGACCCAACTCCCAAACCTACAGCCCCAACGTGGGAAGCATTGGATGTTAGTCTATCTAAAAGGGACATGGTGGTGCATTTAGTGCATTCTTATAAAAAACACCCATGATTCGGAGGGTTGTCAGCTCAGGCACTATACTCTCTAGCAGCCAATACACCATCACAAAGGTTAGATTTGGTTCCATTACTTGTCTCGAAACCTGCTCCAGTTGATGAGTAGGTAAATCAAGGACTAGATCCAAAGTATGTGCAGAGAATTTTGTGGGACATTCTTGCGGTGGACTGGTTCTGAGAGTTTTTATGGTTGATTGCAACCACAAATTTCAACATTATGGAGCTTCTTACCTAGGACGAATTTATGTGCCTCCACCAAACCTTAGGGATGACACATTTCCATGTCTGTCTTTAGCAGTTAACTTATTAAAAATGCTGATAACTCTTCGACGACATCGTCCAAAAATGGGGTATGGTCAACTTGGCTACTCTTCATGTGGCATAGTTCCATGAATCGCTTATTCATCATCGAATCCTTCATAAATTATGAGTCCATTGATTTATAGTTCTCTATATAATAATTATGGAGGATTCCCCCCACATCCATATCCATGGTTGGGGTAGTATGCTTCCCTTCATTTTAGTCATATCATGCACTATCCCTAATTTCTAGGTGATATTTAGTATATGCATGGAAGCACAGTCAGAATTAATATAGCCGAACCATTAGAGGATGAATCCAAGATCAGTCTCATTGAAGAGAGCATACCCCAAAGGTGGTTCCACACCTATTGGATCCTTTGGGAAGGGTTACTCACCTGTAAAGAAATTTAATGGGCCTTACTATGCCTTCTGATTCATTGTCCTTTGGTTGGGACCCTAATAATAGAAAAGAGCTCGCTGGGACATTCAATCCCTCTGAACCGTTTGGCTTAGTGAAAAATATAGAAGATGACCCTAAAAATGATTCATTGCGTCAAAATCTATTGGAACATAAGAAGATTGTTGATGACCATCTCTATGAACATTATGTTGAACTACATCCAGATTATGGAAATCCTCGACCCGGGTAGTAGGGGAAGGTACAACCTCCCCCTATTGAGTTACCTCCAATTGACCTTGACCATAATGTCAAAATAGACAGAGTAGAGGCCAGAGTTTTTGGAAATTGGGACTGATATGAAACCCCAAATCCACCCGATTTACATGATACCCCTCCTTAGGACTCAACTCAGGTTCCCTGAGCTGTTCCACAGGCTGTTCACCCTATAGTCCCACAAGTCATCCCACCAGCCGCTCCATGAGACACCATGAATTCACACAATGTTGTAGAACATACCAACTTAATGGTGGTGAGAGAACCTAATCAAGATCATTATCCTCATTTAGATGATCTAATGGAAGCACTTATTGCTTTATTCGAGGCCTTAGAAACATGTCAGGTGGAAATACTGCCCGATGGAAAGCCGTATTCTACATTGGTGGATGATATGCCAGCACCCCCAGGTTTCATGAATCCTACATTATACCCCTTTATTGGGTCATGTGATCTTCTGCAGTATCAAGTCCACTTTATTTCAAGGTGGGGACCAATGTTGAGAACTCCAACATAGTAGGTGGATACCATGCACAAGTGTTTCATACAGACACTAGAAGGCCCCACATTTGTTTGGTACAACCAATTAACTATTGGTTCGGTATCTAGTTGGGAGGACTGTTGCAGGAAGTTTCTCTACCAGTTCATTTCAACCACCTGGAAGAAGAGAATTTCTATCCTCTTCAAATGTAAGAAGAGGCCTGACTAGCGCGTCACAGAATTTTTTGTTGGGTGGAAGGGCCTAATCTATTCCCTAGATATTACACCAACCTTGGAGAAGATGCATATTGTGTGTGTGGGAAATGAGAAGACTGAACTAGTCCATTTTCTCATCACTTAGAACATACCAGGTGGGATTTAGGATTTTTATGATGATGTAGAACAATTAGAAGAAGCCTGGAAACCAGCTAAGAAGGCACATACATTGTCTCCTGTGGTTCCTGCAACAAGATCTGCCTAGGACGATCCCACCATGGTAGCACAAATAGAGGCCCCCATGAAGATAGGATTGTTACTGGTAGGGATGACCCTATAGCTTTGTCGAGGCCCACCACCTAAGGCATAGCCTATGTCTTCGTAGAGCCTGCTTCAGAATCGGAAGGCGTCCCCATGTTACGTGCCAATGCAACCTAGGCAAGATAATCATTTTCCACCTGCATGACATGATCCTCCAACACCACATCATGGATATTCTCCAAAATCTCCTTTCACAAATTGGAGAAACTAGACCTACTCATTTAATGAGGCTTAGGTCCTCAGTTATTTCCGAAGCACCTTGGACTAGGGAATCGTACAATTTCTAGAAATCAAGAAGCCTTGAGAGGTAGATCTCACTGATCTCCCCAATTATTGACTATATCACTAGTTCTTTGGTAACACCCTCAAGTTGTTCTATGTGATTAAATATTGTCTTCAAGACCAATTCGATAACCACATAGTCCAGTTAGGTCGTAACCCTGCAAATGTGTAATGTGTGATTATAAAGCCTCACAATGATAGAGAGGGTGAATAGAAGAAGGTTTCTAACAGTGGGTATCAAAAATATGATGACCGTATAGCTCACAAGGAAGTCTCCCATGAACATGGTATTGTCTATGCACGTTTGAATCAAACCGAGCCTTCATAATTCGCCACATTACTAGTATCCACTACTTCTACATCAATATCTCAACCTTCCTCTTCTTAAAGGAGCGAGAACCAGTGACAGAAACGAAGAAAAATCCCTCCTCTAGTTCCAAATATTCCTCTATAGTTTGTAACTCCATTCCCCAAAGATGGTTATTTCCCATAGAATCAATCCAATAATGGTGGATTATTAGTTTGGTGACCTAGGATATGCTTCTGTCAATACCGTGGAGCTGGTAAAACCCTACATGGTTTTCAATGATGAAGAGTGTCATAAAAACCCTCCAAAATCCCCAGATAATACTAGTTTCGATGGAGACATGGTTTTGTGAATCTATAGAATGAATTGGTTAGTGATTCGGCCAAGATGGGAATGCCACGAATACCAGACAGTAGGCCCAGCATTGACCTCGACACTCCCAAACTTCATATCCCAATTCCTCATATCATCCCGCACCGCCATTTGTGAAAATTGATGAAGAAGATCCACCAAAAATATGCTATGGTATGTCATGTTCTATCTTGGATGGTCCTTAGTCATCTGGTCATCAACTATTAGTCACTCTACATGGTTTGACTAGTGTGAAATTGGACATTCCCAACACTAGCCAGAATCTTCCAACTCAACCAACAACACTTGTCAAACCTCATTACAAAGAGAGGAATTTTGTCAGTAGTATTATATGGATAGAACAGATGTATGATATCCTCATGCATCATCCCGACATTCTGGTTAATATCTCTATTATCAAGGCTCTCTACCTGTCAGCAGATATCGGTGAAGCCCTTGTAGAGGAATTGAGGAGCCCCCTCCAGTTCAATACAGAGGTACCTGCTATAGAATCCTTCCATATTGAGACAACAGATCATACAGAATGTAAAAATATCATCTCTTTATTTGGATAAGATGATGTTTCTCATTCACATGGGTAGGTCCTCCCACTATACATCACTAGCCATTTCAATAGAGTGGAGGACCATCATTGTCTTATTGACATGGGATCTGGGATCAACCTTATACTAACTCAAACGCTATGAAATGTGGTACTTTCTGAGAAATATCTAAGTCCCTATGAACTGAAAATTAAGGTTATGATATGATGGAGAAGAAACTATTTGGAAACATTCACCTGAAGACCCAGTTCAGTGGCCTAGTAGTGAGCACCGAGTTCATGGTTATCTCACAAGACACTTCTTACAACGTGATGATGGGTAGGACATGGCTCCACTTGCATGTAGAAATCTCTTTCTCATATCACCAATGCCTTATGTACTCCCTTAGTGGTCTAGTATGCGTACTCAAAGGTGATTCATCCCACCTTTCCTCTTATGAAGCCCATAACTTAGATGATGACAGTTATAAGAGAAAAGATAAGTAGATTCAGGCTAATAGGGTTAAATATGCTACGGTTGTAACTGATCTGTGGATAGACTAACACGATGTCTATGTTTTTCTCAAATAACTAATTAGATTTCATGACCCAAATCATGGGAAATGATTCATAGTATCTAGAAAAGGGGGATGTGCATTACCAGTTCTATGTAATAGTGGATGATTGCCTTGTATTCCTACAAAAATCTAGCTTGGGTGATCCCATAGCCCCATACTTCTATAAGGCAATTTGTTGTCCTCCCTTTGGCAAGGAAAATTCATCAAACATTTTTTTTCAATAGTTTGAGATAAACCGGATCAAGTCGATGCACTACTATTCTTTTGATATCATCAAACTTAGACCCTTGGGTCAAAGGCCATATGTGATCGGGTCGATAGCTTTCATCGATATGGTTTCAGTAGTGCAGGAGTCCCCTGATGAGGTTTCCACTACCGCTCAGGCTGGTACTAGTGTCCTGTCAAGATCTATCAACTCAGAGGAGTTTCCTCTTTCTGATGACCCTATCATTATGGATGAAGAAGAAGATTTTGGAGACACCCCTCCTAAATTTTAAGAGGGTGTCTCCACTACGGTCGATGAATTGGAATCGATGAACCTCAGAACCAGGACTGATCCGAAACTAACACTGATCAACACCACTATGCCTACAGAAGAGAAATAATGATATGTGGTTTTCTAAAATCACCTTTCTGATGTATTCTCTTATAGGTATGATGATATTACATGGATTGATCCTCAAGTCACCATCCACCATCTTGGTCTCCCAAAAAATCATTGCAGTTTCAAACAACCTCCTAGAAAGATGCAGCCTTATCATGGTGCCACGGTCAAGGTCAAGGTTGATAAGATCATAAAATACAATGTCATCAAGGAATTCCATTACCTCATATGGTTAGATTACATTGTTCCCATCATGATGAAGAACAGACAGATCAAATTGTACATCGACTTCTAGGATCTCAGTCATCACTGTCTGAAGGTCGATTTTTCCCATCCTCTAAAAAAACTAACATTTGACGCCACCATTGGATTCGAGACTCTCTCTTTCTGGATGGGTATTTGAGATTTAATATAATATGAATATCCCCCATGAATGTGGATTCCACTAAATTCAGGGATCCACAAGGTACTTTCTCCTAATAGGTAATGACTTTCAGTCTATAGAATGTGGGTGAAACCTATCAGCATTCCATGCACATCATATTCAATATAATCCTCTAGACATTGGTGGAATTCTATGTGGCCATTCTCGTGGTTAAACACTGCCAGTTTCGGGACCATATCAGTATTCTTGAAAAAGCATTAAACTTATTCTATTCCCATCATCTGATGATGAAAACCTTGAATTGTGCCTTTGGGGTCACCATTGGAATGATTACAGGTTTGTTATCAGATACAGAGAAATTGAGAGCAATTTGTTAAAGAACAAGGCCATCAGTCTAATGTATCCTCTGATAAATATTTGGTATCTCTGAGGATTTTAAGGCCATATATCATATATACCTAAATTCATCACAAATATGGTTGTCAAGGGTAATCCATTTTCCCATCTCATGGAGAGTATTTCTGATTATCAGTGGGATGAGGAGTGTCAGACTACTTTTGAGGTAATCGAGAAGTACCATCTACAACATTTTCTTACAATGCCACATGTTTCTAGAAAGATGATGGTCCTCTATATGACCATTGTGGAATGGTCCCTCAGTTCCCTTCTCATCGAGAAGAACAATGATGGAAAAGAGAAATGTTTATAATATCTCATCCACATTCTCCTCGATACAGAGACCATATATTCCTCCATAGAGAAGAGATTCCATGTGTTGGTATTAAGACTATATAAATTGAGACAAAAAATATATGACCATAAGATATAGCATGCGTCCCAAGTGGACTCACTAAAGTACATTCTGAACCACCCAATGTTGACCGGCCATCTAGCTCGGTGGGAAGTGATCCTTCAATAGATCAACACCATGTTTTCCCCCCCAAAATCCAATCAACTAGTCAGCAATGTAAGAATTTCGTTCTACCCATCGAGCCCCACAGATCAGTATCTAGAAATTTATTTTCTATAAGGGAAAAACCTCTTAGTGGATCATGCCATTATGTGTTGGAAAATGAACTTTGATGGCTCTTACCGAAGCCCTACTGTCATAAGAATAAATGATCCAAGACTGAATAGAATGGTCCCTGGTATCATCTTCTTCACACCTACACATGTTTTCCTACCCTATTCATTCCTATTGTTAAAATTTTGTACCACCAATGAGGTAGAATATCAGGCTCTCACCACTAGAATCAAGATGGCCATCGAGATTTAATTTCTCCAACTACATGTTAAAGGGGACTCCAAACTAGTCATTAAATATATTAATGGTCACTACTTCATCACAAAGTGAGAGATTGTACCACTACTAGAGCATACTCTCTAGATAATTTCCCAGTTCCCTTCTTGGTCAGAAGTTACCCATGTCCCTTGATCATAGAACGGTTGAGAGAATTCCTTGGTTGGCCCTTCCGCATCTCTTGTAGTTCCCGGTCAAGATGATTTGATTATCCATGTGGAGAATTGAAGATTCATCATCCTCATCATTCTAGATGATGATTATATCCCACTGGTAAGCCAACTCATAGTCAGTGCCTCCACATTGGGACCTCCAGGTCCCCCTACCTCAGTTTTGTAAGGTACCCCTAACTAGACAACTCCCTTTATCAGGTATCTCCAGTACAAAAATATCCCGACAAACCGAGCCAAATGTGAGTGAGTCCATCAGTTCATAGAGCAATTTACCCCCAAGAGTGGACCCATTCTTGAGAAGATCCTCTACGGACGTGGGTTTGATGGGATTCTCCTCCATTTCATTCATGGAGGTGAGAATTCATAGGTCATGTAGGAATTTCATGTTTGTTCCTATAGGGCTCATCTAACAGGGTCAAAACTCTCCCTCATATGATCTGATGATTGGGATATTTTTGGCCCACCATGATCCATTACTGTGTTGAGAATTCCAAGAGGTGACATTCATGATAGATCCATAATAATTTTATGCATCGGATATTAGAGACTCTCCATACTAATAAGTAGTCTTGGACCTTTTTATTCTGGGTACTAGATGTTTGGGGACCATATCTACTTGCAACAACTCACTAGTGTAGGTACATCCTGACCGCTATAGATTTCATTTCAATTTGAGAAGAGTAAATTAATCTCATTGAAGTCAAGGACCATTCTATCATTGACCTCATGTGCTATAATATCATCTAAAGATTCGAAGTCGCTCACGCCATCCTCAATGATAGAAACACCAACTTCTAAGCAGTCGAGCTGAAGAAATTGTACAAAAATAACAACATATTTTCTAATCATACCTCTCGATATCATACACAAGAAAATGGTTAGATCAATGGGTTTAAAAAAACCCTCTCTAACATCTTCCAGATGATGGTTTGTCAGAAAAAAATATTTATTCAGACAAACTCCCCCACACTCTCTGGGCCTACCAGACGACGACTTGTAATTCCACTCAGGTGACTCCATATTCCCTGGTGTATGTAATATAGGCATTCATACCCATCGATATTAAATTACTCTCATTATGAACATCCTTATATGAATAGAATGAACTAGAAAAAGTATCTGATATCGATCTATATGAACTAGAAGTGCTTGATGAGAACAGGATTTGTGCCCTGCACAATCTGGAGAGGCATCAGAAAAAGATATCCTGGGAATTCAATATGAATTTTCACCTCTTCTCATTCATAAAAGGTGACAAGGTTCTAGACCTAAGACATCCAATGATACCAGGCATGAAGCCACTAAAGTTGGAGCTTAAATAAGAGGGATGATACATCTTTCACAGGGTTTACCCCAATGGTGCATACTCTATGGTCACTATGGTTGGTGAGAATAATACTCCTCCGACCAATGCCAAATTTCTCAAGAAGTATTTCAAATGAGGGAATCTTCTTACTACATGGGTTTATATTGTATTACCATCCTATATTACGTTAAACAGCTTATCCTTGTCCTTAAATATGTTAAACTATAAATAGTCTGAGCTCTGCAACCTTAAACCATGATCTCCCACATCCCTATCACATGAAATTAAACTAAACAATGATTATATAACTATGAATGGTTTGAATCCCATCCTTATAAGATATGTATGAATTCCCAAACCTTTTTTCCATAGACCATCCATCGGATTCCTGACCCCTCTGGCCTCTTGGACCATGTTCTCTATTATGATTGTATGATGTGGTATAGACTCCTTTTCCACATTCGCTTTGGGATATTTTTTCACACCACAAAAATCCCTTTGAAATGATCCTCTTATACACATCATTGTATCAAAATGTTAAAAAGTATGAAATTTTCATTACCACATTTGGATTGATTCTTATCCTTATGGGATATGTATAAATTCCATGACATTTCTTCTTTAGGTCCAGTACAACAAATCTCTTCACCCCTCCCTAGATTAGTTCCCTTTGAGGGATTTTATATAGTGTGGTGTGTGGAATTATTTGGTCCTCATTCACATTGTGTTTACAATAACCACATCATGTACCCCACCTCCCAAAACATCCTTCATCCATCATCCTTACCACCAGATTTTAAACTATAGACCATGTTTATGAACTACGTCTGGATTGATTCCCATCTTCCTGGGATAAGTAGGAACATCCAAATATTTTATTCTCTGGTCCATCATGTGTTCATAAATTCTTATCCTGACCACTTATCCTAAGTTATCTCAAAGAATTATTAATTATGTGGTGTATATGGGCTTATGTCCACATTCACGTCTGGTAATTCTCGACACCATAAAAATTACTCTTCATGATTCCCTTTTTCTACATCCTTACCGCAAGAAGTTATACAACACAGTCGGTTAAAAAATATTTTTGAATTGATTCTTATCCTTATGGGATAATTAGTAATTCTTGGACATTTTTTTTCGGGTCCAGTAATGTTTTCTAGAAAATCTCTCTTCCTTCTGGCCCGATGGACTATGTTCTCTTAGGGGTGTTTTGTGTGGTGTGGACATATGTCCTCATTCACATCGGGATTGAAATAACCACACCACATATCTCTCTTTGGAGAGATATCAATTCCCCTTTCCTCCATTAATCTTCTTGAGTCATATACTTTCCACTGGGCCCCGCGACCTTTTTTGGGTGATTCACCAATGTTCCCAAATGCACTATGGTTTTGGACCTAGAGTGTTGGATTCCGCATGGACATGCTTTTATCCATTTAAATTCTTAATGTATCCCATTATTTGGGTTTCTATCATCTTTAAAATACAAAAGGACCCCAGAACGATATATATTCCAGACCTTATGGATCGTCTACTTTTATGAGCCAATACCCCAGAGGATTTTGAACAAAATAATGTGAAGGGTTCTATGATTCGAATATGTTCAGTGGTCAACCCTATTTTTTCCCATTTCCATCCAACAAGATGTGGATTCTGTGTTTTGAACATGGTCAAAAGTTATCCTTCGTCATTGTTCCTCCCCCATTGAACCCTAAATATTGGTCTTGTGATTCACATCCCTTTCGACTCTATCACATTAAAGTGGAATTTCGACACCCTTGGTGCTATCCCTCTATTGGAATTTATGTGTGAAGAGGAAAAATCATCATCATGGTTTTATCCTTGACCCCACACCCTTTACCCTTATTGTGTATTGCATGTGTTGTGAAGATCTTTTCTACACTCATTTCCCACAGCAAGAAAAGATCACGTGGTTTTAGGGACATGGACAAGGATTACGACAACTTGGATGAATCTAACTTCTTTCGGTCCGAGCTCAATGAAATTAAACTCATACCCCCTTTTCCTTACTGCATGATTTTAAACTGCACAAATTTTTTGAACTATGTACCCCTTGATTCTCATCCTTATGGAATACATAAGAAATCTTGGACATTTCATCTTCGGGCCCAGCTCCAGCTCCACTAATTACCTCTTCTGTTCGGCCTTTTGGCCATGATTATTATAGGATTGTGTGGTGTGGTTTATGTGGGCTTAATTCCTCATTCACATTAGGTCTATAATAACCTCACCACATATTTACCCTTATGGGATAGTCCCTCTAATATTTGTCCTTACCGCATGTCATTAAACTGTATAGAATTTCTTGAACCACATTCAGCATGATTCCCATACTAATCGGATTTGTAGGAACACTCAGACATTTCATTTTCGGGTCCAGCCCCATGTCCCATGATCTTTTCTGGCCCCTTTTCCTATGGTCCTCTTCCGATTGGGTTGCACGTTGTATGGCGTGGACTGACATCTTCAATCACATCGGGTATACTTTATCACACCATGTAAATTCCCTTTATAACATCGTTATTTTTCATGAATCCAAGCCATTTTACATTAAACTATGCTACCATGTCCCTCATGATTATAAATTGTTTCGTATTTTTTGAACAACGTTAAAACGAATGGGCTGGTCTTGTCATGTGACCTAAAACTGTGTCATTATTGTCCTCACTACACAACAAAAAATGGAACTGAATTATGGTGTCCTCATGTGTGGGGATATCAATATTGGTGTCAGTTATCCACCATGACATTTTTCAAGGCCTACATATGGATTAAATCTGGTAGAGATCCCAGATTATCCATTAGGGATTTGATGTATAAAGAAACAAACCCACACCCACACTAAAGAACAAACCAGATCCATTAAATGTCACTTCTTTTGGTTCTTGGGCTAGACCTACATGAATGTATTTCCAGGAATGCCCATATCTTTCTTCTTTGAGCCCAAACCCAGGTACCTCAAATCTTGCCTTCATTCCAACCGCTTGGCCTGAACTCTATTGAAAGAACATGGTGTGGTAGGGACCTCTTGGATCCTCATTCACATTGGGTTTATAATATCCATACCATGTACTTCCCTTCAGGGATCATCCATCCCTTCTCCCTATGTCCTTTTCACATGATGATAAACTACATGAAATTTTTAGTTACTAATATGGCTTGATTCCCATCCTCATGG
This sequence comes from Viscum album, assembly GCA_963277665.1. Taxonomy (NCBI): domain Eukaryota; kingdom Viridiplantae; phylum Streptophyta; class Magnoliopsida; order Santalales; family Viscaceae; genus Viscum; species Viscum album. The sequence goes on from OY728123.1 coordinate 984,577,464, forward strand.
TATATGTAGGAATGCCCAGATATTTAGTCCTCAGGTCCATCCCTAGGTTCATAAACCCATTTTACCCTTCTCTATTGGACTTCTCGATCCCTATTATGCCTCACCGACATCTTCAAATGAATTAGGGTGTAGGTCCTAGAGTGGTGGATTCTACATGGACATGCATTCATTTGTTCCAATGCTTAATGTCTCCCTTTATTTTGGTTTGCATCATTTTGAAATCCTAAAGGTCCCGATTGATGGTATGTAGGCCCGACCATATTCATCACCAAGAGATCTGGGCCAATGTCCGAGAGGATTTTGAACAATATTATAAGACAAGGTATGAATTTTTAAATCAGTCAGTAGTCGCCCCCTAGATGTTAGTTCCTATTTCAGGTCACACGATATAGATGTTGTGTTTCGAACATAGTTAATAGTAACCCTCCAATATTATGACACCCGCATTAATCCATAAATATTGGTCATGTGATTCACCTCCTTTTCCACTCCCTCATGTTCATGTGGAATTTATACCCCCATGGTTGTATCCACCCACACACCTATGCATGTTAAAGTGGGGGAATTGGCATAGTGAGGTTCATATTTGACACTACAAAATCTCCCCCTACTGTGAATTATATGAATGGGAAATATCTTCTCTGACCTTGTTTTCCACATCGAGCATAGCTCACATGGGCTAATTGATATGGGTAAGGTTTGTTCATACATTGTAGAACCACACTTATTTTGGTCATAACACTATGACTTTAAACTATGATATTTGGTCCCTTAGTCCTGGAATCATGAGTTAAAAATATGTGTGTTCTTATGTAAATTTGAGGTGCGGTGCAGACTGTTTTGTACTAATTCACATCGGGTAACTTAATAGCACCACATCACATATTTTTTGCTTCAGGAATCTTCGCATTTAATGGTCCATTCTCTATAAAGATAAGTTATGATCTCTTATTTCCTTATCATTTAGTGAAAACTATGTCTTCAGCCCCCAAGCTATGAAATGATAAATTACCTATCCATTCGATGTATTCAATTGAGAAGATGTTGACTTTATTGGTACTGGCCTCCTTCTACACCACCTTGAAGAACTACATTTGGCATTATTCTCATTTTTATGGGATACATAGTGACGCCCAATAAGTTTCCCCTGGGCCCAACCCTAGGGTCATTAGCCATTCTGGATCCTCGGCCCTAATTATGGTCCAAAAACAATAGTCTTAAGCTTGGACTTCCTAGCTGTACAACAAGAATTTAAATTTTTAGCATCAGTATAGGTAGTATGACTTTTAAACTATGTTCAACATCATAATATTAAAATGTTAAACTCTTCAATATCATCCTCCCCACATGATGCTAAACAATGTTCTTATCATCCTCATTTACACGACGTAAAAATGTAGACCATCATAGATCCTTATTAGAGAGGTCACTCCCGGAAGTTGGCATGTTCTAAATTCCAACCGATACACTCACCTAGTGAACGTTTATCATAGTGGAATATTCAAAGAGTGTTGGAATTCATCCAAACAACCCATCATTACATCACCAATCATAGTGTACCCTCTATTTCAGATCCCCATTACTTTTCACATTGGGCGAAACCCCCTAATGGGTAGGATAATAATCATTAAGGCTCACCTACCATCTGGGGCCAACGTTACAGAATACATTAGACGACACTAGGAGTTCGAACCCGTGTTTCGAATGCGGTGAGAAGTTCACCCTCATTTATTTTTTCCCATTTCCAGATAACATGATACAAATGATGTGTTTTGAATTTGGTGAATAGAAATCTTTTATCATCATTTCATCCTCATTGTATCCAGAACTTTGGGTATCAAAATCCACATTCTACATTAACCACTCTTTTGTACTGATTCTAATGCCCCTAGAATTATCCAGCGCAACACTAGAGCATGTTGAGAGAGGGAGGTTTGGCAGTTTTGATAGTTCTTCTTGGAAATACTCGGTGGTCATTCATACCTCGGGTTTCATGTAATTAGTTGGTATTCTCACATTAAAAGGGAACAATTATGTGGTGATACACTGTTTCTCACACTAGTTACAACCCACGTGAGCCTAGGGAGTGATCACTGGATATTTCATTGATAAAATTGGGATGCAATAATCAAGGAAAATAATGGTATTCATGCCCAAAAACAAAATAAACAATAAAGTATGAATGTATGTTTATTTTTTCATACAAGTTACAAATCCTAGGAATTCCCCCCCCTAATAGATGGATTAACCTCCTCAATTGAGCATTCCAGCTCCACCACTCTATGGTGTGTGGCCTCTAAAAGTTTCTCTCACCTTGTAAGAACCCTCTAATCTTTGTTGTCCATGGGGAAAAATTTATTGTACGTGGTGAAATCGCAGACCACATAATCTTGGATATTATCCATATCGTGGGATTCTTGCCTGATCTACTCTTCGTCTTCATTCATCATTGCTTTTAATGAAGATATAAATTCATATTGGGTGCTAATGAAAGCATAATTTTCAATCACCAGCATCCTCAAACAATGGACTTCTTGCTCAGCCTCCTAATATATTTGGATATTGGTGAATTACCTTTTTAATATATCAACACTAAGATCACACACATCCTCCCACACCATCTCGACAATATACTCTTGAATGAGAACGTGAGGGCATCAAGAATCCACTCCTCTAGTGCATAGATCTCATAGCTGAGGGAGGATTTATCCCATTTGATTGTTCCACTACTATTGATTGGTGTTATCAAAGAAATGTTTGATCAATTTCATTGTCATCATTAGATATCCTTGATTTCCTCTTCATTAAGAGTGGTCTCATCTTACTCCTTCAGGATAGTGGGTTAAAATTATGGAAATAACTCCACAATCTCAGTACCAAGATCTCTTCCAGGATGGCCTTTATCGCTGGATTCTAACACTAGTTTCAAAAACATTTTTTACATTGGTTATATTTTTTTACGCTGGTTTTTGGATGATGTTATTATAGGAAATGTTAGAAATATTATTTTTTACATCGGTTATTTTAAAACTGACGTAAAAAACATAAATCCAAAGCTTTTTTCACATCGGTTCCTAAAAAATCGATGAGGAAAATGCTTTGGAGTGGTGATTTATTACGTCTGTTTTAAAATAACCATTGTGGTAAACGGTGCCTGGGAATCATTTTCCCCCTCATTTATTAAAAACCCAACATGATAAACCTGGCTATAATGCATTTTTTCATGTTGGTTGTTTTTTAACCAAAGTGAAAACCTATATACTACATTGGTTATTAGATAACCAATGTAAAAAAGCATTCCCATTCACTTATTACATTGGTTATAAAATAATTAGTATAAAAACCTGCCCATGAAGAGTCATTCACGTTGGTTATTGCTTAACCGATGTGAAAACATATATATGACATCATTTATTTAATAACCGATGTGAAACAATATTTCCATGCATTTATTACGTTGGTTATAAAATAAATGACGTAAAAACATATTTTTTTAATAAAACTATTCAACCATTACTATGATCTACCAAAGAAGACCTGAAACAAGCAGAAATAGACCGAAACTAGACCAAAATGAAACCAAAATACATAGTAAAAAAACATCAAAACTAGACCAAAACAATAAGAACCAAAGAAAAATAAAAAATCACAAAGATAACAATAAAAACATACAATGTCAACTAAAAAAAATAATACCCCTTGGACAGCCTCTACCCCCATGGACAGCTCTCGCACCCCACTGGACAACACCCCACCCCTGGACACCCTCACACCCCCCCAGGACAACCCCCTAGACACCCCACCCCCTAGACACCCTCCCACCCTTTGGACACCCACTGAATCACAGGAAAACCCCACCCAATAAACATCCCCTAGACACCCCTACCCCTAGATACCCACACCACCCTTGACACCCCTACCCCTTGACACCCCACCCCTTTGGACACCCCCTTGGACACCCCCACACCCCAGACAACCCCACCCCACTGAATATCCCCCCTAAAACCTACCACCCCCTGGACACCCCCATACCCCTAGACACCCTCCCACCCCATGGATAACCCCCACCCCCTGGATTAGCCCCACCCCTTCAACACCCTCCCCCCCCCCCCGGACACCCCCACACCCCTGGATAGCCCCACCCCCAGCACATCCCCCAACCCTAGACACCCCCACCCCTGTCTGTCCACCCAATGGACACCCTCCCACCCCTTGAATAGTCCCCCCCCCAGACCCCACACCACCCCACTGGATAGGCCCCCACCCATTGGAAATCCTCCCACCCCCTGGACCCCCCTATACAACCCCCCTTGGATAGGCCCCCCCACACCCTTGGACATCATCCCAAACACTGGACACCCCCACCCCCTAGATAGCTTCCACACCCCTAGATAGCCCTCACCCCCTGGACACCCTCCCACCCCTTGGACACCTTCCCACCCCCTGGACAACCCCCACCCCCTAGACAACACCCCACCCCTAGAGACCACCACACCCCAATGGACAGGCCCCCACCCCTTGGACATCCTCCCACCCACTGGACACCCCCACCACCATGGACATCCCACCACCCCCTAGAAAGGCCCCCACCCCCGTGGATATCCTCCCACCCCTGGACACCACACCCCCAAGAGAGGTCCACACCCCGAGACAACCCCTGCCCCTGGACACCCTCCCACCCCCTGAATAGCCCACACACCCAGGATAGGCCCTCACCCCCTTGGACACCCTCCCACCCCCCAAACTCCCCCACCCCTAGACAGCCCCCACCCAAAGGACAAGCCCCCAACCCCTTGGACATCCTCCCACCCCCATGGAAAACCCCCTGGACATCCCCCCACACCCTTGGATAGACCCCCGAATAGCCCCACCCCTTGGACACCACACCACCACGCTGGAGCCCCCCTATGGGCACCCGGCTACCCCCTGGACAGCCCCACTCCCCTGGATAGGCCCCCACCCCCTTGGACATCCGCCCATCCCCCTGGAAAGCCCCACCCCCATGGATAGCCCCCACCTCTGGACATCCCCCACCCCTAGGACACCCTCCCACCCCATACACCCTTGGACACCCTCCCACTAACATGGACATCCCCTCCATGCCCTGGACACCCACACACCGCTTACCCCCTTGGACACCCTCCCACCCCATAGACACCACCCCACCCCCATGGACAGCCCCCACCCCATGGACACGCCAACCCCCTAGACAACCCCACTAGACACCCCTACCCCATGGACTCCCCCCACACCCCTGGACACCCCCACCCACCATGAATCCATTATAATTCTCTTCCAAAGTATGAAACAAGTAAAAACCAGACCCGAAGCAGACCAAAACCAGACAAGAATCCATACAAGAAAAACATCAGAACTAGACCAAAATAAGAAAACATAAAATTTCAACTAAAAAAAACTAAATCCAACCAAAACAACTACAAAATACACAATTAAAATTAAAATATTCAAAATTAAATTTTACACTACAATCAAACTAAAATCCAATCAAACCTGTAGAATAATTTGACCATTCCACTTATTCTACAAGAACTGCTGGTATAGGATGACTGAAGTTAATATATGCCAATGGTTTCAATGAAACTGATGGGATATATATATTCCAAATTTTCATGAACCATTGGAATACATTTTTTATAGTATATAATCTCTTCCAATGGTTTCAGGGAAAATGTTGGGATGTATGTATACCAACGGTTCAAGAACTATTGGAATACACTCTCTACTATATAATCTATTGCAATGGGGGGTGGGGTTGTCTATGGGGTGGGGGTGTACATAGGGGTGGGGGTGTCTAGGGGTGTCTAAGTGGGTGGTGGGCTGTTCAGGGGGGGATGTCCAGGGGGTGGGTGTGTCCGTGGTGGTGGGGGGTGTCCATGAGGTGGGGGGGTCCCTGGGGGTGGGGGTGTCCGGGGGGTGGAGGTGTCCAAAGTGGGCTGTCTAAGGGGGTGGGGGTGTCCAAAGGGTGACCATGGGGGTGGGGGTGGTGCCCAAGGGGGTGAGAGGGTTGTCCTGGTGGTTTGGGTATCCATGGGGGTGGTGGGGGTTTCCATGGTGGTGGGTGTGTCCAGGGGGTGGGGGTGTCCATGGGGTGGGGGTGTCCATCAGGGTGGGGGTGTCCAGGGGGTGGGGTGTACATGGGGGTGGGGTGTCCAGAGGGTGGGGGGTCCAGGGGGTGTCTAAGGTGTGTGGGGGTGGTGTCCAAGGGGGTGAGGGGGATGTCCAAGGGGGCAAGGGGTGTCCAAGGGGTGGGGGTGGTGTCCTAGGGGGGAGTCCAATGGGGTGAGGGTGTCTACGAGGTGTCTAAGGGGGTGAGGGTTGTGTCTAGGGGGTGAGGGTGCTGTCGAAGGGGGTCAGTGTGTCTAGGGTGGGGGCTATCCAACCCCCTACCCTTGTGGACATCCCCCACCCCATGGACCACCCCCAACCCCCTGGGCAACCCCCACCCCCACCCCCTCGACACCCCCATCCACTGGACACCATCCCACCCCATACATACCCAGACCTCACTGGACACCCCCTGCCCCTTGGACATCCACCTCACCCCTCCTGAAAACCACCCCATCCCCTGGACACCCCCACCCCCTTGGACTACCCCCATCCCCATGACAGCCCCAAACCCCTAGACAACACCACCCCTAGAAACCCCCAACCCCCATGTACATACCCCTATCCCCCTAGATACCAACCCAACCCCCTAAACCCCCCAAAACCCTTGGACAACCCCCTCATCCCTGAACACCTTCCCCCACCACATGGACACCCCTACACCCTTGGACAGCCCCTTACCCCCTGAACACCACCACCCCACCCCCTTAGACACCCATATATACCCCCTCCCACTTGGAAAACCCCCACCCACATGGACAGCCCCAACCACGAAGACACCCCCACACACACATGAAAGTACACTCACACACACATGATAGAACACTCAAAAATAATATACTATCATGATATCACATCCACGGGTAATTTTAGTAAAAAAGAATTTATCATGGTATAAAAGAACATTGTGACACTTACCATGATAGAATGAACCAAGATAGAAAATAAATTCTCAAACCATAAGTATAAGGAATCAAGAAAAATAAAAAATGAAACTGTGGAATTTGAGTATTACTTCAGTGTTGCGAGTTGACCTGATAGATCTGGTGATAATAATGATGATAAATGATTTTGGAAAAACAAAGTTGGAGGTCATAACTTCGACGAATTATTTCTAGGTTTTCCGCATGAGAGAGATGAGTCGCCAGACACCTGATCGAAGAAAATATAATGACCGAATATGGGGTGCGAGTAATCATTTAAAAAAATTATCACATCAGTTATTAATTAACTGATGTGATAAACTATTTTTATGTTTATAAAATCAGTTATTTAATAACTGATGTAGAAATTCCTTTATCCCATTGGTTATAAAATAACTGAAATGATAAAGTGCCCAGATTCGATCTTTCACATCCATTATAAAGTAACTGATGTGATAAATTGATTCTTGAGATTTATCACATCAGTTATTTTCTAACCAACGCAATAAAAAAAATTTCCAGCTTTGCACATCGGTTATATATAACCGACAAGAAAAATGATGACGTGTTAAATTTTTTTTCACTAGTTTATTTCAATGATTTCCACCCATTCTACTCCAACCTCTGTCCCAATAACATTATCACTCACTGCCACTAAAATCTCTTAAGGATATATGGCTTGGTTAGCCTAGGAACTTGGTACTATCAGGACCAAGACCCCTCTTTGGAGCAGAGACTCACGTATTCCAGCCATTAGCACCAACAACATGTGTACCATATTAGAAACTGTGCAGGTATGGGTCATGTTATACAAATTTGACAGACCAAACAATGGGTTTAGATATGATGCATGATAATTAACCTGTTCAACCTCTTGAACTCATCTCAGGTCTATCAACACCATGAGGCTAGGAAGAGGCCCTCCATATACAATTATGGGTTCTGAAGATTCTAGGGGATCTCCCTTGCTCCCCCAACACTAATGGATTCCGCAACCATTATCACTCTGAATGCAGGTCTCAATTTTTGTCCATCTACCCCTATCATGATTTAATCACCTCTAGTGGGATTTGTTGACTAAATATTCTTTGGCACACGTAAGTGTCAGGTGAGAAACCATGATAAGGTATAAAGGGAATTGGCGCAATGAAAGGTAGTGGGAAGTCACATCTAAAGTTATGGTGAACTCACCCAAGGAAATTCCCCTCTAGGCCACTAGTTTTCCTACTTCAGGAGAGGATCCCTTGGAAGACCCCTTCATTTTTTCATTGATGTTCCCTCATTGACTTCATCCCCCAAATATTTATATGCATGTCTACGAAATGGAAAAAGATCCACCCATAAAGTCATTGTCAATTCTGTAGGGTTGGCCATGTTCAATAGCACCCTCACCTAGTGAATCATTGGATGCATGTCACCATGAGAGTGTATTAGATCCTCTAGTTCCATCACAAACATTCATCCTTTGGTAGAGGTAGCGTCGAATCCATAATTCGCAAATCCAAGTTCTCCTAGCGATATCCCAAGCATGTTCATGTTTGATCACAAGTTGTTATCACATAGATTTTTTTTTTCTCTACTGATAATCCTTCCTGGCCTCGGGAAGATAGTATCAGAAGGATTCATTACCTGATGAATTTGCATTCATGGAGATTTTGGGGGCCCTGCAAAATCACTGGTATGATTCACCTCTCTCCTGGGTCCTCCCAGGCAGAGCCATGGGGCCCAACACCATTACTTCTATCTCTTCACCCTAGCCAGCACTGGCCTGGGGTATAATGATTCATGGCCTACTGACAGTTATATTATGGCCTCATCTCCTTGAAACTTGTTCAAACCACCATATTGTCTTCCCCTCTCCCATCATCACTTTTTTACATCGAGGCATAGAGGCCACATTTCTTTTTCTAATAGTCAGTCTCTTTTTCATTTCACCAGGGCTGGGTGCCTCCCAGCTCTATTCATACTCGTGAACTAGTTTTAATGCATCATTGCATGGACGAATCAAGTTACACATTATCCCATACTCTCTTGTAAGCATAATCCATAGTTTTCACATCATGCATGGGTGGTTCACGTGGAATACAATTGTATAAAATTGTTGGGTCAACCTCTGCATGCACCTGAATTGTCAGGTGAACCGGTGTGGGGTATATGGTTCACATATAGGTTCACATTCTAATCGTGCCACCACAATACCACTATGGAAATACATTGCATATGACCAATTATCTATAGTATATGTTCCATCATAATTATGGTCTATTGTTGGAAAATGTAATGTGTGGAATATGAATTGCTATGCCCACCCCATATTACCTAACATAGTCACTACATCCAACTTCAATGGGGCACTACCTGTAATATTCGAAATTTGTGACCAAGAATGTATCCCAGGTGTGGAGATGTGGTTAAGATATTCATGTCCCCCCATTTGTAACACAATCTATCTATAAAAAGTGGAATGACCCACACACCCGCATCGGCCTCCTTCCTTCGCTAATGTTCCCGCGTAGATGGTATAACTTTGTTAGCACCAGTGTGACCTGGTTTATGATGTATATTCCTGAAAATATAGCCTCCAAGATAAATTTACATGGAGTAACCCCAATGTGGGAATCTCTGACCGGTAATAACCACCAACAGATCAGTGTTGATATGAATCTAGCCAGCCTAACTTTTAGTCACTGCTCAGTCTTGATGTTATACCCCCATATTTTCCACTAGATGTCCTCCATGAGCTACCAGTATGAACCTTCACTACCCAACTGATATTATCATGAACATATGAGGGGACTTCTTGGTAGTGTTTCCTCCTCAAATGGGATGTTCTGAAAATAGTTGAACCACTTGTTAAAGTAGATGTCTCAGGTGTTCTGCTTATCCTCATCTGTACTTGGTATTAGCCCCAAAAATACCCTCTCCAAAGGCGGAAACATCTCCCAATCCTCCTAGACTTTCATGGGGGGGGGGGGTAAACATCATACATACCTCCAAGGATCAGGATGTAGGAAATTTGATAAAGGTCCCATAGTCTAATGCCTACCTCTCCATGATGCAATTGGAAAGTGTTGTTATATTTCAACCACCCGAATATAAATTATGGTATAAAATCCCTATGTTTAGAGATACTGAATTGGGAAGACTAGGTCACTTAATACAGTCTTAACCCCCTTATTACATTACCAAACTCTTCACAAGAAGAAAAAACCTAGTAGGCCCAAGCCCAGTCATCGTTGATGATTATGCCGGGGTGAAAATCCAAGCTTGTGATCCACCCCTTGTCTAGATTCCTATTCCCTACCATGATAATCTTCTTATATAGCGGTGGAGATGTCACCTTCAACAATGAATTTCCATTAGTGTTGTTGAAATTATTTTAATTCCAATGTGTTGTGATTGGGGTGTGATATTTTCCATTGTTTCCATCCATATCCATGTACCATTGGTATTTGTCGGGGATGCTCATAAATCAGCAGGATGGAATTTCTTTACTGGTGTTTAGGATAGAGACTTCTTCCCGCAAACCCAATCCATACAATCGTAGGAGCTTGAACATTGAGTATTTCCACTACACCTCTATCAATATCTCCATCAACGATTAGTGATTGGATGTAATATGAATGTATTATCCTATCTTGATGTTATTTTCCATGGACTCCCTCTAAGTAGAATTGGCATGAGCTTCTCTCGCAACCTCATGAGAGGCCATTATCCCGAAGACATGGAGAAAGTATCTGGTCGGGGCATGAAGGATGACCAAAAAACCATTCTTGAAGACCTTTCGTGAATAATTTTCTTGAATATGGTCGCAAAACAGCTACGCTCTATGATAAAGCCTTGACTTCATCCTCTGTTGCAAAATAAGAAACAAATCACAATTCCCCAGTTCGCTAAAATCATTCAAAAAGGCACTAAACCAATGAACCATGTTTTACTAAAATCATTTTCAGAGTGGATAATTTATAGAAAATAATTCACTGGAACCGTCATTCGCGAAGATCCATATGCCAAAAAATGACTCTAGGCCCCTATTAGTAGGCGCGGTCTGCACCGACTTTGTAGAAAACCACAGATGGTCTTCACTGTGACCCACAATGGATCTACATAGTACCTCCTACATGTGTTGGGGGCCTCCAAGTGAGGGGATCCTCATGATTCATCTTCATGATGGATTCTGTGATGCAATTCCATACTCGCCTCTACAGACTAGCTACACTATCCCCCAAATGTTTGACCCTGCATGTATCTTGGGCATCATACCCTTAGAATATGCTCCTCAATTCCATCGGCTCAAGTTATGAGGGGGAAATTTATTGGAAATGATATTATTACTTCTTAGGGAGTGATCTCCTGGATGTTTTCAAGTTAAATTAGAGTTAAAAAAGGTTCTAAATCCTTTAAAACCATCCAAATGGTTCCTTCATGAATCCATCCACAAGCCTGGCCCACCGCTATTAGGATCTTCTCTGTGATCATGTCCACTTTATCACAAAAACTCAGTGGGTCTGACACCTTCAGATTGAGTGGCCCTCTCAGTGGTTTCATTGGCCACCACATACCACTCCATGAGGCCACTTTGACGATACTACTTGCGGAATCCCTCACCTTGTGCGTGGACGAGTCATTCCGATGGAGCCCATTTTCTCTGTGAAATCCATCCTCTCTACAATGAGCTCTACAACCCTTTACAACCTATGTTTCTTATAAATAGAGGGCCCACCCCATATCAAACCATTCTTACTCCACACTTACTAATTCTAAGCTTCTGTTTCGCAAACACCTTCATGAAACCAACAGATAGATCGTGAAAGATACATGGACTCTATGATCCATACCTATTTGTGTCTTCATAGCCTCCACCCATGATGGGTATTCCCTTTGTGAAGGCATTCGACCTTTGAAAGGAGGCGGGCCCTTCTGGGTGCTCTAGGTTCTGTGAAGTGTAGATCCTTCACGGATCACTCTCAAAAGAATGATTTGGGTGATGAGGTGAAGCTCTGATCCATTAAAGGATCCCCTTCATGAAGACCCCATCTTTAGTGAAGACTCATCCTTCACAAAGGCCTCCCTCTTCAGGAAGCACCCAGGCATCATGAAGAAACTTTCATTCATGAAGAACCTTCTTCCAACATCTCCTACTTTGCACAAACTTCATCCATGTGGCCCTCAATGATCATACAATGTGATTTCAAGGCCCCTCAAGTGGTGCTTCATGTTGCATTTCTTTTCCTCATGCTTCTTTGTATACGCATGCTAATAGTTATTTCTTCTTTGCATAACCATGCAAATGTGAGCCCCTCAATTGATCACCCCACAACCCTATCTCCATATGACATTGCCGGTGCCTTCCCTTCACCATGGGTTGAACTAAAATGGTTATGTAAGTCATAGGTGTTCGGAGTGAATCCTCATCATCCAAGATGCATGACGTTAAACTACTAATCACTCACATAATATGCACATGAAGTTAAACTATTATGACCACATGTGTGGTAGGTCCATGTGGATTAGAGAGGGGATGGTCATAGATTCCCTCCCACTCTCAATTTTACTCTAAGCATTGTCAGCATGCACACCTCAGGAAGACTCCACATAAGCCCTGACACCCTCTAATGGGGAGTTCAAGGTACGATGGTCATGTCTTCTTCTTATGTTTGGACACCATAAATTCTTATCAGGCCAACCTATGGGAGTAAGTCCCAATATCCATATCCCTGGTATGCTAACCACAAGCAATCCCCGATCCATTCCTCAGGGACACACCTTTGGCGATGTGATCTTCAGGTCTTTATTTCTTCTTGATTCTCACACCGATCAGGACTCATGTGGGATTAGAGTAAGAACTGACTAGGAAACCCTCTTTAGGATACATTAGTGTGTATGACTCATCCCATACAACCAAACTATGTGGAATTTTATCATTTATCACTCATGTCATGGTACGTAGGAAGCCTCAGTGAGGTTCAAGCCCATCACCCATCAGTCCCAGCCACTTCACGTCAGTTTACCCTCATCCACATGACATTAAAATATATGCCTCTTTCATCCAACAAGGAATTAAATAATATTAATTTGAACTACATGGGTTTTGATCCCAGTATCCAAGGATACTATATGTTGAAATCTGACTCGATGATCAATCCCAAACATTGTCAATCTTTAGGGTCCACTTTGTTGGGGGCCACATAAATGGTCTATCCCTTAGTGGCATCATACCAACTCCCTAGAAGCTACCCATGAATAATCCCCCCACTCAATTAACTATCGTCCAATAATGAGTGTACCTCTTGTAATGGGATTCTAACCATGCATAAGATCTATTATGTCTCCAGGTTAATGCCTTTTGTGCACACCCCAATTCTATGCCCATCCTAAACTATGTTGACCTTGATTCCCTACCATAGGGATATGTAGGAAGCCTATTTTTGGTTCAATAATGTCACATATGTCCTATCTTGGACTCTCCCTTGATAGTTTTTGTTTCAGGATGGCCATTCCGTAACCTAGGGGTACTACTTCCTTCAAGTCCCATCCATGCATCCATTCTCATGAGCTGCCTCCCAAGGCGACTCATTTCCCATAAAACTATATGGAATTTGATTCCCACCCACTGGGATATGTAGGAATTCTCCATGATGTTCAAACAAAAAAACAACCACCTTCTTTTTCACCAAAATGTGTGTACATTGATCCTTTCATATTCGAGGCATGATTCATAGGATGCCTCTTTGAGGTTCAAGCCCATCTCCCATTGGTACTGACCACTTCACATCAATTTACTCTCATCCTGAATGATGCTAAACAATATGATTTGGAACTATATGGGTTTTGATCCCAGCCTCCTAAGAAAGGGTACATTGTAATCCTCTTTGAGGGTCAATCCCAAACACTAGTAAACATCATAGTCCCTTTTTGGGATCCATATACATAGTCCATCCATTTGCGGCATCAGACTATCTCCTTAGCAGCTTACCATGCGTAATACCTACACTAAATTAACTCTCCTACAACCAAAAGTGTCCCTCCTATGATGGGATGATAACCATGCAGAATCCTCATCATGTATATAGGTTTCTGTCCTTTGTGTACACCCTGATTCTATTCCCTATCATGAACTATGTGGACATTTATTCCCTACCACAGGGATATGTAGGCATCCTCTTTGAGGTTCAAGAATGTCACCCATGTCCAATCCTGGTATCTCCCATGAGCCATTGTGCACCGGGAAGGTTAGTATTTTATTAGTGGGTTCTACTTTCTTTGGGTCCCATCCATGCATCCATTTTCACAAGATTCCTCTTTAGGAGACTCATATCCCATCGAACTACATATACATTGATTCCCACCCACTCAGATACATTGGAAGCCACCTAGAGGTTCAATCCAAACACCATCGTCATCTTTTTCACCCTATTACATGGAATTTGATCTTTTCCCATTCCAAGAAAGTTGTGTAGGAATCCTATACAAGGTAAAAAACCATCACCCATCAGTACCAACCACTTCACATCGGTTTACTCTCGTTCCTCATGATGCTAAATTGTATGCTTTTAAACTAAATGTTTTTTGATCCCTGTATCCTAGGATAGAGTTTGTAGGAAGCCTTCTAAAGGTTCAATCCCAAAAAAATATTAAACTTCAGTATCCCCTTTTTTGGGATCCACATCAGTGGTCCTTCACTTAGTGGCGTCAGATCACCTCTCGGGAAGTTAAACATGCATAATCCCCACACTGAATTCACTATCAGTCAACCAAGAGTGTCTCTCTTACATAGGTATGATAATCATAAGTATGCATGACATGTCTCCATGTTGCTATCATTTGTGTACACCCCAATTATACGCCCCATCCTAAAATAAATGGACTTTGATTCCATGCCATAGGGATTTTTAGGAAGCCTCGTCGAGGTTCAAGACCATCACCCATGTCTTATCCTAGTATCTCCCTTGATCCATTTTGTTTCAGGAAGCATATGACTTAACTTGGTAGATCTACCTCCTTCGGGTCCCATCTAGGCATACAATCTCATGAGCTTCCTCCTTTGGTGACTCATCACCCATCGAACTACACAGACATTGATTCCCACCCAATGGTATATGTAGGAAGCCTCCTTGAGGTTCAATCCCAACACCACTGCCATCTTCATGTCGGTTCCATCCCATTCATCACAAACAAGTCCTCAAGTCATCCATCATTCATCTAGGTTTTTCCTAGGACTCCATGTCCTGGTGAGATCTTGTCATCCACTTCCTCACTACTCCTAGCAGTACCCAGACCACTAATTATACGTAATCCCCATCATATATTCAGGTTGCGGTCCGTTGTGTACACCCTGATCCCATGATTCACCCTCTTGAACTATGTCAGTACTAATCCATGTATTCTATAAATGGTATTTAGGAGGAATCCTTGTGGTTAAATCCCAGCCAATGGTAAACCATGGTGTCCCCATTGTTAGCACACGATCATCCTCAAATCCGTCCTCATGGGGGGTCTTGATCCACCCATCTTGTAAGCCACCCAGGTTCTCCCTCCTAGGGATATAGCCATATGATCTACTCCCATCATTGTTCTGATCAATCCAATCCATCACCACTAGACATTAAACTAATGAAACTTGCTATAATTAACATGGGACTCTGAGGTAGACCATGGAGACACGCCTTTGGAATATAATTCCACACATTCGAGGTGACATGCATTAGGATTTATCATCCTCTATAATCCCTATCATAAGGAAAATAAATCCAGGTGTTCTAGTTATTTAGCATTCCAAAATGCTAGAGATGTCCAAAATGAATAATCCCGTAACCGAAGGTAGTTGTCCTGACATGACCGATTGTAATTTTCTGACAGAAGAAATGTAATTATCCAATATCCATAATGATATGGCATAGGGGTGAGATTCAATAACAACGTCATAAATCTATGAGGGAGACCTGGACTAGGAGAAGAATTATAAGGATGAATCCACAGAATGGGAGACTAAAATACCATCATCTCATTTTGTTCAAGGAGAAAACATCCCTGAATAAGAGATGGATGCCACCCGCCTATGGGAAGTGGGAATGTGGGGAGACAACCATCACGTCAAAGCACGATGATGCGCGCCCTAGCAGAAGTGTCATAAATATAAACCCAATTTGATTAACATCTAGAGTCATGGTGTGGATATTATTTTTGAGTTCAATTGGTAATGATATTTTTCATGCAATAATACAAGAGTTATAGGGGATATAAAAATAATAGTTTTTTAACAAAATATGCATTGCTAAAGAGACTATCTCTGAGGATTTATGATTGGATAAAATACCTATATTTCTCCAAAAAATTTATTATCATGATGGTTATTATTTTATCAATATTATATTCAATATATTATCAAATTGAATAACAAGATATATGATATTAATAATGACACATATTTTAATATTTATATTAATAGCCTTAAACAAAAACTCTTATTTATCAATGAGATTGTTCATCGAGAATGAAAAAATTATCCATAATATTTTAATTGGTTGAATTATAATTTTATAATTATTCATGAAAAATATGGGAAGTTATACAATCTAAAGAAACCCTTAACATTTGAAAAATTTGTTTCTACATCATAAAATGAGAAAAATTATTTTAAAAACTATCAAAGGGATGTATATTCCAAAATTTTTAATGTTCTATCAAACATTGTTTCAAATATTCAGAATTTATACAAAAATATGTATTCCTTGAATGTGATTGAATTAGTAATGAACAAGTCATTAAATAATATGGGTGAGTAATTATATGTTAATGATATCTTTAAATATGAATTATTGGTATTATATACTAGATAGGAATCACATATTTTTGTTAAGGTGGTGATTTTCAGAGATCAAAGAAATTTTATTGTGGATTAATAGACTAGTGAGTATGGAATAGAGAAATAATTATGTCATTATATTTGGGTAAAATGAATCTAATTATTCTTAGTGGGTTGAAATTATTTTTATAAGATACTTTTCATGTTCAATAAATACATAGAAATTTTATTTTTGTTGCCTTCAAAGATATAGTGGGATACTCATTTGAAAAAAAGAACAAATATTATTCTATTTATAATAATAAAATGATTTATATTTCTGAAAACATTTTTAATCGATTATATATAAAGAATAGAGAAAATTACAATAATAATGAAAAAAATAATATGGTTAAAATAAATTATTTGAATTCCATATATATTTAGAAATGTAATTTAGTTCATAAAATATATAATATCATCCAATGAAAACATATTAACATATTAATATATTTTAGATCTTATAAATCATTAAATTCATTTAAATCACACTTACTATAAAAAAATCCAAAATCACTATTTAATAGTAATGGGAAAATAAATAATGATTTATCCGAACTCTAACATTCTCATAAATATGGCCCTAAATAAAATTAGATAAATTTGAATTTCATTACTTTATTACCTTTACAGATAACTTCAGTAGCTATAAATATTTGTATGTAAAGAAAAATAAGTTTTAATCCTTATAATATTTCAATGATTTTAAAAATTATGTTCAAAATCAACTTAGAAAAAGTATTAAAATAATTGTATCTAATCTAGGTAGAAAATACTGAAGCCAATAATTTCCTGATTATGTAAGAGATTATGGTATATTATCAAAACTCACTACACTGGGAACACAATAGATAAATGGTGTATCTGAAAAGATAAAACGATCCTTGTTAGAATTATTTTTGTCAACAATGAGCCATGAAAACCATCCTGTTTTGGGGGGTTATTTTCGTGGAACATCATCATTAATACTAAATGATGTTTGATTAAGGGTTATTAAATTGATACCACATAAGATGTAGAGTATGAAGCCTCCAAATTTATATTTCATGAAGATTTAGGGGTTTGATTCATATGTATAATGTATTACATCAATTAAAATCTAACCAAAGTTAGTTAAATGTTTATTTTTTAATTATCCCAATGAGGAAATATGATTTTATGACATAATCCATGAAAACATAAAGTGCTTATATCTCAATTGACTATATTTATAGAAACATAATTTATTTATAAAATGAATTAGTTAGAGTAAATTTAAACACCATGGAGATCATGAAGAAAAGATGATTTTGTTTTACAATGGATGATTTGGAACAAAAATGGTTATGGAAAATTAACTAACTCAATATCAATAGGAACCAAATAGGTATATTGATTTCATCAAGAACAAAATTGATATGGTTTTTTTATTTACAATTACAGTTATATAATATTTGTAAAATATGTTCGAATATCTTAAAATGAATACATCATAAATTTTAATATGATAAATTGATAAAATCAATGGAATCTAAAATTAAATTCATATATAATTATCATGGTTTTTACATAGTAGATACACCTAATAGTGAATAACTCATTGGGAGTATGTAAGTCTATCAGAAAATGATTGAAATGAATGGTAGAGTGTCTATACCCAAATCTAACATGGTAATTAATGGATTTAAATAAATTTAACTTATTTTCAGTAATTTTTTCTACTAGTGGTTAATATCAAACCCATTAGGTTTATTTTTGGAAAAGTATATTTTTTTTTATTTTGAGATATATCTAATGATTTTTAAATAATATTCTATTATTTTTTTTGGTTCAAGGATGTATGTAGGATACAACCAGAATTTTTTTTATAATCAAATAAAACACATAAAAAAATCTAATGTGAAAAGTTTATATTATAGGGTTCAAAAAGATTCATAGTATTGTAATTTTTTTTAATAAACTTTTAAGGAGTTCAACTATATCTAAAATGAAGATAAACCATGTGTATATAAATGGGTTATATGGATCTTGGTTTTTTCTAGTGTTGTGTGTTAATTACTTACTTCTCATTGGAAATTAAATACAAATGTTATAATCAGAAAAAATAAGGTTGAGACATTTATTCATAATAACGGATCTTGATGAAATAATTCACATACTGAGAATGAAGATATATAGAGATACCTTAAATTAATGTTCAACATTGGTAAAAATGCATACATTAGTAAATTGTTAATTATTTTTTACATATAAAACATTAACTTGGGTAATTTAAAGATTATTTATAGAAAGTTTATTTAAAAAAATAATGTTCATTAACTATTGAAGAACATAAATTAATTGTTGGGATTCTTTATTTTTCTAATAGTCACTCAATCTTGTATAGACTTGTACATAATCATCCAGATGTATCTTATTATTTACATATGTTCAGTATATTCCAATAATATATTGGGGAAATTTATTAGTTATCTATGTTGAATATATGAAGGTAGTTGAAATGAAAAAATAACTTTTCCATAGTCATTAGTGGCATGGAAGTGATCATTGTAAAGGGACATAGTGATGTAAGTTTCTAAACTAACAATTATGGAGTTAAATCATAATAAAGAATTTTTTTACCTTAATAGAATAGAATTATACAATAAATGTTCCATAGAAATAATAGTTATAAAATAAAATTTTAATATATATTAGAATATAATTTTATCAAATAATCTACATGGATAAAAAAATCAATATTGAAGTTGGGGTTTTCTAAAGCATCCTGAAAGTAATTGATCTCAACTATAATAATTATGGAGTGGTTTTACAAGATAAGAAACTCATGTCTCATTAGTGATGAAAATATGTTTTTTCTTGATTTCATATCATTTTAGATATTATTATAAATTATTATATTAAGATGGGTCACATTATTACAAATGATAACATTACAAATAACCTATCAAATTACCTTAGGTTAAAAAATCAAGAATGCCATGCCTTCTCTATTGGAATTAGATATATGGGTGACTAGATTTATTGAAGGTGTAAGATTATTATTGTTTATTCCTTAAATTTAGTCATTTTTTGTGGAATTGAGAACATTTTTCTCATGTTATGTATATTAATAGCAATACATTATCAATCATTTTTTATTGTTGTGAAAAACATGTGAGATGAAATGATAACAACCCCTTGTACTAAATGAATTATAGGGATATCCCTAATCCCAGATCAACATATCATGTTGTGATGATATGTTATAATATTTTGAATTTATATTAATGATATAGAGAAAAAACTAATGAACATTGGTATATAAATTGTTGTACTTTTCTTCTAATTTAAATAATTAATGTACAACACATGAATTTTCATATATGTTTCATTAGTGTTACAGAAGTTAACATTTATCCTTGATCCTTTATATTTTTGTTGTCAAATAGATTATTGATTTGTGAGTTTTCACAATTTTATATCAATCTAAATTAATTTTAGATTTTCCCCTAATATAATTATATTATGTCACCTATCATGTGAATGGATTTGATTAAAAAAATACGATGTGTCTACCCATATGATTGAAAATGACTTCAATCCTCTTAATATATTTTTTAAAAAGTGAAGGTACATGTAAAAATAATTTCATATGATTTTTTATATTATAATTATTCAACTAATTAATTGAAATAATATGTTATACATGATATACATTAACAATTTTTCAAGATTAATCATTGTGTCAAGGAAAAAGGATTTTTTCTAATATGATAGCAGTGGATTAGATCACTCCAAACCCCTTTATAATTTGGGTTTATGTGAGGTGTTATTAGATACCAATATTAGATTATTATTATGAATTATATTCATAGTTATTGTTTATTTTAATGAAGACCCTTAGGGTCACTCATAATATAATGTTAATCGATTTTTTTGGATTAATTCTATTAGTTTATGTAAAGATATGTTTATATTTATATTAGACACAAATATAATTTGTGTTATATTCATTTGATATATTTAGTTAAACAATATTCATTAAATTCAACAATTGATTTGGTGTTATAATACAAATAATGAGTTAATTATGTTATTATAACATTAATATGATGAAATGGGAATTCTGAAATGAGATTCTGTCTTGGGCTTCGCGTAATGGGCTATCAAGTCTCATTAAATGTTGAAAAATCATATTTCAACCTAGAGTGAACATTTAAGTATATCGATTTCCATATTTAATAAATTTTGAGTCTCATTAATGCATCTCACAATGTGGATTATGAAATTAGCCTCCTTTTGAGACTGTATACTTCTTTGATGACCATTGGAGTACATTTATTGAACCTAATTTGGTTTTCTATGAGTTTATATTTCTTGGAGGTCACTAAATTCCCATATTTCTAAAAATAATAATAGGAAAGGTGTTTTTTAAAATCCCAACAATTATAAAGATTTATCGTACTCATTTTATGTACTCTTTTACCAATTTTTTGACCATATCATGCATGGGTCTTTATTTATTGTTATTTCAAGAATGTTTGGAGAATTTTAGAAGACCATTGGTTTGTGAAAATTTGGTGCCCATTTATGAGAAACAATGAGGTTTACACTAGGAAATTGTATACCCCATTTGGAGCCACATGAATGGGGAACATGGTTTCACCACACCATGAAGCCACTAAGTCCAAAATGTGAAACCTCTAATAGAAGATAATTTCATGGATGGGAAATGTTTTTCAAAACATTCACCCAACTAGGAGAAATAGTGAACCACATACAATTGAGGTGAATGTCTTGTCAACCCATGCAGCCCGCCCAAGATTTCATACACCTGAGATTTTAGACCCTTAAATTTATAATAAAAAATTCTTGAACCTTTGGATTATATCTCTAATAACCATCTATCCACCAATAATTAATTCCCTTTATTTTGGAGGAACATGAGAGAAATCTTAGGCTCTTCTAACCTCTTTCTGTAGAAGAAATCAAACCCTCTATGGCATGAAATCTCTTCCTTCTCTAGATTATTCTCTCATTTTCCATTCTCCCCATTTAGATAATGATGAATTCATCATTTTTCAATGGATTATATATTCGTGATAACGTATCTTATTTTATTTGATCTTGTTATTAGGTTTTGATCATAGATATTATCTATTATTGTCAATTTGATCATTTTTAATTGAATAAAGTAATGCAGTTTGGTGAGCATGTGTCAATGAACACGAGGTATATCGTTTAATTTCTACTTTTCCACAGTCTTTATTATGATATAGTGTATGTAATTTTCGAATTTCATTGAATCATTTTGTAATTTAATTTAATTTAGAAATTTTAATGAATTCCCTTGAAATTGTTAGACCCTTCAAGGATTTTATTAGACCATTAAAGATTAAGAGACCAGGCATGATGGAAACCCATTAGATTTTCCAATATCTCTAAAATGATGATTTATGAATTGTAAAATCTTCATAATAGAGTATTGGAATAGAAAAAAATCTTTATTTCATTATTGATAATAGGATTTAATTTTTCTATTGGCTTAAAATTAAAGGGTTAATGATATGTGAATAATCGATGATGAATTTATCAACGGTGAATGTTTCATGTTATTCATCATAATTTTTGTAATGAATTATTCTTGTGATAGATAAGTTACTATGATGTGATTGATTTATGATAATCATAATTATGTGGAACCTTGATATGCATATGACATATGTGATATTTATGAATGTGAACAGTGAGTTATGGGTTAGAGAATGTTGATCGAAATACTCATGGGATAAAAGAATACTGCTCTAGGCCCCTGATATATGATTTTTTATTAAGAGTTTTGGGTTATAATTATTTTCCCAAAATACCCCTAGGGTTTTACAATGATGCTCATGGCCCCCGAGAAATTGGTGTTGGACTGATATTCCATGTGGATGTGATGATGACACTCATAATCATGATCCAGGTTACTAAATGTATTTTGAATTAAATTAATAATGAAATACCATGAAATAATTAATTTTGATATCACTATGTTGTATGATTTATAATCTATCATGGGACAATGTAAGTATGATTAGTTTGTGTGTCACGGTGAACCTGGGGGGCCTATGAGGTTGATTAATGATTAATTAATGTGAAACATGTTTACTTTTTTCATTATTCATTATTATTTATACAATGGAACATACTCATATAAATTGGATATTTCATTATATGTTGTTTGTGGTGTCCTAGTGAGTTATACTCACAACTTACATGGGATTAGTTATTGGTACTTGGATAGATTTCGTGTTTGTATGACATGATAATAGAAGGAGTCCTATGATAAAAGGCTGAGTATGGTCATGAGAGAGTTCTCTAATGAGGGAACCATGAATGATGTCAGGACCCCATTGGGAGATTTAATTATGTATCTAATTTGGGATTTCAATAAAAAATTGACATTTTTATGGAATTAAATTTATAATACTTTGGTTTATGATCATGTTAAATGTTTTGAGATTCATAATGAGATATTAGAAATTTTTTGGATTATATTATTATTTGGGTTATTGTTTATATTGATTTAAAGTATTATTATATTTTGTTAAAGATGGTATAGTCTCCCAAAAAATAATATTAGACACTTAGTACTTGTCCATAACCTATAGAGTATGGGGAGAAATTCCTAAGGTCATGTGTCGCGTCATATCGGGGCACCAGTATGATGATCCCAAGTGAGGGCATTAAAAAAATGTATCAAAATATATTTATTGTCTAGTTAGTTTTTATTATTTAAGAATGGTAAGAAAGAGAATATGATGGTTTTAGTCTTGGTCATGTGATTTTTCAAGAGAGTAGTTAACCCATGTTCGGGGGAAACCCCAGGGAGGAATTGTTGTTTTTGGGGTCTGATGTTACAATTTAAAATTATTTCATCATGTTTGATGCACTTGTGGTGTAATGTTATTTTTTCTAAGATTTTCCTCATGGATCAATATGGAAGGAGAGTGGAGTATTCTGGAATTGTTATAAGAAATCAATATCTTATGTGATATTAATCATGATAGGGCCACATATAGAATCAAATTGTGAGAGGGTTTAGGGGAATGAAGTTTCATTACGTTCAATGATTATTTTAAAATGAAATGATTACTAAAGATAAATTCATAATGAATGAAAGATTTTAAATGTGAAAATTTCAAATGGTTTTTGAAATAGGTTTCTAATGCGAATACTTTGATATTATAGTTAATTACCCTAAGTAAAAAATGGCCCAAATTTTTCATGGTTGTGCATTTTTGATGGTGCCTCAGTTTTTTAAATAGGGAAGTTTATGAGGGCTGAAATGATAGAATTTAAGTGACTACCTCTTATGTAAAAGTGTTAATGATTTTCTATGTGTCATAACACATGTTTTTTTGAACTACAGACAACTGTATCCATGATGAAATTTGTTGGTAGGATGACAGGAGTACAATACTAGAAATTATCCTCCAACATCAAGACAGGAGGCCCTGATAGTTCCATGTGAACGAGTCAGAGTGTATTTTTTTGAGAACATCTTTTTATTTATGCAGTTCATGGAGATAGATATAGGTATTGTTGTGTAGAATATGTCTGATTTCTAATGGGAGTTCTATTTTTTCACCCTATGACCTTCATTGTAGAGGGGGTTACAGAGGTAGTTGTGTTCTATATTATGTCAATCAAGAAATTTCATGACTATTTAGATACTCCTCTAGAGAAAAGAAGACAAATCAAATGCTTATATATTAGGAGGTCACAAAATATTTTATGATATATATTGGTCCAGGATGATCAGTTGGAGGGCATGGTATGGAAGGACTTCCAAGAGATGTTCCCAAATAACTTTTACCTATAGAAACTAGGAAAAGATATAATGTTATAGATTTTATAGTTGACCTAGAGAAGCATGTTTGTGATGTACTAAGATGGTCACTTAACCAAATTATAGAGATTTTCCCTTATGCTTGTAGTAGATGAGGAAACTATGCAGATATGTCTTTTCAATAATGACATAAATTTGAGATTATGTCCCAAGTGAACATCTTCCCATTGAATAAGTTTGAGGAGGTAGTAAATAAATCTCAAATTTATTTAGGGAACCTTAGGGAAGATTCCATTGAAGTATAACTAGTTTTTACGGGATGACTAGTAGGTATATATTTCTTGTATAGGAAGTTTCATTATGATAATCGTAACATAAATATTTTAAATAAGAGTAGATAGGTGGAATAATTAGTTATTAAGTTAAAAAATCAAGTGAATTTCCATTATTGTTGTGGGATAGGTAAAATTATTACCCAATTTCCACCACCACTATTTGAATTATGATATTTTGGTATGATGGAAAAATTATAAAGGATTGACAGGAACTTTAGACCAATGGGTCATGATGTAGGATCTAGGATGAACCATATTACTCAGAGGGGATATTCTACCAGTACCAGTTGCGATGTTGGAGTTCTACTCTCCATAATAGTTGGGGTGGTAAACATAGTACATTAGGGAATGAGTTCCCATGTCAGTAATGTAGTTCTTCTTAGGGTCCTCAAACTGGAGCACATGGAAGGGGTCATGATAGTTTCATGTTGTTAAACCTACACTTGTGGATAGTGTGGATAAACCATCAATAATTTGAGGAAAAATTCTTATAAAATCTACACATTACAACACTATATCTGATATAAGAGCCTAACATTATTTTATATCTTCTCAAATAATGAATGGTTTGTGTATAATGGTGGATTTTGCGAGTTTGGATATATCAATTCACATATCATTGGGTGTGCAATCAAGGGAAATATATATATATATATATATATATATGAAATTTGTGTCCCCTAAAGGGTAGTTTTTAACATTTCATTTAGTATATGACATTACATGATTTGTCTAGTCTTGAGTTTATTATGGGTATGGATTGGTTGGTGTAATACAGATACAATATTAACTATTACCATATGAGTGTAACCTTTACACTAGTTGAGGGTAACAATAATGTTCATCAAGGATAATGGGACAACTAGGAAGGTTGTGCAGGGCCAATTCATCAGAAACTAGGGGATCACACTACCCAAGTTATAAGACTTTTTTATATGATGAGGTTGTAAGTGATAGTATCATTACACTCATAGTGGTTGGAAATCAGGATTTGTTTCCTAATAAATTATCAAGTATTTCGTATGAGATCGATGTTGAATTCACAATTGAACTAATTCATATAGATAAACTTTTTTCCATTACACATTACATAATGGAATTAGTGTAACATTAGGCACATAAAATAAGTTAGATGAATTGATGGATATTGGATATATCCATCTTTGTATGTGACAATGGGGTTCTCTAGTCCTTTTTCTAAAAAGACTAATGAAACATTACTATTTGTGTAGGCTACAATAAGGTGAACCAGATGACATTGAAGAACAGATATACTCGTCCATATATGATTTATAATTTTAACCATTTATGGAATTATTAGGTGTTATCTATGATATATTTTAGGTTTAGGTATCATTAGATTAGATTGAGACCTTTAGATATACCATGTCCAACATTCAGCAGAATTGATGACCTGACTAAGCTTATTATTATACCATTTGGATTGAAAAAAATTCATTCATGTTCATGGATTTAATGAAATGAATATTCCACTCATATTTTTATCATATTGTTGTTGTCGTTATCAATGAAATTTTGGTGTGCTCCCAGATTCAGGATGATCATTCCAAATAGCTTTTCATTATCTTGAGAGCACTGAGAGAGAATAGTCTATACATAAATCCATCAATGTGTCAATTTTGGATCAATAGGATACTTTTTTTGGGTTAAATCCTCTTTGAAGAAGTTATGTTAGCGGATACAAGGAATGTTCGATATTTTGTTTCATTGGAGAATCCTAAGATTTTTTTGATATCAAATTCTTCTTATGTTTATTGGAATATAATTGGAAAATCATCAGATTATTTTCTCTCTTGAAATCACTACTTTCGGTTCGGACCAAGAAGGATTTACAATTTGAATGGTCAGGGATATGTGAGAATACCTTCAATGAGTTAAATAAGCTATTTAATACTACTCTAATTTGGATCCCAACTATACCGGGTGATGAGTATTACCTGATTTTTGATACATCTAAAATCAGACTTGGGCCGGTGTTGATATAGTGAAATAAACTCATAGCTTATTGATCACAATATTTTAGACTGCGTGAGAAGCATTATCCTATGCATGGTATTGAGTTGGCCACTTTGGTTTATTGTCTTGAAATTTTAGAGACATTACCATTTGGGTGAAAGGTTTATTGTTTATATTTAACAAAACATTTGAATGTATATCTTCTTTTATTGATATTTCAATCTTTTGCAGTAGAGGTGGGTTATGTATATTTAGTAATTTGAATTTGATCTAGATTATATACCCATGAAGGGAAAATATATTGCTTACAGTTTAAGTGGGAATACAGAGACTCTAGTAGTCTAAGAGTCAAGTTCTGAGTGGAAGATGATGACTATGTGGGCTGAGATGTAAATTGAGGTTTATGAGGGTTAGAAGTAGAAGAAATTTCTATCAATATCTATTGAGTCTACACATCTAAGATAGATCAAGAAAATATAGTGTGAGGATTTGTATTGTCTTTGAGGGAATGTGTTCAATGTGGGGAGTCGCCTTTCTATTGAACTATATAAATGGATGATATCACCTATGTCTGGGGATGTGTTGTTCTGCCAATGTGTGTGTGATATTAGTTGATTCAAGAGTTCCATGAATTATTTTGGGAAACTCACTATATATTGAACATGATGTACCAGAATATTCACACATAGTATGGTTGGATGAATAATAAAAAGGATATTATAGGTTATATTAAATTATACTACACTTTTCATCAGGTTAAGGATAAGCAGTAATGGACTAGTGTCTTTTTACTATCATTCCCATATAGTAATGGATGTGGGTTGACATTACTATGTGATTTTTCATGGGTTTTCTGAGGAATCCAAAGTAGAATATCAGAATATGGGTTATTGTGGATCTATTGATGAAATCATCCCATTTCATTCCTATTAGGGAGACTTTCAAGGTCAATCAGTTGGGTGATATGAATGTTTGACCAATAGTCTATTTTCATAGGGTCTCATAGTGTATTGTTTTAGTTAATGAATCATGTTTTACGTCATGATTTTGGAAAGGATTGTTGAATTCAATTTTTATGTAGGTGTTTGTGATTATGGATTGATATCCACATATGGATGGGAAATTAGAGTATAATATCGGGGTTGTAGGGGACATATTGAATGGATGCTTCCTAGACATTGGTGGATCCTTGGAGAAACACTTAGAACTGGTTGAGTGATCCTTTAAAAAAATTATCTAGAGAATATTGAGATCGAAGAATATGATGTGCTTTATGGAATCTTATGATGATCAACTATATGTAGGATAGAGGTAGGTGTGTCTGAGTGTTTTGGACTGAGTCTCATGTTGGCAGAATCAGAACAAGTTCATTTGATTTAGAAAAATATATCTGTAATAATTAGTTGAAAGTTAAATTATTTTAAATGAATTCATTGACCTATTGATATTATACTGGGTTAATGTGTATTCCCTTGGAATTTTCCATGAGTGATTCATCATCAAATACATACAAATTGAATTTTGGTGCCTAGATTTTTTTCACCATTTGAGATGGTGGAGAGGATCAGACTAGGGGAATATTAATTCGATATTAAATTGAGGTGTGGTCTTATTAATTTTATTTTCTTATTCACATATTTATAATTAACAACCTAAAAATTCCCTTGTGATTGATTTTTATTATGTTAATATTGTGGTTGATGCATCCTTTGTGGATAATCTGGTTCATGTTATGGATCACATTGACAATGTTTTGTGGGAAAATACAATGTTTTTTATCAGAGTGTTGTCATAGTGTGGATTTGTTTGCTAGGAAAAATTGGATTGGGAAGAAGATATGGGGGCCCAGTCGCCCAAAATTTTAATCTTATAACCTTAGTGATACTTCGGTGTGCAACATGAGGATGAGATGTTATATGGTGGGGAGGTTTTAATACCCTGACCTTTCTTGGGATGTATCATACTTATTTTCAGGTATTATTTTATTCTTATTTTGATCATAACATGGTTGGATGATTTTATGGTTTTTTTAAGAAATCATATAATTTTTTAATCATATTAGGTTATGTAGAGTTGTAACATAGGTTATGCATGGTTATGGAAAACCATGTGTTTTCCAATAGGAAACTGTGTGCCCTCTTTTGTGGAACTGGAATGGGGTGAATAGTTTAAACAAATTGTATGGCCACACCCCTCAACCCTAAACCCTTGAACAATGTGTAATTTTAGGTTTTTAGCATGATTTTTCAAATTATGATCCCACATAGGTGTAATCGTGCACCACTAATAGTAAAATCACCAAATTAGCTTGTACGATTTTTTACACCATGTCTCCCACTAAGGAAACTATGCACATGGTATTTTAAACCACACAAATTTTATAGAAACGTACAAAGACCAATGTTTATAACCCTAATCACTCCCACATAACATGAAATGAATTTACCCACTTTTGGAGGATCTTTAGTTGATTCTTAGTTTCTTTAAACCTTTTCTGGTGTGAACTAAAGATTCGAGGGAATATATTATACACTCTACAGTATATAACCTCTTCCTTATCTAGAATCCTCTCTATCTCTCATCATTATCACCCTTTAGAGACAGATGAATTCTTACATTTTTGATGGCTCAGTTCTATGTTTTAATGGATCTTATTTTTTGGATCCTTATTCAATGATTTTATCCTATACCTTCTCAAAAACTGTGAATTTTATCATTCTACATCAAGAAAAGGTAGTGGATTGGAGAGTGTTCATAAATTATCTTGAGGTAGGTGGTATAATTTCAAATTTCACATATTCATGATCATGATATTTTGTATATAATTGTGTCATTTAAATTTCATTTTGTGAAATATCATTTTCATTTGAAAACTGAATTGAATTCACTTTAAATTATAATAAAATTAATTGATATCATTGGACCATTGATGTTTATGAGGATGGGCTAGATGAAAAATCATTGGGTGTTACAATATCAGTGAAATGATGATTTATGAATTGTAAAAAGGGGGAAAAGGGTGAAATATATTAGATCTAAATCCTTATTAAAAATTTTAAAATGAGATTTGATTTATTTTTTATTAACATGGATTTTACACGTATTATTTTTAGATATTGTATGAATACTTTTGAGTCCAGGTGATGAAACAGTGATAAATTCTAATGCCTTGTGTTTTCAGAATAAATTTTTATGAATTTATTAAAAATATTTAATAGCATGCACACATAGTTTTCTTTAAAAAAGTAATTACATATAAATATATCCATATATTATAAATCTAATGGAACCATTGAGATCTAAATATCGGGATCACCCTAGGTATGATATAACCTTGTCCAACATGAGATGTATATATTAAATACATTGAGGTTGTAGAAATTAATAAATAAGAAAATAAAATATATTATTTTATTTCATTGATGCATTGACCAAATATCGTTTTTAAATAAACAGTTAATGGGAATTCATAGGTTTAGCCGCTAAAAAATATAAATTCAACAAATAGTTCTGGAGCCATAGAAGTATATTCTATATGTGGACGATGACCAAATCAATGATTGACAACCGATGTGAGGTAGAATAGAAAAATCTCTCCAATTATCACAGATCATCTCTGTTCATTTTTAGTTTTCTATCCATCCAAAGGTATAATATTTGTTTTGATTGGATCCTTTCTTTGTTCTTAATTTCTTTTAATAAAGTGAATCAATCGACCAATAGAATGTTTCATGGATCAATCATTTTCCTAGATGGGATTTATTGTGTAAAATTTTGTTGGGATAATTTCATTGTGATAAAATTTTTATCCCTTAATTATTCAATCTAATAGAAATGAATTGAGGACGACACAAAAATCAATCAATGTGTGTTCCTATTGATTTTTCTTATTCTTTTCTTCTTTGATTCTTGTATCATCATGGTAATTATTCATTGGGACCATGGTTCATCATATCCATATGAAATTTATCATTTTACACACATTTCATGGACCAATGATATGATATTCTAAATCTAGGTGTGGCCTGACATGATGGTGGTGAGACAATAGCTGTAGTGGTGAATCAAATGGTTTGGATACCTAATTTCGTGATCTTTTGTGTGTAGTGATGAATGATGAATGATTAGGTTTTCTAAATGATTCAAATTTTCATTTGTTTCTCATCGGTGAAATCATGGATCTTAAGGACTGTATTAATGATTTTTGGAATGGTGGTCACCAAATCAAAGGATGGAGGAATTGATGAGACATCTGCAACCAGATGTGGGAATATTAGAAATCTAACACTACACATTGTGTATATTGATGTCACACACCATGTGGGTTCCTCCTGGAAGTGGCTAGAGTTTCATAGAAATTTATGTATCACATGACATGTGACCATATCAAATGGAATTTGGTATCTCCCATGGGGCTCAATATCTTCCTCAAAGGGTAAAAAAATGGTTTGGAGTACCCAAGATAAAGAAAAATGTAAACATCCTTACAAAGACATAGAATAAATACAATAAAATAGATAAGCCTTGTGCTGGTACATTGGATGAGTACCTAGGTAGCCAACACACTGTACATTTACGTGGACACATGCATGAGACATTGCTCATTTACATGGGTTGGACTTGGGGTCAAGGGACACAATGTGTAACTCTTATACACAATGTGTACTCCAAAAAACATATCTTTGATTTTTTTCCTCTAAATCATGTATTATTTTTGTTAGGTTGTGTTCCGCATATCTATTACCTTAGTGTTAGTATTTAATCACCCCCAATTCCAAGGATACTGATCCCTTCACTAAGACTTATAGGTTAGAGTTGTCGGAATCATTATGTGAGGTCCAAAATGAGATTCTATATTCATCTTTATTCTCTCTATGGAGTTCATGGTATCATCGTGAACAACAACACATGGGGGCTTATTTTATATATAGAAAATTATTCCAAATTGAGTTGTTGGTATACCCCATGACCTTCGGTGTGATCCTTATATATGTACTGTATCTCATTATACCCTCAATGTGTAATTATATTAACATGACCGAATGAGAACTACCACTCAAATGGATGCATCAGTGTTATCTAACACAAGTGTTTGTTTTCCATGCACTATTCATTATACAACCCATGAGCTAAGATCCAAGGCTAGAATTACAGTCATGTCTCTTCTTTAGGTTATGTGTCTTTGTTTAGTATACCTTTATATTCTTGTTATATATGTTGTAAACATATACATTTGTAGAGATGAATATATTTCATTTTTTATATGAATTTTCATTTATGGGATTCTTACTATGTATTTTTATACTCATCCCTTTACAGATTTATTCTACACATTTTGTATCTTGTGGAAATTACTGACCTTTCAACAAAGTACAAGATAGAATCGAACCAGATAGTGCTTAGTGAGACTGGACAAATAGAAGTGTGTTCCTACAGTATCATGAATGTATTCCATTGTATTATATTTAGGTTAGACATGGTTTCAGATTCATTATGGAGAGTTTGTATTTATGAATTTTTACTTTACACCCTGTCATACTCTCATTGTGTGGTTTACATATATCCTTGTATTGTTGTTCACTTTATTTTACATTTCAACTTTATATGTGGTTAGATATGTGTATGTTAGTAAATGTATGTAGGCTATGTACTCCCATATTAGTGATATCCCTACTTAGTGCTAGTCACTATTCCCTGTCCTTTTAAAGGCAGGTTAGGGGAGGCACATCATATATCCCATTAGGATTGTTCATGAAAGACTGGTATTAGAGAATTAATTTCTACCTTAGTACTAGTGTCTATGAGATTGTTTTGGGGATATATTATTAAATGTTTCAAGTTTATATTTTAGTCTTGTGACACTATTGTTGGTCTGGTGGCCAAAAAATCCATACAAAAGGACTAGGATTACCTAAATTTCGAATCGATACGTGAGAAAATAAATTGCATTGAAAACAATAGAACATTCATTATATAAGAATGGGTTGTGGAATCAATGTATTTATTGATTCATTTTTCAAGATATAATCATTAACCATGGTAAATAAATTTTTTTAGGATATCTCTATAAAAGATTATATATAGTATTTAGCTTCAGGATCACTAGGATGATATACTTAGTGAAGAGGCATCGATACAGGGACCGGTTCCAAAAATGATTCCTCCTGGTGGTGCACCATCTATACTATCACCTGAAGAGAATAACCTTGTAATTGAATTACAAGTAGAGGTGGTGAAAAGGTTTTGTGAACTTCATGAGATTTAGTTATAGATACCCCTTTTTTCTAAGGTGATTTTGACCAAATTGTGACCAAGGACTATCTTGAAGTAGTGACACTAGTTTTACCTCTAGTTAGGAAAATATTATACTAGATGGCGGTCCATACAACAAGCCTTTTCTATGGCCCAGTAGGGCAATGGTGGGGTTTGGTGACCCAGTCTTATGATGTGGTGACTCTAGTGTGGATAGGGTTTTGAATCCCTTTCAAGCAGGATTTATCTCAAGATATGATAAGACCTATTTGTATAAAAGAGATTCTTTATCTATAATAGGGTAGAACGATAATAGATATGTATTCATCGATGATTATTAAACACTTTACATACTTGACAGATATGTTTCATGACCATTTCTTCAAGGATCATACCAAAAATAGAGGTATATGTAAAGACATATGATATATTTTTATCACTATATGAATTCATATATATGTTTGTGTGATAGAGAGAGCTATAATGGTTGATAGTTTCTGGGATGAGAATACCGAACCATCGGTTTCCAGTAAATGGAAAGCTATAGAAGAGAACATGGAAACAGGGAGATGAGGTTTGCATTAGGGACATAGATTTGTTAAAGATTTTAGGAGGAGATCCTAATATATTGTATATATGGTTTGGGGATTACAAGGTGGGTAAAATCATCCCAGAGATAGGGAGTTCTATATATGTGATGGTGGGGGACATCTACTCTATTATGTTGTAATCCACAATACATTTGACAGACAGACTATGGAAGGGATAATAAGGTGGAGGAAGTGGTCGGAGAATATAGTAATGTAGGTAAATAGATGTGAAAGGGTATTTGGTAGAGAATAAAGATGTGGTTGTTGCTTTGACTTAGTACCACCACCACTACTAGGTGGTCTATTATAGGCATCCAGAGTTAGAGGAAAGTGGAGGGGGAAAATCAAGTGGTCTAAAGATATGTACCAGGGGATTCGGGAATGATACGAGGATTGGTATTTTTCTTTTCTACATTAGCTTATGTACTACTAAAAAAGGTTCTAATAGTTCCTTTCATTTCACATATCTTGCTGGATACATAGAGATTCCATTTGAGCCCTTATGTTTACATTTATTGTTGGAGACTCCTTCTATAGACAACTCAACAATCTCACACATTTTCCAATGGTGTGAAATTTAGATATAGAAGTTTATATTGGGATATATTTATAGTAGTCAGGAGTCCTTACAAAACCATCATAGGCAGGGAATGGTTACCAATATTTTATTCCTATATTGACTGTTTCATGGGGAGGATGTGATGTGTCTGTAGTGATGGAACTAGGTTCTCATTTCCTGGTAAAAAGGAAAATCAAGAAGCATAATATGGAATCATGCATAGGAGTGTGAAGAAGATTAATCATCATTTGTTTAGCCTAACCCATGGTGAAATGGTTATTATGACTCATCAGATTCCTATAGTGGTGGAAGAGTATGACATCGTCCTCTATAAGGATGATTTAGATTTACCACTATGCCATGATATATACTTATGAATTTATATATACCCCAATAAAACACTGATATATACACCAAAATATAAGATGTATACCAAAGAGATTCATGATGTGAGGGTTTAGTTTGAAGACTTGCAGAGGAATTGATTTGATAGACCTAGTGTTTCACCCTGGGTACCTAGTGTTTCTTCCAAGATGGTGGGAATAAGCTTCATTATATGTATGGAATATTGGTTCTTGAACTAGGTTATTGTGATGAACATTTATACACTATCAAGGATCGATTAACTCTTTGATCAATTGATAGGGTTGTGATGTCTCTTGAGGGATGACCTCATGTTATGATATAAATAGTTGTGAGTATATAATGAAGATATATCGATGAAGGCCTTCAATTTTTGCTATCGAAACTATGAGTATGTTGTAATTACATTTGGTGTGATGAATGCCTCAACCATGATCATAAGACTGATGAACTGGATATTTCATCCATTATTTGAAGAGTTCATGGGAGTCTTCATCGATGATATCATTATGTACTTGACATACAAGGAGGATCACGTGAGACTAATGAAGATGGTTTTAGATATACTCTGAGAGAACCATATTTTTGAGATGTTCTCAATGTTCTAGATCTAGATTACAGCAGTCAACTTTCTTGGAAATGTTATCTCAGTAGTTGGAGTAGATGCTAACATGGCCAAGGTCGAGGTAGTTGTATCATGGGAGCCACCCAAGAGAGGGACTATGGTGAAGAAATTCCTCATGATGATAGGATTTTACCATATATTCATATACTATTTCACTAGAATAAAAAAACCAATGACACCATTGACAAGAAAGGGGCATCCTTTCTTCTAGACAGGTAGGTACTAGAAGGATTTTGATTAGTTGTGGAAGAAATTGATGAGTTCTCTCATTTTGAGATATCCAATGGATGATGTCAAGTAGTTAGTGTTCAATAATTCATATGGAATCGTGCTTGGCTGTGTTATAATACATAGGTAGGAATTGATTTCATATGGTTTACATTAGCTGATAACACATGAATAAAACTACATTACCCAAGATCATGATTTTACAGTGGTAGTCTCCACATTAATGATGTGATGAAACTACTTGTTGGGAGAGCAGTTTATCATATATTATTATAAGAGGAGCCTCAAGTATATATTTTCTTCGAAGGATCATAAATTGATTTCTAGATGATGGATACAGTTCTTCCAGGATTAGAAATTTGATATTATTTATACTTCTAGGAAGGGGAATGTGGTAGTAGAAGCTATTAATTAGATATATTGCTCGTATTTACAAAACGACATGTCAGAGTAGTTGGTATCGTTTTATTTATAATATGTAGATACATAGGGAGCATCATAACTCTAGATTATTGTTTTTACATTTCATCTTTTATAGCCATTAAATGAAGCATGACTTTGGGATGTGGATTGTGAGACCCTACATAATCAGACATCAACTGGACATGCTTTTGATATGTTTTAAAGGTGAATAGCATGTTGTTCATTTAAAATTACTCATGATGGTATCTGTGATGTTTTAGGATGAGGTTTTGAGAGGCTTTCACACATATCATTTATAGGTACATCTATGTGTGAAAAAGTTTTACTAGGACCTCCAATGTCATTTTTGGTTTCTAAGGAAGAATAAGGGAGTTTTAAAAACAAACCTATAGATTCCTTGTCAGAAAGTGAAGTATTATCACCATGTTCTAGAATGTTTATCTCTACCCCTTGAGGTTCTACAGTGGAAGTGGGATGAGATATACAATGACTCTGTGGCAGGCTTACCTCTTATGTCAAGGGACCTGATGCCATCTGGTTGATTGTAAACCAACTCACTATGTCATCCCATGTCTTATCTATTCATGAATTATAACTCAATAGAGATATTGGGATGCCTTTACGTATATGAGGTAGTCTGAATCCAGGGAGTTCCGTTGATGATCATCTCTGGTCATGATGCTCGCATCACATCCTAGTTTTAGAATGGTTTTCAGAAGGTGTTTGGGATGTAGTTAATCTTGAGAAAAACATTTCAAACCCAAAATTACAACCATATAGAGTAAACCCTTAACATGTTGGTGGGCATGAAATAGTTTTTCATGTTGTACTTCAACCATTGTTGGTGGGATGATATACCAGAGGTGGATTTTGAATAAAAAACTTTTTCAATTGCACCATTTGTATGGCACAATTTGATGATTTATACATGAAACCCTACCTGGCCCCACACATTTTGATAGACCTGAGAGTTTTGGAACTCATTGTCCTAGAGATGTTTCAGGAATCTATCGAGAAAGAGTAGATCTTAAAAAAGAAGATAAATACTGTACAGATCCCTCAGAAGTCTTATGATAAAATATGATAGAGGTCTTTTGAGTTTCAGGAGGGAGACCATGTGTTACTAAGATTTATTCATTGATGTGGACTATATAGAATTGGATGGTGTGGAATTATATATGAGGTATTCTTTGGAACATTCATATATTACATAGATTTTGTGAGGTAAGATATTAGTGAGCTCTACCAAAACTGTTAGATTAGGTATGTAATGTCTTCCACCTACCACAACTAAGGAGATAATTTCAAGAATAATCTCATGTTATTAAACATGGATATATTGAGGATAAATAGAATTGGATCTTTTATGTGGGATCAACATCTCTAGTTCGTGTCTCGTGGAATCATGGGAATCTTTAAAATAGCACATGGGAGCTGGGGGTCAGATTCATTCTCAATACCCTTATCTCTTTGTATAGCCCTTATTTTGGATTTATGGGATGTAAATACACAAGGTGTGTAGTATTGAGTAAATCATATTTTGGAATCCTACATTTTTATTACATAACTTTTCATTACACTTTACAAACATGGATATTTTAATTCTTAGTGTCTTGAAAAATTGGTACATAAAAAATGAAAAATTAAGGCATTATTCCATTCCCCATGAATTTATTATTCAATGTTCACCCCGATTAAATTTATGGAATCTCATATCCTGGGTACATTCAAAAATGGAAAGGGTCATCAAAAGGGCTAGTAAGGGAAAATAAGAGATAAACTTTACCTGTGATATTGAGGAATATAAATAAGATTTTAAGAAAATAAATAGAGGAATGAGAAATGGAAAAAGAAATATCATAATATGAATAAAAATATTCAAATAATGTAAATGTGGATACCACATTTAATTGATTATTTCATAATAAAATCACCAAATTATATGACCAAGCTGTCATAAAAACTACCCAGGTTATACACCAAGGTATCGTAAAACATGTCATCTCTGGATATAAAATTCATTACCGAATGCATTAGAGTGATATTAGGTAACACAGTTAAAATGAATTAATTATTTTCATACACATATATTATAAAAAAACATTTCAAAAATAACTCATGGAAAATAAAATATATGGGTTTCATATCAAAATCATGGTGTTGTAAAAAGTTTATAAAAACAAGATCCTTTTGTAATTTTAAACACATGGAAAAGGAAGAAAAGTTTAATTTATGTTAATCCCAGAATAAAATAGATCATATTAAAATATATTTGAATATCCATATAAATGAAATAAATTTGGTTCTTGACAGTAGAATATAAAATTATTTGTTGTTAAAAAGGGGGAAATTTGGAGTAGTAAATCGGCAAAACGAGGTTTTAGAAAAAATTAAAAAGAGTGGGTAAAAGGGTATCCTACTCATACAAGACTCTTAATATATTAATATAAGATAATATAATTGTATGAAGATAATAATATGGAAATTTTAATGATATATTACATTAAAAGGGAACCTTGAATGGAAAATTGAAGTTGAGATTTACCTTACCGAGATGAGTGCCTCCTAAAACTAAAAGATTAGGACATTGAGGCCTTCAGAACTCGTTGGGAATACTCTGAGAAAGGTAAAAATATCATAGCATCATGAAAGAATAATTATTAATGAATGGAAACTTTGAAATGGCTTGGTATTTATAGAAAAAGTGAAGGAGTTTTTTTATTAATTTCCATGAACACCTCAGTTGTGGTATTTGAAAATCCATGGACATGCCCAGGGTATGTTCCCATGGTATAGGCCAACCTATTATAATATATTAATCTACAAGAGCCAAATAACATTTTAAATTAATTATTTCAAAATTAATGATGTTATTAAACACATTGGAAAACAAAAAACTACAGTTTTATTATTCTCTTGAAAACACAATATTTTTTAAAACTTTCTTAATTTCACCATAACCTAATATAAATGTTCTGAATTACAAATTCACATTTATGTCATACTAATAATTCTCTAATGATGAGAAAATTATCTTATAACTATGAAAATAAATATTCTTTCAAAACAGAATCGGACAATAAATTCATAGTAAAATGATGGGAAACATTTATATACATGAAAAAAATAAAATTATTTTTTCATTTATAACTAAATAAGACTGATTTAATAACAATATTTAATTATATTAAACATTAATGGAACAACTATTTAATATTAAAATTTATATCTCCCTTTTCATTACAACTTTCAGCAGACAAAAATCAGTTTATCAATTTCAATCTCAATATTTATGACAAAATATTCTTAAAAAGGAAATGGTTAATTTTTTTTTATTAAAACAATGTGGTCACAATTTAAGTAACTAGGGCCTTGACCCATAACCTCGTACTACACCATCATTTTACCTAAGGGTATTGTTTTCGTTGGTGATAGACTCATAGGGCATCTCTAATAACGTTTCTTGAGTGGTTATTTCTACTAACTTGAACTTATTTTATAGGAGATTTAGTTCAATATTAACATATTGATGCTCGACATTGGCATGGTAAAGGAAAAATCCTAATGACGCTAACTTCTTCAGAATCTTTGACTAACGCGCTTCATATATAATTATTATACTGGATGAGGCCATCAAATCTACATTCTACATTAATTAACCATTACCATTTCAATTTATAAACCAACTGTCATATTGAAAAATGGTCATAATTCGAAAACTGTCATATAATAGTCTAAAACCAATGGAAACAATAAATTATACTTAAATAATTATTAATGTGAAAATGTTTTCCTGTGTAATATAATATACCACAATTTTTCAGGAAACAATTATTATTCCAAAAATTTTGGGTCGTTTCATTCTTCCCCCCGTAATAAATTTCATCCTTGAAATTAAACTCATTCTATCCATTTGGAAAATATGTGCAACTTAAGCCTAATTGTTTCCCCTAATTACCATGTTGTTTCATAATGTATGTGGTTCCTAAAAAAAATTAGTTAGGTGGCTAGTCCTTTTTCATAGAACATTGTCTCTAGGGTACAAGATCTCCACCGGCTACTCCTCATAGGATTTTTCATATTGAAGTTCTACCACATCTCGATCTAGTACATGTGAAGGGTTTGATATGTACTTCCTCAAGAGTGATAATTAAAAAATACCATGAATTTGTGCTAGATTTGGAGGAAGTGAACATCGATAGGACACTGGTCATATACAATCAAGGATTTCATAGGGGCCAATGTGCCTATGGACAAGATTCCCTTTCTTCTGAAACATTTTGAATCTCTCTTAAAGTGAAATGTTATGGAATAATTTGTCACCAAAATCAAAATCAATTCCCCTTAAATGGTTGTCATCATAACAATTCTTTCATCTCTGATAATATTTTAGTTGTTTTTTGTTGGCATAAACCTTTCATGTCTTCTCTTGCACAAGATCAGGCCCATGAATCTCTCTCCCACTTTTTTCATCCCAACAATTATGATTTATACATCACATACCATATAGAGCTTCATTGAGTTCCATTTGAATTTTTGAATGGATTCTAATATTGTATGAGAACACAACTAATAGAATATATTAAGCCCATACATAATAAAATTATATTCATCCTATTGCCAACATGTTATTGAGTCTCTGAATAGTTTTTTCAGATTTTCTATTAGTTTGGGGAAGATATGGCATACCAAAAATCAATTCAATATTCAGAACATGTATAATACTTATCTAGAATTTTGAGTTAAACCTTGGATCGTGATCATATATGATAGAAAGTGGAACCCTGTGAGGCCCTACCATATCCTTCATGAATTTCATGGAGAGTATTTCAAGAGGGATGTCTGACCGAATATGTATAAAATGAGATTTCTTATTGTGACAGTCCATTATAACCTATATCACATTATTTTCATTGGATGTTCTCTGGAGACCGGTTACAATGTACATAGTGATATTTTCATACATCCATGATAGAATGGTTAGCAGTTATAATATCCATTTAGGATGGTTTCTCTCTTCCATAATTGGAGGAAACACCAGGCACCTTTTAGTGTATTTAACAATGTCTATTTTAATTTTATCCCACCAATAATGATCACAAAGGTCCCTATATATTTTCATTCTTCCTCGATGTATATAGAAAGTATAGATATAAGCACAAAACATCATCTATTTCTTTTTTAGAGAATATATGGAACTCATAGCCTTGTACGAATATATAGAACACCTTCTTGATGAATATTGAACTCAAGAAACTTCCCATTCTTCACAACCTATAACTTATTCTATGAAAAAGGTTCTTATGTTTTATATTTCATTTCTTTCTATAATAATTATGGTTGAGAATTGATTTGGGATAGGGTTGGTGACGTCCCTTCCCTTAAGACTCCCATGTCAAGTTTTAATGGGTGATTGATTAAAGGATCTCTTTGAATCATCATTATTTAAATAACAATAAGATATTTCATACATAATGTATCAACGAATTTGTTTTCTCTTCTGGAATTATAATGAATTAAACAATCATAGTCTTTATGAAGTTCAAACCATCTCCTATGTCTCATGTTCTGTCCCTTTTTCTTGAAAATATACATAAAACATTTGTGGTGTATGTATATATCACATTTGTCCTCTTAAATATAGTTTCTCTACATATTCAGAGAAAAACAGAAATATAAAGAAGATTTAGGACATTCGTAGGATATTTCTTTTCATGATGCTTAAAATATCGAAATTCATAAGCAATCACCTTGTCATTTTTCATGAGTATTTAACCAATAACTTTTAGATATCCATCGCTAAAAATTACTAATGCATATCTGATAGAGGGTAGAGTTAACACAGATACCATAAGGAATATGTTATTTAGCTATTTTAATCATTATTCAAACTCATTTTTTCTAGATGAACTTGACCCTTTTTCAAGTTATCTCGGTAAGTGGATTATAAATCTTGTAAATTATTTTAAAATCCTCCTATAATATCTTCTAAAACCAAGTAAAATATGATTCTTTATTGATGAGGCCACTCCCTTATAGACATTTTCTTTTCAAGGTCAAATGTGACTCCTTAATTGGTTATAATGTTCCCCATGAAAGCAACTTGTTGTATATAATTTTTATATTTTCTAAACATTCCACATAACCTCTCTTTCATCAGAGTTATTAATATTACCCTTAGATGATCTACATCTTCCTCAATTACTTTGGAATCTAATATAATATCATTAATAATAAACACCCAAAAGTAATGAAGGTATTCATTAATTACTCTATTCATAAATTCTATAAAACTAGTAGGAGAATTAGTCAAGTAGAAGGACATAAAAACAAAATCATAATGCCCACATCTCGATTGGAATGAATTTTTTGAAATATCTTCTTTCATTAACCTCAATTGATGATTACCAGATCAAAGATCAATCATGTAGAATAATTTATCATCCCTAAATCTAGTCAAATATATCATAAATTTTTCGAAGAGGGTACTTATTCTTCACTATGATACCATTATGCTCCCAATAATCAATGTATAAACACATTGATACATAATTATTTATCTTAAAGAGAAAAAATTCTACCTAAGGAGACACACTTGTCCAAATAAACCCATTCTTAAAAAGATATTTGAGTTTCATCTTTTGTTCCACACGAACAACATTTTCCAATTTATATGGGGTCGTTGATATCGTATTGAATCTAGGAATAAGATCAACAATGAACTCTACCTCTCTTTCTTGGGGGGATGTCTAGGTAAATCCTCAAGAAATAAATAAATTTTTTCTTGAAAAATAGGTATATTCTATATTTGTATACATTAATTTCCTTCTTTATCTTTACCAAAAATTATTATAATAAATTATATGTGTGGATCTTCTATAAAAAGATTAGTTCGAGATATATCTCATTTAAAAAAATTAAATTATTCCATTAAATACTACTTATATTTCATTTATTATATAGTTGATTTTAGAATTATACTTAGAGATCTATTCTATCACTTGTATTATGTCTTATTCCAGTATAGGAATTACTACTAGATTTGCGATGATATTATCATCATCAACTTAAATACTAGAGTTTGTGTACACTATTGATTCCAGGATAATCCATTAAATAGTTTTCAATGATAGTTCTATTTATACAAGTTAATGGATTGATTCTATATTAATTTCAAACATGGAGGAAATAAAGGAATTAATTTAACCAGAATTAAACAATGTACTTCCTACCATTGATAGAACAACGATGGTACCTTCCATGACATAATTTTGAGCTTTAACAAATGTTGTTTTGATATAAAAAACATGAACTTTCACCCTTTTCCTATGCTGGGGTGGATGATGATTGACCTCCACTGCCCTCATATTTAGACACTGAACCTAAAAGTGACCACATTGCCAACACATAATGTAATGAAATTATGGAAAATCCTTCACCATATTCCCTTTTTTACTTTGTGTTGAAAAGTTGAGGTTTTACTTCACTATAAATGTTTTGAGAAATATAGCCATATCTTCCACACTAGTAACACATCATAGTGCCGATCAGGCAGTTACTTTAATGCTTCTTCCCACATTTGTTGCTTGTGTAAAGTTTCACATACTTTCATCCACTTCGTTGATCACAGCTCCTCCCTAATATTGGTTCCAAAAATATCTTCTTATCATTAAATTTTTGTGACCAATTTATATCACAGATCTCCAATTTCAGCTTCATAGAACTTTTTAATATCTCCACATAGATTTCAGAGTCTCAATTAGTGATATTATTTCATAGATGGGGTCATTATCCACTGATTAATCTATCAGCCAGTTCAGTAGGATCCATGGAAAATAAGTCAATAGGCGTAACATCAATGTATTCTGAATTTTATCTCATATATTCCTATATATTCATTTTAACTCTATATCATATCTAGGAATTCCTTCTCCATTTTTGTTTTCATTTAATGAGGGAGATAGTATTTGAAAATGGTTCCACAAAACTCGTCACACGTTATAGCCTCAATTTCTCCAATTGGATTCTTATTTTCAAATAGTGTCCACCACTAATCATCTTCCCCCTCTAAGTGGTACATTTTATGGGGTGACCATATCTTGTTATACGAAATGAATAATAGAATTTATCTTTACAATTAACCTTATCCACCATTTAGTAATCAATGGGTTAATAGATCCACTAATTTTTTTTGGTTGTTGACGTATAAAGGATGTAATGGAATGTAGTTCCATTCATGGGGAATACTTTATATCTGCTTGATTCATGTTATCTACCATAACAAGAGTAATTTGATTCTTTATTCTGATAAAGGTTTCCATTCTAGCTTACATTAGAAGGTCATAAGCATCTGTACTGTTGCGCTCACCATTTACGTTGTTTATCCTTTTTCCTAATATTTTATAAAAGAAGAAAACCATAGTGATAATATTGTTTCATTTAATAATATTTTAATTCAAAGGAACCTTTTATTTTATATACCACATTCTTAAACATTTTTTTTCATTAAAATACATTAAATTATCTATAAATCCAACCTAATAATTCATAAACATTTTGTGATTAACCAAACATATACCCTTAAAGTGTCAAAACTGTAGTGAATAAATTCCCATAGTTGTGCACCGTCTCCCATTATTTTAT
The DNA here is from genome assembly GCA_963277665.1 of Viscum album. Taxonomy (NCBI): domain Eukaryota; kingdom Viridiplantae; phylum Streptophyta; class Magnoliopsida; order Santalales; family Viscaceae; genus Viscum; species Viscum album. The sequence continues at coordinate 984,622,147 of OY728123.1, forward strand.
AGTTAAAAGTATTTTTATTGGGATTTACCCCTAGATATATCTGTTCTAGATCAATATCCACTTGTTCATATACAGATAATGATTTATTTGTCTAAAAACCACTTATTTAGTTGTTCACCAAAATTCCAAGAAGTTTTCCTATATTTAAACATTTCCCTAAGGTTATTCATAATGTTTTAAAATACCAATTTACAAAAATAACTATACATTCCATTGATAACAACTATGGAATCCGACCTTTTCATTAAATAACCTTTCATTATATTTTTCAAATAAAGGTTCTTTTAATGTTTACTATCTTGAAAAAATGGCATACTGAAAATGAAAATGCAAAACAATATTCTATTAAACATGAAAGTCACCTTCAAGTTTAATCCTAATTAAATATTTTTCATCTCATAACTTGGGGATATGAATCAAAGTAATGGGTGAGAAAAATGTCCATTAATGGAAAACAAGGGAAACTGTTTACTTGTGATCTTGAGGAATATCAATAAGAACATGAGGAAATACATAAATCCATGTGAAATTGAGTAATAGGAATATAATAATAAATATAACATGATATATAACATGTAAATGTGGATAAAAAATTTAATTGAGTCATTCATAAGCAAATCACAATGTTTTATCATCGAGACTTCCTAAAAAGTATCAAGGTTATTCACCAAGGTATTGTAAAGATTGTCATCTCTAGAGATTAAATACACTTACCAATGCATTAGAGAACTCTAAAGGAACACCCTTCATATTTATTAATTAATTTTAACCACATATATCATAATAAAATATTTTATAAATAAACCACATAGAATAGAAGAAACAGGTTTTATATCTACATCATGGTGTTTTAGAATGTCCTTAAAAACAAGATCATTTTCTCATTTTAAACCCAAAGAAAAATGAGGTGGTATTCATGTATGATGATCAAGAATAAAATATATAATTTTAACATATAATTTAATAACCCATAAGAAGAAATATATTTCGGAAATAAAAAAGGAAAATAATATAATTATATATAAAAAATTGGGAAATTTTGAGAATTAAAATTGAAAGCATAATAGGTATAAAAATATGGTTTTAGAAAACATTAAAAAGATAGGGGATAATGTCATAACACTCATAAAAGATACATAATATAGTAAATTAATATAATATTTTGAAAATACTAAAATAATATAAATATTATATTGACATACCACATTAAAAGGAAACATGGAAGGAAAGAGATGTTGAGATTTCCCTTACCTTGAAGAGTGGCTCTTATAACTCAAGGATTGGGACCTTAGGGGATTAAGGAAACCTTGGGAGGACACTTTGGGAGTATATATAGGGAGGTAAAACTATCATAGATTCTTGTACGATCAATTTGGAATGAAATGAAATGATGAAATTGGTGGGTATTTGTAGCAAAATAGAAGGAATATTTTTATAAATTTCCTTAGACACATCCGTAGTGGTATTTAAAAAACAATAGGAATTCCTAGGTTATTTTCACATGTCTTAGGTCACATGGGAATCCTTTTATCATATTTTTATCCACATTATCTGAAATTAATTTTTCATTAATCATTAAATCATTAATGATGTCATTAAGTATACTAGAAAACTCAAACAATATTTTTACTATTCACTGGAAAACAAAATATTTTATAAAGTTCTAGTAAATTCACCGTAAACAAATATCAACATTTTTAATTCAAAAATAAAATTTAAATTTTCCTAATAATTGTATAAATATGAGAAATTAACTTTTAAATATGAAAATACTTATTTTTTAAAAATAATAGCGGATTGAAAATGCATACTAAAATTCATAGTAATATTTCATTCACATGAAAAAATTAAAATTATTTTTTCATTTGTAATTAAATAATAGTGTTTTTATAATAATATTTCTTTATAATAAAAATTAAGATAAAAATATTTTAATATATTAATTTTTACCTCTCTAAAAACTTGAATTTTTTACCTGAAAAAACCAATTTATCAAATTCAATCAAAATTTCTATGTAAAAAAACTCTTAAAACGAAAATGATGAATTTTAAATTTTATCATTAGATTACAATTTATGTGACTAATCCCTGGACATATAAACTGTTATAACACCTGCATATGAAATAATGGTAATTTGTGTGATGGTGTTAGACTCTTGGGGTGGCTTGATAACATTTCTCAAGTGGATATTTCCACTAACATGAACTTATCCGGTTGGATATTTTTTCCAACCTAAATGTGTAGAAGCATAGCTTCTAATTGGTTATGAGTTAAGCCCAATGATTTTATCTCATTCCCAATATCTAACAAATGGGATTCACGTGGCATGATTCTACTGGATGAGTCTGTCAATGCTTATTTCAACAATACTTAACCACAATCATTTTTATTTATAAATGACAATCATATTGTTAAGAGTATAGTTTCCAACTATCATATTGACTAATAGTCATAATTGACCAAATATCATATAATAGTTGAAACCTGATGGTCATATTATAATATATTTACTTCATTATTAATGATATGATGTCTTTTTTGTGTAATATTATATAACACATATTTTCAAAAAGTTATAATTATTCAAAAATTTCTTGTCATTGTACATATTTTCAATGAATTAATTTTTGATGTTTTATGGATTATATTTATGATCAAGCGTTGATATGGTGTGAAATTTCAAGTTCCATTGTGCCTCAAATAAATGATATAAATATATTAAATATATTTAATATCATTTGTGAACAAGTTTTCTAAAAAATTAGAATAACATCTAAACAGGGACCTAGATCTGCAATATGAGGTCACCGTTGAGTTCATATTGAGGTGTTTATCCTAGGAATGAGATATCCTCAGTTAATGTGAGGAATTTCTGGAAAATTCATCATTAGTGTAGAAATGAAAAAATTATTAAATGATTTATTTTATTTTATTTGTTTGATGAATCAACATAATAAATTAATTATATAAAAAGTTGTGGGGAATTCCTAGGTTTGTCTGCTAAAACCATAATATTTGAAAAACCATTGAAGATCCATCATAAGAGATTCTATTGAAAGATTATTACCAAATAAAATATTGATGACTAGTGCGAGATGAAATAAAAGGATATCTATAATTATCACTTTACAACTTTATTCACTATTAGTGGTCAATCCCTAAAAAGGTAATTTTTTTTGATTAGATTCATTGCCCATACTTAATTTCTTGGTTGAACACAATTCAATCCTTTAATGGATTGATTTGAGGATCAGTCATTTGATTGGATGAGATTTATTTTGGGGAATTTTGTTGAGGAATATCATTGTAATTTAAATTTTTATATCTTTATTCATCATTATCATGGAAACTATTTGATTACGACAGAAGTAACAACCATATTTGTTTCCACTTGATTCTTCATTTGATTTTCTCCCTCAAATATTATTTCATCATGGGCATTATTCTATTGGAATTTAGTTCTACATAACCTGATGAAACTGATCATTAGACACTTTTTTCTTGGCTCAATGATTTGATATTGTATATTTTCGCTCATCACAACACAGAAGTAGTGTGATGATGGAATATATAGAAAATTGAATAGTTTTGAAGACCTGATTTCATGTTCTTCAGAGAGGAAGGAATAATGAAAAAGTATCTTTTTTTGAAAAAATATAAGGGTCATATGTTTTTGATCTTTGATGGAATATAACATGAAGACATTATTCATTATTTTCTGGAATGGTGGCCACTAGATCAAAGGCCAGAGGAATGTTTGAGACAAGTGAAACTAGATCTAAGAATTAAGAAAATACTGAACTACACAACATGTAACATAGCTCCAAACTCTATGTGGGACCCTCTAAATGGATGTTTGGGTTTTATAGAAATTTAATCATCACACGATGTGTGACCTGATCACAAGGAGTTTGGTCCCTCTATAGTGGCTCGACATGCTCCTATGATGGTACAATCACTTGGGTTTGAGCATGCCATGTACTACACTACACTGAAATGACCTGAACAAAGTACATGGGGTAAGATTTGTCCTAAAACATGGGCAGATTACATGGGTATCTGACATGCCTTTTACTATTACATAGACACAGGTTTGAGACACATAACATTTACTCTAGTAGAACTCGAGGTCAAGGGACATGATGTGTAACCCTTCTACCCTATGGTTACTCAAAAAAATATGGCTTTGATATTTTTTCCTCTACATCTAATATATGTAGATATGAATTACTAGGGTTTTTCCCCTTATCAATTCCTTGAGGGTTAGTATGGAGTCAACTCTTACTCCTTGGAAAATAATCCCTTTAGACGGAAATCTTGGATTGTGTTCTTGAAATCCTTTTGTGTGGCTAAGATTGCGATCCTCTATTATGCTTAATTCCCTAGGTGGAGTTATTATTTTCATCATGACCAAAACTACATGTTATTCATCCCTATACATTGCGGGTTATTCCAAATTGAGTGGTCATTATACCCCCTATCATTGGGTCTGATCAAACTATATGAATTTAATCTCTTCATACATTATGTGTTTACTTCAAATGCAAAGACACGATGAGAACTACCTATTGGATGGATGCAATTAGTGTTTTCAAATACAAGATTATATTCTACCATGCGAGTTCATTATGGAACCTTTGAAATTAGATCATATACTATAATTACATTTGTGACTTACCTTTAGACTATGTGACCTTGTTGAGTATATTTGTACATTCCTGTTATAAGTATTTTAGACATATACCTTTTTAGTGATAATTGTATTTCCTTTGTTGTGTGATTTCTGATTTAAGGGTTTTCTACTTGTAATTATTGTAATCAATCCTACTATATATTTTCACAGAAATGTTGTCTGTTGTACAAATGATCAACCTTATGATAGATTTCTAGACATACTAGGACTAGACAAGACTTAGTTGGACCATAAAGGCCAAGGATCATTCCTATGACATCTTGAAGGATGTCCATAGTATTACATCCAGGTTGGACAGATTTCAAGATTCTTTATAGTGTATGTGTATTTGGATCTATTAAATATTCCTTCAATTGTACACTAGCGGTGGTGTTTTGATGTATATTGGATAGTTGTTCAATTTTTTTTATCTTTTAGAATTGTATGGGCTTGGTGATGTGTGTGTTGGTATAGTTCCAAAGGATAAGACCTCATATGTAAGTGATCTTACTACCCAGTGATATTCATTATCCCATGGTCAATTGTTGGTGGGCATGGGGAGTCATAGAAAAGGACACATTGTAATGGGTCATTACAAGATTATAGTCTTAACATTGAAGGTATAAATATATGTTAATAATCAATGATGAATGAATTAGTTTATAATTTATCACATTATGACTTATGATTAGCGTAGTAAAACATTTATTGGATTGATAAATTAAATGGTTCACCATGATGTGAATGATTTTTGAGAAGGATAATGACATTGAACCTAAAAATGTATATGGTATATTAGATATTTTTAAATCTAAACAACGAGTTTTGAATCAGGGAATGATTATACCAATAACCATGGGGTGCTAGAATTCTACTATAGGCCCCTGATACATGCATGAGAAAAATCTGATGTGGGGAGAGGATTTATAGTCCTAATACCCATTGGATTCCAAACTGATTCTATATGATCCTAAGATCTAAGTTCTAGACTGATTTTCCAAGTGGATTTGATGATGGTACCTAGACCGGTCCTCTAGGGTAATGAATGATATTGTACATAAATAAATAGTTAAATCCCATGAAAGAATGAATTATGATATCCCTACAGAATATGGTTCCAAATATGGAATGGGTATAAGAAGGTATGCTTTTCATTGGTTAAACCATGAACCTAGAGGCCTACGTGTTTTATTAAAGAATCATAAATATGAAACCAGTTTAATTTATTTCATTGTTTTTATTCTTCATAGAACAACATACAATATTATCGATTTGATATTTCATTATACACTATTGGTAGTGAACGATGTAATTTTAATTACACTCTCCTTGGGATGATTGATTGTTATATGAATAATTATCATGTTTTCCTTACATTATAAGGGAAGGTACACTATGTTAGATGGATGTGTTGGGATTTTGGATGGAGCATGGATGAGTGAACCATAAATATTGTCAGGACCCGATTTTGGGATTTTAGTGTGTCATTAATTTGTTTTTAATAGACACATTAAACTTTAATGGAATTTCTTATTTACTACTTTAGTTTAAGGTCATCTTCCTTTTTATGATATTTATCTGGAGATGTTGGTAATATTATTGATTGTAGTATTATTTTTTTTATGATTTAAATTTATATAAATTTTTTAATTATTTGATAATGAGGATTCAATCTCTCCACATTACATATATTATCCTCGCTTCTAGTTAGAAACATTTAGTAAATGGGGAGGGGCACATGAGGTTATGTTGAGAACCAGTTTAGGGTACCGATATGTGGCACTCAGTTGTTGATGTTACATGTGTAGTCTTAATTTAGTTAGAGATAAATAATATTTATTCATTATTGTTATTTAGTGTTCCATGATTAAAATATTTCTCTAATTTTTCTCATCCGGGTGGTTCTCTAGTAAATTTATCACCATCGATTACATCCTTCTCCATTAAATTTTATAACTTTTTGATGAAAATATATTGTTCGTGGAAAAATTATCTTATAAGTGAACATGTTCATCATATCAAATATCGATATGTACTGGGTAATATCTCTATACTTGGAAAATTTGTACACAACAATGTAATTGGTCAAGTTATAAAACAAAACCGGTAAATCATAAGTAGTGGAAATTTTCAAGTACATGTTAGGATACATGTAAAAATTGATATATTTAGGATTAATTGATGGTTCATTTGCTGGAGTGTTTGTATCTAAAAAAAATTCAACCTTGTATGGAATGTGAATAAAAAACCCACCTTATACTACCTATTGTTAAAAAAATAGAATATGTAACCCTCACTAATGTCTTAAGTAATCTATCTCGACTTGTTCCATATAGATTACTTATTGTATTTTCAATCGCCATGAGATTTAGTATCATGTATCAACTTGGGTCATTGAGTTCCCTCTCTCAGTGATTGGTGAATTTCCACATTCCTAGGTGTAATGGTGTTTTATTTTGGGTTTCCCGTAAAAAATGAAAAAACTATATTTAGCTATGTTTTTACATTAATCTCATTTATGAACATAGATAATGTAATTTCCAATGTTTTTATGAAACATAACAAAAATAGGAATTGGAAATTTTAGATGTAATCCTATGAACTTTTAAAATAATCTTCCATGTTTAAAAAATGTGTCTAAATGTAAATTATCACTATTTTAAAATGTTTCTATGGTAGTCATTATTTTAGCGAACCACTATAAATTTAAAAATTAACCATGTTTTAAGAAAAAAATGTGATAAAAATACGGATTGATTTATATTTTTTAGATTGTTTCAATCCAATATATATGGTTATCAGTCACATGAGTGGAGAGTGTCACATTTAAACACATACTTCTCACTAGTTCTAGTGTATAATTTTTTCCAAGGGTGATTTTCCTTGTTTTTTCAATAACTAGGACACCCATTTGATCATCTAGACATGGGGGGGGGGTAGAATCATTCAGTGAAAATGAAAAAAATTAATTAAAAAACATTAAAAACAATTAAAAAATAATAATTTACAAAAAGCATCCTTTATTTGTGTTTGTGTGTGTAACATGACATACACAACAATGAATTATATAAAATACAGATCCAGGAAGATAATTAAATATTTATCCTTATGATGTTTTGTGGACAACACCATCATATATCATGTTCACTTCTTTAGCTTCATCATTCTCTAAATTATTTCCTCGTTGAATGATATGCACATCCCTTTCTATTATATGTTTTCCATATGATGATCTATGAATGATTTGGGGTTGAGATCCATGGTTTTTAATGCTTTCTAAAATTTCCTCATCCCCTTTTTATAAAATATATACACATTTCCATTGGTTTTAAGGTTCATGATATAAAAATGTAGTAATGTTATTTTGGATCACTTCCACGTGTCATCTTTAAATCGTTCCAACTATAATTTTTTTTAATAGTTAGTATGGCTCTCCTAATGATCTTTCTCTACTTCTAATCTAATTGATAAACTTTTCATGTTTGGTTTGGTAGTTTAGTGTGGGGAATATTCTTTGGTGCCATACATATTCTATGGTAGCCACAGTTATATATTTATTCATGTATAATGGATATATTATTTCACTTTACCAACTCACCCTTCATTTGATTTTGGTATCCTAGAATATTCATGGATTTATATGTCAAACTCTATAATTATTTCAATATCTTAGAACTGAAAAAACAATTAGCAAGATAAAAAAATGTTAATTCTTATTTAGAGACATTATTTATTGGAAAACATAATTTTTGATGGCTTTATGAGAATATATTGGGGCTGAATTTGAGTTCATTAATGGTTTTTATAATATTAGCACACTGACACCACCCAAATTTGATTATATTCCCACGGTTGAATACTCTTCATACTAAATCTTTATGAAGGATAGAATTCCATATACATATAGTGAATAATAACTAAATATTTTGGAGATGATTCATAATGGGTATTAGTTTTCTAGGTAAATTTTCTAAATTTCAACGTATTAGGCCTGGATGTGAGATAGAGTTTTCATTGGATAAAATATCAGGAATATCCATGAGGTTATTTTTTTGGATTTGACATTCTCTCTGGGGATGACCCAGAATACATTGGATCCTTGAAACCTTCTCAATATGTACATGAGAGATATACATGATGTGACAAAATCGTCATAATCCTCAATTCAAGATATTTATACACATATCATTTTATTATCCTTATAGAGTTAATCTCAAAAATCCTATTTATTTCTCTATTTAGTATTTTGTTGATAATTTAAATAATTTATTCATCACTAAAAACAAATCAAATTATTATCCAAAAAACAGTAATTCATAAAAATAGAAACAGAAATATATGAAATTTACCATATCTTTTAATTTGAAAAATTACGAAAATAAAATCCTAAAAACTAAAATCAACTCTATAAATAAAATAATTACTAAAAAAACCAAATAATATAGAAAATATTGACAGAAATTTACAATTTTATGCTCACCACATTCCCGCACACTTAAGAGATTACTTGTACTAATGTAATAACTCTCATTAATTTTTCTTTCTATCTTTTATTCTTTTTAAAATTTAGTATAGAAACCCAAAAATTTCATAAAGTGATATTAAATTTTGTTATATGAATATTCACTACATACCAGAATGATCCATGCCCAAATCATATAGGTATATCATATTTAGAATTTTTTTTTAAAAACTGATTCATAAGAGATTTACATTATCTCTCACTTATTTATTTAGAATTATAAAACATCCTAGATATATCCTATTTAAAATAATTATTCATAACATATGTAAAGGAAGAAAAAAAAGGGTGATCTTAGATGCTCAGTAAAGGTAAACAAGGGAGATATCAATTATCACATAAAAGTAACATAATCATAAGGGTATGAGAAAATGAGAGTAATATTTTAAAAAAAATACCTTGCATATAAAAGATAATAATATGTATTCATTCCATAAATCATTATAGTTAATAAAATATGATTAATAATATTATCAATGAATATGATCCATGAAAACATAACAAAAGTATAGAGCATGATTATGTGATATATGAGTAAGTATAGAAAATTATATCCTTATTAGTCAAGGTTCATTTCCAATGTTATCATAGTGTAATGGGCACAATCCACAAGTCATTTTAGATGTTATGACTCACTCCCATGACGTTCATTATTTAAGGAGTCTATTAATAAACTGTTATCACTCTGAATTCCAATCCCCTTTATCTCATGTAATATTCATCATCACCGAATTCGTTAGAGGGATATAAAATTCTAAGAAACTAATCATATAGGTAAAATCATATATATGTGTACCATTACTTTACAAAATATTAATAAAATACTAACTCAGGAAAAAATAAGTGAGTTTCATAAAAATATCATCATGGAATATCCCATTGAAAATAAATTAATTTCATAATCATTATATCAATTCATTCCAATATAAACCATTGAGAAAGGAATGTATTTGTAAACATATTGTTATCCTAATCCTAAAAATTCCAAATAAGAAATATGGATGGTCTTATTAGATCATTTCTCAATTATGAATTAGGTTATAACAAAGTATGTTATATTAGATTGAAAATTATTGTAAAATTGCACTTGGAAAATTTATGAGGAAAATATCATTTCCAAATAGAAATAAAATATTCTAATTACAAAAAATTAAAAATATCAAAGAAAACATTTTTCTTGAATAGATACATGGATTATTTTAAAGGAAACATAAAATAATTGAATTGTAATGATGGTGAAAAATGCAATTCATGGAATGTATTTTAAAACAAATAATCAATTATCATATATAGTAAACAGAAAAAAAGTACCACATTTAGAAAAAATATGATGTTTATGAAACCCTTTTTAACAATTTTCACTACATTGAGTTTTGTATTGTTCCTATTTTTTGGGTTTTCCAGCATCATTGAATATTAGTGGATGAGTTCCTTTTTAGGATGGGGAGATTTTTATTTAAAAATGAACTGATATTTATGGATGTATGATTTTTAATTAATCAAATCAAGTAATAAACTTTTAAAGTGGTCTTGTGGGGGATTATCATGTGTTTGGAAGTGATCATAGGTGGTTAAGGATATTTTTCCGAAGATGGTATTAATGTTGTCTTTAGGGAAGTTACATATTGTTTACATGTTACATGAAATGTAACTCTATCCAAGGAGATGCGATGAAATGGGTTCAAGAAGTGAAATTAATAAAATATTTTAAAATGGTTCACGTCATGTAATTTTCTAAAATTATAATCTCAACTTGAGGAAAAGTGTTTTTGGACATAACTCATAATTTGGTAAATACTCTATGTGTATGGTTTACACACTATCTATTTCTTACTCTCTTTGGTTTTAAACCCATGAAAAAATTATATTATATTTTCATCCATGTAAACCATACTCCCTTATACCATAATATATTTATAAGTTATTTTAGAGTTACATCGTCCCTTTCATATGTCCTGATTAAGTGATAAATTTCTGATTTGGTGTTTTTCCTTGGTTTTACCCTCTCTTATACTAGTTCATTATTATCACAATGTAATTATTTAAATACTATGGAATATTTTTTATAATATTGAACATATATGTTATTTATCTTTCTTTTAAATATCATCACCTTCATCTTTTTTTTGAATTACCCATTAGAAATAATGCATTGAACACTGGTTAAGGTCAGTTGTCTAAAACCAAACCCTATGGTCTATCAATATTGTTCAAGTATGTGAAATACTATCCTATTTTATATGAAATGTGGAGAATAATTATTTGAATACCACATAATTATAAATATAGTGTTGGAATATTTGACGGATCCCTTCAGATTCTTAGATGTTGACATCTAGCTTGAATCTACTCATTAGGTGAGACTACCTTAGAAAAATAATTAATTTCTAAATGGAATAAAGTATAATACAATGAAATGAGATGACAGGTGATTGATGTGATAGATTAACATTTTAAAACATATGAATTAATTATATAAGTTAGTAATGATTATTTGATATAATTGTGCATGTAAATTTGAATGGAATTGACATAAGATATCTGTTTATGAATGAAGGGGTAATTAGGAGAAAAATGTTAATTTATCAAATTACCATGATGGAATGTGAGGAGATGTTGTGATATTATATCCATTATGATTTTTTTCAGAATCATACTAATATGCTTATATATAGGTCTTCACTTTGATTTTGAAATTATTATATAGAGGTCTTTTACCAATTATATTGAAATACTTATTGGGCTTCACCCAGTTTTGTTGAAATTCTCATATTGAGCACTTGGTCGAGATGTGTAAATTAATATTTAGAGGATCTATAATGGAAACTAAAATACATATATAGAAGGATTTTCCAATTCATACCCTAGCCCAGTCATGTTTTTATAGTTGGAATGGTTGTGATACATCATCAAATATTTTTCATCATGTTGATTAAGTAGTATGATTATTGTATTACGTTAATATGTTTATTAATACACCAAATTATCATTTTATATCAGGAAATAATTATGAAAATGGTTTGTGTTGAAACTATTTTGTTGAACTAATGAGTTTTACTAACACCCTATTAATGGCATCATTTGGTACTCGAATAGATTACATGGATGAAGGTTTAGAATAGAGGGAGGGTTCTTGTTGTTGAATGTCTCTTACATGATGGGTTGTAGCTTGGAGGCTGGATTTACATGTGGTTTAGGAGTCAACTCTTCCTATTTTATTTATGTTAGCATGATATTTTTTTATTACTTTATTTTGACATTAGATTCATTCTGGCATGATTTTATAGGATTATTAATTATTTTTTATATTGGTACTTATTTTATATTCGAGTTTTATATTGTACTATTTATATTAATTTTTATTATTATAATATTTATGTACATTTTTTTCATTTAATTATTAATTCTTTAATAGTGGGTATAGTCTCCCCACTATTATATTTACCCATTTTCTTCTAGTTGGTTGTTTCTAGCATATGGGGAGCTTCACTTGTTGTCTTGTATCCATCCTTATCATTTCACCTAAGAGAGTAACATATTATGGGGAATTAAAATGTACTGTCATAAGTTCATGTATTTATATTCTATTTCATTAATATTCAATAAAGGTAGAAAGGAGAATAGTATGTGTCTGTACAAGATAATGATCTTATGAATGGGATTAAATAACCTATGTACGGAAGAAAATATGATATTCTAGTGATGTGATTTTCGTTTATGATGATATCTTGTTACAATTGATATAATTTCACCTTGGGTAGTTTACATGGTGTGTGATATTGTTTTTTATATAGATTTATTTTTATGGCCGAGCATGAAACAAGTGATTATCCAAGTATCATGATAGGCACATAGGGAAATATACTAACTTGTATTGTTCATGATTAGAACATACATATTGCATGTGAAAATTTCCTTTCGGAATTGGGAAAAGATACATTTGTAATTTCTAATAAATGAAATGAATGAAAAATCATGTCTAGCTAAAACACATAAAAGACATATTTAGAGATAATGTGAGGAAGTGGTTATTAATTTATTTCACCACCTGAAGTTTAACTTGTGGTTATGCTTCATTAGAAGGAGTATGATTTTAGTATTATGAAAATTTAACCAAATTTTCATCGAGTTCTGTATTAGGAGAGTGGAAATTTGGAATCTTCTAATGCAGTTGAGCTGGAGATTCCTGTAGCTCCTATGAATCATATGGATGTTCCACTTTTGGACAACATCTTGAGGGTCATGTGAAACATGAGAATGGATATTTTTCTCACCACACATTTATTGTCTAATGTGTTGAGATATATTAAGTTACAACATCCACCATTGTTCACTATGGAGGGATCCCCTAAAAAATTACTTCTAGTTCGATTCGGTCCAAATGATCATCAAGCACATTAAGACACCCATGAATAAGAGGGTGAATCTAGCTATTTACATTTTTCAAGGACATACCAAACATTTTAGGCACATTCCAGATCCATATTGGAATCCATCAGAGTTATCATGGAAGGACATTGAATCAATGCTTCCTTCCTTATTCGATCCAAATTCATTGAGGGGTGAGAAGCCTCAAGAGTTTATTCACGTGATGTAGGAGGGAATATTAGTGATGGAAAATGTTGGATGATTACCTGACTTTTAGTGATGTTCCCATCATTGGAAGATGATGAGATCTCCAGGGTGACACATTTTCAGGATGGTATTCTCTATGAAATCTAGAAAGAGTTGAACATAATTTTCCTAAGATTATTTTAAAATATGATGAATCAAACACTAATGATAGAAGGAGATATGAGAAAGGCCATGAGCAGTGGCCTGACTCGATTATAAGGGAAAACGAGTAGCTCATATTCTTGAAAAAATAAGGGTCTCTATGATAGTTATCATAAGGCTATAATGGGAAGAGTAGTCAGGGTACTGGGAAACCATTTAAGGGATGTGTTTCATTATAGTGCAATCAGTATTGAATGTTAAGACACAAACGACCACGATTTCCATATCCTTATTTGGGGTTCCATGTTTGTGGTAGGCTAGGTCACATGTAAATTAGTTTTAGGTGAGTGAAATAGTTTAATGGTCACAATGGATCATGGAATGTAAGAGGGTATAGGATGGACTCAACCACCCCTCAATAGACTGGAACTTGGAGTTCCAATATAAATTCAGGTCAAGGTAGGGGATGTGGTACCTATAACACTCCATGTACTTGTTATTATTTTTATGAATAAATTAATTTTATATGACACCATGCACTTCATGCTATACTAATTCAATCATAAATTATACAATACACCTATAAAATATTGTGTTACACGCAACATCGACATTTCATGTGTTACGTGAAACACTGAGTGTAACACCTTGATGATTTTATGAAATATTATATTTAAATATTTTGTATTCATCAGTAGATTTAGTTTCTCATATTCATGAGTTTAAATGAACTTCAAGATTCCCTTATTATAAAATTACCTTTATAGCTTAGCCTTTTGGTTAGAGAGAATAATTATAACTAACTGCGGAAAATGAATTCTGAATTCATTGGCTATAAATTATTTATGAAAAATATAAATCAATTATATTATTTTATTATTCAGTGAATTAATTTGGGTAATGATATTAATGAGATATATATACGTTATATACCTAATAAAATATTTTTCAGATTTATCCATTAGATATTTTTATCATAGTGTGTGAATAAAGCCTATTTGTGGTACAAAAAACTATATTTTTTTAGGGTAACTTTCGCCTCTGAAAGGAGAACCCATTTTAAACTATGTTTTTGACACATTAACAATTTTCATAGGAAAACATAAACATGTTATTTTAAATATGGATATTAATATTTACATTGGATGATGTTCAGATATTTTTCTAATAACATTCAAGTTTTGATGAATAGTAATAGTACAATAAATTTAAAGTGAAAAACCAATTTTCATCGAAAACATTTATATGGTTAAATAATAATATTGAGTGGTTTTAAATTATAAATAGATTATATTTTACTCATTTAATATAATTTATTTCATTATCATTGATTTTACAATGAATTCATGTGTAAAAACACATCAATTTTTTGCAATGTTATTGCTTTTAAAAACAAGTTCTCTCTTTTCAACAAGGGGATTGATTTTAAATTAATTTTTTCCAATTATTTATTTTCAATCAGAAAAAATGGATTCAATTTTTGAATCATTAGTTCCAAATTGTGTAAATAGGTACCTTATAATTTTTTATATTAAGAATAGTAAATTTAGTAATTATTTTTATTTACCATGGTTAAAGGGTAAATCAGGTAAAAAAGTGTAACGAATAATATTATAATAATACTAAACAACACTATAATGTGTCCTAATCCTACTAGATTTAATATTTCCAATCATGATAATCCTTAGGTGGATTTTAATACCCCATGGTGCCACTTGGGTGTGAGAATAACCTTTTATATTTTGTTAATTAAATGTAAAGAGAAATATAACATAAACAAGAATCTTTTTCTAATATATTTTAAATATAGGGTCAAATAATGGACTGATTTTAAAATAAATATTCATTATAAAGATATAACTATTTCCTACATTATGGTTTTTTAATTATAATTTTTAGACAGAAAATAAATAAATTTATTTATTACACAATGATGACGAAATGATTTTCTTATTAATGAATGCTTCAAATAAATAATATTATAAATATTAAAATAAATATAATATGAACCTCATGATTCCATCCAATTTTTTTGGATGAATATGAAATGTTATGATTGATTTAATTCTGTTTTTCGGAATGAATAATGTTTTAAGGACATTATGAAAAATTAATTAATAATTTGGGTCAAAATTGACACAAATGAGTTTCTAAAAGAAATACTATTTTATTAAATGATATAACAGTCCTACAAATATAAGATTCAACCAAATAAATTATATAATATTACAATTTTCATTAATGATACACTTTTGGTTCTATTCAAATTTTAATGTAAGTAGAGTAAGCATATATTATAAAAATACATGAAGACAATGTAAGAGATAATGTTTTTATATAAGGGTTAAAGAAAAATGATAAGGTTAATTTTGTGAATTATTTTTTCTAAAACTGATTGGTTGAGAGGATTTAGACCCATCCTCATATCAAACTATAAATTTATTAATTTTTAACTATTATAATTCAAAAATAATTTTATAAAAAAATAATTGTTCATGACTTTCATAAAGTGCCCCTATTTCTTCTTATAAAAGGCACCCATGTGTACCTACTCACTCCAATATTTGAAGCCCCTTGGATCTTCTAGAATCTACTCATATAATCTCCCAATGTCCCTCAATTATTTGTATAGGACACAATTTAGCATAAATCCATCATAGGGAGATCATTTGGGAAAATCAAAACGAGATACTCGAAAAGATGTATTTTTTAACACCTCATTCAAAATTATTTTTTTTATACTACTTATTATTTTGTTATTTCTATACTAAAGTATCAAATCATGTATCTTCAAAATGGTGATATGTTATTATAATTATTGGACAATATTATACATCCTTTTATCCATCCTACATATAACAATATCACCATGCATGCGTATGTATAACTTACCGTCTCCACACCGTGGTGTGATTTATTATTCAACAATGAATTATTTAAATGGGTGTGATGAAGAGTATAATGTATTTAAAAAATTAATATAACATGATAATTTATCAATATAATTGATATATCATACAATCCCGTATCATTTAACCATAAAAAATGATATTCTCACTCGTGTGTATGTATGTCCTACCAGCGACATGATGTGATGCAATTCATTCAACTTTATCTTAATTAAATCGTGACTACATAAATAAATAGGATGAATAACTATAATAAATATTATTCTAATATCATTCCAAAAATGATCTAACTATATCCTAAAAAATTGTAACATGAACTGACTGACAAAACAAGCATTAGAACATAAAGTAGCTAACATCCGAGTTATGAGTGACAATGAAATGTTTTTAACCAACAGATGATAATATAATCCTATATAAAATCATAAAACTGATTATTATTCTGGAATATGTCAAAAAAATTATTTTTTATATATAAATTATGTTCGCATACATAAGATGGATATCCAACCTAATGTATGGGATAATTTTTGAATCTCATTATTATCTAGGATTGTTTATATGTAAGTATTTTCTAAGAAATATTTAGAATTCACATACATGATTCCTAATTATGTAATATTATTTCTATTATTCAAAAATTTTTAAACATAATTTTACCATTTAGGAAATTTTTAATAAACGGTACAAAATGAATCTTTTTCCCTCATTCAATTTACGGTACATTTTAACATTTTCGGAAAAAGTATGAGGAAAATGTTTTTTAACCTATACAACATGAATGAATTTATAGGATTTCACAAAATTTTATTTACATGAAGCTTATTATACATTATTTAAATATTATTTTCATCTAAATTATTTTCTTTTATAATTTACTTGGATTTTTAGAAAAGAAAACATTTTTGAAAAATAAAGGATATTTTCCCTGGTAATTAAGTTCAGGTGTTTTATAAAAAATATTTTCCATGTATAATGAAAATGGATTATGTTTCTCTCCCTATTATTATATTTATTTTATTTTTATTTTGATGGAATTATTTTTATGAAATCCAAAATTTTATATAGATTATGATGGTATGATGTTTAAGAAAACCGATTTTATATCACAGGCTATTCAATAATGAATGATTTAATTTTTTTGTTTCACATATAAGAATAATTTCATTATGAGATGGGTGGTGACTATATATCCCTCCAATACATTGGGTAAATATTTATATCACATGAGATAGAACTGAATTTAATATCAAGTAAATATGGTCCAGTAATATAGGGCTGAAACGACAATTAAACCCAGTTTAGTAAGGGAATTTTTCTGATATGATGGTCTTGGATATGAGCATTGGATAATATGGAAATTATTTTCTATCATTATGTATATGCAACAAACATAATGTTTTATGTTATGAATTTTTGATTATGTCAATTATTTCATATGATCTTTTCCCCCATGACTTGATATCATGATATTTTATATGCATAATAAGATTATAAAATGATATGTTATTTTGTCTTATGATAATGATGTGATTGATATTTCACTTGTATACCATTACCAAGCCTTTGAATCACCCTTTCATATGTTTGTTTTCCCCAGGTCATGAAGAAGTGTATTAAGTCTGTTATGCTAAATGGGAGTCTAGTCATAAGGAAATAAACTTGATACGATGTCTATGTTTTAGGAACCTGTTGTTTATGTTACATAATTTCTAAAGCCACTATACCTATACGGTCCTTTCATGGATTTAATATATTTTTTTAAAAATATAATTCAATTTTGATATAATATCAATGTATATAAAGTATGGGTCTATATAGTTTGTATTAGAGGTATGGTATAGTTAACCATTAGAAACTAAGATGAGAATGCCTTAGTAACAAACCTAAGGATATGTCTAAGTATAGTATACAATCATAGTGTTTAAAAAATGACCATAAATTACCCAAGAAAAAACATAACGTTTAATGAATTGAAATTTTATTCTTTATTATGTGGTTTTCATGTTATCATTTGTGTTTCTCACAAAATTCGTCATGATTTTATTCAATGGATGGAACCTGAAGGAATCACTTTAATGTTGAATGTAGTAGAAAATGAAATGACTTTCCCACTGAGAAAACAAATTTTATAGGATCTGGAATAAAAAATCTTATATCCATGCTCAAACTACTTTTTCTTGATATGAATCCTGTAGGAATTATAAACAATCAATGTATGGAGCAACATTTTGTTCATTCTTTCATGGGGCAACGTCCACCATCATTCAATGGGTCTTCTAATCCATTAGTGGCTAAACAATGGATCAGTACAAGTGAAAGGTTATTTTTAGTTCTACAACATTCTGAACATGATAAAGTCAAATTAGTAGTATCTCATTTGTATGGTGAATCTAACCAATGGCAGAATCTTATCAAGAATACGAGCCAAAGAGTTGAAATTGATTCCATGAAATGGGACGAGTTGAAGAACCTATTTTTAAATAAGTACATTCCTTTTATTCTTCAAACAATGATGGATAAGGAGTTTTTTGAACTTAATATATTGGTTGATGAATCTGTTGGTACCTACAAAGAAAATTTTACAAGAATTGAAAGGTACGCTTATATATTTATTGTCCATTCTGAGAGTAAAATTGATCCATTATTTTGTGGATTAAAACCAAGTCTTTGAAGGGAATTATCCATAAGGTAATTTAATAGTTATATGGAAATTGTTCGATGTTCTCTCATGGATGAGATGAAGATTAGAGTAACCCATCAGTCATATAGGTCTGATATGAAGAGATAAATGGAATTCAATGGAAAATCTAAATACCACACTAAAAAGAAGATGAGTTTACCCTTATGCTCAATGTTTGGAACAAAACATGGATTACATTTTCTTAATGGGATTAATAAATGTTTTAAGTGTGGAAACAAATTTCATCGTGTATTTGAATTCTGATGTGATCGAAAAAAGATGTATAATATTGAAAATAGAGAATGTTCAGGAAAAAATTCACCTCCTACGCTTCAATTATACATGTTCAAGGAAATGGAAAATTATTCCAATGAATGACCTAATACAAGGGTTATTGATGATGATCTATATCAATAAACTCATAAGGATAATGAAAAAGGAAGGTCACATGTAATCACTATCAGTGAAGTGGAGTAGAATAATGAAGTGTTGAAAGGTAACCCTACCATCCAATCTAATATAGAAAATGTTTTATTTGATTATGGATCCAACCAATCTTTTATTTATAGATAATTTTCTAAGGGTATCACAAAATTACCTCAACAATTATATATTTATTTAGGTGTGATGACTCCTAATGTCACAACAATCACATCAAAAGTTTATAATTCTTCTCCAGTTGAAGTTTGTTGGAAAGTGCTTCCTAAAAATCTTGTGATCCTTCCTATAGTATAATTTGATGGGATTCTTTGTGTGGATTGGATTTATATATATGAATCTCATATAAATTTATAAAAAAAAGAAGTAAAATTTCATATTCCAAATCAGTGTATGATCAAATATCTATGCAAGAATGAATATAACCTTCCAATAGAAATTTCTTCTATCTTATGGGTTATGGTTACTATAAAATAAAGTTATATATCTCAAATTATTGGGGAGAAACTCATGATTAAGAATACACCCATTGTATTGGAGTTTGATGATGTCATTCCAGAGTAATTGCAAGGCCTTTCACCAAATTGTGATGTTGAGTTTCCAATAGAACTCATACCGGGTGATATGAAAATTTCAAAACACCTTATATAATGGACCTAATTGAGTTACGTTAATTGAAGAAACAACTTCAAGAGAATATTGATAAGGGATTCATACACCCTAGTGCTTCACCTTTGGGAGAACATATTAAGTTTGTTATGAAGAAATATGGATCAATGAGACTCTATATTGATTATCGAAAAAATAAAAAGGTCACTCTCATGAACAAATATCCTCTTCCCCATATTGATGATGTATTTTCTCAACTACACCTAGATGAATAATTTTCCAAGATTGATCTTCATTAAGGATATCATCAACTAAGGTTGATGACATATGATATACCCAAGGCATCATTCTGAACAAGGTATGAACACCGTGAATTTTTTGTGATTCCTATTGGTCTTAATAATTCCCCCGATATCATAATGGATGTAATGAATATATTCTTTAGATAATTTATTTATTAGTTTGAAGTAGTATTTATAGATTTTATTATTTTCTATTCAAATATCAAGGAGGAACATCAAGACTGCTTGAGAATTAAACTAATGACCCTGATAAAATATAATATTTATGAAAAATTTACATAGTGTGACGTTTGGATTCTAAAAGTTTCATTTTTGGGTCAAATAATCTCAAGAGATGAGATATTTTTGGATCCATAAATTATAGACGTTATTGAAAGATGGCTAAGACCAAAAATGATAAATGAGATCTGAATATTTCTTGGTTTGGGTGGATATCACCGATGTTTTGTGAAATATTTTTTACAATTATCTAATCCACTAACCATGTTGTATCGACAAGGTGTAAATTTTGAATGGATGGAAGAATGTGAATATAATTTCAAAGAGCTAAAAAAACATCAGCTGGTTCACATGTCCTCACACTACCTTGTTGTGGAGAATGATTTATAATCTATATTGATGCATCTAAGAAGGGGCAGGGATGTTGTCTCGTGCAAAATGATAGGGTGATATCTAAAGCGTCACAATAGCTGGAAATCCATGAAAAAAATTACCCAACTCATTATTTAGAGTTAGCTACGGTAATCATTGCATTAAAGATATGGAGGATTTATATTTATTGTGAGAGGTTTGATATTAATACTAATAATAAATTTTTAATGTATATTTTCTCACAAAAGGACATGAATATGCGCTAAAGAATATTTTTGATGTTGATTAGTGATTATTAATGAAAAATACATTACCACCATGGGAAATAGAACAATGTAGAAGATAATTTGATTCAAAAATACAATAATAGGAAATCCATGATGAGGATCACAAAAGAAACATTATTTTTTGGATTTTCAAAGGGAGAATCTTGATATTTTAAATGAAGGGGGAAATATTATCTTTCTCCAATGAATATTCAATCATCTATACACGTTAATATAAAGGAGGTGTTTATGGAAGATATAGAGCTAAAAACAAAGGTGTGAAATGTTACTAAATTCATCCTTGATTAAGAAAAGATAATAATGTTTGGGAACTGGGTATGTATTCCTCCCATACCTGAATAAAAGAAGGTGAAATTGTATGAGTCTCATAGTTATTCATTCTCTATTTACCTTGGATACAAAATGATGTACATGGTCCTAAAAGTGTATTTCTAGTGGGATGTAATGAAAAGAGATGTCACTAAATATGTATCTCGATGCTTTGTTTTCAGCAAGTGAAGGCTAAGAGATAGAAGTCTATAGGGATGTAACAACCATTACCCCTACTAGAATGGAAATGGGAAATCATATCTATGGAATTTGTTATCAGACTTCAAAAAACATTTAATGTAAATAATTTTATCTGGTTTATAGTTGATCTCCTTACAAATTCAGTACACATCCTTGTTATTAGTGAGAATTTATCTTTTGATTAGCTTTACATGATATATGTAAATAAGTGGTAAGACTTCATGGAGTACCAATTTGTATTATATATGATTAGGATCCATGGTTTACCTTGATGTTCTGGGGAATTATTCATCATTCTCTAGATAAAGAGTTGTGTTTCATCACTACTTATCATCCTTATATAGATGGTCAGTCAAACAATGGAAGAAATTTTGATAGCTTTCTCTATGGATTTAAAAGGTTGTTGGCTTCAACACGTACCCATGGTGGAATTTTCTTACAACAATATTTCTCACTCTAGTTTTTATATGGATCTTTATAAATCCCTATATGGAAATATGTGAAGAAATCCAACTTTCTAATATTATGTCAGGGAATGAAATCTATTTGGACATGATCATATTGATGAAATGGAAGAAAATGTCAGATCTATTCGACAACACATAAGAGAAGCTCAGAGTCGAAAAATAAGTTATGCTAATAGCCAAAGAAATGACCAAGAGTTTGAAGTGGGTGATAAATTGTTTCTATGATTATCTACCAATAAGAGAGTAATGAGGTTTGGAAGGAAGGGAAATCTGAGCCTATATATATCAGTCCACATAAAAATATGGATCCTATTGGGAAGGTAGCTTACCGATTGGAGGTTCCACCAAATCCCTCTCATGTTCATGGTGTGTTCCATGTATCTCTCCTCATAATGTAAATTCCAGATCCTTCACATGTACTAAGCTCCAATGTTATACCACTAGAGAAAGATCTTTCTTATAAAGAAGAACCTATAGAGATTTGGGATTGTAGCAAAAAAGTTCTACAAAACAATACCAGACTCTTGGTTAATGTTATATGGAGAAACCAACAATTTGATGAATCTACATGGGAACATGGGGATATGATGAGGGATAGGTATCCTCAACTTTTTATTTCCATGTTATGAATTCCATGGGTGAAATTTAGTTTAAGGGGGGTATAATTTAACACCCAGATGATTTTATAGAATATTTTTATTAAATAATTTTTATTCTTCAATAGCTTTCATTGCACGCAATTGTGATTTCAAATGAACTATGAGATTCCATTAGTAAAAAATTACCATTATAGCCTAGTCGTTGGGTTAGAGAGAATGAGTATAACTATCTTATGAAAATGCATTGTGAATTTTTTGGCTAACAATTATCGATAAAAAATATAAATCCATTAAATATTTGTATTACTGAGAGAATTAATTTTTGTAATAAAATTAATGAGATATATATATGCAATATATTTAATAAAATATTTTTTATATTAATAAAATGAATATTTTAATCCTAAGGTTTGATTAAATCCTTTTTATGGTTTACAAACAAAAATATTTTTAGAGTAATATTAAGCTTTTGAATGGACAAACCCTCATAAATTAAGATTTTAACACATTAAAAATGTTTATATGAAAACATAAACATCTTATTTTTATAAGTGATATAAAAATTTACTTTGGATTAATTTCTAATATTTTTTTCATAACATTAATGTTTTGACGAATAGTAATAACACACAAAATATTAAGTGAAAACAACAATTTTCATCAAAGTAAATTATATAGTAAAATTATACTATTGAATATTTTTAAATAATACATAGAATATATTTTCTTAATTAAATATAATTTATTTCATTAGTATAAATTTTAAATTTAATCCATATGTAAAAACATTTCTATATTTTGCTATCTCTTAACTTCTCAAAACATGTTCTCTCTTTCCAACAATGGGAATGATTTTCAATTAATTCTTGTCAATTATGTATACTGAATTCAGAAAAATGGATTCCATATCTTCTATCATAAGGTCCAAATTGTGTATATAGGTACCATTTATTTTTAGAAATTATGAATAATAACTTTAGTAATTTTTTTATTTACCATGGTTAAAGGGTAAATATGGTAAATATTGGTCAACAATAATATTATAATAAATTAAAACTACCCTAAAACGTTTCATAGTCCTATTGGATGAGATATTTCCTACCATGATCATCTATGGGTAGATTTAATGACCACATGGAGTCACTTGGTTGTGATAATGGTCTTTTTGAATTTTTAATTTAAAACCTAGTGCTATATAACATAAACACGTATATTTTTCTAGGAAAATTTTAATATAGTGTAATATAAATGATTTTTTTGAATATAAATAGTATTTTTAAAGAAAAACGACTTCCTATATAATAGTATTTTACTTAATGTTTTTATGTATTATATAAATAAATTTATTTTTTAAACAATGATGATGATGTGATTACCTTATTAATGAAACATTCAAATAAATGATATAATAAATATTAAAATAAATATAATTTGAAAATTATGATGATATCAAAGAGTTTTATGGATGAATATGACATGTTATCTTTGAGTTAATGTAGTTTTTTTGAATGCATAAAGTTTTTATGAATTTATGAAAATAAATCACTAAATGGTGTCAAAATTGACATAAATGAGTTTTTAAAACAAAGTCTATTTTATTTAATGATATAATAGTCCGAAAAAACCAATATTAGGCCATCTAACATATATAATGTCACAAATGTCATTAATGATCTATTTTTATTTCTATTGGAATTTTATAGTAAGTATAGTAACTAAATTTTATAAAAATGCAAGAAGGAATGGTAAGAGTTAATGTTCTTAACTAAGGGTTAAAGCTAAATGATAAAGTTAATTTTGTTACCAAAACATGTCAAAATATTATTGGATGAGAGGATTTTGACGCATAATCAACTCAATCGTGAAATTTATCAGTTTGAAATTATGATAATTCTAAAATCATTTTATAATAAAATAATATTTCGACACTTTCCTAAAGTGCCCCTCCTTCCTCCTTTAAAAGGCCACCAAACTCTACCCTCTTAATCAAACATTTTTTTCCTTTTTTCTTGACCAAATTCAGACTACCAACATCAATACCTTCCTCCTAGAGACCACACTTTGGGGAGAAATCTATCATAGGGAGTTCTTTTGTGCAAATTAAAAGGAGATTCTCAAAAAGAGGTAATTGTTTTATCACCTCTTTCAAAATTCATTTCTTATTCGACTTCATATTCATAGGTTGTTTCCAAAATAATGCAATAAATAAATTATATTATAAATGATAATATTTTATTATAATTATCGGAAAACCTTATACCTCCTTTTATATATCGTATGATTTTCAACATCACCGTGTATGCATACGTACGCCTTACCATCTTCGCGTCGTTGTGTAATTTTTTATTCAACAATCCTTTATTTGGATGGGTATAATGATGATTATAATAGATGTAAATAATTAATATAACATGATAATTTTTCTATATAATTCATATACCATCCATTTCTATATCATTTTTCCTTTAAGTGAATGATATTTTCGCTCGTGCGTACGTACAGCCTACCATCTCCACAATGTAATGCGATTCTTTCTACACAATATTTATGAAACCGTGATTATGTACATGAATGGAATGAATAATTTTGATATATATTATTATAATATCATTCTGTAAATGATGTAGCTATATCCTATGAAGTTTAATGTGATCCTACTTGATAAAACTTGCATAAGAAGATA
Source organism: Viscum album (assembly GCA_963277665.1). Lineage (NCBI taxonomy): Eukaryota > Viridiplantae > Streptophyta > Magnoliopsida > Santalales > Viscaceae > Viscum > Viscum album. Next base: position 984,648,136 of record OY728123.1, read on the forward strand.
AAGTAGTTAATATTCGAAAAACAGGTGACAATGAAATGTTATTAACAAACAGATGATATTATAAATATATATATATAATAATAAAATTTAATTTGATTCAAGAATATTTCAATAACATTATTTAATTCATTATACCAGAGGATTATATACAAATTAAAGATATCAGAGCTATGTTATGGGATACTTTTTCAATGTAATTTTTATATGAGATTATTTATACGTTACAATTTTCTAGGGTATATTTTACATCAACATCCATGTTTACTAATTAGGTAATATTATATATATTGTTCAAAAAAACGTTTCAAGTTAATTTTACCATTTGGTGAATTTTTAATAAATGGTATGAATGGAATCATTTGTCATTATTTGATTGGATGTACTTTGTGACTTTTCTAAAAAAAGTATGTGGTGAATGATTTTTTTAATAATTATACAGAATGAATGGATTTTTATGGTTTTGTGACACCTTATTTACATGAATATTCTTCTGAACAATTTAATTTTTTTTTCAAATAAATTATGTTATTTTAATATTTCATGAAATTTGATTGAAAATAAAATGTTTTTCTGAAAAGGAAATCATTTTTTCCACAGGAATGATGTTCATGTGTTTTTTCAAAATTATTTTCCATCTAAGATGACAATGGATTATGTTTTTATCCCTATTATTACATTGAATGTATTTTGATTATGATTGAATTATTTTTTTGAAATAAATTTATTTTATATGAATTATGATGGATTGATATTTAAAAAACCCTTTTTATTTCATGGGTTATTCTATAATAAATGATTTATGTTTTTGTGGATCAGGTAAGATTTATTTCATTATGAAATGGGTGGTCCCTATATCTCCCTCCAATGCATTGGGTAAATATTTGCATCTCATTAGATTGAAATGACTGGAATGGCTTGTAAATCTAGTTCAGTGGTACATGGTAAGAACGACACATGAACCATGTTTAGTAAGGGAATTTTTATGCTATGATGGACTTGGTTATGAGCCTTGTCTAATAGGAAAATTATTTTTCTATTATTATGTTTAGGCCATAAAACATCATGTATTATCTTATTATTTTTTTATTATGTCCATTAATTCTTATGAACTATTATCCCCTCACATGATATCAAGATATCTCATATGCCGGATAAAATTTTAAAATGTTATATTCTTATGTGTTATGATTATGATATGATTGATATTTCCCTTGTATACCCCTATTGAGGATTTGAGATCACCATTTCATATTTTTCTTTTTCCCAGGTCATTAAGAAGGGTATTAAGTTTGTTATGCCAAAATAGAGTCTAGTTATGAAGAAATAATTATGAGACAATGTAGGTTTTTTATGAACCAATTATTTTATTCTTCCCAGTTTCTAATGACAATATACTTATATGGTCATTTCATGGCTTTAATATATATTGTAATGAATATACATCAATTTTAAAGTAATATCAATGTTTGTTGGGTCACTATACCTAGTTTCCACAAATAATAAGCTATTTTAATAATTATATAGTTATAATCAAGTCATTAAACATAGTAATATGAATAGTAATAAATATTTTTAAATATTATTTATAAAGGTTATATATAAATAAAACATAATAATAATAATATGTAATATTTGTAAAGTCTTTATTTGTTTGAATTTTTTTTTCTCAAATTGAATACCTTTATGTCCATATGTAAATATTAATAAATTAAAATTTAGAAACTTTTTCAAATATAATTTGATAAAATATTCATAATTTTTAATTAGATACTAGATAATTCTAGAGACAATTCTATGAAACTTAATTTTGGGATTAATAATGAAAAAAAAACAAAATTAAATTCAGAACTACTTTTTAGTCTAATTAATTTACATAGTAAAATTATATTTTATTATTGGTATAAATTAAAAAAATAAATCTTGTATAACTCTATTAATCCGAATTAGGTCATTGGAATCATTATTTTGTTGAATTTAGATATAATATTTTAGTGAACATTTGGACATTCCCACTTTAAAAACATGCTTTCTCACCACTTTTGAATGATTAACATTATATTTAATTTTTTCACTTCTATGAAATTAATGTGTAGTAAAAATAGACATAAATATTTGTAATAAATATATTATTTATAGTCTTATAATAAAAACATAACTTTAAAAAACTATTTGTAGAAGTAATTAAAATTAATTACTACAATTAAGGTAAAATTAAGCATAACAAAGGGATAAACCATTGACTAAAGGGAAACAATGTCTTAGAAACTATCCCAAAACCATAGGATGTCCATATATCTCCCATAAACAATATATTATTGTTATTATCTAATTTTTGATGACTTTTTAGTTAAAAAAATGGTTACACCTAACTTGTTTTAAAAAATTCCAAGTATGTCCCCTCCCTCTCATATAAATGACCACCACATATCCCCCTTCATAGAACCTATCAAACTACTTAAATTTATAAAATATCTCACCAGTTGAATTACCATAATCCTTCCCTTCCTCATGGAATCATAAAATTGGGAAGAAATCCAGCCAAGGAATACCTTTGCTGTAAACCAAAAGGAGTTACGAAGAGAAGAGGTAACATCCTTCCTCAAGCTCCTATCCTTTATTTTCCTTCTTCACTAGATTATTTATTTTTATTACCTGAATAAATGATATAAAAATTATCCTAAATATACTAATATATTCTTATGATAATTATCATTCTTACACTCATAGAAACATCCATCTAATGGGCAAGTCATTTACTATACTTGTGTGTGGCGATCTACCGCCTCACGAAATAATGTTGTTCATTTTCCCTTTACTACCTCTCATGGTAGGGAATGAAAATGAAAATTCGTTTTTATATGGTATATTTGAAATATAATTTATAAATAATACTATTTAATTATTATATAACACATAAATTCATGCATTCTATTTTTTTGTAGATATGACAATTTCCTTCAGGGATATGTGGACTACCACCTCCTCAAAGTGATGTGTTTCATTCACACACTGTATGCAATGTATTAAGGATATGTTTAATAAATATATATGATATTTATACATAATAATTACACTATAATGATACTATATATGTATACATTTAATTTCATTTACTTTATTTCATTTATTATGAAAAAAAAGAATCATGTGTATGCACGATCTTCCATTTCCATGAATAGTGTATTCCAATTCATATTTTTAATTTATATTGATTATTTTAAACACATATATAACGAATAAAAAATATAATTATATAACCTTTAGATTATATAAATCATGATATAACTATTATTGTAAAAATTAAAATATTAAGGCACATGCGAAAAAAGTAGAATTTACCCCATGAGAAACTCTAACTTGGAATTGTTAATAAGATGGTAATATAAAGTTATAATAAAACTGTATATGGTATTAGGTATAAGAATATGGTTCAATATAATATATATAGTAAACATATATTTATTATACAAAATATTTATATGAGTAAAAAGAGAGTCAAAACATAAGGTAAGGGATTTCTATCTCACTTTTCATTTTCATGAGATAAAATCCAGATTCGCCACTTGCTTATTTTTCATGGGGTATATACTACCCAATGAACTTTTATATAATTAATTTAATTTATTTAATGATATTAAATGATGTAAATTTATGTTATTATTTCATTTGGATCATGATTCTAAGGTTACACAAGTAGTCTGTAGTTTCTTGTATTACCTTTATTTTCCTTAAGACACAAGCCAAGTTCAACTCATATTTCTTATATGTTGTGTTTTTACAACCCATTAATGTATTATATTATTAATATAGTTAAATTTTTTGATATATAAATATCCATTTGATGATATTTATTTCATGAGGTATATTTTTCAATAGTTACCAAATTTGTAATGTAATTGTTTCTCAATTTTCATTCTTTTAGACACATGACATGCTATGCACCTATATTTTTATATGAGGTATATATAATACCTTTTAATTGTTAAAAAATGAATCTACTAATTTTTATTATATTTGAAAATTTAGGTAATTCTTTCAGGGATTGTACGATTCAATGTTATAAATTTTTAATATTTTCAAGAAACAATCAGATTGTTTATTATGATTGTTTATGATTATACTTCCATTGATGAAATATTATGATCAATATATAAAGATAAATCCTGAAGTTTCTAATTCTCTTTATATTCATGATATATTAACATATTGGTATATTTTTTACATAATTTGGTATATAACATGATTGTGAAACTATTTTTATGAAATTATGATTATAATAATCTCTTGAGTCAGAAATCTATATTCTTTCAAAACCATGATTTCAAAAATGGTTTTATAATTGTTCTGATAAAATATTTATTAGTTTTACAATTATTTTCAATGAAATGGTTTTCCAATCATTTTAAAGTTTTGAATATTATTTTTAAAAGTAATTTCAATGGGATGTTTTTCAAAAAGATTTCATGTTATCTTTATATGTTTTCAATGTATTTTCAAAAAAATGGTATCCAGAGAAATTTCAAGATCTCATTATAAGTTTTCAATATTTTTTAATTATTTTTTTCATTCTTTAATATTTCATTTTTAGTTTTCTAATAAATTGGTTTCAATGTTTTCTTTATAAATTTTCATTTTTATTTTCAAGAAAATTGTTATAAAAAGGTTTTATGTTCTTCAAATAAATTATCAATAAAGAAAGGATAATTTACTCATTAAATGTTTGTAAAAGACCTTTATAAGTTATTTCCAATCTAACATTGAACATGTTGGCGTTACTCATTCCTTTATAGGAAAATTATCCAAAGGTTCCATTATTTTTTTCTTGGAATGGTATATGTTTTTATGGCATGATTTTTTATGAAACAAATTTATCATTCACAGGTTATATGTTTACGAAAGCCATTCTCATTCAAGGGTTATATTATCATGTAACCTGCTCATTTACACGGGTTATACCTTGATGAAATGATCATAAAACCTATCTACTATCCATATGATATGATATAATTAAATCGATATGATACCCATTACATTTCATGGATTTTTATATGATGCTTATGAAACCCATCCCTTTTGATGGGCCTTGTTTAAATGAATGTTTTATGTAATATGTATGTATGATTTCACAATGAGATGTGTGGTCCCTATATCTCCCTTCAGTGCATTGGGTAATGATTTATATCTCTTGAGATAATGATGGGATTTAAGTAGATGATATTTATCCTCTATGGGAACATGGGGAAACCTGGCCCTTAAAGAAAAATGATTTTGACTAGGGATGGTGGTGTGTCCAAAAAAGATGGTAAAGTCGCCATGAATATAGATGACTGGGAAACCTGATACACTATGTGAATATTGGGATTCCTGATCCACAATTGGAAGTATAGGAAACCCAATCCATTATAAAGAATGGGATAGGACTGGGGATGGTCTTGGGTCATGCCCAGTAGGTGTAGTCCCCCTAAAGTGACATGTTATGTTATAGATATGTGTATTTATTAATAGGGAATGATAATAATTTTTTATGTCTGTTAGATAATTTAATTTCTTATTCTTATGTTATTAATTCATTCCTTATGATCATACTTAATGTATGATTCATGTATTATAAATTGCTAATTCTTATGTTATGATATAAATTTATTTTATTTGATATGAATTGTATGATATTTTAACATTATTATCACATTCTCATACCCTTAATCCCTTGTTTAAGCCTATAAATCTACTTAATTGTACCCATCATTTGAGATCACTCTTTTTTATGTTTTCTCCCCTATGATATGAAGATATGTATATCATATGATGTGTCTAAGAGGGGTGGTAGTCATGAACATCCTAGTGGGAGATAATTTTGCTCCCTTATGTACCATTTTTTTTAGATTTCCAAGTTCCCAAAGGTACCATACTAATACTATCCTTGGTTATCTGTTTGTGTAATTTTTTAAGAATTCTACAAATATTAATTAATGTCTATATAAATTTAAAGTAGGTTGTTATGGGTTGTATCATAGAGATGGTTTAGTTATCCTTTAGAAATAAGGATGAGAATTCTTTATTGATATCCCTATAAATATTTCTAATGATAGTATTAGGTATATCTATAATGAAAATATTAAGGATGGGGAATAGTTTAGGAAAATTTCCATGATTTTTTTTTAATTAGAGAGATTGGTTTACTAGAAACACATCCAATTCTGGGTAATACAAGTGGAAATGGTTCTGGAACTGGTGTACATAAGAGTAATGAATCAGACAAGGTGCTTCAGGCTAGACTCAAGCATATCCTTGTACACGACAACAAACCTTATTGCACACCTAGTTTGACACTCCCAAGGGATATGCTCAGGGAATTCACAAATTCTTCATGAACAATCCCAATGGATTTATTAATAAATTGCTTACCAACAATGTTTGATAAAATTATGCTATCATATATTAAGGAAGGGTTCATAATTTATACATCCTATAAGTGGTTTTAAAGATTATTTGGCTTCTCACTATAATGATTGTTTCTCAGTCAATGATTTTTTTGTTTTAGTTAATGGAGAGAACCATAAGGAATTTGGTTAACATTTAATGTGATGGGAAATTTTCCAATGAGAAGTCAAATGGGATGGTCACTACAGTGAAGGATGTTGCGATCATTCCTAGTTAGGTTTCACATAACGCGATTATAAATATGTAACTTAACTAACTCTCAAACTCACTAAGGAATATAAGGATAAGATTGATGAGATTTCAGTTAATGGATACCATGGAGGAAAGAAGATTCAATTTCATTGGTGTCTTGAATTTTGAACAAATCACCCAAGTGAATTTATTAGAGGAACAAGAAGATGTTTTGACTTCAAAAATGAAGGACACAATGTCTGTAAATAAAATTATAAAATGATGGGTTTGGTTAATGAAATTGATGGGAATATTGGCCTCCCCAAGACATAATAAATGGTTAAATTATTTTAGTGTGGAATTTATGGTCATTATAAATATCGATATCCTAAGTGGAAAGATCACAAATACAATCATCAAGGTGGTGTGCTTAAAGGATATATTGTTGATGATTATGATACTAAAGATGAAATGTGATTGGGAAGTGGTATTAAGTAATAATATGTCATGGAATTTATATGGATTATAGATAAAATGGAATAAATGATTTTTTATGTATCTGGATTCATGAATTATATAATATGAATAGTGAAATATAATTGGATTTTTTTTGTTTATGTTTTTCTCTTTGCATTCTGAAGATCATGTTGAATGTGTCTAATGGATATGAAAAGTGATTTAATGAAAAGGTGATATTTTTTCTAAATTAATATAACCATTAATATGTTATTTATGTAAATACAATGTTTTTTGGATATATATATATATATATATATATTGGATATAAAATTTAAGTTAGACATTACTAATTACATTGAAACTGATTAAGGACTTGTTAGCAAGTGTTATATGCGATCATTGATGAATCATACCAATTTTTTGAATTTAAAGAATCAATCAAATATACAATATAGTAAGAAAATATCCATGTTTTCAATAAGGATTTACGATAATTCAAGTTAATACCATATATAAAGAGTATAATTGAATAAGGTATTTACATGTTTTGTATGTGACAAATAAGATATACTATATGATATATGGGGAATCAATGTTGAGAAGATTTTGAGAAATTTAGTGAGACTATTTTTATAGGTTAGGAATGTCATATTTTTTAAGGTTTATAGGGTTATAAATTTATTGAATTCTTAAGTTAGACATCATTTTATGTTTTGGAAATTAATGTATTATCTCCCCACATGAGGATATATTCATTTTGGTAAACATATTGTTACAATTTCATGTTTCAAATGACTGAAAGAAGATGGGATGTATTATCATAGATCTCATTATTTTTATGTGATTCATGAATGAAAAATACTCCTTTCCTTTTAAAGAAAGAGGTGAAGTGGAAATTGATCATGGAACAAAAAAAGGTAAGGTTGTCATGAAATTATTCCAGTTCATGAAAATTCATGTAATTTAGGAAAGTGAAAAAAAATTATATCTTAATAGATTTTTAACCAACTCCCTAAATAATTATAGATTTATGAATTTGATTCAATCAATTATCCATTGGCCATTAAATTTTTTTGCGATACATGACCTCAGTCATTCAATATAAATATTTACCCTTTTCATCCAAGCCCATATTTTATCATTCCACAAATGTTCTCCCAAGAGGAATCCTAGTTATGGGTTACATTGGATAAACATAATATTTCCAACATACCCATTTAATGAATGTTTTAGTATTAATTTGTACAATTTTCATATCTATAAAAGGAACATCAAGTATTAATAATTTAATAACCCATACAAATTTCGATGGAGGAATTAATTTTAAGGGGGTAGAATGTTACACCCCATGTTTTTTTCAATTTTTTTTAATAAATTAATTTTATTTGTGTTTTTGTGTTGCACACTTCACTAAGTCTAACATTCATTATATCATTCATTATAATAATAATGATCTACACACACTAATATATTGTCCTGCGTTACCTAAAATAATGAGTTTCTAAAACACATCATTTTATTGTTATAATTATATAGTCATAATATATCCATAAAAACAGAAATATTAAGAGAAATAATAATTTTTAAATATTATTTATCAGGGTTTAATATAAATAAAATATATTTATAATAAAACATTTAGTATTGGTAATGTCTATAAATGTTTGAAAATGAAATTTTCTCAAATTAAATGATTTTTTGTCGTTATGTGAACAAAGAATATTAATTTTAGAAACTTTTAAGAAATGTATTTGATAAAATAAATATAATTTTATTTATATTTTGATAAAATTAATGGATTTTTCGTTGAAATGTAATATTTAGATCAATGGGGAAAAGTACTGAATTTTAATTCAAAATTTTTTCCATCTAATTCATTTAAGTAGTGAAATTATATTTTTAGTTGGATTTAATGTAATAATATATCAACTATAAATATATTAATCTGATTTAGGTCATTGGATTCATTTTTATATTTAATTTAGATATAAAATCTTATTCATAACTTAAAAATTCACATTTTAAAAAACCACGTTCTCGCCATGTTTGTAGGATTAACATTAAACGCAATTTCTCCTCTTCTAGGAACTGAATATTGAAACATGGATATACATAGTTTAAATTTGAATAATATATATATTATAATTATATAATGTTAATTTTTTTTATCAAAATTATTAGTGAATGGGATTAAAATTAATTACAATGATTAAGGTAAAATTAAGATTAATAAGGTGAAAAACGTCAACAAAAGGGATAAATCACCTATCCACATTCCCAAAAACAATTTTATGGATATGTTTCGTCCATAAAACATCCATTATTGAGTTTGTTTTTGGTTTATTTGACGTTTTTAGGTAAAACATGGGTAAACCTAACTTTTTTTCCAAAATTCATTATCTTTTGCCTGCCTCCCTTATTAAATGCCACCACCTCTCCACATTATTCAAACCTATAAAAAATAATATTACCGGCCAATATATAACCAATTAACTTGAAAATATCCCTTACACACTCCTTTAATACTCCATTTCATTATAAATCCAACCAAGGAATCCATTTGGTTTAATCTAAAAGGAGTTACCCAAAGAAGACGTAACATTCTTCCTCAAACACCATTCCTTTATTTTATTTATCCATTACTAAATTATTATTATTCCATGTATAAATAATAACTTCATTATAAAAAATATATTGATATATTTTTATAATAAGGGTTCAAGATACACTCATACACACTTTTACCTAATGGGTAACGAACCCACCGTTCTTGTATAAGGTGGTCTACTGCTACATGAAATGATGTCGTTCGTTTTTTCCCTTACCACCTATCATGGTTGACAATAATATTATTTTCCCTATATTAATTATATATATATTATTTATTTATTATTTATAATTATTAAATTACACATAATTCATTGTTTTCCTTTTTATTTAAATATGATACTTTTGTTTGGGGAAGTGTGGACTACCGCCTCCTCAAAGCGATGTGATTCATTCACACACTACAAAAAATTTATTATGGATGAGTTTAGTGAAATTATATGATATGTTGATATAAATAATCTACTATAATTTTATTAAATATATATACATATATTTCATTTACATTATTTCTTTCTGAAAATATATAAATGGAAACAATGTTCATGCGTAGATACGACTGACCCTATCCATGAACGACGTATTCAATTTCATATTTTCATATTCAATAAGTTATTATAAATAAATATATACTTAATATAAATGATATATATATATATATATATCATTTTTTAGATTATATAATTCATGATATATGTATGATGACAAAAAATAAACAAATCAGTACTCATGAGAAAAATAATGTGGATATTTCTCAAAACAAAACCTTAATTTGAAATTTTAAATAATAGTGTAATATAATGTCATAATTATACCATATATGGTATTAGATAAAAGAATATGGTACTATAAAAGATTTATAATAAAATTATATTTTTTATACATTATATTTTTTTGATTATGAATATATTCAATATGTAATGTAATGGAATTTCATCTCACATTTTACGTCTATGGGATACATACCACATTCACCACTCTCTTATTATATATGGTGCATATAATACCCCATTAAATTTTATAAAATTAATTTTCATTATTAAATGATATTAAAAGATAAAAATTTATATTATTATTTCTTGGGATCCATATTCTAAATTTACTCAAGTAGTAATTGATTTCTCATCTCATATTAATTTTCTTTGAGACATAAGCAATGTTCACCACATATTTATTTTATGTGGTGTATATAATTCCCATTATGGAATTATATTATTATTATAAAAATTTTGATGGGTATGTACATCTCAATTCTATGATATTTATTTCGTGGGGATTATGTTTCAAATTTCCCAAATTGGTAAAGTAATTTTATCATAATTTTCAATATATGAGACACATTCCATGTTATGCACCTATATTTTCTAGGAGGTGCATATAATAAAATTGAAATGTTAAATCATAAATATATTTATTTTATATATATTTTAATATTAATTAACTATCAGGTTATTATGTAGGGATTATAATCAAAATTTACTATGTGGTAAGAGTTTATTTAAACATTATCATCATTTATAGACATTGTTTGTGAGTATGATTCCTTCGAAAAAATATTATTATGCATATTTCCAGACCATACATGGATTTTACTATCCTATATATATTCATGATATCATCATGTATTGGTAACATTTTTTTCACTCTTGGCTACCTAATAAGATTACTATAGTGTTTTTATTAAATTATGACTTTACCTCCCTCTTTGGTTGAAAATCTATGTTCTTTAAAAAAATTGTAAATAAGTTTTCAAATTGTTTTCAATAATTATTTATTATATTTTATATTATTTTCAAAGAAATGGGTTTCAAAAGGTTTTCAAAATTTCTTTATATGCTTTCAACATATTATCAATGAAATGGTTTTCAAAATGATTTCAATATTTCATTATTTATTTTCAAATTATTTTCAAAGAAATGGTTTCCAAAACATATTCAAGATTTTTATAAGTTATAAATGTATTTTCAAATAATTATTTTTCAAAACCACATCAATATTTCTTTATATGTTTTCATATAATAATTTTTTCAAAAAAATTCAAAGAATCATTTATATTTTATCATGTTTATTTTGAAAAAATTGGTTCCAAAAGGTTTCAGGTTTTTAAAATAAATGTTCAAATAAGAAAGCATAATTTAATGATGAAATTTATTTAATATATCATTATAATTTATTTCCTATATAAAATGACATCTATCGGTGTAACTCATGCCTTTCTTTGTAAATTATGAAAAGGATCAATTCATATTCATTATTTTATTGGTTTATGTTTTTATATAATGATTTTTATGATACATGCTTATATTTTATAGGTAATGTGTTTATAAAACTTGTTCCCATTAATGGGTTAAATGATTATGTTACCTGATATTTTTCACGGGATATTCCCTGATAAAATTATTTTGAATCCTATCTATTTTTCATAGGTTATGATAAGTTAATTGGACATGATACCCATTTATTTCATGGACTATGATACGATGTATATGAAATCCTTACTCTTTTATGGGTCATGAAAAAGACTAATGTTTTATGGAAAAATTATGTATCATATCATTATGAGATTTTTGGTACCTATATCTTCCTCTAATTAATTGGGTAATGATTTATGTCTCATGAGATAATAATGGGATTCATGTCAATGTGATTGATCCACTATAGTAGGACGGGGAAACCTGATCCCTTAAAATGAATAGATTGTGACCGAGGATGATGGTATATCCAAACAAGTAGGCGTCGACACAATGATGTTTCAAGATGGGGTAACCAGATCCACTATGGGTAGAAGAGGAAACCTAATCAACAACGGGATGGTGGGGAAACCTAATACCTTATTGGAAATGGACTGTGACCATGGATGGTTGATTGTCTCTCCAAATTGGTGTAGTCCCTATAATGTTCCATGATAATTTATATATATTTTTATTGACTTATAGGGAATGATATTACATGTTTTTGTGTATGTAAAAATTCCATGTCTTATTCCACTATTATGATTTCAGGGTATATTCTATAATTACTCTTATTATTCGAGTTGTATGAACTGATAATAAATATTAAATGATTTACATTTATGATCTTTGATATGCATGTTGTGCTCTCCTATCATTATGATCACATTCTCATACCCTTATTTTCATATTTATTTTTACATATATCCTTTTTTAAGCATTATTGAGAATTTTATCTCACCCTTTCTTATGTTTCCTTCCTTTGAATATGAAGAGATGTATTATGTATAATTTTTCTTAGAAGGATGCTCGTCAAATATAACATAGTGGGAGAAAATTTATTTCACTTATGTACCATTGTTAATTTTTCCATGATTTCAACGAAACTGGACTAATAAGGTCCTTGGGAAGTTTTTGTATAATGTTTTATGTGTTCATAAAAAATGATGTATTTTATATTTATGTTAATACTAGTTTTTTATAGTACCCTACTAGAAGAGAGAAAGTACCAAGAAGTGGAAATATCCAAGGAGAGTCATACTAGAGCCCAGTAAATAAGGGCTAGTCAGTTACAAGCTATGATGTCTACTCCAACAAGTGTGGATTCTATACCATCTTCCATGATGGGTATGATTCTTTTTTTATCTATCATTCAATGTGTTTTGTTTTATAGTAGAACATCACATTCCTTGTAATATTCTATTTTTGAAAATGGTGTGTGCTTGGTCTTGGAAATAACGGATGGGTTTTCTAAAATTGATAGACCATTGGGAGTGTGGATAGAGAATACCAAACATTAAAGGAGTGTCACTAATAAATTGGTGGATATTTTTTCTTTTGGGAACCATTTTTTCTGAAAATAATAGGATTCAGTTTGATTATTAGTATGGATTGGCCTGTTCTCTTCCAGGATCATATTGAAAATTTACTATTGGATAGTTAAATATAAATATAAATAAGGAGGTATCTATTTTCACTAGGGTGAGTGGGATGAGGAGGTGGGTCATTCAAGAAAAATTATGTGCAAATTGGATTTCCTCATGTCATAGATTATAGGTCCTTCTCATGATGATGACTAAATAGAATAATATACTTCTCCTACTATGGTAGATTTCTTAAAAGATGTTTTTCTTAATGAGCCTACAGATTACCACCCGAAAGGAGGGATCAAAATCATGATCGAGTTGGTCTTGGGAGTAGAGCTAGTTTATATTCCACGTTATAGGATAACAACTACATAGAATCAAGAAGTTGACTGTTTTGTTGGATGATCTTGATGCAAATGGACTCATATGAAATTTTATATCAACATGGGTTTCTCTGGGTTTTTTTAACTACATGGAGTATGGTACATTGAGCTTATCTCTGGATTATTAGTTGGTGAACAAGATGAATGTTAACAATAGTAATCCCCTTCTGTGCATCAGTGATATCTTCAATCACCTAAGAGGCTCTATGATCTTATAAAAGATCAATTTTTCATCAGGATACCACCTGTTGAGGGTGATACCATCAACCATAACTCATAATTTTTTAGGATATGTTATGTCTTGTATGAGTATATGGTGATTTCGTTCAGTCTGATAAATGCATCAACAACATTCATACCCTTGATTACATAGATATTTAATACTTTTTTGGACCAATTTTTTATAGTTGATATGGATGACATATTAGTGTACTCATAGTATATATATAACAATTTCCACAATATATACATCATTGAGAGTTACTACTACAAAATATAACATTAACTATGCTATATTTTATCATCATTGGAAAGGAAAGATATATGATCCCTCTGTGAGCGCTAAAAAAGCTCTTCTAAAAGGCACCCTTTATCAGTGACTTTTTTAGCACTGATAAAGGGTAGTATTTATCAGGGATTTTCTATAGCACTGAAAAAATGTATATTAACCTCATCATTATTTTTAGTGTTGAGAAAATTCATGAATAAAAAGTAGTAATTATTAAATAAAAATAAAATATTTGTAAATTAAATATAAAATTATTGACAATTTTTTAATAAGTAATAATTGATAAAAATGAATAAATTTAAAATAAATATGTAAAATATTATATATATTAATTAATATTATATATTATATATTTTTTTTAAACTTAATAAAATTATATAATTAAAAGTTAAAATAAAAAATGAGTAAATTGAGGAATACATTAAAATTTTTAACTGTTAAATAATTATTGATAAAGATGAATAAAGTTAGTACTGATATATATAAATTATAAAAAAATAAATAATATATCTTAAATATAGATATATGAAATAAAAAATTTTAATAATTAGAAGAAAAAAAATTCAAACTGAATAAATTGTAGTAACAAAACAGAATAATAAAAATATGAATAAAATAATAAAATATTTAAAAATTTATTAATGATGCAATTGATAATAAAATTAATAATTTAAATATATATATATATAGTAATTAAATATATTAATAAATAATATATATTAAATATAAATATAGATAATGCTTAAAATGTAATAATTAAAAACAAATTAATGTCTTCTTGAGTTTTAATGAATTTATACGATGATATTCATCAATACATTTAACATATAAATATATTCATATATATATATAATATATCCTAAAATATGATTAATATAATACAAAATATTTATGATTACGTTATATAAGATGTATATTTAGTGTAAATGGTTTATAGTTTAAAATTAATATTAATTAAAAAATTATACTAATTAAATCTAGTATTTGATATAATGGAATGTTATTTTATTTTTCAATTTATCATACATTAATTGTGTGTTACATTGAATTAACTCACCTATACATAGTATATAAATTTTTATCTACAACATTGAAACACAAATATTTATTTACTTAATGAAAGGATATGTAGAAAAACATATATTCAAATTTTCATATTAATTTTAAAATTTCATTATAACATGCATGATAAATTTAATATATTTTTTGAATAGGTAAATTTTATTTATTTACTTTTACTATTAATACACTTAGGTATTATTTATTCAATTTTGATATTTTTATTTTTTATTTATTAATTTATTAAAACTTTTTCTTATTATATTTTTTATTTTTTATTTTTTATATTTCATATGATTTAGTATTTCCAATATTTATTCATATTTAATTCATTAAATAATGATATTTTTCAATTAATTTTTTATTTAATAAAACATATCAATGTTTTTAATATTTATAGTCTAGTAATTTTTAATTATTTAGTGTCACTCATTTTTAATATCCTTGCATTTCTGATTATATATTCATTAAAAATGTTGAAAATATATTTGTAAATAAATATTTATAAATAAATATATTTATAAATTTATGTAAATTTATAATATTTATAAATTCATATATTTATAATTATAAATAAATAAATATTGATTTTTAAAAACTTATTTATATAATTATAATTTCAAAAATTTATATTTTTAAATAATACTAAAAATAGTATAAATTTATTCAAACAATAAACATGTTTGCTGTATTTATATTTATATTTATATTTTTTATCATATGTATATAAATATATAAATCTATAAAAATTATTTTTAATTTTTTTATAATTATAATTAATTAATTACATATTTAAAAAATAATAAAATTATAATAAATATATTTAAACAATCAATATATTAACTATAATTATAATTATATTTATACATATTCATTAATCATATGTTTAATAATATAAATATATATATATAAATAAAAATATATTTATAGTTATTAAATTATTATAAATATATTTTAAAAAAGAAAATATTTAATTTATTTATAGTTACATATATTTAATAAATATATATATCTATATAATTATATATAATGATATAAATATATTTATAACTATAAATAAATAACTATATACATATTTACTAATAAAATTATTTATATATAAATATTTATTACACTAAAAAAACTATATATTTATTTTTATAAATAATAAATAGGATATTTTTAAACGTGTTTATATATTTTATATATTTTTTTTAAAAAATTTACCTATAATTATAAAAATAAATCTCTGATCAGCACCAATGTCTTATTGCTGATAAATATGTCTTTTTTCTGGGCTTCTTTAGTGCTGATAATGCACTATCATTATCAGTGCAAATGAAGTGTGGATAAAGATATTTTTTATCATTGATTAATAATTTATCATTGAGAAAAGGTATTTTTAGAGCTTTTTATGAAGATCTGATAATTGTATCCCATATCTACATAAAAACCCCTAACTACGATTGATTCAGTCTGGATTCTCATGCTTTTATGGAAGTACCATATTGTCGGGGGTCATCCTCTATGTTCTCTCTAGAGAATTGAGTATATAATCAAATATAAGTTATTTTCTCTTCCTAATCACTTGTTGATTGCCTAGTTGGGTTTTTTAGTTTGTGTTATTATGGTGTTCTCAACCATGATGAACCCCACATCTCTACTCCTATAAATCGATTCATTATTAGTCTCTTTCATTCTTCATCATTGTTGACATTCTTATTCTTAGCTTTACTTATTTATAATTCCATTTTTAGTGAAATCATTTTCAGCATCACCACTCTCTTCATCAACATCCCATTCTTCTTTATCCTCTAACACAACTTCTATTTGATTGTTCTCCATTATTTTTATAATAGTTTTTAATATTTTACACATCCATGTTCTGATTTTTTTATGAATTTTTCTTTTCAACTTGTGGTTTTTTGTATTATAATTTGTTTAATGGAGCTTATATATAATATTTATTTACATATAAATGGATGTATATGGTTTTTTAGTAGGTTTTATCTTTCAATGAATGATTATTTTATTAGTTTTAGGACTACTAAGGTATGTTTAATTTTATTGAATGATTACTTTACCAGTGTTATTTTTGATGAATTATTTTTTGATGAATTGATGTATTGTAAATATTATAATGATTTTCAAGACATCTAATTACTGATTAATATACATATTAATATTTTTACAACATGTAAGGTATTTTTAATTTACCAAATTAGTGTTTTAATTATTAATGAATTCCATTTTCTTGCATTGTGAATGGGTTCTTTGAAGGTTTAATGTTTTAAATTGTTTTAATTTTGTGTATTGATGATAAATATATATTTTTTGTTTATGGGTGGGATCATGACCTATTGGGGTGAATCTGTGGTTCATTTTATTTCAAAAGAATGATTTCATTAGATTTTTACATTAACATTTATAACATCTGAAACATTTTAAGGTTGTTATCCACTCAATTAACTTCTCAAACTCACATTTCATTTGTATAAAATGTAATGAAAAGGATACACATGATATTTATACGTTCTATTACAAATACCTACTCCATATCATGTTAGATAGTTCAAACAACTTTGATTATAGCACTATCTTATTTCTAGAACAAAGTTGCACAATATGTGAAAAATTCTAAAATCCCAGTAACCACTTTACCACTATAGTTGGTCATACCCCAAAACTATCCTCTTTAGTATAAAATTACCCATAGTTAGTTATAGTCCCAATCAAGACAATATAATTTAGAAAACAGAATGTATAAATATTTACAAGCTTCACATTCCTTATTATTTTCTGGTCCACATCAGAATGAAATCACTTTCTCCACAAGTATGATGAATCAAAATTTATCTACATAAAGTTTTCACATAATTAAAAAATTATCTAAGAAACATGTAGGTCTTGAAACATATTCTAGAAACTCAATCCAAAAAATTTTACAAAGAAAAAATATGTATAAACATCCTCATTAGTGTACACTGAGTATAATTGGATCCATCAGATTGAACTCAATATAATTATCCTTATAAACTTCCTTCTAAAATTTAGTAGAAAATCAATCAAAATCTTGTAATTCCTCAGTATGATAAATATTGGTCTGATAAAAATTGTTTTTATGAATGTTTCTCTAATGGGATTATTTTGATGGACTTATGAGGATGAAAAATCATCTAGGAACATTATCCAATGATCATATTAAATGTCACTCGGATGGACTCATTCTAGTGGAACTTCCTCAGCATCACCTAGAAAACTAACTCTAATTGGAAACTAAATTCCTAATAAACATTAATCATTGCTTTATCATACAATACTATATCCATTTTCCCTTAAACATTTCATATAAAGTACGAACTCCTTTTATAGGATACCTAGTAATGGTTTGCATGGGGTTTTGAAAATATTATCTCTTAAAAACATTTCACGAATCAACATTTTTCATTGAGTATCACATATATTTTTGACTTTATAAATGCTTCATAATAATTCTGGGAGCTTCTTATAAATTTATACTTCTTCCAGTTTTACAAATATTTCATCAATCTAATGCTTCTATAAAATGAACCATTATAATTCTTCATTATAATGGAAACATAGGTAATAATGAATATTAATATTCAAGATGACACTTATAAACACTAAATTTATGTTCATGATGATGCTCTAAATTGACTTTTAAAATCAGGACATTAAAAACCATTATAAAACATCTTCAATAAATTTCTCATTTCTTTTAATTCCTTAGACCAATGATCCTGCATCTGATTACTTTATCGGCATCATCCCACACCTAATGGATCGATAAGATATTCACATTGATTAATTAGTGTTATCAAAAATACAATGAGTCATCACTTTATCTTGAGAAATAATCAATACTTTTTTTCTTTTTCTCTTTAACTAAATATTGGATAAAAAATTCAGGGTTGTTTTCTTAACCATATTTAAATATAATTCAAACATTATTAATCATTTTTCCTTTGATAATGCTCGGTATCTAATATATTGAAAATACCAAATATTCTAAAAAACAAATTGTTTTCAGAATCCATTATAAAGGATTTGTGGAAAACCTCATATAATAGACCGGATATAGTAGTTTCACAATTTCATCAACATGATCAATATAGAATCCTTATGATATTGTCACACTATTGATTCTCATATGAATTATCTTCATTATTCTAAGTCTGGTGTTCCTCACACCAATGAGTATGAACCAAAATAATTCACATCATATTCTCATTTAATCCACAAACTCTATCCAATTCCTTATTTCTAATAGAGACATAATAGGATTGGAGTCACCACCTCTCTCTTTCCTTCAAGGCTATCATCACATGTTTTCTAGAAAACATATGAGATATGAAATATAAAATAGAAGAGCATAGATAGATTCACAAAAGAGCCATTTAGACTCCCAAAAACATCCTCACAACAATAACCACATTCATTCCAAAATCAATATGATTTATAGAAGCTTCTAACTTTCTACCAACATCCAAATATGATGGATCTGAATGACTCAAGTTCATATTCTAGATCCTATTATCACGCTGATAGTTCTGGATCCGATTAAAAACATCAATACAGATTCCAATTACCTTATTAAATATTCTTTCTTTCTTCAAAAAATAAACTAATTTATATATTTACAAAATAGACAACCAAAAATAAATTCGGTAACAATAATAACCCACTTTGTGTTATTTCTCAATATCCACTTCAGCAACATAAAAAGAATACAAATTTTCATTTTATTTTATCACTTTTTCTTACCTAAATTATTTTCTTGCTCAATCTATTTTTCTCCCCCCTTCTTTTTCTCCACCCTATTTAAAATAATGTTCAAAGGAAAAATACTTAAATGTTTCCACCTTTTTAAAAAATGACCTCATTAACAAAGGATCGAACTTTTCATCTCAAAATATTGAAACTCTTCTTCATGAGAATATAATTATTATTTGAGTTTTGTAACAAAAATACTTGAACTAAAACATTCTAATCCTATATAGGAAAACCTAGTGTAGAAAATGATAGTGTATAATGAATGTTATTAATTTTTTTAGAAAAATAATGAAATACATTTTTATGTTTTGTCCAACATTCTTAATAATGGGGAATTCATTAAGGTATTTATTTCATTTAAATGTAACATGATCCCATATCAAAAAAAACATATCATATTGTTCATGTATATATACCAAAGGTTCCAAAAACTCATATTTTTCAACATCATTACTTTATTGTTCCAAAATAGTAAGAGACTGACCAAAATTATCATTATTATTTCAAATCATTTAATTTTTAATAATATAGTAAAAATTAAAATATTTTGTGAAGAAAGAGGATTATAATTTTTTTGTTTTAGTCATATTTGGGACTAAGAGTACCCCTTGTTCTTTTCTTATTATTATTCTTCTGATATTTTTCATTGCATGTATTTTATTCCCTCTGTTCATCCTTCATATATTTTTTAAGATGTGGATTTTCATATATAGACACTTCATATATGTATATCAATTTCATTTATTCTTTTGGAACATTTTTTTTATATTGAATTTGTCACAACAATTTCATCTCATCTTGATGTTCCAACAGGATAATCAAAAAACGTTTAGTCACATTCCATTCTTTCCCACATCTATGGCATCTTTGTTGAAATTTAGAATCACAATCTATTGAATATTTTTTAACATATCTATTCTAAAATTTGTAAACGTTTTTCTTCCCATTCGTTTCAGATGATTTATAAGCATATAATAACTTATCACTCATTATTTTCAGACACACCATTTTTATTTTTCTTATCTTCCATAATATACTCTAATTTTAGAACATAATCAGATTTCTTCATCTTCTGGATTTCTATTATCAATTCCACAAACTTTTTAGGAGAAATTTATCTTCATTGTTTATCATTTATTCCCATTTATTCATACATATTTTCTAGTTGAGACATATTATACTATTATGAAAAATCAATGTCTTTAAATATTCTTCAACACAAATAGTGATCTTTGATATTAATCTTTCATATTGAGAGTAAAACTCATTAGAAATTTTTAGTTGTTGTTTCTTACTGAATCATGGATGAATTTTATCATGAAAATACTTTCATGAAGAATACATATATTTCTTGTTTAAATAAGTTTTTTTAAAAACCTTATTCTGTAAAGATTCCTTTTAACCTTCCATAGAAGTGTCAGCTTTGACAAAGTCGGACATGGTGATTTTTTATCTGATAATTCTTATCTCACTATGTGTTGTAAGAAAAATTTATTATGTTTCTAGAAACTCTTCTACATTCCTATCAAAATTAATTTTCAAAACATCTATGATTTCTTCTAATTCATCTACCTTATACTATTTTTATTTAAAATCACAAACAAGTGTAGATTTTATCATGTTGAGATTCTCATTGCTAGCTTGATTTTATTCACAACATTTTAGTTTTATTGCATTCCCCCTATTATCAAAATTTATTTATTTAACATCTTTCTATAGCTTCCTTAAATTTTTCTTGAGTTTAGTATTTTGTTCATGTGAATTATCAAAATTAATTCAGTGAATTCATTCATTTTTACGTCTAATAATAAAAAAAATCCCAACAAGAAGAATCACTTATATTTCTAAATTGAGCAATAATGTTGAGTTACAATTCCTGTTCATCACATGATGAGGAATGATCCTTATTTATCCTGATTAGATAAATATTATTGTTTTTTATCAAAAGGAAATAATTCCTTACATTTCCCCCACTTTAGATTCTAATATTCATCATTATTATCCATGGACTCATTGTCTTCAATTTTTTCCTTAGGAAATTTTGTGAAAATTTTCTTTTCATTTCAAAATTCCAACAATTAAAATTTTTTATTTCCTATTTTTCCTTATAGTATCTCTTAGAAAGAAGAGAAATGATTGAATAGAAATCATAAAATTTAACCTAGGATTCAGAATTTCATTATTCTTTTTCAGTTTCATTATCATTTATTTCATTTTGAAATGATTTCAAGGCCATTTCTTGATAAATTATTTTTTAATTTTCAAAATCTTCACTATTTAAATTTCATATGAAACCAAAGTATATTGATGATCAGACACACACTCTCACACACACACACACACAAACATATATATTTTTAGAATCTTTATCTTCCAATGACGAATCTTTGGCATCAATCATACAATGATGAATTATCATGATATTTTTAATAATATTTGAGTCATATAGTTTTTTAAAATACATATTTTGTTGTTATCAATATAAGTTATCTTCATAAAGAAGTCACCCGATGATTCACATTCAGACATATTTATATATTTTTAATTCATCCTCTAATGTTAGAAGTTTTCATTCTTCACCATTTTATTTACTTCAAAAATATTTTTCAACTTGTCATAGATACCTTTAGTAGTTCAACACCCTTTTCAATATGAAAATGAAATTTAATTTGTGATGAGAGTGAAGAATTGTTTTCTCTTAAATCCTTATCAATGTTTTTATTATCGACAGTAGTAATAGGAGAACTATAAAATTGTGGAGGAAATCTATCTATAGTAGATTCCAAAAAATATTACCTAAGAGTCATAAGACATAGAAATAATCTATTTGTTCTAATATGATATTTCTTAATATTGAGAACAAGAATCCCCATAGAGTTCACAGAATTCAAATTCTCTATTTTTAGTGATGGACCATTTATAGGGAACCAATACACTGATACTAATTATTGTTCCATGAAAGGTTGAAGACCACTGATTAAGGGTATGGTGATTCATTGGTTTATTTTTATATTATAATAATTTTTTCCTTCAATTCCTTAGTAAACTTTATGAAAAACTAAAACATATTAAGGTTATGATCCACTGAAGTAATTTCTCAACCTAACCATTCATAATAGAAAATATAATGAAGAGGCATCACATGATATTTACACATTTTCATACAATTACCATCTCATTACCTTGTTTGATAGTCCCACCATCATGTATTTTCCACTGAATTCATTCAATAATACACAGGTGTATGATGTGAAGAATTGTACAATCCCAGTAGAAACATTGTTGTTATAGTTAGTTATACTCTCGAACTACCCTTTCTAGAAATAAATTTTCCACAGGTGGTAATATAGGCTAGAAGGACATTTTATTTCAGCAACTGCTGAGTATCCACAGTAATAAGCAACTATTTACTTCTTTTAAGATCCACATTATAATTTTTTTTACTTCCACCTCAGAAAATATTAATCAAATTGTACCTACATATAATCATTAAGAACATCAACAATTATCTAGGGATTTTTTTTATAATGAATATTATTCTAGAGTATTACTCTAGAAATATTCCTCAAAAATTTAAGTTCAAGCTCCCTATATCTGGTACCCTTAGTCTGAGGGGATCTGTTCTATTGGACTTGGTCTGGTTCTCCATTTTAACTTACTTCTAAAATTTAGTTGGATTTCAATTAAAAGCTCTTAATTATTTTGTATGATATAACATAGTGTGATGAAAATTGTTCTGATGGATGTAAATATGATATGATTACTCAGGTGGAATTTATCTAATGAAGCATCATCTGTAATTTTCACCTATAGTCCAATTGAAGTTCACTCTGACTCACTCATTCTAATGAAACATCCTTAGATTCAACCTAAAAAAACAAAAAAAAATCTGAAACTCAATTATCGTTCTAAAATTGTTGTAGCTCTGTCATATTTAATCAAATACGTGTTTTTTTCACACATTACAAATTAAATATACTTTCCTTTTATAGGAAACCTAGTAATGGTTTGAGTGGAGTTCTAAAAATATTCTCACTCTACTAGATTACATTAATCATCTATTTACCTTGAATGTTTGATATATATATTTGACTTCTTTAACATTTCATAATAATTTTTTAATCCCTCAAAACATTAGACCTCTTCATTTCATAAAATTATTTTGTCAGTTCAATTATTTATTATGATTCTCCATTCCTATTCAAGATTTCTATGAAAACACATGCAATATTAAAGATTCACCTTTACGATGAATCTTCAAAAAATTAAAATAATTATCATGCACATGATTCGTATCAACTATTAAATGAAATACATTGAAAACAATTTTACAGTATATTCAAATTATTTCCTCATTTCATCAATTCCTTATACCGATGAACGAGTGTTCAATGACTTTATCAATGTCTGTCCATGCATGATGGATCTATCTCATCTCCATTCCAATGAATCAATGTCAGTCCCCTTCCAATGCTTTATCGCATATTATTGAGAAACACTCCATACTTTTGTTCATTTTCTCTTAACCAAATTTAAATAGAACAAAGTATGACTTGTTGTTTTCTTCACCAAATTGGAATACAATTAAAACATTCCCAAACAATCTACATCTGATAACACACTGTATCTAATGTCTTGAATTTCCTAACAATTAAAAACAAAATTGATTTTATAATCTGGTATGATTGATCTATGTCATATCATTTCTGATGGACCAGTGTTAGAGGTGAATTCCTTTATTTTGTATGATCAATCATTTCACCTTGTTTGGTTGTCACACAAATGATTACAATAGTTATGATCTTCATTTTTATGTGTTCAGAGTTCGTCCCACTGAAGAGAAGCCAGTAAAATACTTCACATCATATTCCCTTCTCTTCCCTAAACTCCTGTAACATATTTCTTTCCAACTGAGCCATTATATAATTGGTTGCACTAGCTCTACCATATCCTTTATAAAGATTGGATCAAATTTTTTCCAGATAACATATTATATATGAATTACAAAACAACAAAGTATCATTAAATTCACACATGATCCATTAATACTCCTAAAAATTTACTCTATATGGTCCTAACATTAATTCTAGATTCAATATTATTTACAATAGCTTTTTAATTTCAATCAACACCCCAATATGATGAATTTTATTTACTCATGTTGATAGTCTGGTTTTTATTATAATGTCCGTAGTTCTGGATATGACTTCCAACATCAATCTAGATTTCAAATACATTCTTCAATATTCTTTCTAAATTCAACATAATCAATATATTGATCTATTGACAATAGATGAAACCAAAACTCAGTAGGGTACATCACATATAAATGGTCATTATGAAAAAAAATTCTTACAGTCAATGTTTAATTTCAATATAGGAGAAGTTAGTATATAATTATGATTGAATAATACAAGAATAAAATAATATTTTTTCATTGTTATCCCAATTATTTTTCCATTATATTTTTTAATATTTATATACAATTCATTAAGGAATTATTCTACTTAACCCTCAATAGGCACTATAAATAGTTCCTAAAAAACATCACTTCTCTATTATTACTTTCGACAGAAAAATTATTCACAGAGTACACCAATTTTTATCATTCTAGAATTATATGGTAAGGGGATGAAGATTTAAATTTATTTTGAATATAATTTGAAATATAAAAATCTAATTTTCTGCCTATTTAAATTTTTTTAGTATTTATCACACCATGTTTAAAACATGAATTGATATTTTAATTTTCAATATGATTTATGAAACCATATATCTCTCTTTGGAACCTTATCACTATCGTTATTTTTTTCATCAATAATATATTGCTCCTATTTTTATATTATAATTTATATTTATTTATATATTTTCAAAATAATAATTCCCAAATTATAAATTTAAAAGAAAGAAAAGATGTGTTTTATTTGTGTTCAACCTTTTAAAATAAATTTAATGATTTATTTAGTTTTTCTATTTTTTCAAAAAGGCCAATATTTGAATATGTCTAATGGTCAACCGGTTTTTAAAATTTTGTGCATTTTTTCATGAAATATTTTTTTATTTAATTGATTTTATTTTTATTTACAATGTTAAATTTGAATATTATTTAAAAAAAAATATATTTAGTACTTGAAATTTATAATAGGAGATAATTAATCGTAGTTGTATTACAACACTATAAAAAAAAGACTGATTTTAGGAAAGGGTTGATTGTTTTTTAGAATTTTCAAAACACAGTCTTCCAAAATATGACATTTTCTTTATATTTGGTTGAAAAGATTATCTACGACATATTTATAATGTATATAAATTAAGGATTATTTAATTATTTATTTTTTAATACCTATTATGGACATTGGATTTGTCATTGTGAAATTGTGTATAATTCCAGGTCTATTAATGTTGCCGATTATCTAGTTGATAATATTAAAAAAGTTAAGAAACAATTTTTTATATTAAAGTAGTGGAAATTGAGAAGACACTAATGATCAAAAACTCATATAGTGGTACTAAAAAACCATTGTCTCCAGGTTTTATAAAATTTATTTTTTTATTAATGATTTTATTAATCAAAACAAGGGTAATTTATTGGCTGAGGTACCATTTTGATTATTAAATCACATATCATTCCATTGTATGAGCTGGGATAGGATATTTCAATGGAAGAATCCTAATCTGATTGAAATATAGAGAACTAAGACCAATAGATTGATCTAGTTCCAACTATTATAGTTTCACATAATTCATCTTGACTGTAATCTATATCTAGACCAATGTGTAGTTTCTAATCTGGGTAGATCGAATTTGTTGGACAAAGCATCTGATAGATAAATTCTGTTATGTATCTTAAAATGATTACAACATTATAGAATTTATCTCCATGAACTCATATAAATTAAATCTTTTAAATATTTAATAAAAAATGGTCTAAATATGAATTTCATAGAATAAATAATTTCAAAAAAATTAATCATGTTTAGCAGAATTTACATAATAAAGTAGTCATACATATATAATTTTAACAACATGTGTGATTTCGTATCCATATGAACACACCCAATTTCATGTAAAACCATTATACAGTAGTAATTTTCTATGAGGACTATATGGGCAATCATGTATAAGGGAAGTATCCCTTAAGGGTAGATTAATGTATGAATTTCCCTATGAATATTTTACTTATTTTAGTGATGTGGAAAGAGGTGTTATGTGACCACATTAGAAGTGATTATATATGTGGTATAAAATCATGTATTGTCCTTTAGAACCCATGGGATAATTTTTAATGGGAATGATTGATTAGTTGATCATATAACATTCATTATATTGAGATTTGATGTGTGCGAGTGGTGAATTAAGGCCTATAGACCATGAGATTTTCCAAATAAATGATCATTGGTAAAGATGAATAATGCCAAAGTTATATGATAATTGAGTATTATTTATTAGAATAATATGGGTAATATGTACAACCAATGAATAATATGTTTGAATTTGAGTTAATATTGACATGTTAGTAATTCCTTGACAACTAGGGTGTGGTTGTTGTTACAATTATGATATTTCTTCATATTTATGGTTTCTCAGAATTAAGGTTTTCTAATATATTCTGAAAGACGTCATGTGGTTCTTTATCAAGTGAACCAATTATTTTAAAACATACCCATATTTAAAATGTACATCCTATGAAAAATATATATGTTATACCCATTTAATTATTTGGATTTAATAGCCACATGTAATTGTTATGCCTGAGTGATAGTATTGTATTTTAGGTGTCTCATATCAAATATCATGGTATCTTTTTTGTGGTTATTTCTAGAGGGAGATAAATAATTATTTCTCCTCCAATGATTCAAATATTAACTTTATATAAGTGAAATAATTTGAATTCTTTCAAACAATCATGTTATAAACCTATGGAATTATTAGTAGATGTAAAGACCCAGAAATTTCAAGGAAATTTTTTCTTAATTTTCTTTGGGATTTTATGAGTACGCAGTTTCTGACGGTACCTGATTCCGAGCCCCGGTGTTCCAAAAATCATTTTCCGAAGTTTAGCTCAGGTACTTTCAGTGAACGAATGAGCGGGTTTTTCTAAATTTTGAACTGGTGCTCGGAATCGAATTCTGAGGGCTCCGATGGAATCGCAACACCGGTAATTGCTTAGAAACACCTTTTCCGGAGTTGCGTTTTCTCGGGTGTGGTTTTTAAATTTTCGGGTTAAGTAATTGAATAAAATAAAATGGTGCGACCAATTTATTTTATTTTAAGTTGTTTAACCTATTTTAAGAGGTTAAAGCAGGACCCACAATATCCTACACCACTAGGTAGGATATTTGTTGGGTCGGGACCACAGGAGCCCCACATTTCTCAACCCCCTCCTTAAATTAAGTAACGCACCTGCACCCCCTTTTTAATGAAGTCAACCCTTGCGTTTATTCTGGTTAATAAACACCTCATAAATTGGGCGGTATAAACTCCTCAATTAATTCATTAATTGATCATTTCAATTCTTTTTGAAATTCAATCGTTGGATTGTGTGTTAATAAAATAATACAACTCTTATTTTATTAAGTAGTTGGGTTGTGAGAGGCTGGGGAGAATTTTCTCAGGTTCTTGAAGTTCTTTCTCCTCGACGAAGAACGCGAGGAACGCGAAGAACGCAAAGAACACCGACCTCCGACGAAGGTCGACAAGAACGACGGATCCTCGGAGATCGACGATGCGACACTGACGAATCCTTTCTCCACGATGCGATGATCCACCTTCTTTTGCGACGATCCGCCTTCTTCCGTGACGGCCCCTTTCCGCGACGAACCCTCGCTCGACGATGCTTGAGGTAGGGGTTGTTTAACTTTTTTTCATGAAAAATCCTTGTCGTTCTTCATCTTTTGAGCCGCTTGTTATCAACTTAATGGGAGGTGGTCGGACCGCATGAACACGGTCGAATCGCCTCCCCCTTTGTTGTTTTGTTCACTGCGGCATGAACAAAGGCGGCGCGGTGCAACGGCACCACGTAGAAACAAGGAAGAACGCGACGAAAATGCGCGGCGCCATCGCGCCGCACTGTTGAATCCAAACAAAACCACTGCCGGAGTTGGGGCCGCGGAGGAAATTAGAAGACTCTGATGGTTGATCGTTGTGTGCAGATCAGCGAGTGACGATGAAGCAGGCCGCACGGGCATTTTGAGGTCTTCGCATTGAAGAACCGGTCCTAGGAGGGCCGTTGGCGATTACGGCAGGCAAAACCGAACACCGGAGCTCGTCCGGTGGTCCGCAAAACACTCCGCCAGCGCGCCGCCGGAATGGTCCGCCGCAGCTGAAGCCGCGGCGGCAGGCCACTGGTCTTGCGACCGCACGGGACCGAGGGAGGCGGGATGCGGCGCTCAACCACATCCAGTGGAAAGGGGCGGCCCCCACGCGGGGCCGCGGTATCCTTCAAGGGGGTGGCGCCCCTTTGCGCGGCCGCTTGGCCAGCGCCAGCGCACCGGCCGAGCCGCCCAGCTGGACCGCCAGGCCAGGCCGCGCCAGCCGGGCCGGGCGGGGCCCAAGTTGGACGGACCCGGACCTGGGTAGGGTCAACCCGGTTCGGGCCAACCCAGGGGGTACCGGGCCGGGCCGGACCAGGCCCGAACCCCCTAATACCGGACCTATCATGGTATTTTTCACATAACTTGGGCTGAGGACCTCCGATTGATGCACTGTCAGCTACGATATGATCCCTGGATTGAGACAGTCGTTTCGATATATTACACTCAAGGTTTCAGAGAACTTTGAGTACAGCAGGGTTGGTCCAGATACGAAACCAATCGGGCCCTCAGAGCAGAAACGCTTATATCTCGAGCTCTGGACGTCCGATTGACGTGCCATCGACTTTGTTGGATTCCTCTTGATGAGACGAAAGTTTTGGAATGCCTCTCCTGAGGTTTGGATGCAGTTGGATAATGTCCGGGTTGGATTGTACCCGAAATCCAACCGGGCCCCTAGAACGGAAAGGCTGATAACTTTCAGACTGGACGTCCGTTTGACGAACCGTCAGCAACGTTGGTGATCACGTTGAGAAACGGTCCCTATGAGTATACCCTATGAGAATTCAGGGTACAGTCGAGATATGACTGGGTTGGTTCGCACACGAAACCAACCGGGCCCCTCGGACGAAAAAGCTAATAACTCACAGACCGGGCATCTGATTGACACGTCGTTTGCTGTGTTGAGACCTCTATGACGAGGCGGTAGTTTGAGATACTTCTTCATGGAACTTTGTGATACTTGGAGTATCGACCCATAGCTCGTGGAGCGGACCCTCCCGGTAAGTAGCTAGTAGAGTGCAGAGACCTAGTAGCTGGTTGAGACTTAACGACTGCTGATCTATCGACTCAGTGTGTTTCGGATAGCCCATTGGGGAGCGCTTGGTTGTAGTGGCAGACCCACGGTGAAGGAGCGCTTGGTAGTAACAGCAGACCCACGGTACTCAACAGAAGGGGTACCTCTGGAGGCTATAAGGGGGAGCGCTTGGTTGTAGTGGCAGGCCCATGGCAGAGGAGTGCTTGGTTGTAGCGGCAGACCCGCGGTACTCAACAGAAGGAGTACCTATGGAACCTATGAGGGGGAGTGCTTGGTTTTAGCGGTAGACCCATGGTGGTAAGCGCTTGGTTGTAGCAGCAGGCCCACAGTACTCGACATGTGGAGTACTACAACAGTCCAAGGAGTTCGGCGCGCTTGGTTGTAGCGGAAGGCCCACTGTACTCGACAAAGGAGGAGTTTGGCACGCTTGGTTGTAGCGGTAGGCCCACTGTACTCGACAGAGGAGGAGTTCGGCGTGCTTGGTTGTAGCGGCAGGCCCACTGTACTAGACGGAGGAGGAGTTCAACAGCAGTCGTGGTTTCGACGTCATGAATAAGATCCTAGTAGAGCTGAGTCTATGACCTTTGTAATTACCTCTTGATTTAGATGGTTCACTTGATAACCTAGGTATATGTATGTTCATATACCTGGGTAGTGGTTATCTGATGATTTCATAAATCTATTTGTTTCCTCACAGTTGAGATGGGTTACTTGATAACTTGGGTATATGTATGGGCATATACCTAAGTAGAGGTTATTTATTGAGATCTTCTTGTGGTTATCCTTGTTGGATGTAGTGAGACCTTGAGGGTCTCAGGGTCCCTACTAAGTATCGTTATACTCACCCCTACACGGGCTATGACCGCACCTCGTTGTGTTGGTTGTAGATGACGGACAGCGCAGACAGAGGCCGAGTGTTCGGGGACTGGACGGTACCCAGAGGTGGACCTCATGACGAGACAGTAACGGGTGGTGGACCTCACGACGAGACAGTAACCAGTGGTGGACCTCACGACGAGACAGTAACCAGTGGTGGACTTCACGACGAGGCGATGCTCGAAGGAGGTTGACGGGTGAGAGCGTTGTAGAGGCTATCTATACCTACCCTTCAGGTAGGATCCGTGGTGGATGATCCAGGAGCTGCGCTATATGTACCTACCCTTCAGGTAGGATCCGAGGAGGATGACCCTAGAGCTTCTTCCTTTCTTCCAGCTGTTGTTTTTGTTGTACTTACTTTCAGTTGTAGCTGTACTTTCGATTGGGTTTGTATTCTGTCCCATTTAATTTTCATCACATCCCTTTTGTACTCGGTGTTTTACTTCTGCTTGTACTCTGTGGTGTTTTTTTACTTTTATAAACGCAATGTCTTCCCAGTTATCGGGATTTACGCCTTTGGTGCTAGTCGCCAGCCCCTGGCCTATGGAAGGTGGGCTTGGGGTAGTCACAGCTCGGGCCCCGAGGACGGGTCGTGACAAATTGGTATCATAGGAGTTCGGTTCTACCGCAGGACTGAGGACTCTGATCGTTTTCTATGTGAAGCAATAGTGTTGAGAGTATTGAGGGTGGTTATCAGTCCAGGGAGTCCAGTGTTGGTGCGGTGGCCGACGTATCCGTACACCAGGACCCTGACTTCTGATTTCCGACTTAATGCACAAAAACAATGATTGCATGTGTGTTTCGAGTTTCCTTTGTGATTACTTTGTGTCAA
Source organism: Viscum album (assembly GCA_963277665.1). NCBI lineage: Eukaryota > Viridiplantae > Streptophyta > Magnoliopsida > Santalales > Viscaceae > Viscum > Viscum album. Next base: position 984,680,409 of record OY728123.1, read on the forward strand.
CTCACCAGGTATACTATTCTGACCGTGGAGCACCTGTCTCTTTCAGGATGGCCCCACATCGGCAGCCATCTAGGGTTCCGAGCGTTGTACGGGACGACATCCCACCGAGCGACGAGGCCTCGGTACATAGACCTTTGACAGCAGAGGCACCGGCGGTACCACTACCCGCCGAGCCACCGATGCTACCAGCCCCAGCCGCTGACGATTCACGTCGCCTTAGTGCACTGCATGAGTTTCATCATCAGTGACCGCCCAGGTTCCATGGGGAGACAGACCCTCAGGCAGCCGAGGATTGGCTGGAGGCAGTTGTACGAGTTTTCCGTTTGTTAGGGACACCGGCTGACCTTATGGTGGTCCTTGCAGCGAGCCTCCTGCACGCGGCAGTAGGCAGATGGTGGAGATTGATGCTCGAGGAGCACGACGAGGCATCTCTCCTTTGGACGGACTTTGAGAGCCTTTTCGCTCAGAGTTCATCCCAGCCACCCTCCGTGCGGTGCGCATCTAGGAGCTACTACAGCTACGGCAGGGCAGCATTACAGTAGCCCAGTACGCGGCGAGGTTTACCGATCTCTCGTGTTATTCCATGAACATGGTATGAGACCCATTCTTCAGGGCCCAAAACTTTGAGCAGGGGCTCAGGAGAGAGATTAGAGCTTCAGTTGTTTCTCACAGAATTCAGACACAGACAGGGGTGTTGGAGCGAGCCCTCTTAGTGGAGAGTTTTATTGCTGAGCAGTCTCCAGCAGCAGGACCCACCACTAGCCGGCATGCGACAAAGTCTTCTGCAGCGGGCAGTAGACAGATGACGCAGAGGTCCAAGAGGAATGGACCTAATGGTTTTCGACCGCATGACATAGGATCATTTGTGCGAGGAACCCGGGGTGGAGAATGACTTGCCATGCACAGACAGTGTTACTCCTGCAGCGGGGTTGGTCACATGGCTCGTGATTGTCCGACCCTCTATACAGATGACCAGCAGAAGAACGAAGGACCTCCCGAGCAGAGGTAGAGGTTCGATCGAGGCCGACCGCATGGATAAAGAGACCGTGGCAGGGGATCTGGCCATACAGCTAGAGGTGGACGATGCTTCGAGGTGTTGCCACCACCACCACCAGGAGGTCCACCCCGACCGCAGGGAACTGGTGGATGTGGGAGAGCTCAGCTTCAGGCAGCTGAGGCCTACGATCATGGAGCTCCAGGAGCAGATGGACAGGAGCGGGACTAGCTCCAGACCTAGAGACTTTTGTTCATTTTTCTTCTATCTTGATTGATGTTTGTTTTTAGATGCTTTGTGTCTTTTTACTTTGAGCTGCAGTAATAAAAGACACCTTTCTTGTGGCGTTTACTTTCATGTCCCCTCTTTATGTTGTTACTAAGAGGTTCCGGTTTAAAAACCGTTGACTTGACCCTCACTTTGAGATACCTACTGGAGGAGACCCAGTGACCACACACTAATGCCGACAGTGTGACTCAACCCTTGGAGGCGAGAGTAGCGGTTGGATCTTTTGGTAGTAGCGTCGAGGCCTTACGACGTCATCCTTGGTGTGGATTAATATCTTCCACGTCTGTATTGACTGTATTAGGTGAAGAACGTGGTTCATCCAGGGGATGAGACCAGATTTCTCTTATTGGAAAAGAAGAAATCTCAGCAGCTCTTGTAGGACCAGAAAGGTCCAAGTCATCCAAGAGCAGATGAGGACAGCTCAGAGCAGGCAAAAGTCTTGTGCTGACAGGAGGTGGAGACCACTAGAGTTCGATGATGGAGACCACATTTTCCCTACGGGTCTCACCTCGACGTGAGTTACGGAGATTTGGCCGAGGCGACAAGTTATCTCCGAGGTTCAATGGACCTTTCAAGGTCCTCATCAGGGTAGGCGAGGTGGTTTACAGCTTGATCCACCCACCTCACTTGCACCAGGTGCACAACAACTTCCATGTATCTCAACTGAGGAGACATGAGCTCGACCCTTCACTTTTCATCGACCATGAGGAGATGGACTAGGGCGATGGGGTGACCCTCACGGAGGTTCCAGTGGGGATCGAGGAATGACAGGAGTAGATCCTATGAGGACGGGTCGATTCCTCGGGTGCGCTTTCACTGGTAGTATGGGAACCTCCAGGTGAGCATATGGGAGCGGAAGGCTCAGATGCGTGCTCAGTACCGCTTTTGTATCCATAGGTTTTGTTAAAGCATTACGGGGACGTAAAGCCCTGAGGTGGGAGTAATGTAAAGACCTGAAAATTTCAAGTAAATTTTTTTCTTAATTTTCTTTGGGATTTTACGAGTATGCAATTTCTAAAGGCACCTGATTCCGAGGCCCGGTGTGACCGGAATCATTTTCTGATGTTTAGCTCAGGGTACGTTCAGTGAACGAACGAGCGAGTTTTTCTAACTTTTGAACTGGTGCTCGGAATCGAATTCCAAGGGCACCAATGGAATCGCAGCATGGGTAATTGCTTAGAAACACCTTTTTCGGAGTTGTGTTTTCTCAGGTGTGGTATTTCAATTTTGAGGTTAAGTAATTGAATAAAATAAAATGGTGTGACCAATTTATTTTATTTTAAGTTGTTTAACCTAAGTTAAGAGGTTAAAGCGGGACCCAAAATATCCTACACCACTAGGTAGGATATTTGTTGGGTGGGGCCCACACGAGCCCCACATTTTCTCAACCCCCTCCTTAAATTAAGTAACACACCCACACCCCCTTTTTAATGAAGTCAACCCTTGCGTTTATTCTGGTTAATAAACGCCTCATTAATTGGGCGGTTTAAACTCCTCAATTAATTCATTAATTGGTCGTTTCAATTCTTTTTGAAATTCAATCGTTAGCTTGTGTGTTAATAAAATAAGAAAACTCTTATTTTATTAATTAGTTGGGTTGTGAGAGGCTGGGGAGAATTCGCTCAGGTTCTTGAAGTTCTTCCTCCTCGACAAAGAACGCGAAGAACGCGAAGAACATGAAGAACACGAAGAACACGAAGAACGCTGACCTCCGACGAAGGTCGACAAGAACACCGGATCCTCGGAGATCGACGACGTGACGCCGACGAATCCTTTCTCCGGGACGCGACGATCCGCCTTCTTTCGCGACGATCCACCTTCTTCCGCGACAGCCCCTTTCCGTGATGAACCCTCGCTTGACGACGCTTGAGGTAGGGGTTGTTTACCTTTTGTTCATGAAAAATCCTTGTCATTCTTTGTCTTTTGAGCCGCTTGTTATCAACATAACGGGAGGAGGTCGAACCGCACGAACACAGCCGACTCTCCTCCCCCTTTGTTGTTTTGTTCACTGCGGCACAAAAAAAGGTGGTGCGGTGCGACGGCACTGCGCGAAAACAAGGAAGAATGTGACGAAAAAGCACGGTGTCGTCGCACCACGCCGTTGAAGCCAAACGAAACCACGGCCGGAGTCGGGGCCGCAGAGGCGATTCGAAGACTCCGCTGATTGATTGTTGTGTGCGGATTGGTGGGTGATGATGAAGTAGGACGCACGAGCGTTTTGAGGTCTTCGTAGTGAAGAACCGGTCCTGGGAGGGCCGTTGGCGAAGACGACAGGCAAAACCAACCCCAGGAGCTCATCCGGTGGTCCGCGGAACACTCCGCCGGCGCGCCACCGGATTGGGCCGCCGCGGCTCAAGCTGCGGCGATAGGCCGCTGGTCTCGTGACCGCGCGGGATCGAGGGGCGTGGGACGCGGCGCTCAGCCCCATCCGTTGGCAAGAGGCAGCCTCCACGTGGGGCCACAGTTTCATTCAAGGGGGCGGCGCCCCTTTGCGCGGCCGCTTGGCCAGCGCCAGCACGTCGACTGAGCCGCCCGACCGGACCGCCAAGCCGGGTCACGCCCCGGTCGTGCCGGGCCGTGCCCAAAAGGGCCGGACCCGGTTCGGGCCGACCCAGGGGGTACCGGGTCGGGCCGGACTGGGCCCGAACCCCATAATACCGGACCTCTCACGGTCTTTTGCCCATAACATGGGATGCGGACCTCCGATCGATGCACCATCAGCTAAGATGTGATCCTTGGATCGAGACGGTCGTTTTGGTATATTATACTCAAGGTTTCGGAGAACTTTGAATATGGACGGGTTGGTTCGGATACGAAACCAACCGGGCCCTCAGAGCAGAAATGATTATATCACGAGCTCCGGACGTCCGATTGATGTGCCATCAACTTTGTTGGATTTTCTTGATGAGAAGAAACTTTTGGCATGCTTTACCTGAGTTTTGGATGCAGTTGGATAATGGCCGGGTTGGATTGTACCCGAAATCCAACCGGGCCCCTGGAACGGAAAGGGTGATAATTTTCAGACCGGACGTCCGTTTGACGAACCGCCAACAGCATTGGTGATCACGTTGAGAAACGATCCCCATGATCATACCCTATGAGAGTTCGGGGTACAGTCGAGATACGGCCGGGTTGGTTCGCACACGAAACCAACCGGGCCCCTAGGACGAAAAGGCTAATAAGTCACAGACCGGGCATCCGATTGACGCATCGTCTGTTGTGTTGAGATCCCTATGATGAGGCAGTATTTTGAGATACTTATTCGTTGAACTTTGTGATACTTGGAGTATCAACCAGTAGCGCATGGAGTGGACCCTCTCGGTGACGAGCTAGCAGAGTGTAGAGACCTAGTAGCTGGTTGAGACTTGACGACTGGTGATCTATCGACTCGGTGTGTTTCTGATAGCCTAGTGGGGAGCACTTGGTTGTAGAGGCAGACCCATGGCGGAGGAGCGCTTGGTAGTAACGGCAGATCCGTGGTACTCAACAGAAGGAGTACCTGTGGAGGCTATGAGGGGGAGCGCTTGGTTGTAGTGGTAGGCCCACTGTACTCGACATAGGAGGAGTTCAGAGCACTTGGTTGTAGCGGTATGCCCACTATACTCGACAGAGGAGGAGTTCGGCGCGCTTGGTTGTAGCGGCAGGCCCACTGTACTCGACGGAGGAGGAGTTCTCCAGAAGCTATGGTTTTGACGTCATGAATAAGATCCTGGTTGAGCTGAGTCTATGACCTTTGTAATTACCTCATGATTGAGATGGGTGACTTGATAACTTAGGTATATGTATGGGCATATACCTGGGTAGTGGTTATCCGTTGATTTCATAAATCTATGTGTTTCCTCACAGTTGAGATGGGTTACTTGATAACTTGGGTATATGTATGGTCATATACCTAAGTAGAGGTTATTTGTTGAGATCTTCTTGTAGTTATCCTTGTTGGATTAGTGATACCTTAAGGGTCTCGGGGTCCCTACTGAGTATCGTTATACTCACCCCTGCACAGGCTATGCCCGCACCTCGTTGTGTTGGTTACAGACGGTAGACAACGCAGACAGAGGCCGAGTGTTCGAGGACTGGATGGTACCCGGAGGTGGAACTCACGACGAGACAGTAACCAATGGTGGACCTCAGGACGAGACAGTATCCAGTGGTGGACCTCACGACGAGACAGTTACCAGTGGTGGACTTCACGACGAGGCGACGCTCGGAGGAGTTTGACGGGTGAGAGCGTTGTAGAGGCTATCTATACCTACCCTTCAGGTAGGATACGTGGTGGACGATCCAAGAGCTGCGCTATCTGTACCTACCCTTCAGGTAGGATCTGAGGAGGACAACCCGGGAGCTGCTTCCTTTCTTCCAGCTATTGTTTTTGTTGTACTTCCTTTCAGTTGTAGCTATACTTTCGATTGGGTTTGTATTCTGGCCCATTTAATTTTCATCACTTCCCTTTTGTACTTGGTGTTTTACTTCCACTTGTACTCTATGGTGTTTTTTACTTTTATAAAGGCAATGGCTTCCCAGTTATCGGGATTTACACCTTTGGTGCTAGTCGCCAGCCCCTGGCCTATGGAAGGCGGGCATGGGGTAGTCACGTCTCAGGCCCCGAGGACGGGTCGTGACAAATTGGTATCAGAGGAGTTCTGTTCTACCGTAGGACTCTGGACTCTGATCTTTTTCTATGTGAGGCAATAGTGTTGAGAGTATTGAGTGTGGTTATCAGTCCATGGAGTCCAGTGTTGGTGCGGCGGCCGATGTATCCGTACACCAGGACCATGAATTCTGATTTCCGACTTAATGCACGAAAACATTGATTGCATGTGTGTTTCAAGTTTTCTTTGTGATTACTTTATGTCAGCTCACCAGGTATACTGTTCTGATCATGGCGCACCTGTCTCTTTCAGGATGGCCCTATGACGGCAGTCAGCTAGGGTTCCGAGCATTGTGCGGGACGACAGCCCGCCGAGCGACGAGTACAGGGCCCTTTGACCTATTGAAAAGTTATCCCCAGTATTTTTCAGGTCTAGATTCTTTTTTTTGAACCACCACATACCATTTAATTTTCTACATCATCATATGAAAACATCAATGATATATAAAGGAGAATCCATGAAGATTCATTTATCCTAACTGGTTCAACTGACCCTTAAGGTTCAAATTACCATAAAAAATATCAATATATCCACGCATATATAAATATATTTGTTTTTAATGATTTATGAGAGTATAATGATGGTACAGGCTCTCTCTTTGGCTATTCCTTAGTCTTTATACCCAATATACGCCTTGAATGTGGTGTCCTTTTCCATATATTCTCAATCATGGAAACCTAATTCCAATTATTTCCTTTGTAATGTAGGATTAAAAATTTATTATAATTACACACATATTTGTGGTGTAATAGTATAAATTTTATTTGTAATTTTTGTGATCTGTTTCTATTCCACCATCAATATGATGATATATTTTTCAATCATGGATTTTATAATTAGAAAAATATCTATTAAATAGGAGTCAATCTTAAATTTATCTTAAATAGTTTCATAAAGTGTTTTGAGTATAATTTTTTGAGCTTGGGAAAATGAATTATTAGTTACATAATACGTTGTATGGGGATTCCTTAGACTTAAACAAATATAGAAAAATCCATATTATGTTCCCAATGTCTCCTAAAATTTTAGAAAGAAACAGATGTTGATACCTTCACTCAAGCATGATCACGTTTCTTTAAATTCAAATAAAATAGTGAGTTAAATGTGGATTAAATTTTTATGAAATAAGATATATGAATTGTGGATATTAGAAAGGGATTCCAAAAGATAGGATGTTCAATTTTTATATATTATTAATTTTTTAGTTTTATTAAAAAAAATTATACATTTTATATTTTTCTTAATTTTTTTTATTTTCCCCAAAAACCCAAGCTATCATAAATATACCCTCATTAAAGGAAACAATTTTAATGAAGAAATTATTTCATTTAATAACACATTCCCCTAAAAAATGTACAGTAATATCATATACGATAACTATGATTACTTGTTCATTTCTCTCCAAAGTGGTAGGTTGATCTCAGTAATATATTTTTGTGTGTGTTAAAATTGACGTATTATAATATAAGTGGTGTATTTTAAAATTATACAAAAGGATATATAGGAGAGTTGTGATGTGAATTAACATTAGAGGATTTAATTATAAGAGATTTATTATATACTAATGCGGTTTTCAATATCATGGGAAGGGAGTTAAATTAACAAACTTTATAAAAACTACTATTCATATAAATAAAATGATCTACTATCACTAGTAACTTAAAAAATCTATTTAAGATCATTAACTAAGGATTATGGATGAATTTGTATGTTCTCAAGGGATAACCTATCAAGAATCAACTTTTGGGGTTGAGTTCCCACTCTTGGTGATTCATGTGTTGTTACCTTCCCATGATTATAGGTTTCTAATTGGGATTATCAATTGAATATATAATGTTTTCAATAACAAGAGTGTAATTTTTCACTTCTATAAACTCCCATTTTTCATATTCTAGTATCATATCTTTAGATAATAGAGAGATAATCCACATTATATCATTTACATTATCCCCTTATATTCATCTTACCATGATTAAGGTGGTTGATCAATTTAGATTATATAAATGAATCGACAACCAGTTCATTCCTGGGAAATAAAAATAGAGTAGTTTAGATAAAAACATCATCTATTGATATATATATATACAAAATAGTCAAAATTAAAAAAATATTTAAAATTTATATTTGGGATGAGACTAGATAAGCTGCTCTCATGATGATCTCTAGATAACTCCTTAGGACCGCATGTGTTATTCCTCAACTTTAACTTCCTCTCAGTTTTTTCAATAAACACCAGTCAATTTCAAGGAATTTTTTTTCTTAAATTCATTGGGATTTTATGAGTATGCAGTTTCTGACAGCACTAGATTCCGAGGCCCGGTGTGCCCGGAATCAATTTTCGAAGTTTAGCTCAGCTACGTTCAGTGAACGAAAGAGCAAGTTTTTCTATATTTTGAACCGGTGCTCGGAATTAAAATCTGAGGGAACTGATGAGTTCGCAGTGTTGATAATTTCTTAGGAGGACCTTTACCGAAGATGCGTTTTCTTGGGAGGAGTTGTCAAAAAAAAGTGGTTTCATTAAAAAGTGAATAAAATTGTGGTACAATTTTATTTCTAACTAAGGTGGTTTTATCCTACATGTGGGAGTTAGGGTGGGACCCTCTAGCATCCTAACTACCCATGTGAGGATAATGTGAGGTGGGGCCCACATGAGCCCCAACCCTTCACATTCCCTAAAACACCCTAAAACCCCCCATTAAAATCCTTGTGTTTAATGTTGGAAAACCCTTGAACTTAATTAAGTAACTCCTCCTCTCCCACTTTAATTCATGCCAACACATGCTAAATTAATTGATTAAACCTCTTCAATTAATTTAACTAAGTGTTTGAATTTTAAGTTTTTGAAATGCATGGAAAAGAATAATAAAATAAGGGGTAGCTTATTTTATTTTTGGGTCAGAATTGTTGTGTGAGGTGGATTTGGGTAGAACTCTTGTTTTTTTGAAGAACTTCATCTTCCTGCGAAGAACATCTCCTCTTCGATGAAGAACACCGTCACCACAAAGAGAGATGGCGTGCCTTTCCTTTTTCTCTTCACAACTAGTGTGGAGACTTCGTTTCCTCCTTGGATGCACGCCAAATCCGTCTTCAAAACCTCACCCCGCGACGCCGTCTACCACGATGCCCGGCGAGCGACATCGATTGTCGAGGTAGGGGTTAATTATTTTGTTCAAGTTTAATCATCGTCCTTCGTTGTTCAGGATTTTTCCGAATGTTATCATCATAATAAGAGGAGATTGGACCGCACAAACATGACCGATTCTCCTCCCCTTCTTCTTGTTGATCTTCATTGATGGTTGAGGTGAAGGTGGGACGATGTCGTTGCACTGTGCGGGGACAAAGAAAACTGCGGCCGGAGCGGGCCACGGCGGTGGTGCGTGATGCCGTCGCGCCATGCCGGTGAGGCCGATGGAGGCCGCGGCCAAGAGCAGGCTGCGAGGGGGGGGGGGTCGGCACCGCCGTGCAGAGCCGGTGAGACAAGCGGCAGCCTTAGGCCACAGCGGAGTAGGCAGGGGCGGCCGGACAACCGGCCGTCGGCGTCTCAAGTAGGCGAGACCCTGAAGGGTCCCGCGGCGACTCAACCGGCCGACCATAAGGGCCGGATGTTTTCAGGAAACCGTGGGGGGGGTGTAACCCCCCCGATCAGCATCTAGGGCAGACCCCACTTGGTCCGCTGTTTCCAGAAACGAGGGGTGCACCCCTCGCGCCCCGCTCGTCCAGCGCCGAGCCGCGGCCGACTTCCGAGTAAGGCCACAGGCCGCACGGGCTGGGTCGGCCGCCCCAGCCGGGCCGGACAATGCCTAGCCATAGGCCAGGCCAGGCCACCCCATCCGGGCCGGGCCGCGCCCAATCGGTCTAGACCCGGACCCGGGTCGGGTCGACCTGGTTCGGGCCGACCCAAGGGGTGTTGGGCTGGGTTGGACCGGGCCCCGACCCCCTATTTTCAGACCAGGTTTGTTAAAATGCCCATATCATGGGATACGATCCTCTGATTGACGCACTATCAGTTGCGTAGGGATTCTTGGATCGAGATGGTCGTTTAGGTATATTACAATTGAGTTTTCGGTGAATTTTGGGTATGACCGGGTTGGTTTGAACCCGAAACCAACCAGGCCCTTGGAGCAGAAACGCTTATAACTTAAGGACCGGACGTTCGAATGGCATGCCATCAAATACGATGAATTACTATTGGTGAGACGTTTCTTTTGACTTACTACACTCGAGGTTTTGAAGACTACGGATATCAGCTGGGTTAGAAATGAGCTTATTTCTAACCGGGCCCCTGGGACGGAAAATCCAATATCTCTCGGATCGGGTGTCCGATTGACACGTCGTCTGTCGCGTTGAGTTCCTATTGAAAAGACGGAACTTTTTGATACATCAACTCTGTACTTCATGACAATTGATGTATGGAACCCTTATCTCGAGGAGCGTACCCTCCCGGAATCGAGCGTGCTGTGTGCGGGAACCCTAGAGCTGGCTGCGACCGCGACGACGATGACGACTGTACTTGGATCCTACGTGGGTTCGGCAGCGAGGATGACTGGACTTGGATCCTACATGGGTTCTACAGTCATGATGACTGTACTTGGATCCTACGTGGGTTCGGCAGTGATGGTTACTATTCTAGGATCCTACCTGGGTTCAGCAGCGACGACTTCTGTACTTGGATGCTACCTGGGTTCGGCAGGGAAGATGATTCAGAGGATACTTCTATCATCTCCACCCCTCTTCGTGAGTAGTATAACCATGTGAGCCGAGTCTTTAATTTCAATCAATATCATCGATAAGATTGACTTTCATTCTTATGTGGATTGGGTTGTGCTTTCCTATGTGGACTGGGTTGTACTTGGGCTCGTGAGTTGGAGCCGAACTGGATTTGATGACTTAGTTATATATATGGGAATATACCTAAGTAGAGTTGGTTGATACTTCTTGTTTGTATATTTCCATTGTAGTTTATCCTTTTTGGATTCTGGGAGACCTTCGGGGGGTCTCGGGGTCCCTATTGAGTATTGTATACTCACCCCTGCACGAGCTATGCTCACACTACGTGGTGTTGGTTGCAGATGACGGACAATGCTGACCGTTTTTTAGGCTTGAGGAGCGAGACGGTATCCGGAGATGGACTATCAGGCGGGACGTACACGGAGTGGACAACCGGATCCGATGATTTGAGGAGATCATCTATACCCACCCTTCAGGTGGGATAACCGAAGGACGACTCAGTGGTTGTTGATTTACTCTACTACTGTTGTACTTTTCTTCAGTTGTACTGTACTTTCAGTTTGGTTTGTATTCTAGCCCATTTAGTTTTCAGCACTTACTTGTGTACTCAGTTTACTTAGTATTTACTTCATCTTGCATTCTCTATTGTGTTTGTTAACTTATATAAAGGAAATTCCTTCCTTTATATCAGGATTTATGCCTTTGGTGATAGTCACCAGCCCCTGGCCTATGGGAGGCGGGCTTGGGGTAGTCACGACACGAGCCCCGGGGATGGGTCGTGACAAATTGGTATCAGAGTAGTCAGTTCTACCGCAGAACTCAGGACTCTGATAGTTTCATATATGTGAAACAATAATGTTAAGGGTATTGAGTGTGGTTATCAGTTTAGGGAGTCCAGTGTTGGTGCGATGGCTGACGTATCCATACACTAGGACTCAGACCTCTGATTTCTGACTCAGTGCACGAAAACACTGATTGAATGTGTGTTTTAAAAGTTTTCTTTGTGATTACTTTGTGTCAGCTCACCAAGTATACTGTATTAACCATGGTGAACCTGTTTCTTTTCAGGATGGACCCACGATGGTAGGCAGCTAGGGTTCCCAGTTACGTGCGAGATGGTAGCCAACCGAGCAACGAGGCCTCGGTGTAAGGCCCCATTACAGTGGAGGCACCAGCGGTACCTCTACCCGCTGGGCCACCGATACCACCAGCCCCAGCAGCGGAGAGTGCACGTCGACAGAGTGCACTGCATGAGTTTCAACATCCGAGGTTGCCTAGGTTTTGCAGAAAGACAGACCCTCAGGAAGCCGAGGATTGACTGGAGGCTGTTGTTCAAGTCTTCAGGTTGGTAGGGACACCAGCAGATCTTATGGTGATCCTTGAAGAGAGTCTCCTGCACGCGGTTGCTGGTGGATGGTGGAGCCTGATGCTCCAGGTGCACGACGAGGAATCTCTACTTTGGACGGACTTCGAGAGCCTCTTCCGCTCGAATTTCGTTCCAGCCACCCTCCGTGTGGTGCACATCCAGAAGTTACTACAGCTACGGCATGGGAACAAGACAGTAACCTATTACTTGGTGAGATTTACCGACCTCTCGCGCTATTCTACAGACATGGTATAAGACCCATTCATCCGGGCCCGGACCTTTGAGCAGGGACTGAGGCATGAGATCAGGGCGTCGATGATCTCCCTCAACATTCCGACGCAGGAAGGAGTATTGGAGTGAGCCTTACTTGTAGAGAGCTTCCTTGCTGAGCCTACACCAGTAGCGAGGCCTACTATAGGGCGACATGTGGCAGAGTCTTTTGCAGCCGGCAGCAGACAGATGTCGCAGAAGTTCAAGCGGACCAGACCATCAGGTGGGCGACCTCAGTATACTAGTTTGGAGGTGTGAGGCACATGCAGCAGAGCTAGTCATACGAGAGGCAGGCAGTGGTATGCATGCGGTGGGCAGGGCCACATGGCTCGTGACTGCCCCACCCGCCATGAAGAGGAGCAGCAAGCGGTTGAGGGACCACCCAGGAAGAGGTAGAGGTTTGACCATGGTGGTCCGTAGAGAGCAGGAGGACGAGGCAGAGGAGCTGGCTGAACAGAAAGTGGTGGGCGACGCTTTGAGGCTCTACCACCACCACCACCAGGAGATCTACCCCGACCACAGGGAGCTGGCGGTCAGAGGTAGGCTCAGCTTCAGGCAGTTGAGGCTTACGACCACGACGCACCTGAGATGATTCGAGGTGCTATGTGTGTTTACTAAACCCTTGATGCAGTTCTTATAGACATAGGAGTGAGTCATTCTTTCATTGTCGTTGCCCTTGTTCGGAGCTCGGAGATTCCGACAGAGCCGTTGGCTCGATCCTTACGGCTAGAGACTCCTACGACAGCAGACTCGACGATTACGCACTCGTGCGGGCAATGTGAGTTTACTCTAGTAGGCAAGAGCTTTAGGTGGGATCTTCTTGTAGCGACGTCGAGGCCTTATGAAATCATATTGGACATGGATTGGTTATCTATATTCCATGATCAGATCGACTGTATTAGGCGCAAAGTGCGGTGTGTCCGCACAGATGGGACCAGGTTCACCTTCACCGATGAGTAGGGAGCCTTTGCACCACAGGATGGACTTATGCAGAGGAGAGGGCAGCAAATCACACATCAGTTGGCTAGTCTCATCTTAGCAGTAGTTGATGTGCGGAGTTTGAGTTTTCCTGTTGTGATGGATCAGTATGCGGACGTTTTTCCTGATGACGTTCATGGACTACCTCCTGGTAGAGAGGTAGACTTCAATATTGACTTTTACCCCAGGATAGCCCCGATATCTACTCCAGCATACCAGATGGCTCCCACTGAGCATCATGAGCTGCCGGTACAGCTGGAAGACTTGGAGGGCAAGGGATTCATCCTTCCCAGTGTTTCACCCTGGGCTTCTCCGATTTTGTTTGCCAAGAAGGTGGACGAGAGCTTACGACTATGTATCAACTACCGTCTCCAGAACTAGGTGACCGTGAAGAACAAGTATCCACTCCTAAGGATTGAAGAACTCTTTGATCAGCTCAATGGAGCACGGTGGTTCTTGAAGTTAGACCTTAGGTCAAGCTATCATCGGCTCAGAGTTCGAGACGTGGATGTGTATAGGACGGCCTTCGTGTGTCGATATGGATGCTATGAGTTATTGGTTATTCCTTTCAGCGTAAAAAATGCTCCAGTAGTGTTCATGTGTCTCATGAACATGATCTTTCAGCCTTACCTTGATATATTTTTCATAGTCTTCATCGACGACATACTGATTTATTAGACAACTGAGGAGGAGTACGCCTACCACTTGCGGGTTGTGCTGGACACATTCTGAGAGCACCATATTTATGGTAAGTTCTCTAAGTGTTAGTTCTGTATTCTAGAGGTCCACTTCTTGGGGCACGTCATCTCTGAGGCGGGAGTTGCAATGGATCCTACTGAGATTGAGGCAGTACTTGCTTGGGATCCACCGAGGAGTGTGACGGAGGTGAGGAGTTTCCTAGGATTGGGTGGGTACTATCAGATATTTTTTCCAGACTTCTCCAGAGTTGCAGCACTGCTGTCAACTTTGATGAAAAAGGGGAAACCCTTCGTGTGGTCAGATAGATGTCAGCAGAGCTTCCAGGAGCTGAGATAGAGATTGACTAGTGCACCCATCTTGAGACTACCAGAGGAGGGCATAGGGTATGTAGTTTACTGTGATGCATGAGGGACCGGACTCGGGTGTGTCCTGATGCAGGAGAAGGCAGTGATCGCTTATGGTTCATGACAGTTGAGGCAGCACGAGTAGAACTACGCTACCCATGACCTAGAGTTAGCAGTAGTGGTCTTCACCTTGAAGATGTGGCGGAACTATCTGATGGGAGAACTCTTTACAGTCTACTCAGACCACCAGAGTCTCAGGTATATATTCTCGCAGAAGGACCTGAACCTGAGACAGTGGAGATGGATCGAGTTCCTCCAGGACTATGACTTTGAGATAGTCTATACTCTTGGGAAGGGGAACATAGTAGCTGATGATCTCATCAAGATAATGGGTATTCAGCTTCTTGGAGAGGTGACTGAGCAGCTAGCCACCTTGCAGATATCCTTTGTGGATAGAGATGGATCAAACTTTCTACAGTCACTCACAGTCACTCCTCCACTACTTTAGCGGGTCAGAGAGGCACAACCTGGGGATATTGATTGTGAGACGCGATGTGCACAGATATCCACATGAAAGGCACCTGATGGACTTTCTGTAAGAGGAGAGCACGTCATTCTTTTCAGGGGATGTACCATAGTACCAGTTGCATTACACGAGGAGGTGCTAAGGGAGTTTCACGCTTACCATTTGGCGGTACATCCTAGAGTAGCGAAGATATACCAGGATCTCAGACGACAGCAATGGTGGCTGGGTATGAAAAAGGTTGTGGCAGAGTTCGTTTCCCGATGCCTCACCTTCCAGCAGGTGAATGTAGAGCACCAGGTTCTAGCAAGCTTGGTATAGTCTTTAGAGGTCTCATAGTGGAAGTGAGACGGGATATCCATGGATTTCGTGATGGGGATACCTCGTACTTCCAGAGGACATGACTCCATCTGGGTGATTGTCGACCGACTCACCAAGTCGGCCCACTTCCTACCTATCAGAGAGCAGGGCTCAGTGGAGATCTTGGGACGCCTCTACATTCAAGAGATCGTACGGCTTCATGGTGTTCCATAATCTATCATCTCCGATCGAGATGATCACTTTACTTCCTGACTTTGGAAGGGGTTGTAGGAGGATTTTGGGACGCAGCTACGCCTGAGCACCGCCTTTCATCCTCAGACGGATGGCCAGATGGAGAGACCATTCAGACTCTCAAGTACATGCTCCGTGCATGGGTACTTGACTTCGATCACAGCTGGGAGGATCAATTACCCTTGGTGGAGTTTGCGTACAACAACAGGTACCACTCCACCATCGGGATGGCACCATACGAGGCATTGTATGACTGATCTTGCAGATCACCTCTGTGCTGGACTGACCCTGGGGAGTCAGCACTCGTAGGACCAGAGATGGTCTAGGACACAACAGAGAAGGTGCAGATCGTCCAGGATTGGATGAGGACTGCACAATGCCGAAATAAGTCCTATGCTGATAGGAGGCGGAGACCACTGGAGTTCGAGGATGGTGACCACGTTTCTTACGGGTCTCACCTCGACGTGGATCACGTAGATCTGTCTGGGGTGGAAAGTTATCTCCGGGCTTCATCGGACCATTCCAGGTTCTCAGTAGGGTTGGTGAGGTGGCATATCACCTGGATCTTCCACCTCAATTGCACCGGGTGCATGACGTCTTCCACGTATCTCAGCTGAGGAGATACATGCACGACCCGATGTATATCATTGATCACAGGGAGCTAGAAATCGATGACGGGGCAACTTTTGCGGAGGTCCCGGTGGAGATAGAGGATTGACAGGAGCGGGTCCTATATGGATGGTCGATTCCTCTGGTGCACATTCGTTGGCAGCACAGGAACCTCCAGGAGATCACATGGGAGCGGGAGGCTCAGATGCCTGCACATTACCCTCATTTTTTTCCTTCGTTTATGATGTAGCTTTACGGGGACGCAAAGCCCTGAGGTGGGAGTAATGTAAAGACCCGTAAATTTCAAGGAAAATTTTTTCTTAAATTTTATGGGATTTTTCGAGTACGTAGTTTCTGAAGGCACTTGATTCCAAGGCCCAGTGTGCCTAGAATCAGTTTTCGAAGTTTAGCTCTGTTACGTTCAGTGATCGAACGAGCGGTTTTTTCTATCTATTGAACCGGTGATCAGAATTAAAATCCGATGGCACCGATGAGTTCAAAGAACCGGTAATTGCTTAGGAGGACCTTTACCGAAGATGTGTTTTAAAGGGAGGAGTTGTTAAAAAAAGTGGTTTAATTAAAAAGTGAATCAAATCGTAGTACAATTTTATTTATAACTAAGGTGGTTTTATCATAAATGGGGAAGTTAGGGTGGGACCCACTAGCATCATAACTACCCATGTGAGGATAACTGTGAGGTGGGGCCCGCATGATCCCCAACCCTTCACATTCCCTAAAACCCCCTAAAACCCCCCATTAAACTCCTTGTGTTTAATGGTGGAAAACCCTTGAACATAATTAAGTAACTCCTCCTCTCCCACATTAATTCATGCCAACACATGCTAAATTAATTGATTAAACCTCTTCAATTAATTTAACTATGTGTTTGAATTTTAAGTTTTTGAAATTCAAGGAAAAGAAAAATAAAATAAGGGGTATCTTATTTTATATTTGGGTTAGAATTTTTGTGTGAGGAGGATTTGGGGAGAACTATAGTTTTTTTTGAAGAACTTCATATTCCCACGAAGAACGTCTCCTCTAGCTTCGACGAAGAACGTCGTCACCACAAAGAGAGACGACATGCCTTTCCTTTTTCTCTCTGCAACTAGTATGGAGACTTCGTTTCCTCCTTGGACGTACGCCAACACCGTCTTCAAAACCTCACCCCGTGACACCATCTTCTGCGACGCCCGGCGAACAACATCGATTGTCGAGGTAGGGGTTAATTCTTTTGTTCAAGTTTAATTATCGTCCTTTGTTGTTCAAGATTTGGCCGAATGTTATCATTGTAATAGGAGGAGATCGGACGGCAAAAACACGATGGATTCTCCTCCCCTTCTTCTTGTTGATCTTCATTGATGGTTTAGGTGAAGGCGGCGCGGTGTCGTTGCACCGAGCGGGGACGAAGAGGACTGCGGCCGGAGCGGGCCGCGGTGGTGGTGCGCGGCGCCGTCGCGATGCGCCGGTGAGGCCGAAGGAGGCCGCTGCCAGGAGTGGGCCGTGACGGTGGGGTGTGGTGTTGCCACGCCACGCGAGTGAGATAGGCCTCGGACTTAAGCCGAGGCAGACCAAGATGGGGCACCCGAACAACTGGCAGCTGGTGTCTCCAGGAGGTGGGACCCTGAAGGATCCCGCGACGGCTCAACCGGCTGGCCATAAAGGCCAACCGTTACCAGGAAACCGGGGGGGGGGGGGGGGTGGGGTGTAACCCCCCCCCCCCCCCCCCGACCAGAATATAGGGAGAGCCCCACTGGGTCCTCCATTTCTAGAAACGTTGGGCGCGCCCCTCGCGCCCTGCTCAGCCAGCACCGAGCCGCGACCGGCTTCCGAGCTGGGCTGCAAGCCACACGGGCTGGGCCAGCCGCGCCAGCCGGGCCGGGCCGCGCCAGCCAGGCTTCGCCCGCCGGGCCAGGCCACACCCAATCGGGCCGGAACTGGACCCGGGTTGGGTCGACCCAGTTCGGGCCAACCCAGGGGGTATTGGGCCGGGTTGGACCGGGCTGAGACCCCCTATTTTCGGACCAAGTTCGTTCAAACCCCCATATCATCAGCTACGGACCTCCTATCGATGCACCGACAGTTGCGTAGGGATCCTTGGATAGAGGCGGTCGTTTCAGTATATTACACTCAAGGTTTCGGTGAGGTTTGGGTATGGCTGGGTTGGTTCAAACCCGAAACCAACCAGGCCCTTGGAGCGAAAACGCTTATAACTTAAGGATCGGACATTCGAATGTCGTGTCGTCAAATACGATGAATTCCTCTTTGTGAGACGGTTATTTTGGCTTACTACACTCGAGGTTTGGACGACTATGGATATCAGCCGAGTTAGAAATGAGCGTATTTCTAACCGGGCCCCTAGGACGAAGAAGCCAATATCTCTCAGACCGGGCGTCTGATTGACGCGCCGTCTATCCCGTTGAGTTCCTAATGAAGAGACGGAACATTGTGAAACATCAACTTTGTAATTAATTACAGTTGATGTATCAAACCCTTAGCTCGAGGAGCGGTCCCTCTTGGAATCGAGCGTGCTGTGTGTGGGAACCCTAGAGCTGGCTGCGAATGCGACGACGATGATGACTGTACTTGGATCCTATGTGGGTTCGACAGCGAGGATGAAAGTACTTGGATCCTACGTGGGTTCGGCAGTGAGGACGACTGTACTTGGATCTTACATGGGTTCGGCAGTGAGGGTTACTATACTAGGATCCTACGTGGGTTCGGCAGCGACGACTTCTGTACTTGGATCCTACGTGGGTTTAGTGTGGAAGATTATTCAGAGGCTACATCTATCATCTCCTCCCCTCTTCGTGAGTAGTATACCTGTGTGAGCTGAGTCTTGACTTTAAATCAATATCATCGATAAGATTGACTTGTTTTCCTGTGTGGATTGGGTTGTGCTTTCCTGTGAGGACTATGTTGTACTTGGGCTCGTGATTTAGAGCCGAACTGTTTTTGATGACTTAGGTATATGTATGGGAATATACCTAAGTAGAGTTGGTTGATACTTAGTTTCTGTATCTTTGCTTTTTAGTTTATCCTTTTTGGATTCTAGGAGACCTTCGGGGGGTCTCGGGGTCCCTACTGAGTATTGTATACTCACCCCTGCACGGGCTATGCCCGCACTACGTGGTGTTGGTTGTAGATGACGGATAGCGCTAATCGTGGTTGAGTCTTGAGGAGAGGGATGGTATCCGGAGGTGGACTATCAGGAGGAACGTACACGGAGTGGACGTCCGGACCCGGAGAGATTAGGAGATCATATGTACCCACCCTTCAGGTGGGATAGCCGGAGGACGACTCAGTGGTGGATGATTTACACTACTACTGTTGTACTTTCTTTTCAGTTGTACTGTACTTTCAGTTGGTTTTGTATTCTGGCCCATTTACATTTTAGCACTTACTTTTGTAATCAGTTTACTTAGTGATTACTTCAGCTTGCATTCTCTATTCTGTTTGTTTACTTATATAATGGCAATTCCTTCCCTTATATCGGGGTTTACGCCTTTGGTGCTAGTCGCCAACCCCTGGCCTATGGGAGGCGGGCTTGGGGTAGTCACGACACGGGCCCCAAGGATGGGTCGTGACAAATTGGTATCAGAAGAGTCAGTTCTACCGCAACACTCAGGACTCTGATAGTTTCTTCTATGTAAATCAATAGTGTCAAGGGTATTGAGTATGGTTATCAGTTCAGGGAGTCCAGTGTTGGTGCGGCGGCCAACGTATCCATACACCAGGACCCTGACTTCTGATTTCCGACGCAGTGCACGAAAACACTGATTGCATGTGTCTTTTAAAATTTTTCTTTGTGATTACATTGTGTCCACTCACCAGGTATACTGTATTAACCGTGTCGCACCTGTTTCTTTTCCAGATGACCCCACAATGGCAGCCGGCTAGGGTTCCCAGTTACGTGCGAGATGGCAGACCACCGAGCGATGAGGCCTCGGTGTAGGGCCCCATTACAGCGGAGCCACCAACGGTACCACTACCCGCTGGACCACCGTTACCAGCAACCCCAGCAGCGGAAAGTGCACGTCAGCTGAGTGCACTCCACGAGTTTCTGCGTCAAAGGCCGCCCAGGTTCCGCAGAGAGACGGACCCTCAGGCAGCCAAGGATTGGATGGAGGCTGTTGTTCAAGTCTTCAGATTGGTAGGGACACCAGCAGATCTTATGGTGATCCTTGTGGAGATTTTTTTCATGCGACAACAGGTAGATGGTGGAGCCTGATGCTCTAGGTACACGACGAGGCATCACTAATTTGGACATACTTCGAGATCCTCTTCCGCACGGAGTTCGTTCTAGCCACCCTTCGTGCGGTGCACATCCAAGAGTTACTACAGCTGCGACATGGTATCGTGACAGTAGCCCAGTACTCGGTGAGATTTACCGACCTCTCGCGATATTCTACGGACATGGTATGAGACCCATTCTTCCAGGCCTTGAACATTGATTAGGGACTGAGGCATGAGATCCGAGCTTCGATGATCTCTCTCGGCATTCCGACGAAGGAAGGAGTACTGGAACGAGCCTTACTTGTGCAGAGCTTCCTTTATGAGCCTACACCAGCAGCGAGGCCTACCGCAGGGCGACACGTGGCGGAGTCTTCTGAAACCGGCAGTAGACAGATGTCGCAGAAGTTCAAGAAGACCAGGACATTAGGTGGGTGACCTCAGGATACTGGTTCAGAGGTGTGGGGCACACGCAACAGAGCTCATCATACGAGAGGCGGGTAGTGATATCCATGCGGTGGGCAGGGCCACATGGCTCGTGACTGCCCGACCCACCATGTAGAGGAGCTGCAGACAGTTGAGGGACCACCCAGGCCGAGGCAGATGTTCCACCGTGGCGGTCCCCAGGGAGCAGGCGGACGAGGTAGAGGTTGGCTGAGCAGCAGGGGGTGGGAGACTCTTTGATGCTCTACCACCACCACCACCATGAGGTCCCCCCTGACCACAGGGAGCAGGCGGACAGAGGAAGGCTCAGCTTCAGGTAGTGGAGGCTTATGACCACAACGCACCTGAGATGATTCGAGGTACTATCCATCTCTACTCCACCCTTGCTGCAGTTCTTATAGACAAAGGAGTGAGTCATTATTTCATTACCGCTTCCCTTGTTCGGAGCTCGGAGATTCCGACAGAGTCGTTGGCTCGATCCTTATGGCTAGAGACTCCTACGAGAGCAGACTCGACAATTACGCACTGGTGCCAGCAGTGTGAGCTTACTCTAGGAGGTGAGAGCTTCGGCTGGGATATTCTTGTAGTGGCATCGAGGCATTATGATGTCATCTTGGGCATGGATTAGTTATCTACAGTCCATGCTCAGATCGACTATATTAGGTTCAATGTGTGGTGTGTGTGCACAGATGGGAGCATGTTCACCTTCACCGGTGAGAAGGGAGCCTTTGCAGCGTATGATGGACTTCTGCAGAGGAGAGGGTAGCTGATCACACATCAGTTGGATAGTCTCATCCTATGAGCAGTTGATGTGCGGAGTCCGAGTTTTCCTGTTGTGGTGGATCAGTATGCAGACTTTTTTCCTGACGACGTTCCAGGACTACCTCCTTCGCAGAGAGGGAGACTTCTATATTGAGCTGCACCCCGAGACATCCACGATATCTACTCCAGCATACCAGATGGCTCCCGCTGAGCTTCGTGAGCTACGGGTATAGTTGTAAGACTTTCATGGCAAGGGATTCATCTGACCTAGTGTTTCACCATAGGCTTCTCTTATTTTGTTCACCAATAAGGCAAATGAGAGCTTACGACTATGTGTCGACTACCGTCGCCTGAACCAGGTGACCATGAAGAAAAAATATCCACTCCCAAGGATTGAAGACCACTTTGATCATCTCAAAAGAGCACAATGGTTCTCGAATAAAGACCTCAGGCCAAGTTATCATCATCTAAGAGTTCAAGAAGAGGATGTACAGAAGACGACCTTCAGGTGTCGCTATGGACACTATGAGTTCTTTTTTATGACTTTCGGCATAACCAACACTCCAGCAGTCTTCATGAGTCTCATGAAAAGGATATTCCAGCCTTACCTCGATCAATTTGTCATAGTCTTCATTGATGAAATTCTGATTTACTCGAAAACTGAGGAGGAGCATACCAACCACTTGCGGGTTGTGATGGACACACTCCGAGAGCACCAGATTTATGGAAAGCTCTCAAAGTGTCAGATATAGATTCAAGATATCCACTTCTTGGGGCACGTCATCTCTGAGGCAGGATTTTCAGTGGATCCTGCGAAGATCGAGGCAGTACTTGCTTGGGATCCACCCAGGAGTGTGACGGAGGTGCAGAGTTTCCTAGGTCTGGCTGGGTACTATCAGAGATTTTTGCCAGACGTCTCCTGAGTTGTAGCACTGCTATCAGCATTGACGAAGAAGGGGAAATGCTTCGTGTGGTCAAGTAGATGTCAGCAGAGCTTCCAGGAGCTGAGACAGGGATTGAACAGTGCACCCATCTTGAGACTACAGGAGGAGGGTGTAGGGTACGTAGTTTATTACGATGCATTAGGGAATAGACATAGGTGTGTCTTGATGAAAGAGCGGGCAGTGATCACTTATGGTTCACTAAAGTTGAGGTAGAACGAGAAGAAAAATGCTACCCATGACCTAGATTTAGCAGTAGTGGTATTTTCCTTGAAGATGTGGCGACACTATCTTATGGGCAGATGCTTTATAGTCTACTCAGAACACCAGAGTCTCATGTTTATCTTCTCACAGAAGGACCTGAACCTGAGACAACGACGATGGCTCGAGTTTCTCCAGGACTATTACTTTGATATAGTCTATACTCTTGGGAAGTGGAACGTAGTAGCTGGTGCTCTCAGCAAGATATCGGGTATTGAGCTTCATGGAGAGGCAACAGAGCAGCTAGCCGTGTTGCAGATATCCTTCATGGATAGAGATGGAGCACCCTTTCTACAGTCACTCACAGTCACTACTCCACTACTTCAGCAGGTCAGAGAGGCACAACATGGGAATATTGACTGTGAGATGCGACATGCACAAATATTCACAAGACATGCACCTGATGGATTTTCTGTAGGAGGATAGCACGTCATCCTCTTCAGGGGACGTACCATAGTACCAATTGAATTACAGGAGGAGGTGCAGAGGGATTTTCACACATCCCCATTGGTGGTACATCCTGGAGTAGCGAAGATGTACCAGGATCTCAGACGATAGCACTGGTGGCCTGGTATGAAGAAGGATGTGGCAGAGTTCCTTTCCCGATGCCTCACCTGCTTGCTAGTGAAGGCTGAGAACCAGGTGCCAATAGGCTTGGTACAACCCTTAGATATCCCTGAGTGGAAATGGGATGGGATATCCATGGATTTCGTGATGGGGATCCCTCACACTTCCAGAGGACATGACTCCATCTGGGTGATTGTCGACCGACTCACCAAGTCGGCCCACTTCCTACCTATTAGAGAGCAGGACTCAGTGGAGGGATTGGGATGCATCTACGTTCAAGAGATCATACGACTTCATTGTGTTCCATCATCTATCGTCTTCGATCGAGATTCTTTCTTTACTTCCCGGCTTTGGAAGGGGTTGTAGGAGGATTTTGAGATGTATCTAGGCCTGAACACAGCCTTTCATCCTCAGACGGATGACCAGATGGAGAGGACCATTCAGACTCTCAAGGACATGCTCCGTACATGTGTTCTCGACTTTGGTCACAGATTAGAGGATCACTTACCCTTGGTGGAGTTTGCGTACAACAACAGCTACCACTCCACCATCGGAATGACACCATATGAGGCATTTTATGGCTGACCTTGCTAATCACCTCTATGCTGGACTGACCCTGAGGAGTCAGCACTCGTAGGACCAGAGATGGTCCAGGCCGTGATGGAGATGGTGCAGATCATCTAAGAGTGGATGAGGACTGCACAGAACCGACATAAGTTCTATGCTGATAGGAGGCAGAGAAAATTGGAGTTCGAGGATGGAGACCATGTTTTATTACGGGTCTCACTTCGACTTGGATTATGGAGATTTGGCCGGGGTGGAAGGTTATCTTCGCGCTTCATCGGCCCATTACAGGTTCTCAGTAGGGTAGGCGAGGTGGCATATCTCCTGGCTCTCCCACCTCAGTTGCTCCGGGTGCACGACGTCTTCCCCGTATCTCAGCTGAGGAGATACGTGCATGGCCCGACACATATCATTGATCACGAGGAGCTGAACATCGATGGAAGGGCGGCATTTGTGGAGGTCTCGGTGGAGATTGAGGATCGAAAGGAGTAGGTCCTACATGGATGGCCGATTCCTCTGGTGCGCATTCATTGGCAGCACGAGAACCTCCAGGAGAGCACATGGGGAGAGAGGCTCAGATGCGTGCACAGTACCCTCATTTGTTTCCCTAGTTTATGATGTAGCTTTACGGGGATGTAAATCCGTGAGGTGGGAGTAATGTAAAGAACCCTAAATTTCATGGAATTTTTTTTCTTAAATTCTTTGGTATTTTACGAGTATGTAGTTTCTAACGGCACTTGATTTTGAGGCCCGGTGTGCCCGAAATCAATTTTCGATGTTTAGCTCTGGTACGTTCAGTTAACGAACGAGAGGGTTTTTCTATCTTTTGAACCGGTGCTCAGAATTAAAATCTGAGGGCACAGATGAGTTCGTAGTGCCCATAATTGCTTAGGAGGACCATTACCAAAGATGCATTTTCATGGGTGGAGTTGTTAAAAAATGCGGTTTAATTAAAAAGTGAATAAAATTGTGGTAAAATTTTATTTCTAACTAAGGTGGTTTTATCCTACATGGGGGAGTTAGGGTGGGACCCACTATCATCCTAACTACCCATGTGAGGATAAATGTGAGGTGGGGCATGCACGAGCCCCAACACTTCACATTCCCTAAAACCTCCTAAAACCCCCATTAAACTCATAGTGTTTAACGTTGGAAAACCCTTGAACATAATTAAGTAACTCCTCCTCTCCCACTTTAATTCATGCCAACACATGAAAATTTAATTTATTAAACCTCTTCAATTAATTTAACTAAGTGTTTGAATTTTATCTTTTTGAAATGCATGGAAATGCAAAATAAAATAAGGGGTAGCTTGTTTTATTTTTGGGTTAGAATTTTTGTGTGATGAGGATTTGGGGAGAACTCTAGTTTTTTTGAAGAACTTCATCTTCCCGCGAAGAATGCCTCATCTACGACGAAGAATGCCATCACCGCAAAGAGAGATGACATGACTTCCCTTTTTCTCTCCGCAACTAGTGTGTAGACTTCGTTTCCTCCTTAGATGCACGCCAACGCCTTCTTTAAAACCTCACTCCACGACGTCGTCTTCCGCGATGCCCGACGAACGACATCGATTGTCAAGGTAGGGGTTAATTCTTTTGTTCAAGTTTAATCATCATCCCTCGTTGTTCAAGATTTGCCCGAATGTTATCATTGTAACAGGAGGAGATCGGACCACACAAACACGAACGATTCTCCACCCCTTCTTCTTGTTGATCTTCGTTGATGGTTGAGGCAAAGGCGGTGTGGTGTCGTTGCACCGCGTGGGGACGAAGATGACTGAGGTAGGAGCGGGCCACGACGGTGGTGCGCGGCGCCATCGCGCCGTGCCTGTGAGGCCAAAGGAGGCCGCAGTCAGTGGCGGGCCGCGACGGTTGGGTGCGGCGCCGTCGCGCCGCGCCGGTGAGACAAGCCGTGACCTTAGGCCATGGCGGACCAGGCAGGGGTGGCTAGACAACCTGCCACTGGCGTCTCCAGGAGGCGGGACCCTGAAGGGTCCCGCAGTGGCTCTACCGTCCGGCCATAAAGGCCGGCCATTACTAGGAAATCAGGGGGTTGTAACCCCCCGACCAACATCTAGGGCAGACCCTACTAGGTCCGCCGTTTCAAGAAACGAGGGGCGCGCCCCGCCCGGTTAGCACTGACCCGGGCCGGCCGATGCTGGCCGGCTGCGCCCAATCGGGCTGTAACCGGAGCCGGGTCGGGTCGACCCGGTTCGGGGCGACCCAGGGGGTATTGGGCTAGGCCCAGACCCCCTATTTTCAGACTAGGTTCGTTAAAACCCACATATCTTGGGATACAGACTTCTTATCGATGCACTGTCAGTTGCATAGGGATCCTTGGATAGAGACGGTCGTTTTGGTATATTACACTCAAGGTTTTGGTGAAGTTTGGGTATGGCTGGGTTGGTTCGAACCCAAAACCAACTCGGCCCTTGGAGCAGAAATGCTTATAACTTAAGGACCAGACGTCTGAATGATGTGCCGTCAAATATGATGAATTACTCTTGGTGAGACGGTTCTTTTGGATTAATCCACTCGAGGTTTGGACGACTATGGAAATCGTCCAGGTTTGAAACGAGCGTTTTTCTAACCGGGCCCCTGGGAAGGAAAAACCAATATCTTTCAGACTAGGCATCTGATTGACGTGCCGTCTGTCACATTGAGATCCTAATGACGAGATGGAACTTTGTGATACATCAACTCTGGACTTTGTGAAAGTTTATATATCGACCCCTTAGCTCAAGGATCGGACCCTCCCGGAATCGAGCGTGTTGTGTGCAGGAACACTAGAGCTGGCTACGACCGTGACGACGATGACGATTGTACTTCGATCCTTCATGGGTTCGGCAGCGAGGATGAATGTACTTGGATACTACGAGGGTTAGGTAGCGAGGATGACTGTACTTGGATCCTACATGGGTTCAGAAAGGATGGTTACATTACTAGGATCCTACGTGGGTTCAGCAGCGACGACTTTTGTACTTGGATCTTACGTGGGTTCGGCAGGGAAGATGATTCAGAGGCTACATCTATCATCTCCACCCTCTTCGTGAGTAGTATACCTATGTGAGATGAGTCTTGAATTTCAATCAATATCATCGATAAAATTGAATTTATTTCCTGTGTGGATTGGGTTGTGCTTTCTTGTGTGGACTGGGTGGTACTTGGGCTTGTGAGTTGGAGCCGAACTGGATTTGATGACTTAGGTATATGTATGGGAATATACCTATGTAGAGTTGGTTGATACTTCAAGTATGTATCTTTCTTTTGTATTTTATCCTTTGTGGATTCTGGGAGACCTTCGGGGGGTCTCGGGGTCCCTACTGAGTATTGTATACTCACCCCTGTACGGGCTATGCTTGCACTACATGGTGTTGGTTTCAGACGACAGACAGCGCTGATCGTAGTTGAGGCTTGAGGAGCGGGACGGTATCTGGAGGTGGACTATCAGGAAGGACGTACACAGAGCGGACGACCGGACTGAAGGAGCGAAGGAGATCAACTGTACCCACCCTTTATATGGGATAACCAGAGGATGACTCAGTGGTTGCTGATTTACTCTACTGCTGGTGTAATTTCTTTTCAGTTGTATGGTACTTTTAGTTAGGTTTGTATTCTGGACCATTTACTTTTCAGCACTTAGTTTTTTACTCTGTTTACTTAGTGTTTACTTTAGCTTGAGTTCTCTGTTGAGTTTGTTTACTTATATTAAGGCAATGCCTTCCCTTATATTGGGATTTACGCCTTTGGTGCTAGTTGCCAGCCCCTGGCCTATGGGATGCGGGTTTGGGGTAGTCACGGCACGGGCCCCGAGGACGGGTTGTGACATTTTCCAACTGGACTGGTCTACAAGACCATTCCTCTTATATGATTAATCATGTAATGAACATTTATTGAGTTTGGGGATAAATATTAATTTTGGAAAGCCTTCTTAGTGTCTTTTTCCTATCACTATGAATGATAAAGACATTTATTTCAGAATGAATGTTTGTGATCTAGAAATGAGATATTAGTAGATTGGATATCATTGAAATGGTATCTTTAATTGCTTCCCTCGTAAGAATGTTTTTATAAACCAAGCCTCTCTCTATGATATTCATCTATTTGATATGTTATTAGTGAACAAATGTAATTTTATTAGGAATTTTAGTATTGTAAATATCTAATGGTACCAATATTGTTAAATAATATTAAAATAAGAGTACTCTTTCATATAGGGTGCATATTTTTATTCAATTTACTATTATAAACATTATAAATTTGCAGTCTTATTAATTATTCATAAATGGAAACTTGAAACATTAATATTATTTCCAGAAACATGAAATCATGGAACTATAGGTAGGTTATTGTTGTTGTATGTATTATTATGAGATAACAATAATTAGATAATGTAATATCAATTGTATTGGGAAGACTACATTGAGGTTGATGTTTTCTGCATTGGAGGATGAGAATACCATTTCCTAATAACATATCCTAAGTTAACTATTATGGATATATTGTCTTACTCCTCATGATATATCCTTGAAAAAACTGAGATTACGATTTGAGAGAGATTCATAGTATTAAATAAATTTTAGAGGATTCAGAGTGTTTTATGGGTTTCTAGGCTATATTGGCTCTACTACATAGTCTTTGTCTTTGACATGAGATAGCATTGGAACATGATGATGACTTTTGAGTGTATTTGCTGCTATGTTGGGAGTTAAAATTATTTTAGGGGTTGGTACAAGATTAATTAGCTCAATCACTTATTCTCAAGTTGAGTATATGAGAAATCATTGGTGAGGTGGTGTACTCTAAACTCTCAATACATGTTATATTTTACCCATAAATTTATCTTCGAGATATAGTTTAAATGTTGTGATGCCTATTAATTTCTCTATTTAAACCTTTGTATCCAGTTCCCTTACATTTTATGACACCCAATTCAATCTAATTAGTTCCCATAAACATAAATTACAATCCATAAAATAAAAAAATGAAATTCACTACTTTAGGTATAGATTAATTATTATTGTCAAAAGTTCCAAAAAATATACATACTATTATCTAACTACTAAAATGACTATAAAAATTTATAACTCTAAAAAACAACAAAAAATATAGAAAAATATATCCCCACAAACACACATCACTTGGATATCATGTGGATCCCACAAAGATGTTAGTGATTATCATAATGTGGGGATATAAAAAGAGACTTAAATTCATCAATTCATGTTTGATCTAAATTGTATATCAATTTTTTTTTAAATTTCTATTTTTATTTTTTTTATTTTTTATTTTTCAATTTTGATTTTGGATAGATTTTATAATTTTTTTCTAGGTACTACGGTTTGATACAATAATTTAAAATATATATATAGTTACGATAGTATAATCACATCTATAAATAAAAATATAATCTATTTTTTTTGATTTTTTCTTTTAATTTTGAAAATAAATTCTTGGTTTATAAACTATATTCATATCTAAGGATTCTGAAATTTACATCCATTTTTTGTAATTAATAGATATAGACCACTTTATTCCCCATTTATATAACTATGATAATATATGGTTAATAAACATGGATATATGAAAACTATGCTTAATGACCTATCATAGTTGTAGATTCAACCATGGTTGAATAAACCATGTCAATAGTACATAGTAACAATTTCATTTCCACATACCATTGTTTATATTAGTGGAAATAATATCCTTTTCTAGTAGTGAAAAATAATTCTGAGGAAATAATGGTTTAAATAAAAGCTTATTGACCCACCAATAATTAAATAGTTAGTGGCATATTAATTAGAAATTTGTTTATCTCAAAAGGGAGTGAAATAAATTAATTAGGTTATTTCAAAACAGGCACAAAAATAGCATAAACCAATCTTTGAATATTTCTAGGCATGAATTATTATATAGATGGGAAACCCTAAATTTTTGGATATTATTAGATTTATGGTATATGTGGACAAAAATATTGTACTTAATGGTGTAATATTTTTTTTCTAAAATGGATATACACGATTGTTAGTGAGGGTGATTTAGAATTTTAAGATATGGAATCAAAAAACTAAATAAAATTATATTTTATATAAAAAAAATTTATTTCATTATCATCATAATGTATATGTAATATATGATGAGGATTGAAATTATATTGATTTTTTTATGATCTATAAAATATTAAATTCCAAACATACTAAAGGTTAATGTAGAAATAAAATGTGATGATGATTTAAACAAGAGAGGTGTAATTAATAGTTTTTATAATAGATCTTTATTCAATAAGCCTATTTTATATTCCATTAAATGAATATTTTAAAAGAAAATAAAAATTATAAAATTCTATTTTTATGTAAGAATTAAACACAATAATTGGGTAATGAAAATTAGTTATTATTAATGTATATGTAAGGATGATAATTGAATGGAAATGATTATTTCATACTAGAAAAAGATTACAAGGTTCAATAAAGAACCATAGAAAGATAATTATGTGAAATATAAATCTAATTATCCTAAGATGCATGGTTTATGATGAGATCAATCGGGTCATGAAGCTCAAAAATATCATACATTTTTGGAATTGATATATTGGCCAGGAAATTGAATTATGATCAGAGTGATGGAAAATTTGAAAGTTCTATATTGACTACTATTGAGTTAAATGAATTATTAAAACTGAGAATAATAATTAATAATAAAACTATGATGGTGAATGTAGAATATTTGAAATAAATTAATCTACTTGTTTGGGAAAACTAATTTATTTTGAGAAGTACTTATATGTACTGTTCTGAAATTAATACCCTTTTGGGTTATTTTAGAACACTCAACCACATCTCTAAATTGGAAGAAAAAATATAAAAAGTGAACATTATTTCAAAAATCATATTTTTATAAGGAATTAGTAGTGATAACTTCAGTTGGTTATAGTAATAAGTTTTGTTTAGAAAACTAATTTATAGAGGAAAATATATTATATTTATTAATATGTAGTGTTATATTATATAAAGGAAATTGTTTTTAATGTAAAAGTGGATCTAAGTGTATAAAAATAAGTGTAAAAATATCAACTATTCTGGGATCCATTTCCTTTCTACATGTTTGTATTCCTTTTTCATTAAACCATAGCATGTAATTTGTGAAACTCTTTGGGTTTAGTTATTTAAGAAAACTTATCATTTTATTGAAGATATTTTATGAGAAATATTTTATGATATGTATTTTAAATATGTTTCATTAACAAAGAAATATTTTCTGAAAATGTTTAATTGTAGATGGGGATTCATCTGATGAAAATTTTATAACCAGATTATATTTTTTAGTATAAAAAATTATTATGGATGTTAAATTATATAAAAATATTGTAAATTTTGGTGTCAAACATAAAAAGTATACTTAATTTTATTTTGGTGGTTAAATTTCAGTGAAAAAAAAACTCACATATAAATCATTTTTTCTGAATAATTGAAAGTGGAACATTTTAATAAAAACCCTTTTAAAAACAGAGATAGGGTGAATATATCCATTCCATATATATTGATATAGATATTTATAATAAATTTTTGTGTTTAAATTAAAGTAATATATGTGGTTTAATATATATGAAGTTATATAATTTATGGTATATTTTTAAAAAAGGGTGTGCTTTTTTGAAAAGTACATATTTTTTAGTTGAGACAAGATATATATTCTTTATCATGGAAATTGATTATTAAAAAAAGGGGAAAGAAAACATAAAATGACCAATACTATATGAGAATTCACATGAATAGAAAAAAAAAATTTATTAATTTATATTATTTTATAATGTGATTTTTCATAATTATCTCGAGAGATAGTAAATATTTTCTATTGTACTTCATTTCAATTGGTAAGAATTTATTATTTGTATTGATTAATAATATATTAATTGATGTCTTTTTTAAATTGGTATCATGTTATTTATATTCATTATAAATAATATAGAGAAAATTACAATTAAAATGGATTTATATAATAAATAACGGGGAGAGTTATTTCTTGGAAGGTGATATTAAAATTAAATCCAAATGGAGAGAATAAATACTCCCTAGAATTATATATAATCTTTGTTAATGATATTTAAAAATTGTACATAGATTTGTTATTTTGTATTTATTATCAATATAAACTAAAGAATAAATGGATATATATATTGATAAATACATGGATTTAATATATTTTTTAAGTATTTGTGAGAA
This sequence comes from Viscum album, assembly GCA_963277665.1. NCBI lineage: Eukaryota > Viridiplantae > Streptophyta > Magnoliopsida > Santalales > Viscaceae > Viscum > Viscum album. The sequence goes on from OY728123.1 coordinate 984,712,405, forward strand.
AATTTAGGAAGTGGTGAAAAAATGTTTATGAAGCAAGTATATAGTATTAATTTCATTAAGAGTGTACTAAATATATCTGGATGATTTAACAAAAGTATGTGACATTAAACTAATGGTTTCAATGTATACATAATATTGAGAGGTTATATGTAATGGATATGTAATGGAGAGATAATATTTTAAAATATTAAGAAACATTGAATTCATATTTGAACAATTTTTGAAAAATTGAAATAGTTTTTAATAAGATAAATCAAAATATTATGAAGAATATGATTTCAATTTACACTACCACTATGACACTAAAATATATTTGTCTAAAATTTATATTGATATTTTATAAATAGTGACTATGAAGATGTAGATATTAAATTGAACTAAAATATAGTATTGTAAGATTATGAATATTATTTCATTGGACTCATAAATGCAATGCCCCAACGTGAGTACTGAAATATTATGACCTAAACTTGAAATCCATTAGACCTAATGTGTTGTCCATGATATCCATTTTTAGAAACCCAGTGACACAGGATAAAAATAAATCATTTTGGAAAGCCTTGTCCTCAAAATACATAACATAAAAATATTAAAAATGTCGATGGGTTAAAATATATTTTAATAAGTGAAACTATATGGAGTTTGGGCATTATAACAACAAGTTCACCAATCCAATGGATTATGATGAATTTTTTTTGTCAACCTACAAGGATAGGGATAAATGGGAATATTATGTAACAAAAAATGATAATGTAGATCTTGGAAAATATTTGGTGTAAGGAAACCTCATCATTCACTCTAGAACTATAAATCATTATTTTATCATGTATCCAGACACTCCTTCATATTTGGGATGCTTTTAAGAGTAAAAAACCCCCAATTATTAGGCAATAAAATATTTGATAAAAATCATATTTGTACAATGATTTAATCTCATTCCTATTACTCATGTTCAATAAATATTGTGGCGTTATACTTTCGTGACATCTTATTATTATTAGCATAATCAAATTTGATGTGATTTTGGGCATGGATTGGATATCTTTACAATTATTCTGTAAAAATATCTAGGATAGGTACATAAAATTTTATATCCCAAACCATTTATTGGTGTATGTATTACTATGATCTACTAATTTTAAAAAACACCATCATATCTGTATCAATACCCAATCATAAAGTGAATTTTTCAAAATGGTTGGGGAAAATATGATCTTACTAGTCTTACAAAATATTATGAGGTTGATATCTCATCAGAAATTGTATCAAAAGGTTTCTAATCATTTGGACACTCTCAACTATTTTCATCTGTGAGAGATAAATAAAATTGAAAGGTTTTAATTTATTTATTGGTGGTATAATTTAACACCCTTGATATTCTTGAATGATTTTTTCCTTTATAATCATATTATGTTGAATATATTTCTTCACCTAAAACACCAAAACAAAATGAATAAAGATAAATTTTATTTAAATAAAATGTTATAACACAATATAAAAAGTGACACATTATGATAAAACAGTATGAAAAATCATTATGAAAAATATAATAGGGATAAATAAAATAAATAAACAAAAAAAAGAAATATTCATTGTTATGGAATTCATTGAAGACCATATCTAAAAACCCAATGTTTTTAAAAAGGAAATACCTTCTTATAATAATTATTTATAGTGTAATAGAATTAGTAATCACAATGAAAAATCACGATACTAATTACTATGTGATAAATAAACATAATTTTTCAGCTTCTATGTTTTGAATTTTGAAAATCTAACATACACGGTTATGATCAGTAAGTTGTTTTGAGTCTAATAGAATGAACATAATTTATTTGAATATTAATATACAAAAATTAATATTAATGAAACCATTATGAATAGTAATTAATATTAACCAGACCTATGATAGTATATATGTAGGATTTAAGTGGAAACATGATGTACCTAGGTTTTGGAATAAGTAAAAAAAATGTTTCAAAAACAGTATTTTTCAAGTAAATTATGATTTTAATTAAAAATTAAATTAATCATATGTATAATATTATTTTCCAAAAATCAACTTCATTTTTGGATTCTACCCATCATAAAATGGATACGGTGAATTTTTGTGGTTTTTCTGAAATACTTGAATTTTTTGTAAATAGTAAAATATATTAATTTACCGTATAAATACATTATAATTTAAACCCACTATTCCTAACATTAAAAGTTGTTTAAGCACAAAAATATAGAACTCACTGGCCCTATTTACTAATATTATTCATTAAATCATCACTATCTCTTATTTTGGAGGAAATAAATAAACTAATGATTAAAATATTAGGAAAACTCCTCTCCCCTCCAATATAAATATTGCCCTTCTCACCCTCATTTCCTCACACCTCTCAAGCTTTATGACTTGTCTAAACTATACCCATTCATCTTACCTAGAACCTATCCATTGTTAAATATATTTTCGTCTCATCAAATGACCAGGACTTGGTTCCTTAAGGAGGATCTCAATAGGAGGATTCAAGAGGTAATTTTCCCCCCTCTCTCTATTTTCCATTAATTTCCTTACAATTTCATGTTCTTAATCTCTCCCCAGATATCCTCCTAAAAATGGAACTTTAACTCTAGTATCTCAAATATAATTTAACTTTAGGATACTAATAAGATAATATACCATCCATACCCTTCTCCTCTTATTTTTATTTTAGACAAGAAAATGGTGTTCGTGAGGTGTTAATTTATCACCTTTAAGAATGACATGTTATATTTTTCCCATCACCATCTTAAGATCTAGTCATGAAACCATTTTTATAGTTGAAGTAGTTTATATTATATTTATTATATCTTATTTCATGTTTTTGAACTATCTTATGTACATATTAATAATGATTAAACAAAACAAGTTCGTTGTGGTCGAAAAATCACATGAATTAACCCAAACGATCATCATTAAATTTTAACTAATGATTCATCCACATGGTATATAACACAATTAATTTTAAGATCATTTAAACTACTTTAATAACATTAAAAAAAATATATCTTTTATGGATGTTTACCCATGTTCTACATGAAGTTTCATTCATAAATTCAAGTGAAATGTTCAAGATATCCATAAAAATAAACATTCCCGAACAATAGATTTAAACCCTATAACTCATCCAAAGGCATGTAAAATAACCTATTGAAACCATAATGAACCATATTATTGTACACATGGTTATATAATTGTTATTTAATAAATCTAATTTGGTAATACAACACATTAAAGCGAAGAAAGAATTTAGATACAAGGTAAAGGGAAATTCTCAAACCCAACTTTCTTTTTTCGAGTTCTCCCTCTTTCACTCCATTTTTGGTAGGGTCACTCTTAAAAAACATTTTTTGATCGTTATAATACCTTTTCTGAAATATAATTGTTTTACACCATAGTTTATGTGAAAAAATGTTTTCTAAAAGAACTATTCTTTCATAAACACATTTTTATTTCTCACTCATGGATGATGGTTATTGTGTCAACTATGCTATTCCCACATTCTTTTGGGAACCCAATTTTTATGAATAAGTTCTTATGAGATTAATAACATTCCATTACATGGTTTTGTAATGTTAATTTTTTATATGTGTTTGATGTGGCATGCATGATAATGATAATGTTATGATGTGATGGGTGCGCCAAGAATTATATAGCGCAATATGATTGTTTGAATGTGACGGGTGCACCCAGAATTATATAGCACTCCAATTCATTGGGTAAAGTAGTTAATCATAAGAGGTAAAGTGAAATTATGTGTGAAAAATATTATAGATTTTTTCACAAGTATGTGTGGTAGTTAACCACTAATATATGATGTTTTATTTTTTGTGTTGCCACATTTCAAGTCTTTTATAAATGATTCATCTCATGTTCATGATGCTTTTCCTATTTTATGATTATTCTCACCCATTGATATATTGTTCATATTTATCCTATTACCAGGCTTTTACCTCACCCCTTTTTGATGTATATTCTCAGGTGACTACATGTACTAAGGAGAGGTCAAGATCCTATAATAAGTTAGAGAATAAGGAATTAAATAACTGTTTATTTTTTATATTGTAAAAGTTATGTTTGGTTGTAGTTTTCCACATAAATAAAACCTCTAGATCCTCGTGGTGTTATAAAATTATGTTTTTTATCTTTATAATAATGTAACAGTAATTTAATAAAAGTCAGTATCTTTATAGTTCGTATCAGAGGAAATGAATAGTTTATTTGGAAATTAGGATTAGTGAACTCTAGAGAAAACCTATATTATGAGACTAAGTACAAATATGAACACAAGAAGCATTAAATAGGGATACCCTATGTTATGATTTTAGTAATAATTGTACAAATGATTAAGTTATTAAATCTTGAATTTATAAATTATGTTTTGTTATAACTTTTTCTATTTTATAGAATGGTGGGAGCTCGGAGAAACCGAGCCAACATGTCATGTGAGGGACAATGAAATGATTGAATGAATGACATACCCAATGATTTGGGAGGTGGAATTAAAAACCATATGGTGATGCTTACCCAACTATATCAGGTTATGGACATTAACCATAATAATGGGGAACATCCTCCTTTATATAAGTGGGTGAAACTAGCTATTGAGTGTATTATGCGGCAAGAACCACCAAAGATTATTGGATCATTTAATCCACTAGTTGTAGAATAGTGGGTCAAATCCATGGAGAAGATCTTTTCTATGATTCACTATTATGAGATGTAGAAGGTGTCACTAGTAGTTTATTTTCTAGATAGAGAGGCTGATCAATGGTGGGCTTTGATTAAGAACACCAAGCCACATGATGAAATTGAAGAGATGGAATTGGAAGACCATTAGATAATGTTTCATAACTAGTATTACCCACAAAATCATCGCATGAATATGGAAATAGAATTTATAGAGCTCAATAAAATGGAAGAAGAATCTATCACAACCTATGAAGTGGGTTTCACATGAATTTTAATGTATGATTTTGGTTTTTTAATAAATAATGATATCAAAATTGATGGATTATTTAGTGGATTAAAACCACACCTTCGAAAGTCTCTTGAAATTCATGACATTGGGGGTTATGTAGAAGTTTTTTTTGATGTTCTCTCAAAGTGTATATTGAGTTTCAATCTTAAGCATCTAATGATAAAGGTGAGAAGAAAAATCAACGACCTACATTCCCAATGTGTGGGAAGTTTCATCATGGGAACTTACACAATGTGAAGTGTAAATGATTCAAGTGTGGGATACAAGGACACCATGCCCAAGATGTTCGGAAACACTTGAGAAGGAAGGAGAATGTGGTGGATGAACTAAGAGAACCACCCATGGTTAAATCATATAACTATAGGGAGAAAGGGCACTATGAAGGCCAGTGCACTAAACCTCCAGTCCTCGAGGGTGATCAACATCAGCAGCCCTCAAATCCAAAGGAAGGAGGGAAGGATTATTCCATCACTACTGCGGATGTGGAGAAGGATAATAAATTCATACAAGGTATACTTCTTATTCACTCAATAATGGAAAAATCATTATTTGATTTTGGTCCTACACATTTCTTTATATCCTTAATTTTCTCTATAACTATCGACTCGAAGCCCCAAAACCTTGAAGTAGATATATCTTGAAATAACAAGTTTACAATAATTGAATCCCATGTGTTTGACACTTCTCCTATTAGAATATGTGGGAAGATTCTTCCATCAAATCTCGTAATACTTCCCTTGGTGGAATTCGATGCTATAATGGGAATGTATTGGATCTTGTTATATAGTGCACGTATCAAATGCCAATAAAAGGAAATATCTATTCATATTCTGAGAAATGCCGGGATCCTCTAAAAATACAAGGAAGATCACGAATTTCCTATGAAAAATTCTTCAACTGTGTTGATGTTGATTCCATATGAAGATTCATACCTCGCCCAAATGGTTGAGTCAAAAGTAATGGGATGACCTTTCATAAATTCCCATCGTGATAGAATGCAATGATGTATTTATTAAAGAGTTACTAGGACATCCCTCAAATCATGTGGTAGAGTTCTCAATAGAACCCATACTCAGAGATACTCCTATCTCAATGCGTCCCTATAGAATAGATCCCATAGAACAGGAAGAGTTAAATAAGTAGCTACAAGATCATATGGGCAAAGGGTTCATACGTGCTAGGGCATCACCTTGGGGTGCACCAATTTTCTTTATGATGGAAAAGTATTGAACAATGTGGTTGTGTATCGAATATCGGGAACTCAACAAGATCACCATAAAGAACAAGAATCCTCTTCCAAGGATAGATGAATTCATCAATCAGTTAAGAGGAGATCAATACTTCTCCAAGGATAATATTTACTATGGATATCATCAGTTAAAGGTTCAGAAGGATTATTTTCAGAAGACTTCCTTCTATACAAGGTATTGACACTATGAGTTTTTGGTGATTCCATTCAGACTTACTAATGCCCCTGCAATCGTCATGGAATTGATTAATAGAGTCTTTAGACATTACCCCAACAAATTTTTGGTTGTTTTTTATGGATGATATTCTCATATACTCCATAATCAACGAGGAACATTAAAAACATCTAAAACATGTGTTGGTTACATTGAGAAAGGATATGTTGAATGCCAAGTTCATCATGTTTGACTTTTGGATGAAGCAAGTCACATTCGTGGGACATGAGATTACAAGTGAATATTTCTATGGACCCTTAAAAAACAAAGGCGATAGATTAACGGCCCATGAACTTTAGTGTCATAGAAATCTGTATTTTTCATTGATTTTCTAGGTAATTATGACATTTTGTGAGAAATTCCTCATGATTGTCGAGCCTGCTAATTAAGTTAACAATGAAAGTGGTAAAGTAGATCTGGATAGAATAATGTGAGAGAAAAATCAAGTATATAAACATAAGGATAATCATTGCACCTATACTCACACTACATAAAAGTAGATAATGTTTTGAGATATACAGTGATATTTCAAATAAAGGCTTGGGTTGTGAACTCATGAAAAACAATAATGTCATATCCTACACCACATGGAAGTTAAAGATCCATGAGTAGAACTACCCAATGCATGATCTTGAGGTTCCAGCCATGGTTTTTTGCCTTGAAAATATGGTGGAACTAACATTATGGTGAGAAGTGTTACATATACACTAAACACAAGATCCTAAAGTATATATTCACATAAATAGAGCTCAACATGCACAGAGAAGATTTTTAGAGCTAATCAAATATTAAGATTTCTCTATTCACTATCATCATGGAACGACGAAAAAGGTAGCTCATTCTCTAAGGAGAAAAGAACCTACTATAGTATCCATGTTACATATTGAGAATGACCATATATTATTGGATATGTAAAGGATTGATTTTGAAAACAAAAGGGTAGGGGATACGTCCTACCTTTACAAAATTATTTTTCAACCATCAATCCAAGAGATGATTAATGAGGCACAAAGGGATGATATGTAGTTTAAAAAAAGGTGAATGAAATAAATGAAGGGAATATATAAGAGTTCCATGTCAAGGATGAAGGTGTGATTTGGTTTGGAACATGACTTTGTGTGCCTTCATCTAGTAGGATAAAGAAGGATCCATTGGAAAATGCACATAGCTCAACATTCTCTATCCATACGGGTAACACCACGATGTATCGAGATCTCCGTGAATACTTTTGGTGGGATAACATGAAGAAGGTGATCGTGGAATATATCTCATGGTTCTTGGTATGTCCACATGTTAAATCAGAACGACAAAAGTCAAAGGGGTTGATGAAACAATTCTTTATACCTATGTGGAAATGAGAGAATGTCACTATGAACATTATTCCTAGTCTCATGAAGACGTCGAAGGTAAATAATGAGATATGGGTGGTCGTTTACCGAATCACAAAGACTATCCATTTAATCACTACATGGGAAGATCTCATACTATAACAAATTTCAAGGATATATATGAGGGAAGTTGTGAGATAGTATGGTGTTACACTCTTGATTGTCTATAATCATGATCCAAGTTTCATATCTAAATTATGGAGAAGTCGTCAATATGCTTTGATTACTGAATTAAATTTCAGCATGACCTATCACCCCCAAACTGGTATCCAATATGAAAGGACTCTTTCGATGCTTGAATACATGCTATGATCCACGCTATAGATTTAAAAGGTGGATGGGATCAGCACCTCCCATTGGTTGAGTTATCATACAATATCATCTTCCACTCAAGTATTCAGATGGCTCCATATGATGCTTTGTATGGAAAGTGATGTAGAACTCCAAACTATTTTGATATAGTTGGAAAAGAATGCTACTTAGACCTGATATTGTGTAAGAGATGATAGAGAAGGTTCAATTCATCCAAAAACACATCAAAGATGCTCAGATTTAGCAAAAGTTCTACGCTTACATCTATCTAAAGGGCTTGGAGTCCAACATATGATATAAATTCTTCCTTTGAATATCACCATGGAAGAGAGTCATGTGATTAATAAACAAAGGAATGTTGAGCCCAAGGTACATTGGCACCTTTGAGATCCTTGATCACATAGGATCTGTGGTTGATCGGCTTGAACATCCACCAAATATGGATCAATTTCATGATTTGTTTCACTTATCAATCCTAAGAAAGTACATAACAGATCCCTCACAATTACTTATCTCAGAGGTGGTACATTAGGAATATGATCTCTCCTCTAAGGAGCATCCAATAAAGACTCTAGACCAGAGAGATAAGGTTCAAAGCAACAAGAAAACCCACATTTCCAATTTTTTGTGGAGGAAACACAAGTTTGTGGAAGCTTCTTTGGAACTGGAAGAGGTGATGAAAGAGAACTACCCTCACCTATTTAAGTAAAAACGAAATTTCGAGGGAAAAATTTCATAATGGTGGAAGACTATAATGACCCAACATGTTTTCAATGGAAATACCTTCTTATAATTATGCCTTATAGTATAATAACATTAGGACACACAATGACATGTCATGATACTAAATACTATGTGACCCTTAAGCATAATTTTTCCTCTTTTATGTTTTGAATTGTCAAAATCTAACCTACGCAGTTGTGATCAGTAAGATGTTTGGAGTCTAGTAAAATAATCATAATTTTTGGTGAATAGTAAAATACCCTTATGAATAGTAAAGTTACCCATAGGAATACTAATGAATAGTAACCTCACCTATGATAGTATATATGTAGGATTTATGTGGAAGCATTATGTACATATGTTTTGGAGTAATTAAACCAATGTTTTGAAAAACTGTATTTTCAAGTAAATTATGATTTAAATTAAAAATTATATTAACCATATTTAGAAAATTATTTTTCAAAAACAGACTTCATTTTTGGAGTTACACGTCCAGAAATGGTTACGGTGAATATTTCGGGTCTCTTTGAAATACTTGAATTTTTGGTGAATAGTAAAATACATTAATTTACCGTATAAATACATTATAATTTAATCCCACTATTCCTAACATCACAAGAGATATACTCACCCAAATATCAAACTCACATTCCATATTTACTATTATTAGTCATTTAATCATCAATATTTCTTATATTGTAGTAAATTAATAAAACAATGATTAAAATATTAAGAATTCCATCTCACCTCAACTATAAATACCACCTTTCACACCCTCATTTCCTCACAACTCTAAAGATTCAATACATATCAATACTCTACCCAAGAATCTTCCAGATCACCTCTCCCATGTCCAAGAGCTTTTGTTCTAATCAAAACACTAGGCCTAGGTTCCTTATAGAAGATCTCAAGAGGAGGATTCAAGAGGTAATTTCCCTCTCCCACTCTATCTTTTCCTATAATTTACATTCAATTTCAAGTTCATAATGTCTCCCAACCTATCCTCATCCACAAGTAATGTTAACTCTAGTATATCACATATAATAGAATTTTATGATAATAATGGGATAATATATCATCCAACCCCTTCTCCTCTTCTTTTTTATTTTAGAAAATAAAACGTTGTTTATGAGGTGTTAATTTATCACATTCAAGAACATCATGTTTTCTTTTTACTTTATTGTAATTAAATCTGGTAATGAAACCAATTTTATGGTTGTACCTGATTATAATATATGTATTATATCCTATTTCATGTTCTTTAACTGATTTGGGTACATATTATTAATGATTAAATAGAATAAGTTCGTTGTGGTCGAAATATCACATGAATTAACCCAAATTACCATCATTAAATTTAAACTAATGATTCATCCACATGCTAAATCAGATAATTAATTTTAAGAACATTTAAACTCCTAGAATATAATTAATACCATTTAATATCAGTTCTTTATGTTTACCCATGTTCTACGTGAAGTTCAATTCATTAATACAAGTGAATTGTTCAAGAAAACAAAAAAAAAATGAACATTCACAAACACTCGATTTAAATCCTATAACTCATACAAAGGCACATAATATAACCTAATGAATCCATAATGAACCATATTCATTCACACAAGGTTATGGAATTGTTAATTAATGAATATAATGTGTTTATAAATGAAATTAACTTGAATAAAGCCTTCAAATACAAGGTAAGGGGAAATTCTTGTACATAACATTCTTTCATCGAGTTCCCCATCTATCACTCTATTTTTTGTAGGGTCACTCCTTAAAAATATTTATTTCATCATTATCTTACCTTTTCTAGGATATAAATGTTTTTAACTAGATTTTATGTCAATATTTGTTTTCCAAAATAACTCTTCTTTAAAAACACACCTTTTATTTCTCACTCAAGGTTGACGGTTATTGTATCTAGTATATTATTCCCACGTTATTTTGGGAACCCAATGTCTATTAATTTGTTCTTATGAGATGGAACACATTCATTCTCTATTGGTTAGATATGTTCATATTTATATACATTCTATGTTGCATTCCTGATGATGATAATTCGTTGATGTGACAGATGTGCCTGTAATTATATAGTGAAATATGAATGTTTGAATGTGATGGGTGCACCTGAAATTATACAGTGCTCCAATGCATTGGGTAATGTAATGAATCTCATGATTAAAGTGAAATGATTTGTAAACAAGATTCTATCATCTCTCATAATTATTTGTGGTAGTTAACAACTATGACATGATGTTTCATTTTGTATGCATTTCCACATTTCAAGTCTTTTATTAATGATTTATCTCATTTTCACGATCCTTTGCCTATGGTATGATTATTCTCACACATAGTTATATTGATCATATCTATCTTCTTATTGAGATTTTATCTCTCCTATTTTTGATGTATATCCTCAGGTTACTACATGTACTATGAAGTTGTCAAGTGTATATAAGAATATAGAGAAGAAGTAATTAAATAAATGATTATGTTTGATGTTGTAAAAGTTATGTTTGGTCCTAGTTTTCCTAAGACACAATACCTTTGGATCCTCATGGTGTTATACTATTATTTATTTATCTTTATAATTATGTGATAGTAACGTATGGAAATGAAGGGTATCTATATCATACCAATTGTTATAGTTAAGGAAATAAGTCATTACATTAGAAATATAATATATATTTATAGGAAAAAGTAAATAAAAAGGATGACTGATTTTAGAGATGAACATAAGTATACATATAGGAATGTAATACGACTAGTATATATATGGTTATTGGATATATCATCTTCAAATATAAAGCCATTATATATGTAGTTGTTGGTTTTTTGTTCATTATATATAATTTTATTAGGTATGTACATTGAGGTTGGGTAATTACTAATATTAAAATTATAATAAATAAATTCATAAATCTAAATAGAAAAAATATATTAAGTAATTATACTCTTTTATTATCAAAAAATTATTTTTATTCAGTATCTTATATTTAAAAATTATCATTTTATTTGTTCAATGAAATATTGTATGACTAATGGATTGATAAACTTGAGTGGATAGTTGTCACGACCCGTCCTCGGGGCCCGTGCCGTGACTACCCCAAGCCCTCCTTCCATAGGCCAGGGGCTGGAGACTAGCACTAAGGCGTAAATCCCATAAAAGGGAAAGAATTGCCTTTGAAAAGTAAACAGGCACCACAGAGTAAGCAAGCAGAAAACTAAACACTTAGAAAAAACTGTAACAAGCTGTGCTGAAAGTAAAAGGGGCCGGAAATACAAGCCCAACTGTAAAGTACAACTGAAAGGGGAAAATAGTAACTGAAAGGAAAAGCCGCAGCGTCGAGCCGTCCTCCGAAGGTCCCACCTGAAGGGTGGGTACAGATAGCCTCCATAGCTCCTCGGTCCAGCCGTCCGCTCTGAGTACGTCCCGCCCAGTGGTCCACCTCTAGGTACCGTCCTGCTCTGCATGCCTCCACCTCGATCAGCGCTGCCCGTCGTCTGCAACCAACACCACGAAGTGCGGGCATAGCCCGTGCAGAGGTGAGTATAAGGTACTCAGTAGGGACCCCGAGACCCCCGAAGGTCTCCTGAAATCGACAAAGGATAATCCACAAAGGAAAGATACAATCAAAAAGTAACAACCGACACTGCTTAGGTATATGCCCATACATATACCTAAGTCATCAATTCCCATTCGGCTCCAACGTCCGAGCCCAAGCACAACCCAGTCCACACAGGAAAGCAAAAACGTATACCCACATAGGATAGCACAACACAATCCACAAAGGAGAGTAAACAGTAACCCACATAGGATAGCTCAACACAATCCACAAAGAAGAGTAAATAGTAACCCACATAGGATAGCTCAACACAATCCACGAAGGAGAGTAAACTGTAAATCCACACAGGATAGCTCAACACAATCCACAAAGGAGAGTAACTCAAGATTCAGCTCACACAGGTATACTTCTTTGTATGACGATAAAGATGATCACTGATCCATCTAAGTCATCGGACCCACAAAGGATCGATAGGTAACTAACCCCCGCAATGACCCACACAGGATCGGGCCCACACAGGACCTGTAGGCGCTGGCTCACACAGAACCGCTGAGCGCTGACCCACACAGGATCATACCCACACAGGATTGGGCCCACACAGGATCAGACCCACACAGGATCGGGCCCACACAGGACATGTAGCACTAATCCACGTAGGATCACTGAGTGTTGTAGTCATCGCAGTCCACTGAGGATCTCTGCATAGTCGTCGTCGAAGTCCACTGAGGATCTCTGCATAGTCGTCGCTGCAGTCCACTGAGGATCTCTGCACAGTCGTTGCTGTCGAAGTAGCAGTCGCAGCCAGCTCTAGGGTTCCTGCACACAACAAGCTCGTTCGGGAGGGTCCGCTCCACGACCCGAGAGGCCGATACTTCAACTGTCATAGAGTCCGAATTTGATGTATCCAAAAGTTCCGTATCGTCAACAGGAACTCAACATCGCAAATGAAGCGTCAATCGGACGCTCGGTCTGAGAGTTATTGGCTTTTTCGTCCTAGGGGCCAGGTTGGTTTTTAAGGCAAAACCAACCTGACCGTACTCCACCTGCGTCCAAACCTCGGGCGGAGTATGCCAAAAGATCCGTCTCATTTAGAGGAATTCAACGAAGTCGACGACACATCAATCGGACGTCCGTAGCTCAAGATATGAGCGTTTCCGCTCCGAGGGCCCGGTTGGTTTCGTGTACGAACCAACCCGGCCGAACACAAAGTATTCTGAAACCTTGAGTGAGATATACCGAAACGACCGTCTCGATCCAAGGATCGCGTTGCCGCTGACGGCGCGTCGTTTGGAGGCCCGTATCACATGTTACGGGCATTTGACAGAAAACGGTCCGAAGACGGGGGGTCCGGGCCCGGGGCGACCCCCCCCCCCCCCCCCGGGGTCGGCCGAACCGGGTCGACCCGACCCGGTCCAAACCGGTCCGGTCCGGCCAGGGCGTGGCCCGGCCGGTCGGACCGTCCTGGCTCGGCTTGGCCGAGCGGCCGAGCGCATGGGCGCCGCGGGGCGCTGTCCCCGCGGTCTGGAGTTGCCACGGCCCCGCGTGGGCCACGCTGGAGAACCGCAGACGTGGCTTCTGCCACGTCCCGTGTGGGCGAACTGGACCCGCGCGGCCGTAGGTCCGTTGGCCGCCGCCGCCGCGGCTGAAGCCGCGGCGGTCTTGTCCGGCGGCGCGCTGTGGCGCCGCCGGAATCTTCCACGGGCCACCGGAGTCGATCTGGTGGTCCGATGCTGTTCTCGTCTATGCCGCTGCTCCTCCCGGGACTCACTCTTCACTGCGGAATCAACAAAATTCTGTTGTGGCACGTTCATTCGTCGCCCGTCAAATCCGCACAACAACGAAGGACGAAGGAGGGTTGTCGGGCCGTGTTTGTTTGGCCCGCACCCTCCACGTTAGATAAAATCAACGGGAGAAGAATAAATCAACACATGCAACAAAAATTTTAATAAAATAAAATTGTTCATTTGCAACCGGCTCTTTAATTTTAATGGAAAGTTCACGGAAAAACGGCATTCCAAAACATAATCCCTACCTCGTCAAGTCATCGCGCGTGAGCGTTCTTCGTGGAATTGCTCGTCGCGGAAGGAGGAGTTCGTCGTGTCATGGAAGGCGTCACGTCATCACGGAAGGGCATCGCGTCGTCGCGGAATCCGGAGTTGCGTTGACGAACTCAACGGACCAAGAGACAACAGATTTAATTGTAAAGAATTAAACCCGTGTTTTGTTAAAACCCACAAAGGAGATTAAAAAGAAACCTGAGATCTCTTACCTCAAGCAGTTGGTGATCGGAGATCGGGGAGGGGAAGAACATCTCAGATGAAGCGTCGTCAAACTCCGAGGGTGACGGCGTTCTTCACGTTCTTCGTGTTCTTCGCGTTATTCGCGTTCTTTGCGAAGGAGGATGAAGGCTCAAGAACTCTGTCAAAACCTCTCAACGTGTAATCTTCCAAATGTTGTGTTGGTCTTATTTTATTATTACGCCAACAAACGAAAAGAGGTATGTAACGACCCATTAATTCGTAGAATTAATTCAATAAAAGAAACTACCCATTTAATTCACGAAAAAAACCGCCCAATTAAATGGTGCATTAAGAATTTAAGAAAACGCGTCAGTTGACTTTCATAATGACGGGGTTTCGCGGGTGCATTACTTAGCGGAAAGGAAATGTCGGGGCTCGTGCGGGCCCCACTTCGCAAATATCCTACCAAGAGGGTAGGATATTTTTGTATAGTATCCTATCCGCTTCAACTCAGTTTAAGTGGATTTCAAGTGGCTTCAAGTGGCTTATGTGAAATAAAATAAAGTTTTTCGAACAATTTATTTTATTTAATAACTTTAAGCCCAAAAATTAAAAAACACAACCGAGCAAACGCAACTCCGGAAGAGGTGTTTCTAAGAAAATACTGGCGCTGCGATTTCATCGGGGCCCTCAGAATTCGATTCCGGGCACCGGTTCAAAAGTTAGAAAAACCCGCTCGTCCGTTCACTAAACGTACACGAGCCAAACTTCGGAAAATGATTCCGGGCACACCGGGCCTCGGAATCAGGTGCCGTTAGAGACTGAGCTCTTGTAAAATTCCAAAGAAAATTAAGAAAAAAAATTTCCGTGAAATTTACGGGTCTTTACATTACTCCCACCTCAGGGCTTTACGTCCCCATAAAGATACATCAAAAACTAGGGAAACAAATGTGGGTACTGAGCACGCATCTGAGCATCCCGCTCCCATGTGCTCTCCTGGAGGTTCCCATGCTGCCATCTGATGCTCACAAGAGGAATCGATCGCCCACGTAGGATCTGATCCTGTCGATCCCCTATCTCCACTGGGACCTCCGCAAAAGTCTCCCCATCATCCACGTCTAGATCCCCATGGTCGATGATGTGTGTTGGGTCATGCACGTATCTCCTCAGCTGAGATACGTGGAAGACGTCGTGCACCCAGTGCAACTGAGGTGGTAGAGCCAGGCGATAAGCCACCTTTCCAATCCTGCTGAGGACTTGGAAAGGTCCGATGAAGCGTGTAGACAACTTGCCGCCTCGGCCAAATATCTGCAACCCACATCGAGGTGAGACATGCAAGAAGACGTGGTCGCCATCCTCGAACTCTAGTGGCCTTCGCGTCCTGTCAGCATATGACTTCTGCCAGCTCTGAGCTGTCCTCATCCGCTCCTGGATAACCTGGACCTTCTCTGTCGTGGCTCGTACCATCTCTGGTCCCACAAGGGCTGACTCCCCAGGGTCTTTCCAGCACAAAGGAGATCTGCAAGGCCTGTCGTACATCGCCTCGTATGGTGCCATCCCAATGGTGCAGTGGTAGCTATTGTTGTACGCGAACACCACCAATGGTAGGTGGTCCTCCCAGCTGCGACCAAAGTCGAGGACACATGCGCGGAGCATGTCCTCGAGAGTCTAAATGGTCCTCTCCATCTAACCATCCGTCTGAGGGTGAAAGGCGGTTCTCAGACGTAGCCGCGTCCCGAACGCCTCCTGCAACCCCTTCCAAATCCGGGAAGTAAAACGAGCGTCCCAATCGAGGACGATAGTCGATGGCACACTGTGAAGCCATACAATCTCCTGAACGTAGAGATTCCCCAAGCTCTCCACTGAGCCCTGCTCTCTGATGGGTAAGAAGTGTGCCGACTTGGTGAGTCGGTCCACAATCACCCAAATTGAGTCGTGACCTCAGGAAGTGCGTGGATGTCCAGTCACGAAGTCCATAGATATCCTGTCCCACTTCCACTCCGGGACCTCCAAGGTCTATACCAAGCCTGCTGGTACCTGATGCTCTGCCTTCACCTGCTGGCAGGTGAGGCACCGTGAAACGAACTCTGCCACAACCTTCTTCATGCCGGGCCACCAGTGCTGTCATCTGAGCTCCTGGTACATCTTCGCCACTCTAGGATGTACTGCCAGAGGAGAAGTGTGAAACTCTCTCAGCACCTCCTCTCAAAAAGTGACTGGAACCAAGGTACGTCCTCTGAAAAGGACGTCGTGCTTTTCTCCAAGGGAGAAACCATCAGGTGCCTGTCCTGAGGATATCTGTGCACGCCCCATCTCACAGTCATCATCCTCACGTTGTGCCTCTCTGACCCGCTGCAGTAGTGGAGGGGTGACTGTGAGAGACTGATGGAAGGCTGCTCCGTCTCTATCCAAGAAGGATATCTGTAAAGCGGCTAGCTACTCTGTCTCCTCCTCAAGTAGCTGGATGCCCGTCCTCCTGCTGAGGGCATCGGCTACCACATTCCCCTTCCCAGGAGTATAGACTATCTCAAAGTCATATTCCTGGAGGAACTCGATCCATCGCCGCTGTCTCAGGTTCAGGTCCTTCTGAGAGAAGATGTACCTGAGACTCTGGTGGTCAGAAAAGACTGTAAAGCGCTCACCCATCAGATAGTGCCGCCAAGTCTTCAGAGTGAAGACCACTGCTGCTAACTCCAGGTCATGGGTAACGTAGTTCTGCTCATGCAACCTCAACTGAAATGACCCATAAGCAATCACGGCCCGCTCTTGTATCAGGACACACCCGAGTCCGGTCCCTGATGCATCGCAGTAGACTACGTATCCAACTCCCTCCTCAGGCAACCTCAAGATAGGTGCGATGGTCGATCTCTGTCTCAGCTCCTGAAAGCTCTGGTGACATCTATCTGACCACACGAAGGGTTTCCCCTTCTTCGTCAATGCTGAGAGTGGGGCCGTAACTCTAGAGAAGTCCGGTACGAATCTCCGAAAGTATCCGGCTAGACCCAAGAAACTCCACACCTCCGTCACGCTCCTGGGTGGATCCCAAGCTAGCACTGGCTCGATCTTCATGGGATCCACTACAACTCTCGCCTCAGAAATGACGTGCCCCAAGAAGTGGACCTCACGTAACCAAAACTGGCACTTCGAGAGCTTTCCATAATGCGGGTGCTCTCGGAGTGTGTCTAGTACAACCCGCAAGTGGTAGGCATGCTCCTCCTCTGTGGTCGAGTACACCAAAATGTCGTCGATGAAGACCACGACAAATTGATCAAGGTATGGCTGGAAGATCCTGTTCATGAGGCTCATGAACACAGCTGGAGCATTGGTTATGCCGAAAGGCATAACCAAGAACTCATAGTGGCCATACCGACACCTGAAGGCCGTCTTCTGCACGTCCTCGTCTCGAACACTGAGCTGATGATAGCCTGACCTGAGGTCTATCTTCGAGAACCACTGTGCTCCCTTGAGCTGATCGAAGAGGTCATCAATCCTCGGTAGCGGATAATTGTTCCTCACTGTCACCTGGTTCAGGTGACGATAGTCGACACACAGTCGCAAGATCTCGTCCGCCTTCTTGGCGAACAAAATTGGGGAATCCCAGGGTGAAACGCTGGGTCGGATGAACCCCTTGCCCTGCAAGTCCTCCAACTTTACCCGCAGCTCTCGAAGCTCAGTGTGGCCCACCGATATGCTGGAGTGGATATCGGGGCCGTCCCGGGGTACAGGTCAATATAAAAGTATACCTCTCTGTGAGGAGGTAGCCCTGGAACGTCGTCGGGGAAGACGTCCGCATACTGATCCACCACTGCAGGAAAACTAGGACTCCGCACGTCAAATGATCCAAGGATAAGGCTAGCCAACTGATGAGTGATGGGTTGTCCCCTCATCTGTGAGAGTCCATCCTGTGCTGCAAAGGCTCCCTTCTCGCCGGTGAAGTTGAACCTGCTCCCGTCAGTGCGCACACATCGCACCTTGCGCCTAATGCAGTCAATCTGTGCATGGACCGTAGATAACCAATCCATGCCCAAGATGACGTCGTAAGGCCTCGACGCCACTACAAGAAGATCCCACCCGAAGCTCTCACCTCCTAGAGTAAGCTCACACTACAGGCACCAGTGCGTAATCATCGAGTCTGCTCCCGTAGGAGTCTCTAGCCATAAGGATCGAGCCAACGGCTCTGTCAGAATCTTCAAGCTCCAAACAAGGGTAGTGGCTATGAAAGA